>OY755203.1:44407389-45607389 GCA_963576765.1 Draba incana | reverse complement strand
CAGCGACACCATTATCAGCTTAAACCTTTTTGATCAACACTTATATTCGAGCCACACCACAGTGCAACGGTTTTCATTACACCAAATGGCTTGAAGAATACCTAAATCAGAAACTGAATTTGGGAACTCGGCGACACTGACGACTTGAACAAGTGTGTGACTTGTGCTCTTTTTCCCTTGATCTGGTTTTTTCCCACCGGGTTTTCTAGACAAGGTTTTTACCGAGGCTTGTTCACACACTTATGCGTCTTCATCATTGACAACAAGCTATTCCAAAGATAGTTGGAGCAATTTCATCTGTCTGATCTTTGACTTTCACCAATATCTCGGCTTCACCATTACTGATAAATCCAAGCTGGGGGGCTAACTGTAGGGGTCAAATTCCACCCCTTGAAGATCACCAGAAGAAAATGGCTAAGTCTGGGCGAAGAAGAGCTCTACCGAAAGTCTAGCATGCACCGGCCGGTCGGGAGATCCGTAAACCAACAGCCGCATCGAACCGAACCGGGTGAGCCGATTTCAGGACTTTGTCTACTCAACAAGCCCAATTCGGCTCAGCCCATCTAATTGGGCCGAACCAAGCTGCAGGTGGGCCGAACCGCTAATGGGTCTGCCGACCTAGGAGTGCAGCTCACGCCAGAAACCCTAGCCGACTTAGGATAGTATAAATATATTGTATCATCCTCTTGAAAGGGGATCACGAATTCTAGCAGAACCCTTTGTACTCACTTTCACAGCTACACAGCTAATAATAAACTCTTTCTTCTCAATTGTTCTTGTTTTCTAACCTAGAAGTTTTGCAGCTCTACCGCGAACCCGACAAATCTAATTGTAGGAAATCCAGCTCCCACATTGACTCTTGAGAGGAATCCAAGAGGGCTTGATGACTCAATAAATTTTGGTTTGATGGCACATTTGATATACTTGTTGTACCATTATTTTCTTGTTCGACATGTTGTCCAATCTCCATCTAGGTCATGAAAATATATTCATCAAACACTAAAACTTAGAAACAATTGACAAATTTTTTTTTCTATTATACCATTGAAGAAGTATCTGGCTCTTGAGAGGAATTCAAGAGAGCTTGATGACTTAACGAATTTTGTCCTGATAGTTCATTTGGTATGCTTGTTTGTAAGCAACCCTCTTGTGGATTGTTTACTTGTAGTTGCAACTAAAATAAAAATAAAAATTAGATCATATCGCATCATCAGTAACTAGTTATCTATGAACTACGCAAAGTTTTGATTTTCAACAAATTTTCATTGACATAAAATAGCATCTGGATTTTGTGGTGGTGCATGTAAGCTAATGTACTTTGCAAATTCTTCTTTAATATTCCACAAAGCAAACTTTTATATCATCAAAAATCAGAACATTATATATCTACATAGGCAAATTAACTGTGGATCGGAGGATATAAGAATAATACCGTTAAATTAAAATATGGTTCATATGACTCGAAGTAGCGTAAGGCTTGATCGTCGATATCTCCATGGGACGTCATATTAGCCAGATCTCTTACCTAAAAAATGGATAAAAATAATCAATTTTGAATAATATTATGCTACTTCGACATATGTAGACATACACATCGAGATGGAGTATGGTTTTGAGTGAGACGATCAAATCGGAACATTTCAAAGGTGTTCATAAGTCTTTTTCTTTTAATTCTCATTTTTTTCAAATGAAAGATCATGAAATAAATAAGTCGACCGAATCTGGTTACTATACTGTGGCTACAAATATATTACTTGTACCATTCTATGTATAGACTCATAATGAAAATGAAATCACGTATTCCAGCAAAATGAAATAAGTGATGGGTTTTTAAAAACACTTCTCACATCAATGTGAATTGTATTGAATCTAAATAAAAAACTATCAACAACAAAAAGTATTTTGTAAAAACGCAAAAAACAAAAATCAAAATCAAAGAAAGACAACACAAATATACATCGGAAGAAGATTTTAAAACTTAATCTGAAGAAATCGCTGGGAGTAGAGAAGGAAAATAAAAGTTGAAGATATAAGTGAAACTACATGATGTATGATATATATCCACACACATACATATATATCATACATCATGTAGAAAGTAGATCTAATTAAGGAGAGATGGCACTATATATGTATAGATATATCATATATCCCATAGAAATTAAATTTAAGGAGACATGATAGTGAAAATCAATATATCACTTCCAAGATAAAATATATTATATTGAATTACATGAGAGTTGAAATGCAAAGAAAACAAGAAGAGGAAACGAAAAAAAGAAGAAGAGAAACACTTACAAAACCGGCAATTGAAATGGATAAGAAGAAGCTAGACTAGGTTGTACATTTTATTGCCACGTAGTTAAAAAGCAATAATAGGTTTAGTTAACTTTTAGAGAGTAATTTGTGTGGCAGAAATTTCACAAAATGAGATTCTTATTATTATTTAGAATAATGTGTTTTCTTACAGTTAAAGATTTTACGAATTTACCATTCAGTTTAGTAATAAATCCGATATAAGTGGTAACAAAATGTTATGCCCAAAAATAATATATTTTATATTATTTATTTCCAAAATATAATGTAAACATATACATAGTAGACGATTGGTTCGTCTGTATAGCTGTAGATTAGAGCTGTAGAATTTTAGTTGTAGACGTACTGGTTGTAACTTTAGATTTTAGGGCTGTCATATTTTGGTTGTAGATGTGATTGTCTGTATCCGTAAATTTTGTCTTATATGTAATTTGTTATATATATAAAAACATAATTTATACTTTATAAAATAACAATAAATTATATTTATTGTTAGGTTATATTGATAGTTGTATAAAATCAGCGTAGAAAAAATACATAAGAACAAAAACAAAATTCTCACAGACCCTAAAGCACAAAATATTTAGGCTGTGAGTATTTTTCGGAAAGCCAAAGCTTGATTGGTTAAATCTTAGGGCCGTAAATATTTTAGGGGAAATTGCCAAATCAAGCCACTTTGAAATGGAAAATGTCCCATTAAGATTTTATGAACCTAAAAATGTCCCATTAAGATTTTGCACTTTTCAAATTCCAATTTTGTCCTTAAAATATTATTATTCAGCATTTTCCAATATTTGTTAAATTAGAAAAGGAAATAAAATCTTTAGGTAAATATTAATATTAAAATTTACCAGAAATTTGATATTAATATTTATATTATATAAAAAAAGAATATAAGGAATTTTTTTTTTTTTGGACTTCTCCTCTTCCTTTTTCACGTATTCCTCTCTTCTCCGATCTAATCAAATTGGTAAAACCATCACTCCGCCGGAAGAGATACTGTCTCTGTCATCTCCGGCGAGTGTCAACAAGTTAACGCTCTCTCCTCACTCCTTCTCTGTCATCTCCTTCTTCCTCCTCGTTACTTCCGCCATTGTTTAATCTCTGTCTTCTCGTCATATACAAAGAAACGAGAGTCGCCGGCGAAAATCCTATAATTCCATCAATTTTAGTATGTGCGTTAACCTATAATTGAAGATTTTGCAATTTTGCAATTAACCTAAAAATCAGAGTTTGCGATTTCAGATCTTTGCTTGTTTTTATCGATTTGTTTTAATCTTTGCTTGTTTTGATTGATTTGTTGGTAATCTCTGCTTGTTTTGTTCGATTTATTGTTTGGTTTGGTGAATTTGTGTTTCGAAATTTGACTTTGTGCATTAACCTAAAAGTGAAGAATATTTTGCAATTAACCTTAAATTAAGAGTTTGCGATTTCAGTTCTTTGTTTGTTTTGATCGATTTGTTTGTAATCTTTGCTTGTTTTCATTGATTTTGTGTATCGAAATTTTAGATTGGTTTGGTTTGGTGCATTTGTGTATCGAAATTTTAGTCCATGGTTTTTGCTATATATAACTTTGTTTCTTCTATGTTTAGGCATGGAAAAAGTAGAGTTGTCTGAAAGGATTTATGCTGAAGGACAGGAACCGGAAGTTGATAAAATCAACAATTGCTGCAAAATGTCTATTCTAAAGTTAGTGAAGAAGAGGCTCCCATCTGAATATCAAGTAGTTAGAAGAGATCTTGTGTTTGGTCCTATAATGGCAATCAGTGATAATGAGTTGAAATACTCAGCAAGACTCGTCCATAGCTTTCTGACTAGGCAGCTTGATACATGTAAGCTGCATGAGCTATGGTTTGTTTTTGCTAGGAGGCCTCTTCGCTTTTCGATGCAAGAATTCCATGCGGTGACTGGTTTGAAGTTTCAGGAAGTATATGATGAAGACTTTGCTAAATGGGTTGATGATAAGGGTTTCTGGAGTCAACTTTTCAAGGATGAGAAAAACACCATTTCCATTAAGACCATAAGGAAATAACATCTTCTGAATTGTAACCAGTGGACGCGTGCAGATAGACTGCGTTTGGTGTATGTGTGTGTCATTGCTGGCTTATTGCTACCAACGGATGAAAAAACTGTCATCTCACACAAGTACATCCGTTTGGTAATGGATGTTGATAAGCTAAGAGCATATCATTGGGGTCTAGATTCGTTTGATCATCTATTAAAAGCAATCAAGGATGTGGAACCCAAACTTGATCAGCCATCAAGCTACTCACTCCATGGTTTCACTTACGCATTGCAGATTTGGATCATGGAGGCTATTCCTGACATTGGGACTATGTTGGCCACAAAGAAAGTAGATGATGGGGTTGTGTTTCCTAGATGTTCTAACTGGTCAGGTTCTTGTGTGCTGAAATATCCTGAACTCAGACGGCTAGAGTCAACTTTTGGATCAGTAAGTTATTGTTCTTTGTATCATTTATGTTATATATTATGATTTGCCTTTGTGGAGACTAACAATGTTAGTAATTTCTTGTAACAGGCTGTCCTGCATCCATTCATTTCTTTTAGAGAAAATGTAGATATTGTTCACGCTATTGAGTACACGAGGAGTTCAGAAATGAGAGACGAAAAAGTGGACCTGATTTATCAACTCATCACCAAGAACAAAGACTGGAGTAAGCAAGTTTGGAAAGTTGTTGTACCAAAGCAGTCTTTGGAAGCTGTAGTTGATGCGCAGAGAGAGAATGAGTCTGATCATGAGCATGTAGATGACACAGAGATGGAGAATGAGAATGTTCATGCGGTTCCTGATATGTGTACTCGTACTCCAGAGATCAGCTCTGCATCTACTTCAAGGAAAGGGAAGAGCAAAATACGTGATTATGGTGCAGAAGAAAGGAAGCAGAAGCTGTTGTGTGAAAGAGCAGGTGCAACAAATGCAGCTATTACTGATGAGTATAAGTCCTTCATCGTAGGTTTGTTTGAAGCATCTTTTGCTGGTTTGGAGAAGAAGATTCAGAAGACTATCCAGGAAGAGGTTGCTGACCGATTCGACATTGTTCACAGTGAGTTAAGAGAGCTTAAAGATTTGTCCAGAACAAATAAGTTATCCACAAGCCGAGTTGAAGCATCTACAAGCACTAAAGCCCCCATTGCAACTGCAAAGAGGCAATCTCTGTCACAAAAGAACAAGGTAACCTGTTATTTACTATCTTTTTTAATCATCGTTAAGTACTCTAATGTGGTCTAGTTTTTAATGTCTTATCTTTATTTGAAAATCAGGGCAAAAAATCAGACATGCCTTCAGTGATGTTAGAGAATCTCAGGGACGTAAACGTAATCCAGACTTCAGACCTTGACCTAGACTTAAGTCCAGATGAGTTTCTTGACAAAACCTTGCTAAATCTCTCACAAAGATCAGTTGTGAATGGATTTGATCCCACTCCCTCTCCAGCAGCAAAGTTATTGGTGGAACCCTCTTCAGCAGCCAAATCAATGAAAAATCTAAGTTCAGCTATAAAGCCAGTGGTAGGAGCAAAATCAGCTGCAAAATCAGTTGTTAAAACCAGATCAACCAAAAAAGTTCAAGAAGAATGGAAGGGTTTATCTCTAGATGACAATGAAGAGGCGGCCTACAATGAACCTGATGTTCCATTAGTGCTAGTCAAAGCAAAGGAGAATGACTTGCTATTAGAATGGGGACAGGTCTACAAGTAAGTCCGATTATTTGTGTAGTTTTTAGCCTTTAACTTTCTTGCAAACACATAATCTAACTAGCTTAATATTTATGCAGAACCAAGCCTGAGCTCCCATTTGGACCAACCATATTCAGCTATGACTTAGCTAACAGATTTATGTGCCACAGCGAATGGCTAAGAATCCAGGTTAGTTAAATATGATTTATACTTTTATAGACTAGTATGTAATGAATATGTACTGATTTACTGTAATATCTATTTGCAGGATATGGATGCATTCATGTTTTTTCTACGGGAGAAGATATCTCTGGGTCATTTGGATGTAGGTCGTGATGGTATGATGTCTTGCAATTTCGGTACACATATCACTGCTGAATACAAAAGATTTCTGGCAGAGAAGAAAAAGTATGAGTTGAGTTCCTTGCTTGTGGATTACGGAAAAGGAGAACTACCGGCTCATGGAAGGACCAGGAAAGTATGGGATGTGGATGTTGATCGAATATATGTGCCTTTCAATGTCCATAACAGCCATTGGATCTCACTTTGCATCAATTTCAGAGATAGGGAAGTTCAGGTCTTTGACTGTCAGAACGAGACACGCAACAGGGAGTTAAACGCATTCCTACACATCATACCGCGCATTGTCATGGCTGTTCAGTCAGAAGAAGATAGGAAACATATGAAGCTCGCAGCGTATACAATGAAGTATCAACTAATGCCTCAAGGACTTAATGGCAATCACTGTCACTGCGGTCCGTATGCGTTGAAATACATTGAGTGTGACATGCTTGGAATGGACTTCACACTGCTTAACGATGAAAACATTCGGTGGGCTCGACATAAGATGGTGACAGATATGTTCATAGCCGCAAATGATCCAGTTTTTATTGAGCGAATGGCAAAGTATGTGCCACCTACTACGCATTCGGATCCAAATATTATGGACATAGCTTGAGATGGTGGTCGTTGTGTCCAGTACTAGTGTTGGTCCATTTCTTTTCTGTTTTCGGATATGTACCAGAATTACCATAGGGATTTTATGTTGTTTTCATCTTTTCTTGCAACTACTATTTTATCATATTTTGTTCAAACTTCCAAATGGTTTTGTATGGTAATTTCTGCTTTTTGTTGTGTTATTAAATGTAGCCTAAGCCGTACTTGAAATCGAACCCAAAATTTTAGTAATACATTATTACCACTTGTTGAAACCTAAAAACCCTAAACCATAGGTTATTTTTTGGTGTCTCTTTGAATGGTTGATACCCTAAACTCTATATACAAAGTATAATTTTTTTTTTTTTAATTTTATACGAAAACAAACTAATTGTTTTCCAAACATATATATGTCTCTTACAATGTATACAACCGAAAATATGAGTACAAAATCATACATTTGTTCGGATAGGAAATCACATTTTCATCATTTTAGTGTTTCTTACCTTATTTATTGGAGTACCTTATTTTTCTATGTGATATATGCCAAAACCATAAACCTTAAACCTTTTAAACACAACAACAAACCCCTAAATGAGATTTGACTTTACCAACCCCTAAATGGAAGAATATATAAAAAGAAAAAATTTCCAAAAAATTGTCACCACCGAGTTTCGAACCCGAGTAGTCGGGCTCGGTGGTGTGTATGTCAATGATATTATGTGACCGTTGTTGCTGCTTGGGATTATATGGTCAATGGTATTTAAAAATTTATATAAAGACACATTTATACAAATGGTTTTTTTAATATTTCTGAAAACAGCAAAAGTGTGACTATCTGTACTAAAACACAACAAAGTCTTCAAACCAAAACACAACAAAGTTTTGAAACCAAAACACAACAAAGTCTTGAAACCAAAACACAACAAAGTCTTAACTGGAAGAAACAAAACCATAAGTAATCAAACCAAAACACACCAAAGTCTTGGAGTAAAGATAAAACACAACAAAGTTCCAAAATAAATAACACTACAAGAAAACAGCTAATCTGTGACGCTCAATGGCGTCACAAAAGCGTCGCAAAACAGGTGTTTGCGACGCTTTTGTGACGAAACAAAAGCGTTGCTAAAAAAGCGTCGCAAGTCTGACGAATCTGCAAATTCGTCACAAATTTGTGACGCTTTTGGAGACGAATAAAAAAGCGTCACAAATTTGCGACAGTTTTGAGACGAACCTAAAGCGTCATAGATCTGCGACGGTTTAGTGACAATAAAGAAGCGTCATATATTTGTTACGAAATTGTGACTCTTTTATTCTGTCATTAATTAGCGACACTATTGTGACGGTAAAATTCGTCACAATTGCGACGAATTTGTGACGCTTTTAAAGGATTCTATTGTTCTTAATTCATCACAAAAGTGTCACAAATTTGTGACAAATTAATAAATATAACCTTTTATATATTCAAAATATTTTGTTTTTAAACCAGATTTGAGAATTGAAATTGTACAAAATTAAAAAGAAATGAAAGCTAATTGAAACATTAATCCAAAATAAACATAAATGCATTCAAACATGAATTTAAAAACAAAAGAAAGTTCACAAAACAAAATAATGTACATCTTTGGTCATTTGAGGGATAAAACAACGTTTCTCCTCCTTTGCCTTGGTGTGTAACTGAACGGCTGATTAACTTTGGAATCATCATTTGGACCACATGTAAAGTCTTCTCGATCCACCGACTCCAGCAAAAGCTCAAGATGTGGAGATTCGAGCTCGAAAATCACCTGCAACGATTTTCTACAAATCTGAGTGATGGAAAGATGCAATGGGGAATATCATAGAGAGTCTTTAATTTCCAAATAAGAAACTGATTTTACTCCTCTACCCTAACAAAATGGTCATATCTCATGTTCTTGTTGTCATACCACAGAATTTTGGCCAGGCTTAAGGAGTGGAGCAGGAACATAGAGGTTGCATTGTGGTCCAACAGACTGCAAAAATAAACATGTGTAAGAGAGACTCTAAAGATACTTTGTACATTGGATGAGCTTTTTATGACAGAGCTTTACCGGCCAGTATCTTCCGACGTTGAAATTATTGATGAAAGCAACTCCTTTACCCCAACCGTTGAATGATAGATATGTGTCTTTAATTTCATCTACACAATTAACTCACCAGCAAACATAGCTGGTTCCTTTTGACCAACATCTACAGTTATTGGCAAAAGAAGCAATTAGTTTCATTCATGTCTCTACTGGTATAAATTTGAACACATAATAAAAGCAAATTTGGAGAATGTAGGAGACCGGAGATTCCATCACTGCATTCTTAACTTAATCAAAGGTATGCTGAAAGAAAAAACAGAGCACTGACCATTAATAAGCTCGAACTTCTCACTTCTCTTTTTGGTAAGTTGCATCTCGAAACTGAGAGTTGGCACTTGATTCAAGTTGTGAAAAGGAATTGGTATCATCTTCCATCCATGGAGAAGTTGACCATCTAGATAAACCGAAGACAAAATACCCTGAACAGAAAACAGAATAGAGCTTCTGAACATGGATTCCAAAACTTAAATAAGCTGCCTGAGTTTATGATAAGCCTACCATAGATTCCATACTTTTTAAACTAAAACATCACATAAAATGGTTTATATAAACCGATCTTTCCCGGTTTAGCAATAATAGCAATAATAGATTATCACAGAGCCGTGTAATTCAAAACAAACGTATCACCATGAACCAATCGACTCATTTTAAGCAATCCGGTTTGGTGAAAGCATTCTTACTAAAGTTCAGGAACAATACCTGCAAGAGCTCACCAAGTGCTTCTTCAGGAGCCATTCTTATTACTGCTTTTCCCAAACCAAGTCTCTGAGATAAAACTGTTTGGATTACAAGTCACAGTGAACACCCATTAACATCAAAACAAACATCTTGATTTCACTTCTTCTAAAGGAAAGCGTAAAGAGAGAAGAAGGTTTGAAAACGTTGCCATTAGAGATCTATGCTAGGTGACAACACTTATATGTAATTCAGAAACAAGAGTGGACACCTTTAATGGTGCTAGCTCTCTTAGACATTTCATCAAACAGGTTGTGTGCGCTTATAGCTAATCTCTAGAAACAACTCATTTCGTTCCTTAATCCAATCCTAGCAACAAAAAGCCATTCATTTCTCGATTTATACCCAAGAGCAAAGGGGAACGAGGAGAAGAAGAAGAAGCCAGACGCTTTAGGTTTGAAGACATGAGAGAAGAAATTGCAAATCGAAAGGGGAACGAGGAGAAGAAACAGAGAGAAGAGATTTTGAAGAAACAGAGAGATTAAAATGATTTCGAAGATAATGCCTAAGAGAGATAGAGAGATAGAGAGGATGATTACCTGAGCGAGAGGAAGAGAGCGATTGTGGTTGCTTGAAGAGGAGAAGCGATTAAGAGAATAAACGGAGAAGGATAATAGGTGAAAAGGAGAAACCGTCAAGAGAACATGATGGAGGAGAGACGGTGTGGAGCAGGTGAAAGAGGCGAACCGGTGGTGGAGCCGGTGAAAGAGGGGATTCGATGAAGAAGAAGAGAAGGAGAAGAAAGAATAGGGTTTTTTCTCACAATTAAAAGGAATGATATTTTTCTAAGTGTTTGGCGTGGAAAATATTTGGTTTACGAACAAAATTTTGATTAATTTGGTGAGGGGGAAACCAAAATATTAAGCGGTAAGTGAAAAAATTTCACTATAATTTTCCCGCTCAGTGAAAGTCCAATTATTTTGAAACCCAAAACACCAAAGCGTCACAGTTTCGTCGCAATATCGTCACAAATTTGCTACGCATTTGTGACGCTATGAGTATACACAGCTTTAAACCCTAAATCCTAAACATTTACATGAAAATTTGGTAAGTCAATAGGTTTAAAATAAGTTTTCTATCAAGGTATCACTACAGGAAATGTGGGCATTAACAGCGGCCGTTAAACGCTATGAATTAACTATTATAACGCTTCCTAAAACACTGTGACATCGCCCGTTATAATAGGTCCGACACTTTTGATAGCGGATTGTTGTTGTGCTATAGTTGAATATACAACGATAGCGTAGTTTACTGTGCAATTGTTAATGTTTATAATAACGTGATACAGATGTTATTAAAATCCGTAATTTGACTTAACCTATAGCAAATGTTTCGTGTTATTAGTTTGTTTTTAAATTATTCGAAATTTATTTATTAAAAATAATTACGAATTATATTTTAAAAAGAAAAATGCTGTATTTTTTTTCATTATATTGTAACCATGATACAAATGTATAATCATGTCTTATACAAGTAGAAAAGCAAAAAGAGTTCTCTACCCAAATTTTTTATTACGACAGAGATCAAGAAGCAACAAAACTCCGGAATCAAGTTCGAAGGAGTGACACTTTCTTAAACCTTAAATCCACAACTTTTCCTTTCTTCCTCTAGCCTTCTCGCAATTCCTTCCAATGAACCAAACATATGGCTTTGAGTGACTGTGTTACACACAAGAAGCAGGACCAAAATGTGAGACAATTCAAGCACCATTCCACAGTCCCGAATCACTGACCCGATGACTCCATGCGTAATCTTCATATATACAACAAACACAAGTTAGATAATGCAATTAAACAAGTCAAATTGGTAATCGGTCATGATAATCAGTGGACGAAGAATCAAATTCATCACTTTTTCAACGTACTGTTAAAGCCACTAACACAGAGTTGAATATGTCATGAATCATCGTCTAATAACATACATCCCTACGAAGCTCGATATAGATCCGGAAAACTACAAAATGATTTCGTTAAACCCTAAAAACCAGATTTTTAACTTGTTTTGACTGAAACAGAGAATACTAAGGAGTTACTAATAAAAGGCGATTGAGGAATATAGAGCGACTCGAGGAAGATTCAATCACTCACAAGATCAATCGGCGGATAATCTAGCCGCGGCGGAGCTGGATAAGAAGAACGACTCGAGGAAGACGCAGATCCGGAAAGAATTAGAGGAAGAAGACGGTGGAGAGTAGAGAGAAATTAAAGCTTAGAAGAGGAAGACACATAATCGATTGATTTGTTTTCATGAAATTAAAAGCTTGGTAGACGAAGAAACATAGATCTGAAGATAAGGGAAAGTGTTTCGTTCCCTTTCTCAAGAAGAACAGAAATATAATATTGTTTTTGTTAAGTGGCTAATGGACGGACAAGATTATACTAAAAGATACTGAACGGACGAACAAGATTACCTAGGAGTTGGTTCAAGATTGTCACGTCAGCGATCCTAGTGATTCTTTCTAATTGGCTCTCATCTTTTTAGTGTATTTCTCATGTATTTTATGTTTTTTAGTACATTTTTAAAAATAGTTTATTTAATTTAACATGGTAATGTTTTATACATTTCATTTTATAATTTTTTATTATATATACTATTTTTTTTCAAATTTTAAAAACTTTTTAAGGGATTAATAGTGAGACTTATAGGTTATACTTTAGTTTTAGGGTTCATTATTAGCTTTTAGGGGATAAAATCGTTTGAAGAAAACTTAAAGATCATATTTTCAAATATTTGGCTCCGGTTAGCAAATTTAAAGTACATCTTAACCAAAGTCTAATTGTAATGATGAAACCTTCAACACATACTCAAATACTCGAAAATCTTTAAAAAGCCAAAATCGTACATGAATTGTGATACCCTAAATCCTAAATCAAAGACTCACTACTTAGTTTGTCTTTTTGTAATATTTATGTCCTTAGTATGAAACATAATTTATTGTATTTTATTGGTTCATTGATATATTGAAAAATAAATTTTCCATTGTGAATCCCTATACCCTAAATCACACCATTTATACATAAAGGTAGATTTTTTTTTGAATCTCTAAAAGTTATTCTTATTATGAAACAATCATTTTTAGAGATTCTTAATTGAGAGATTAGAGAAAATACTATACAAGTGTGAATACCTATACCCTAAATAAAACACTCATAAATCTATACAAAATTTTTAAACTGTAAAGTTATGTATTTATGAAAGAATATTTGTTGTATTTCTATTGTTAATACATCTTGAAGAAAAAAGATTCTCATACCCTAAACCCTAAATCCCAAACCTTACCCTATACCCTAAATCCCAAACCTTACCCTATACCCTATACCCTATAATCGATTGATTTGTTTTCATGAAATTAAAAGCTTGGTAGACGAAGAAACATAGATCTGAAGATAAGGGAAAGTGTTTCGTTCCCTTTCTCAAGAAGAACAGAAATATAATATTGTTTTTGTTAAGTGGCTAATGGACGGACAAGATTATACTAAAAGATACTGAACGGACGAACAAGATTACCTAGGAGTTGGTTCAAGATTGCCACGTCAGCGATCCTAGTGATTCTTTCTAATTGGCTCTCATCTTCTTAGTGTATTTCTCATGTATTTTATGTTTTTTAGTACATTTTTAAAAATAGTTTATTTAATTTAACATGGTAATGTTTTATACATTTCATTTTATAATTTTTTATTATATATACTATTTTTTTTCAAATTTTAAAAACTTTTTAAGGGATTAATAGTGAGACTTATAGGTTATACTTTAGTTTTAGGGTTCATTATTAGCTTTTAGGGGATAAAATCGTTTGAAGAAAACTTAAAGATCATATTTTCAAATATTTGGCTCCGGTTAGCAAATTTAAAGTACATCTTAACCAAAGTCTAATTGTAATGATGAAACCTTCAACACATACTCAAATACTCGAAAATCTTTAAAAAGCCAAAATCGTACATGAATTGTGATACCCTAAACCCTAAATCAAAGACTCACTACTTAGTTTGTCTTTTTGTAATATTTATGTCCTTAGTATGAAACATAATTTATTGTATTTTATTGGTTCATTGATATATTGAAAAATAAATTTTCCATTGTGAATCCCTATACCCTAAATCACACCATTTATACATAAAGGTAGATTTTTTTTTGAATCTCTAAAAGTTATTCTTATTATGAAACAATCATTTTTAGAGATTCTTAATTGAGAGATTAGAGAAAATACTATACAAGTGTGAATACCTATACCCTAAATAAAACACTCATAAATCTATACAAAATTTTTAAACTGTAAAGTTATGTATTTATGAAAGAATATTGGTTGTATTTCTATTGTTAATACATCTTGAAGAAAAAAGATTCTCATACCCTAAACCCTAAATCCCAAACCTTACCCTATACCCTAAATCCCAAACCTTACCCTATACCCTATACCCTATAATCGATTGATTTGTTTTCATGAAATTAAAAGCTTGGTAGACGAAGAAACATAGATCTGAAGATAAGGGAAAGTGTTTCGTTCCCTTTCTCAAGAAGAACAGAAATATAATATTGTTTTTGTTAAGTGGCTAATGGACGGACAAGATTATACTAAAAGATACTGAACGGACGAACAAGATTACCTAGGAGTTGGTTCAAGATTGCCACGTCAGCGATCCTAGTGATTCTTTCTAATTGGCTCTCATCTTCTTAGTGTATTTCTCATGTATTTTATGTTTTTTAGTACATTTTTAAAAATAGTTTATTTAATTTAACATGGTAATGTTTTATACATTTCATTTTATAATTTTTTATTATATATACTATTTTTTTTCAAATTTTAAAAACTTTTTAAGGGATTAATAGTGAGACTTATAGGTTATACTTTAGTTTTAGGGTTCATTATTAGCTTTTAGGGGATAAAATCGTTTGAAGAAAACTTAAAGATCATATTTTCAAATATTTGGCTCCGGTTAGCAAATTTAAAGTACATCTTAACCAAAGTCTAATTGTAATGATGAAACCTTCAACACATACTCAAATACTCGAAAATCTTTAAAAAGCCAAAATCGTACATGAATTGTGATACCCTAAACCCTAAATCAAAGACTCACTACTTAGTTTGTCTTTTTGTAATATTTATGTCCTTAGTATGAAACATAATTTATTGTATTTTATTGGTTCATTGATATATTGAAAAATAAATTTTCCATTGTGAATCCCTATACCCTAAATCACACCATTTATACATAAAGGTAGATTTTTTTTTGAATCTCTAAAAGTTATTCTTATTATGAAACAATCATTTTTAGAGATTCTTAATTGAGAGATTAGAGAAAATACTATACAAGTGTGAATACCTATACCCTAAATAAAACACTCATAAATCTATACAAAATTTTTAAACTGTAAAGTTATGTATTTATGAAAGAATATTTGTTGTATTTCTATTGTTAATACATCTTGAAGAAAAAAGATACCCATACGGTGTGGAGCAGGTGAAAGAGGCGAACCGGTTGTGGTTGCAGGATAAGCGATTAAGAGAATAAACGGAGAAGGATAATAGGTGAAAAGGAGAAACCGTCAAGAGAACATGATGGAGGAGAGACGGTGTGGAGCAGGTGAAAGAGGCGAACCGGTGGTGGAGCCGGTGAAAGAGGGGATTCGATGAAGAAGAAGAGAAGGAGAAGAAAGAATAGGGTTTTTTTCTCACAATTAAAAGGAATGATATTTTTCTAAGTGTTTGGCGTGGAAAATATTTGGTTTAGGAACAAAATTTTGATTAATTTGGTGAGGGGGAAACCCAAAATATTAAGCGGTAAGTGAAACAATTTCACTATAATTTTCCCGCTCAGTGGAAGTCCAATTATTTTGAAACCCAAAACACCAAAGCGTCACAGTTTTGTCGCAATATCGTCACAAATTTGCTACGCATTTGTGACGCTATGAGTATACACAGCTTCAAACCCTAAATCCTAAACATTTACATGAAAATTTGGTAAGTCAATAGGTTTAAAATAAGTTTTCTATCAAGGTATGACCAATGTCAATGAATATATTTAGGTAAATTGAACTTATCATCTTTATTTATAAAATTTTTGTTTTTTTCTAAACTTTACAAAGTTAAACTAATTACTTTCTTATCACACTTATGTGATTTGTATGAACAAATTTTTTTTTTCAAATTAGAAGATTTAAATGCTTAGATGTCAAATTCTTAATCCACTCATGACTAATATACTTATGTGTAATATTCTAGTACTTGAATTCACATTTTAAACACCAAAATGGTCATGGGCGTCGCTAATCCGTAGCAAAAGTATCACAAATTTGTTACGTTTTTGTGACTCTACGTGAAACCCTATACTCCAAAACATCCCATCGAAATGGTGACTCATCTTTGACCATTTTGCGACGCTTTTATGACACTTTTGTGACATTTTAAACACCAAAATAAAACTGGGAGTAGCTAATCCGTAGCAAAAGCGTCACAAATTTGTAACGCTTTTGTGACAGTATCTGAAACCCTATACTCTAAAACAAAAATTCAACTGGGCGTAGCTAATCCGTAGCAAAAGTGTCACAAATGAGTAACAAATTTATTAGTGTCACTAATGCGTCGCAAAAAGTGTGACGTTCATTAAAATAGTCACAACTCTGTCGCTAATTTGTGACGCTTTTACGACAGAAGTTTTCCGTCACAAATTTGCGACGATTTTGATACGTTTTTCATTTTCGTCACAAATCTGTCACAGTTTTGTCCCACTTCCGTCGCAATCTTTTGTGACGAAAAAAACTGTCACAAAAATCCGTCACAGATTAGCAGTTTTCTTGTAGTGTAAGAAAACCAAACGATAGTAGGGTGAAATGGAATGGAACCAATCCTAGAATAGCATATCACATGTCTGCCTATTGTGACCAACTTGGTGACACCAGCTGCATTTGTGTTGCGTCTTTGCCTTTTTTGGTAACTTGATGACACCGGCTGAAGCTGTCTTCCGTAACTTGTCTTCAACGCCTTCGAATCTTCGTTTTCTACGCCTACCCGCACCGCGTCTGCTTTCAGGTGGTAACACTTTCTTACTTTTAACGTCCATCGGGACACACCACGCATCTTCCGGAACAGATATTGGATAAATAGATTCTCCATAAGCTGATCGCCATGTGACAGTCGTGTACTTGACATCGGTCAGGGAATGTGCGTCTCTTCCAATAGATAATCCCGCTTTGATGGCGTGTCTGCAAGGAATTTTAGACAAATCATACTTCCTACATGTACACGTCCTCTCAGCTAGATCAACAAGGCAATCATTCTTATCGCCTTTAACATGAAACCTGTCATTGTTAATCTGATAAACAAAGAATGTTTTGCCCTTCTCAATCCTCCTTGCTATCTTCTTCTCAACTTCAATGGTCAAAGGCTGGTGATGGTTTGAGCTTTTTGTTCGTCTCTCATTAAACCATCTAGTTAACATTTCTCTTATGCTATCCAACAAAGGAATTAGTGGATACTCCCTAGGTGCTCGCAACGCAGAATTGATCGATTCAGCGGGGTTGTTGGTCCTAATGTCGAACCTGAATCCAGGAAAATAACAACGTGCCCATTTAGTGACGTCGGCTTTGGTTAGGTACGTTCCAATCTTCTGACTACTATTGCAAATTGTTTCGAACTTTTCTTCAAACTCGACTTCCGTATAAACTCTCGAAGCTTCTTCAACCATCTTCACCAAACCTCTGCCTTGATAACCAGTGACCACATTATTCAGCAAGTGGTGAATGCAAATACCGTGTTTCGCTTGCGGGAAAACATTTCCAACCGATTTGACAATAGAATAATTTCTATCAGATACAAAGGCCAAACCATTGTCTTCCAGAATAACAACCTTTAACTGCCTCATAAACCAGTCCCAAGATAGGTTATTCTATGAATCCACGACTCCAAATGCGATTGGATACAAGTTGTTGTTACCATCAACAGATGTGGCCACAAGTAGTACTCCTTTGTACTTGTTCTTCAAAAATGTACCATCAACAATAACCACTCTCCTCATAGTTTCCTCAAATCCTCGGACACATTGACCAAAAGCTAGAAACAAGTACTTGAATCTATCTATTCCATCGGTTTCAAAGCTATAATACGTACCCGGATTTGCTGCCTGAAGCATGTAGAAGTACATTGGTATTTTTTCATAGCTTTTTCTGGTATACCTCTAACTGCGTTAACGGCATACTCACGAGCATCAAATGCTAAAGAGTAGCTTATGTTCACTCCTTGCTCCAAAAGCATACACTGCATTACATCAATCGGTGACGGTCCGTCTTTGGCACATTGATATTTTGGTATAATCAAAGTAGCAATCGTTTTCGCCGAAGCTGTCTTTCGACCTTTGGTTTTGCTGGAAGGAGCACAAGTATGCGTAGAGACATACTTGGTGACTCTAAAAACAGTAGACCCGGATACATTCCTTGCATGAAGACGCCAATTGCATAAATTATCTTTGCAGCATATATTCCACCATTCGGTAGTAGATTTAACAATTTCATAGTCGAAGTTGTGCTTCATTGCACACATCTCCATTCTCGCCTTCATCATCCTTTTGGTGTTAAACCGTTGACCCTTCTTCGCAACATTCTCAACAGATAATGGAGCAACATGCTGATTACCTTGTCCTCCATTTTCCAGTAATAAGACATCATCCATATCGTCATCAACACAAGCTTCTGGTTTCTTTTTCTTAGAGACATGAGAACCGGACTTAGTTGTTTTCTCAGACTCTTTGTTGAAAACAAAATCAACTTTAGGTTTCAATGTGACACACAACTGTGTCGATGGTTTCTTCGTCACATACGCAACAAAATTCCTTACTTGGCGATCATTGGAGATGATTATTGGAGGACACCCTGACTTGTTTATTAAATCTTCAGGAATATAACTGAATTCCATCGTATCTTGGCCTTGGTCGATTTTGAAATCTTCTGACACAATATTCTTCAACTCCTCAATAGCCGTTGTCTCTTCTAAAACCAGTAAACGACCACCTCTTTCTTCATCACCAGCAAACTCCAAGCCGTCATTAGAGGTCCATTAACCACAAATCGCATAGACATCGACCATTTTAGCAAAAATAAGTGTATTTTTTGTTTCTTTGTATTGGAAGAAAGTATCAGTTTAGAAAAATAAGAACGATGGTTTTGGCCAATATAAACGTGAGGAGCAAGATCAATATTACATGCATATCGTGTTAAGGAGATAAAATCTTCAAAAAAAATATTTTAGGAAACAACCTTATTTTCTCCAAGATTTTATGGATAGTAATTTGTTCAAACAATATTCAAAATTAAAAGCTCGTTTTTAGGATGTATAACTCAAATTGTACAACTGATTTGTACGCAAACAATCATTCTAGGTAATTATGATGTTAACGTATATTATGTTTCAAAAATAACAATAAACATTAAAAACTCTACAGCTCAACTGATACAATCCCATAAACAACAACATGTCCATGATTCCCAAATCGCGTGTTCGAATGAATGCGGCAACATTTTTTCTATTTGTTTTGGTAATTAATAGTTTAACGTATATTATGCTTCTTAATTAACAATGAGCACTAAAAACTCTACAGCTCAACTGGAAGACCGCAGTCACATGATCTCCAAGTCCCGTGTTCGAATGAATGCAACAACATTTTTTTGATTTTTTGTTTTTCTCAACCAGAATTCATTAAAAGCCCATTATAGATATAAATGAAAACGAAAATGTAAACATAAGCCCACATACAGAATTTTATCAATGAGAAAAAATCAAACGAGATTGTCACGTGTAACACCACATGCTATCTCCTTCACGATGAGAGCAACCACCGCTTCAGGAAGCATCTGGAACTCCGGAATCGTCAAATACACCCACTACAAGAAAACATATATTTCGCAACTGCCTATTTAGTTGCAAAGTGGTCGCGAATTTGATTTTTGCGACTATTTAGCGACTAAAAACGATAGTCTCATATATTTGGTCGCAAATTGTATTAGTCGCTAATTAGTTGCTATTTTGCGACTACTTTGCGACTAATAATATTTCTTATATTTTAGTAGTAATTTAGTCGCAAAATTTTGCGACTAAGTGATGACTCATTAGCGACCCACTTGCGACTATTATTTTACCACTTGCGACAATTATTTTAGTCGCTAAACTTTGCGACTACTTAGCTACCACTTATATTTCTATTATTTTTGTAGCAATTTAGTCGCAAAATTTAGCGACTAAGGGGCAACTAATTAGCGACCCAATTGCCACTGTAATCCGAGTTTAGCAACTGTAAAATGGGTTGTTTTGCGACTAAAAAGAGACAAAATTGCGACTAATAAATGTAGTAAAAAAAACAGAACCATGCCCTTTTTTCCTATTTGTAGATTCTGTTTTGGTTTTAAAATTTTGTTTTGGTTTTAAAATTTTGTTTGTAGCAAGATAGATAACTAGAAACTACAATTCAAACTACTATAGTCTTAATACAAAACTAGAAACTACAATTCAAACTACTAAAGGTTTCATACAAAACAAAAACTAGTAATGTCTTCAAAACCAAAAAAAGCAACCAAAGCACTTAAGCCATGTCTTGACATACAAACCAAATAAAGATAAAGCCGAGGGAAAAACAAAACATAAAGATTGTTTGAAATTACAAGGATTCAGTTGGAGTAGTATCAGTTGGAGTAGTATCAGTTGGGGCAGCAGTTTGAGGATCAGTTAGGGCAGTTTGGGAAGCAAGGATGGCAAGATAACCCTTGTCAGTTTGGCGAAAGTACTTCTCCATCAGAGTCAACTCCTCACCCTGGGCCTTTTGTCGGGCTAGCTCAGCTTCTAGGCGTTTGTTATGAGTTGCTTGTTCGTCAAGCTTGCGTTGGGTTTCCTGCAATTGTTGTTGCATCGAGACATAAGACGAGGAAGAGTTACCTGCTTCGTACTTGCGCTTCTTGCTAAAGTCAGTCTCATTGAGGTTTCCAATGCCATAAACGTAGCCTCTCTGATCCACATTTGATGCCTAGGAGACGGAAAAAAATTACAACAGTTAGCAAACTCGAAGAACAAACAGTTAGAAAATACTTCAAAGAACAGAATCACATTTACTTACCTGAAGAAAGATGTCATTGCATTCCTCTGTGGTTAGCTCGGGTTGTCGCGATGTACCATCTGAAATTTCTGAGTCGAACTCGGAACGCTTTGCTTGGAGGTTCCGCTGATACGTTTCTGCAACCTTCTGCGCCTTCATATCAACATAGGTCCCATCTGGTTTGGTGTGGGTTCTGAGGAAAACTTCTCCGAGACTAACTGGTCTGCCAAGCTCCACCTCCTGAAAATGCAACAAAAGAAACAAGAACAACTATCATGATGAGCAGGTGAAAACAAAACAAAACCAGTCTAGTGATAGTAGCTTACCATTTCTTGTCGGACTTGGTTAGTGGATTTTTGGCCAGTGATGTTTCTGTGAGGACCAAGACCTTTTCGGTCAGAATTGCGAGAAGCAGATGCGGTCTCACTCCTCCCCTTACCTTCTTCAGTCTTCCAGTAATCATCCATCTCTTTCCATATGGTTTCGCCGATCCAAGTAGGGCGTTCACCAGCCGCATGAGCTTTGCTCACCATATCCTTCAACCGCCTCGCAACAATTGCCTTGAAATGTGCTTGAACTGTCCCTGTGATCAAGGGATCCCATGTGTGCTCTTTCTACAAAACAAGTGAACTCAGGTGTTAGTTTTGTTAGTAACGAGTAGCAAGAAATAATAGAAGAGTGTGAAAGATCTGAAAACATTACTGCAAACTCGATGAACCATCGCTCAACTCGTTCTGGAGGCACACAACTAATACTGTAGTATGCTTTATCAAACTTGTTGGTGAAGATTTTTGTAATCTTGTGGACCAGAGCTGATCCATCACGACCAAACCTACAAAAAAGTTCAAACAAGGAGAAACAAACAGTTATGATGAACCATAAACAAGCAGAAAGTTCAAACAATAAGAAACGTAGTGAAAAGAACTCACCATGTGGTATTTGGTGGCTGAGGCTTCTCTGGAGACAGATTACAAGTCCACTGGTGACAGTTAGGCACGGTTAGCAGCTCTTGAAGATAAATCAATGTGTCTTCTGGGAGAGTGGATTCGTGGTGGACACTGTCATCAACCCCATCAACATGCTCTTCTACCGTTTCGTTGGAGTGTTGATGTTCAGAGGTGTTGGAGTTCTGTCTCGTTGGGGTTGTAAAGTTAAATGCCGGACGCATCTGAAGTTGAGGAGTAGAAGTAGTTTGCCGTGGACGATGGTTCAGAGTGGTTTATCCTGGAAACATAGCTGGAAAGATAATAAAGAATAATGAAAAAACAGTTCAAAATCACTCTTAAGACTAAGCAAATGATCACTTGACATAACAGTATTGATTAATGAAAAATAAAAAATGATCACTTGACTAAAACAACTCAAAATCACTCTTAAGAGTAAGCAAATGATCAACAATTAACCAAAAATCCAACAAATAACCAAAAATCCAACAATTTCTAAACAAACCAGAGAGAGAGACTTTACTTGATTAGATTAGATTAAACTTAACCTTAAGCAAACTTAACCTTAACCAAAAATCCAACCTATTTTAAACAAACGAGAAAGAACTTTAAACAACCAATCTTTTCTAAACCCATTACCAAAAACAGTTCAAAATCACTCTTAAGACTAAGCAAATGATGCCCTAACTAACCAAAAATCCAACCTTTTCCTAAAAAACCAGAAAGAGACTTTATTTGATTGAAATTTCAGAAACCCATTACCACAAATAGACCAAAATCACTCTTAACCAAACTAGAGAAACAGAGAGAGACAAAAGCCAAAAACAGAGAGAGACTAAAACAAAACTTATACGAACAACTTAATCCAAAAACTATGAAAATCTCAAAAGTGAGCCAATAAACATAAAAATCGAACAAAACCTAAGCTCTGAACAAAACCTAAAACTAAAGTTTATAGAGTTGACCTGTAGGGCTAGGAGGCTGTGGATTCTGAGGTTGATTGTTCGACTGCGGACTTTCAGAGTTAGGTAACACAGCAGTTTCTCCTGTATGGTGAGAAGACCTCTGATGTTGAGGCCTCGACTGGAGGGTTTCAGATCTATCCCTCTGATCTCGAGTCGTGGAGTTGTTGAAAAGAGTTTGTGGCGGTGGAAACTGTCGGACATGGATCTGTGTTTGGGTGAGAGCGCGTCGTGGCGGAGAACCGTCTTGCGCCGGAGTGAAGGTGTACTGCTGGCCAAGTTCCGGCGGCCTAACTGGTGTAGATGTGGAAGGCACCGACGGCATTGGATCTGCGACACAGCCTCTTCCTCTCCCGCGCCCTCGGCCTCGGCCTCTTCCGGTCATCGAGAATTAGGAGAATCGATTGAAGAGAAATCAGAGAATAGTTAGGGTTTTGAGAATCAAGAGAAATCAGAGAATCGATTGAAGAGAAATCAGAGAATACTCAGGGTTGAAGAGAATCGATTGAAGAGAAATCAGAGATTAAAGGTGAGATCGAGAGAAATCAGAGAATACTTAGGGTTTTGAGAGAAAAGGGGATCTGAAAAGGTGAAGGAGAAGAGATCGAAACAGTGAAGGAGGCGAGTAGGGTTTGTCGCCTCTGATTTTTTAACCCAAAAATTGGATTTCCTAAAAAACGTTGGATGAGAGGGAAACCCAAATTAACCCAAAAATTTTGGTTTCCCACTAAAAATTAATTGGTTTTGGTTTCCCACAAAATTCTAAGTTTGTAAAGTTTTGGGGTTTAGGGTATAGATTTGCATTTGGGGTATAGATTTGCATTTGTGATTATTGATGAGATATAATATAAGTAATTATATAACAAAACCTAATTGGGTTTTGGTTTCCCACAAAATTCTCTAAGTTTGTAAAGTTTTGGGGTTTAAGGTATAGATTTACATTTGTGATGTTTATTGGTGAGAGGGAAATAAAAATTTGGTGAGAGGGAAATAAAAATTTGGGTTTGGGTTGTTGTATTAGGGTATAGATGTTTTTGGAGATTAGGTATTAGGGTATAGATATTTTAGGGGATTAGGTATTAGGGTATAGAATTGCTTATTTTTTAATGAGATATAGTAGAAGTAATGTATAAGTAATTATAGTTTATGGTTATTTTGGATTCAAGATTCAATAAAAATAAGTTAAATGTGGTATGTATAAACATTTGGTATCATTTTAAACTTTTATAGACAATTATGTGATAAGTGTGTATAGAAATTTGGTGAGATAGAAATAAAAAATTGGGTTTGGGTTGTTGTTTTTGGTTTCCTACCTAAAAAAATGTCTAAGTATAGACATTTTGGGGATTAGGTAGAAATTAACGAGGGAATATTTGGCGGGTTAAGCCAATAATTATTACATAGTTTGTAGATAAATAACAAGATATTTAAGGATTTAGGTAATTAACATAGTCATTTACGCACTTTATTAAGGTTCTTCATACATAATCATCGTCATCCTCAGAACACGGAGAATTTTCCTGGAATTCATCTTCTTGTTCCGCATCTCTGACATCATATTCATCGTCATCCTCAGAAGACGAAGAATTTTCCTGGAATTCATCTTCTTGTTCCGCATCTCTGACATCATAATCAAGATTGATTGGGTTGACTCCTTGTGCCACATTATCGACTACGAGATCTTCAATTGCAGTCATCATTACAGGATCATCATTTACTTGTTGCAAAATAGTAGGTTCACTGCCGACACAATCTCCTGAAATATTTCCCCTTGGGTTGACTTTAACAACATTTAGCCACAACTTTGGCGGTTTCTTCTTGTATGGGTACGGGATATAACAAACTTGATCCGCTTGAGAGGCTATGCAAAATCAAGTTGCAGAACTTAGACTTGAATATATATATATATATATATATATATATATATATATATATATATATATATTTATATGAAAAGGCGAAAAGAACGAACTTTGGCGGAAATACGAACCTAGAATAAATGGTTCGTATTTATTGTACCATCGCGATGAAAGAACGTCTACAATGCCAGCATTGTTCCTCCAAGTGCCTCTACCGATTTTAGGGTCGTACCACTTACACTTAAAGAGTGTGAGTCGCAGATTAACCATTCCCTCGTACTCGATTTCTATTATATTCGTTAAGATCCCGTGGAAATCAGCTTCATCTGATGCATCACTATAATTCTCTCCTTTAACATATACACCATAGTTGCAAGTCTTTCGTTCGCGGCCGTGACTCTGCGTATGAAACAAATATCCTCTTGTAAAATAGATAGGCCAAGTTTTGGCCTTGTTCAATGGTCCATGCATTATCTCTTGAACCCAATTAGGAAAAGGATGTGTGGTTTTCCAGTTGGTAACCTGCATGAAGATAGACAATATCAAATTATAGAAGTACAAAAATATAATATATATACACACAGTTAAGAATATTATTCTGACATACATAATCTTTCACCCATAAATGATATTCTTCAGCTCTTTTAGCCTCGAGTTCTTTGTTTGAGAGATCTGGATATTTTGTTGCAAGATACTCATCGAACATACTGTGTAAGACCAAAACGTATATGAGACCGACCAACATAGTCAATTATGTTTAAACTTAATTTGAGATTTACCTCTCAAAAGGCTGAAAATAGGGGCAATTTCGCAAAACATATGAATGTGTGCATTGAAAGTCTTTCTCTGTCAGCCAGATTTCTTTCATTGGCCCACTTGGACGACCGACGTGCCTAAATATATCAGGTACTTCAGGGTCAAGATATTGGGGAACTTCACCTTCACTGAATCTTGTTGACCTGGAAAAAGGAGTAAAAAGAAATTTAAAATTTCTATAATGTGTCTCCATATGTGTTTAATTATAGTGTTTACCTTGATTTTGTGAGTACATTTGAGGCAAAATAGTGCTCTGAGAAATAAGCTACCTCCTCCTTTAGATATGATTGAACAATAGATCCTGCCGCACGAGCTTTGTTTTTGGCTTTCCCTTTCAACTTTTTGAAAAACTTTTCGAAAGGGTACATCCACCTGTATTGCACGGGGCCTCCTAATTCAGCTTCGTATGGGAGATGTATAGGCAGGAGCTCCATCACGTCGAAAAATGATGGTGGAAAGATCTTTTCCAAGTTGCATATGATCAAAATTATGTTTTGTTTTAGAATGTGGATGCGACTTTTTTGCAAACTCCTCGAACATAAGTCACGGAAAAATCCTCCAATTCCTACAGTATATAAATTGAAACTTCAAAAAATGGTAAATATAAAATACTATAATCATATTTACGTGGCACATATTCACGGAACAAGAAGTAGTACGTACCTGATAACGCGAGGTGAACGTTCCGATCTAGGAGTTCGGCAAATATAAATGGAAGTAACCGCTCCAATAAAACATGGCAGTCATGACTCTTCATCCCAAAAAACTTTGCATTAGGTATATCAACACAACTAGCTAAGTCTGAGGCATAACCATCTGGGAATTTGACCGAATTTTTCACACATTCCAATAAGCTTCTTTTGGCTTCGTCTGTCAATGAGTAGGGAGGAAAAGGGGCTCTACCCTCATCAACAAGCAAGTGTGGCCGAAAACAGAATTCTCCTACATCCTATCGTGACGGGATGGTGTCTTTCGATTTACCTTTCACACGCATAACAGTGTTCATGATGTTATCAAAGAAATTCTTCTCTATATGCATTACATCGAGATTATGTCGCAGATTGAGGTCCCTCCAGTACGGCAACTCCCAAAATATGCTTTCTTTGTGCCAGTTATGCTTCTTCCCAAAGCCATGCATCTTCTTCTCGTGACCGTTACTACCTACATCCTTTGTTCTAGGTGGATTAACACGACGCAACCGGTAGGAATAAATTTGCTCACCGGTCAAAGGCTCTGGTGGATACTGGTTCCTAGCGTCTTTTCCCTTCAAAAAGTCTTTTTTATTCTTCCTTAGTGGATGATCAAGTGGAAGAAATCTCCGGTGACAATCAAACCAACACGTCTTTCTTCCGTTCGGCAAATAAAAAGACTTTGTGTCGTCCATGCAAATTGGACACGCCAATTTTCCATGGGTGCTCCATCCTGATAACATGCTATACGCAGGAAAGTCACTTATCGTCCACAACAACACTGCTTTGAGATTAAAATTTTGATTCAACGACACATCGTACGCATCGACACCATTAGACCACAACTCTTTTAACTCCTCAATAAGAGGTCGGAGGAATATATCGAGACTACCACGCGGATGATTTGGCCCAGAGTTCATAATTGTAAGAAACAAGTACTCCGTATTCATGCACATGCCAGGGGGTAAATTATATGGAGTCAAGATCACAGGCCACAACGAATGATTCTTTGACATTCCAAAAGGATTGAACCCATCTGTACATAATCCAAGATAAACGTTGCGGGTTTCTCGGGCAAACTCAGGATGTTGATCTTGAAAATATTTCCACTCCGCCGCATCAGATGGATGACACATTTCTCCCTCCTCGGTTCTGTGCTCTGCATGCCATCTCATTGCCGCTGCAGTCTTCTGGCTCTGATACATTCTCTTCAATCTATCAACAATAGACATATACCACATACGACTATATGGTACATTAGTCCTACGTTGTTGCTTGTTAGGCTTCCATCTTGGTGAATTACAAATCGCACACTTATCTAACCATTCGTCATCTCTCCAGAATATCATACAATTGTTAATGCACACATCAATTGCATGACATGGGAGGTCTAAATTGCGCATCAATTTTTCTGTCTCGTAATTTAAACCAGTTGCATGGTTTCCTTCTGGTAAATACTCTGTAAACATTTCGCATACCGAATCCACTAACTTCTCACTCATATTATGATCAGCCTTATTTTGCATGATCCGAGAAGCTAAGGATAACTTCGAGTGTCCTTCCCGACAACCATCGTATAATGGATTTCTCGCTCCTTCTAACAAGTCGTAGAACTTTTTTGAATGATTACAGACAGGTTCTTCTGCATTCTGATAACTACCATGTTCTTCAACATTTTGATAACTACCACACTCTCCGTAGTTATCAAAATTCACGTTATCACGAAATGCATTATTCACCATATCCACATATCTATTTTCTACTACATTACCGACTTCTTCAGTCCCACTAACCCACGTCGTATCAACATAACTTGATCCTAAACCCATATTGAGTTCTTCTCCATGTCTATACCAAACATAATAATCTGGCATATATCCATTCTTATACAAATGCTTATAAATTCTTCTCCCCGGCAAACAGCACAAGGACAGAAAAACTTACCGCCATTGCTCTGCGTCAGTGGTTGGCTATTTGCAAATGCCATGAATTGGTCCACCCCCGCGACGAAATTTGACGAGAAATTTCCCGTCACTTCATCGAACCTCTGATACATCCACTCCCGACCATACATATTATTAAAATTTCCCGACATTTTTTAACTTATGAAAAAAAAATTTCTCCACCACTTATAGTTTGAGGTACGAATGATTGTAGTTTGGAGAGTGAGGTGAACGAATGATTTGAGATTTCTATTTATAGACATTTTTGCAACTACTTAGCGACTATATAAACAGTCGCTAAATTATATTTTGCAACCAAATAGCGACTAATTTTACAGTAGAATAAAATTAGGTACACCTACCCAACATGTCAAACACGTGTGCTCTCACCTAACTTTTGCGACTCACCGAAATTAGTCGCTACTTAGTCGCAAAATAGCGACTGAATTGCGACTATTAATTTAGTCGCAAACTTATTTCGCCACGTGGCCTACCCTGATTTTTTGCGACTAAACCGCGACTGTCTAGCAACCCAACAAATTTAGTCACTATGTCGTCGCGAATTAGTCGCAAAATAGCGACTCATTCGCAACGAATGTTAATAGTCGCAATTTAGCGACTGATTTGATACCAATTATTATGAGTCGTAATTTAGTTGCTAAGTAGTCGCGAAATAGTAGCTACATTTAGCGACTATGTATTTAGTCGCAACTATTAGTAGCTAAAAATCTGTTTTCTTGTAGTGACCACCAAATCAAACTCCGATGAGAGCTATATCTCCTGATCAAGCGTACAGTTTTCAAAAAATAACTAAAACTCCTAACAAGAAACTGGATCTAATTATGATGAACATCGGAAACCTTCCACCTTCGTTAGAAACTCGCCGCCGACCATCTTCAATCTCATGACATCACCCACAACCTTTTTCAATCACCATAGACACATATTTTAGCATCAATTTCAATAACGTCTATTATGATTATAAAATAATCCTGAACAATAAAAAAACTACAGCTCAAATGGTCCACCCTTACAAGGTTACATGACAGGTCGTGAGTTCAAGAACAAGGGTGGGTACACAACAAGAATACAAGTACTTTTGCGACTGCGTTTTTCGTCGCAAAATCGTCGCAATTTAACGTTTGCGACGAGTTTGCGACGATTTTGAGTTTGTCGCGAATGACTAGTCGCAAACTCAAAATCGTCGCAACATCGTCGCGAATCTGAAAAACGTCGCAATTTCGTCGCAAAGTTTGCGACTTATTTGCGGCACACATTTTGCGACGTTTTAGCGGCGACTTTTATTCGACGCATTTTTGCGATTAGTTTGCTTATAATTTGCGACTAACAATATTGCGACGGTTTTGCGACCAATAAAATTGCGACGGAATTGCGACCAACAAAATTGCGACGGTTGTGCGACCAACAAAATTGCGACGGAATTGCGACGTTCTGATTAAAAAAAATAAAAATATACGTATATTTTTGAAATTTTTCAGTTTTACAAATTTTTAATAGAAAATTATTAAGAAAAAAAATTAATTAATTATAATTTCGAAAAAAGGTAGTTAAATAACTGTACAATATATTGAAAAAATCATTTTAGGAAACTAAAATATTCTCTCCTTGATTTTAGGATCTAATAACTAATTTGGTTGAAAGTAGATTCTAGAAAACGGTAGATGGTAGTGATAATGGCAGAACTTTAGGTAGAAAGAGCTATCTGCGCTTGGTAGATACCAGTGTACGTGGTGGAAATAGTGCTCTAGGAAGTTGTAGAACGTTGGTATACAGCAGAAGCATGTTTCTACACAACGTAGAATTATGTTAATAGCCAGAAACCGAATTCTACTTCTACCACCACCCGCAGAATGGAAAACTAAATTCATTTTACATTCCAATTTTGAACTTGAAAAATTAAAACTTTTATACAAAACCACTATTCATCACTTCTTTATAATTATCAGATTTTTCAAATATTTAAAAACTTTTTATTTGAATTAATTTTAATTACATGAAAGATAATATTGGGCAAAATTTACATAGTCTTAAAAGGACATTTTGCAAAAAAAAAGTGGCCTATTTTGGCAATTTCCCTAATATTTTATGGTCTGTAAAATGGTTTTACAGCCTTACCATAGTCTAAACAATTATTTCAGGTTTTTGGTTGCGCTATTGATTGTGCATGTTGTTGGTGCTATTGATTCTGTCTTTTGTCGGCGTTGTAGATTATATAAAAAATAGAGAAAATTGCTAAATCAAGCCACATTTAGTGGTAAAATGTCCCACTAATACTTTCTCTTCCCAATTAAGTTCCATTAGTATTTTCCAAATTGTAAACTACAATTTTAACCTTTAATATGAGTTTTTTTGTTTATTTATTAATAATACGAAATTAAATTAAGAAACAGAATATTAAGTAAATCTAAATCCAATTAATATATATTTCATAGTAAAAAATATTAAAAAATCTGTAAACAATACGGTTATTACTTTAATAAAAAACGTCTTCTTCTTTTTTGTATCTTTTCTGTATATCATCTTCTTCTTCGTATCTTCTTCTTCGTATCTTCTTTGTTCTTCGGCTCATTAGTTCTGAGCAAAATCACGGCTCTCTCTTACCATCTGTTCTCCACCGCTTTCTCTCAGACGATTAACTGCTTCTGCTATCTTAGGTGTCGGCGGAAGTATTTTGGTCGATAGGTTTCGTCGGAGAAATTAGCATCTCCGTCGTCGTCTCTAGTTTCTCTAGATCGATTCGTTCCTTCTACCTCTGCTTCACTGTCTTCTGATTTATGATTCCTCAGGTAACTTATTTTCTCAAAATTTGCATGTTCGTGATTTTGATTTTAATGGTACTTCGATTCAAAATTGATGTTGTGTGACTAGAAATCTCTACTTCAGTTCAAATTGGTCTTTATTTTACTTGAAATCATTTCACTAGAGGTCATATTTAGTCCATTAAACCTTCAGATTTGCAAAAAATAAGTTGGTGTTCCAGATTTGATTTTGGTATGTCTTATCATTCTTCTATGTTCTCTTGTTGTTTTGTGTGTGTTTCTTCTGATAAACTGTAAACATACATTAATTTCTTTGTTTCTTTGTATTAACAGTGATGGAAGGAGAGCTGCCTAAGAAGATTTTTGGTGAAAACATTGAGCCGGAAGTTGACCAGGTGAACAAGAGTTGTAGGCATTCTATTCTGGCCTTATTAAAGACACAGATGGAGAGTGAATATGAAGAAGTCAAAAGAGATCCTGTGTTTCGAAACATAATGGCGCTTAGTGAGAACAATTTGGGATACTCGGCGAGACTCGTACACAGCTTCATGTGTAGGCAGCTTGAGACAAGCAAAAAACATGAGATGTGGTTTGTCTTTGCTAGGAGACCTCTTCGGTTTTCGATGCAGGAGTTTCATGCAGTGACCGGTTTAAAGTACGAGAAAGGTGATGATTCTGACTTTGGTAATTATGTTGATGATAATGGTTTCTGGAATTCATTGCTAGAGAAAGACCGCGTATCAATTTGTATTAAAAAAATAAGGTCGACGCATATTTTTCAATGTGATCAGTGGACGAGTCAGGATAGATTGCGGTTGGTGTATTTGTGTGTTATTGGTGGTGTGATACTGGCAATGGATGAGAAAACTGCTATACCACGCAAATACATTGAATTGGTTATGAATCTTGATAAGTTACGAGCGTATCATTGGGGTCTTGATTCATATGACCATTTGCTAAGAGAGATGAAGGTTGTTAAACCCAAACTGAGTCGGCCTTTAAACTATCCTTTGCATGGTTTCATTTATGCTTTTCAAATCTGGATTATGGAGGCAATTCCGATTTGTTCTTCTCACCCATAGAACCAATAAATGTTCCTGATTTCGTTGGCTCTTTATTGCAGCTACCATGAACTCTAGGTTTAAACGTCACACTAAGCTGAACCATTGCATTCCTCATAACGTACGCTGCAAAGTTTTTGACCTGGCGATCCGTAGTGATGAAGACAGGAGGAGACCCTGACTTAACCAAATCCTCTGGTAGAAAACTACACTCGATCATAACATGTCGTTGATCGATTTTGAACTCCTCGGACACCATATTCTTTAACTCCTCAATACTTGTTGTCGACTCCAAAACTAGTAATCGACCACCCTTTTCTTTGTCAATAGCAAAGCTCCAGCCGTTATTGGAGATCCATTGGCCACTAGTCGCATACGTATGCACCATATTTGACAAAACGAGTAATTTTTTTTTGTAGGATTATGAAGAGGAAAAATTTGATAGACTGTTTACTGAGGTTAAAAAAATCGATGAAGAGGGATGAAGAGGAAGAAGATTATGCGGAAAAAAAATTTCCAAAAACAATATTGAGAAGAATTCTTTTAAGGTAACCGTAATATGTTCACCTAGATTTTAGGTAACTCTAATATTTTACAAAAACTAATATTGGAGAAAAATCACTGATTATTACGGTTGCACATTATAAGGAAATATAATCCTTCAAATATTTACCAAAAACGATCATAGTTTGTTTTACAAGGCAAATATACCATTCCCAACATAAGTTTATAATTTTTGTTTGTAAACATGTCAACATATACCGTCTTCAGCTTAACTGGTTGTATTCACGTGGTGACTGTCCTACATGAGTTCCCTTTCGCAAGTTCGAAGGCATGGTTTTACAATTTTTAATTATACTCTACGATGGTTAGTATATTAATTTTGTATAACAAGAGAGTCCAATGAAAACATGCAGTTTAACTGGTTACGTATCCTTATCACTTATTCGAAAGTCACGGGTTCGAGTCCCATTACTTGTTTTTTTGCCTTTTTTACAAGTATTGAAAATTATAAAATAATAAATATTCAAAAAATAATTAATATATTACGGCAAATAATAAAAATATTACAATATATTTATAATATATTTTAAATATTATAAAATTAATATTATTTATTAAATATTATAAAATAATAAATATTTAAAAATAATAAACGAAATAAAATATTTAGATAATATTATAATTTAGGAAATAAAATATTTAATCCTTAATTTACTCCTATATTTATGGGAGTTCTAACCACATGGCAGAATGCATGTTCTACCAATCGGCAGAGAGAAGTTATAATGGTAGAAAGAGGTGGTACAATTGGCAAACCGGTCGTGGCAGAATGTAGTAAGATGGTAGAATTTAGATACTGCGAGTCGTAGATAGTTGAAAAATGGTAGAATTTAGATTCTAGCTTTCATAGAACACTGACTATTAGGTAGAATTAACGTTCTGCGCCTGGTAGAATAACATTAACTGGCAGAATCTACTCTCTGCCAGTGGTAGAAGGAAAAACTCAAATCATTTAAAAAATATGTTGTTTAATTTTTTTAAAAAAAATGTTTTCACAAAAAGTACTATGCTTAATATTTTTATAATTATTAGAATTTTTATAATTTAAAATACCTGGAATTTAAATTATTTTTAGTTCAATTAAGGATAATTTGGGAAAGAATTCTTAAAGGTGTATTAGGACACTTTGTCACTAAATGTAGGGTATTTTGGCAATTCTCTCTAAAAAATATGTTATCTCTATTAATTATAAAACTAACTTAAATTTCTATATAAAATAAATCATCTTTTAAATCCCAATTTTACTATATATCTTTGTAACAACTTTTCTATATTCATTAACATTTTGACCCAAAAAATCATTGTTCTATAGCTTAGTTTGATAGAAGAATTACATTTTTGATGGGGTTATAGATTATATACACAACAATCAATATTTCAATTTAAGGTAATTTAGTTACCACTAGAAGTAATTATAAGTGCTTAAAAATTAACGATTGTTGTGAATCAAGAGAACGAATGGGGAAGATTGTGTTTATTCATTAATCATAAGATCCTTTATATAGGATTATTACAAGAGAGAAAAGGAAAATTCATTTTCCTAATGGGAAAAAGGAAAGTACATAAAAGGAAAATCCTAATTCAACTAGGATTCATTAAACCGGCCTAAAGACTAAGTGTTAATGGGCCGTAAACGGACCAGAACTAGTTATGACAATCCACTATGATTTATAACACTCCCCCTTGGATGTCATAACTCTAATGGGCTTGTAATACGCTTTGGATGTTGCCTCATTAAAACCTTACCAAGTAAAACCCATTTTGGGACAAAACCGTGGTGAAGGAAAAAGAGTACAACACGTATTACTCCCCCTGTTCTGAACCTCACTGCAAGTCTTTCAAACGACGCATTCCAATCTGATAAGTAAGTTTCTTGAACGTTGAGGTTGGAAGTGACTTGGTGAATAGGTCTGCTGAATTCTCACTTGATCGTACTTGCTGCACTTGAATTTCTCCATCTTTCTGTAGATCGGATGTGAAGAAGAATTTTGGCAGAATGTGCTTCGTCCTATCACCTTTGATGTATCCATCCTTAAGTTGAGCTATACATGCTGCATTGTCCTCGAACAAGACCGTCGATTCCTGCTTACCTTCGGCCATTCCACAATCCACTCTTATGTGTTGGGTCATCAGCCTTAACCAAACACACTCACGACTAGCCTCATGAATTGCCAATATCTCTGAATGATTAGAAGATGTAGCTGCAATGGCCTGCTTCATTAACCGCCAAGATATTGCAGTTCCTCCATGAGTAAACACATAACCTGTCTGGGACCGTGCATTATGAGGATCTGAAAGATAACCTGCATCAGCAAAACCAACTAAACCGTCCTTAGATTGGTTAGTATAAAATAGACCCAAGTCTTTCGTTCCTTGTAGGTAACGAAGAATATGTTTTATCCCGTCCCAGTGCCTTTGGGTCGGACATGAGCTAAATCTTGATAATAAATTCACGGCAAAACATATATCTGGCCTAGTGTGGCTTGCCAGATACATTAAAGCTCCTATGGCACTGAGATATGGCACTTCGGGACCAAGGACTTCTTCAGAGTCTCTCTTAGGACCAAACGGATCCTTTTCTAGATCAAGAGATCTTACCACCATTGGGCTGGACAATGGGTGACATTGATCCATATTAAAACGCTTGAGTACCTTTTCAGTATATGCCATTTGATGCACAAGGATTCCATCATTTATGTACTCAAGTTGCAATCCTAAACAGAACTTAGTTTTGCCTAGGTCTTTCATCTCAAATTCTTTCTTGAGGCATTCAACTGTTTGGACGATTTCACCAGGGGTTCCAAGGATGTTCAAATCATCCACGTAAACTGCTATGATAACAAACCCTTTGTTTGCAAACTTTTTTATAAAAATACATGGACTGATGGGATCATTCTTATAGCCTTCTTTGACTAAGTACTCACTCAATCTATTGTACCACATACGCCTACTTTGCTTCAGTCCATAAAGGGATTTGTTCAGCCTTATGCAGTGTTGTTCTCGAGAACCTTTCTTATCTTTGAGCTCAATACCCTCTGGTAATCTCATATAAATCTCATTATCCAGTGGACCATATAAGTATGCAGTTACAACGTCCATTAACCGCATATCCAACTTTTCTCTTATAGCCAGACTTATCAAAAATCTAAAAGTTGTAGCATCCACCACAGGGGAGTATGTCTCCTCATAATCTATTCCTGGTCTCTGTGAGAATCCTTGTGCAACAAGCCGTGCTTTATATCTCACGATTTCACCATGTTCATTTCTTTTCCTCACAAAGACCCATTTATGTCCAACTGGTTTAATCTCATAGGGTGTCCGAATTATTGGACCAAAGACATCCCTTTTCCTTAAAGAATTCAACTCCACGTTTATAGCTTCTTTCCATTTAGTCCAATTTTCACTCTGAGTGCACTCATATATCGACGTGGGTTCTAGATCCTCCATAAGTTCAAGTGCTACCTTAAAAGCAAATATATCATCGATTTCCACACACTTTCTATTCCATTGTATTCCAGACATAACATAATTCATTGAGATCTCATTATTTTCAGGAACGTCAGAACCATGAAACTCGGCGTCCCGAGTCTCATTGCTTGGAACTATCAGTTCAGTTATGTCTGGGGTTCCATCAGATTCCTCAACCACGATTTCAGCACCTTTCTTTCTTTTCCGAGGATTCTTATCTTTGGAACCTATTGGCCGGCCACGTTTTGAGTGTGGTTTAGATTCTGTAGCAACTTGATTGTGTCCCTCTTGAACATCAATTCTAATCGGTGCATTAACAACTGGTATGTAAGACTTAGTTACTCTTTTCGGGTCAGCAAAGGAATCTGGCAATTGATTAGCTAGCTTTTGTAAATGTATAATCTTTTGGACTTCTAATTCACATTCTTGAGTCCGAGGATCTTGCCATTTTAAGGACGTTTGATTCCATATAATTTCCTTTACCAGTCTGTTATCTCCTCCTAATGTTGGATAGACAAATTCGTCAAAATGACAATCTGCGTACCTGGCCTTAAACAAATCACCCGTGGTTGGCTCAAGGTACTTAATGATAGTAGGAGAATCATATCCAACATATATCCCCATCCTCCTTTGAGGTCCCATCTTTGTTCTCTGTGGTGGTGCAATAGGCACATAAACGGAACATCCGAATGTTTTAAGATGGGATATGTCTGGCTCTTGACCCGTTATTAACTGTGATGGGGAATATTTATGTTCACTAGATGGCCTGATACGAATTAGCTCTGCTGCATGTAAAACTGCATGTCCCCAAGCTGAGACCGGGAGTTTTGATCTCATTAGCAACGGTCTAGCAATCAACTGTATGCGTTTAATAAACGATTCAGCCAAACCGTTTTGTGTATGTACATGTGCCACAGAATATTCAACACTTACCCCCATGGACATACAATAATCGTTAAACGCTTGGGACGTAAATTCACCAGCATTGTCAAGACGTATAGTCTTTAAAGGAAAATCTGGAAAGTGTGCTCTTAAACGTATGAGCTGGGCAAGCAATCTTGCAAATGCCACATTTCTAGTTGATAATAGGCAGACATGTGACCATCTCGTGGATGCATCAATAAGGACCATAAAATATCTAAACGTCCCACAAGGTGGGTGTATTGGTCCGCATATGTCTCCTTGAATTCTTTCCAGAAAATTTATCGTTTCCTTAGTTACTTTGATTGGTGATGGCCTAGTAATGAGTTTCCCTAGTGAACATGCTTCACACGTGAGATTCTTTGGGATAACTCTCCTTTCTTTCAAGGTGTGCCCATTAGTACTTGCTAATATCTTTCGCATCATGTTAGCACCGGGATGGCCAAGCCGGTTATGCCAAAAAGTGAAATTCTCAGTAAACTCTTTGTTTACCATAGCATTTGCTTCTATCATTCCGATCTTAGCACAATAAAGGCCCACAGAAATGGCAGGTATAGTCTCTAGGACTTTCTTATAGCCATGGACGGTTTCAAAGATTTGAAGGAATTCTTTGTTATTCTCGTCCTTAGTTTCAACATGAAGACCATTCATTCGAATGTCTTTAAAGCTCAATAGACTTCTCTTTGAACTAGGTGAATATAACGCATTAGAAATTTCTAGATGCGTGCCCTTAGGTAATAAAATATGGGCTTGACCGTGGCCTTCAATTAAATTTGCTATACCCGCAATTGTGGTTACATTTGCCTTTTTAAGTGTAAGATCAATGAAGTATCTCTTATCTCTTAATATCGAGTGGCTTGATCCACTATCCACAATGAACACATCCATATCGTTCATACTTCAAAAGAGATAACAATAGATACTTTTAAATAACACTCTTTCATTCCATAAAGTTTAATAGAAAGCAATAACACAAAACCAAAGTATAAAGTGTAAAACGTAAAACAAGCAAGACACAAAACACCAAAACAGAAAATCAAAATCAATCACTTAAGTATATCTGAGGTTTCAAATTCATCAAGTCATCTTGCTCATGATCGAAATCTCCTTCATTATCATGCTGGATCATATGAGTTTCTGGATTCTTCCCTTTAAGGCTCTCTTGATAGAGTTCAACCAGATGCTTGGGAGTCCTACATGTCTTAGCCCAATGATTACTCATTCCACATCGATGGCAAACTGATTTTGGGTTTGATTCTCGTGGTTGAGAAGTAATACCACGGTTATTACGATCATAGTCAGTTCGGTATCCGCGTCTTCGTCCTCGCCCGCGGTTAGAATGATCGTTATGGAATCCGTGGCCTCGGCCCTGACCTCGGGCGTATGGATTAAAATGGCCACGGCCACGTCCTTGCCATCTACCCCCACGTCCACGACCACGATGTCTATAATCACTTTGGACATGGTTAATTTCTTTCTTTTCATCTGTGGCCACATTCGCTTCAGGAAGTGGGGCTGATCCAGGAGGTCTCATCTCACTGTTTCTCATTAGCAGTGTATTATTCTCCTCGGCTAGTAATAGACATGCTATAAGCTTTGAGTATGTCTCAAAACCTCTTTCACGGTATTGCTGTTGAAGCAACACGTTATTAGTGTGAAAGGTGGAGAAGGTCTTTTCCAACATGTCTTTCTCAGTTACCTTCTCACCACATAGTCTCAATTGAGAAACTATTCTGAACATAGCCGAGTTATATTCTTCCACGGACTTGAAGTCCTGGAACCTGAGATTCCTCCAATCATAATTGGCCTTTGGTAACAACACCGTTCTATGGTGGTCATATCTTATCTTTAATTCTTTCCAAAGGTCCAAAGGGTTCTCAATGGTTAGGTATTGATCCTTGAGACCCTCAACAAGATGATGACGAATGATCGATATCGTTCTGTATCGATTCCTTTCATTCTCATTATTATCCTCAATGATACATTCGCCAAGTCCTTTAGACTTTAGATTTATCTTAGTATCCAACGCCCACTGTAAGTAATTGTCTCCAGAGAGATTGAGGGCAGCATAATCCAAATTGTTGATTTTCGACATCTGAAAACATTCATCCTATTCTCTAAGAACTATAAGATTTTAAAGTTTATGCATATGATGCAAAATAGGTCATGGGTGCTTATATAAACGGGTACGGATGCATGATGCTTATGAAACCAGATTTTTATGTTTAACAACCTAACATAATGTTTTATATGCTCATGATGCAAGCCTAGTATTCAAATTCTAAACCGTATGATGATATGACCGGATTTTAATCAAGCATGTTATGTCTATATGATGCAATCAGTTTCAGTTTCATGTTTATCAATCAACGAATCAATCCAAACAAGCAAACAAACAAACGAGTTCAAATAAATATGCAACCAAATTTGGACAGAGTGTTTACTGTCGATCGACGGGTGATTTGTGTCGATCGACACAGTTTAATTCAAACAACAAATTCAGGCAGAAGTTTACGTGTCGATCGACATAAAACTAGTGTCGATCGACACGGGTACAGATCATGCAATCGGTTTGGATTTTAATTGAATTAGGTTAGGGTTTCAAGTTAGGGTTTCAAGTGATTACGAATCATGAATCAATAAACACAATCAAGCAAGCAATAACAATAACAAGCATGATTTAGATTAGGGTTTCTAAGATTATCATGAATCTAGGTTCTTTAGATTAGGGTTTCTTATTGTTTACCTTAACCTCCGTGAGTCTTCTAGTTCGCCGTAACCGTTGATAGGCTGTATGAACTTTCTTCTAGTTCGCCGTAACCTTAAAGGCTGTATGAACTATGATTTGAACAGTAACGCCGGATGAACAGTAATCGTCGATGAACAGTAATCGTCGATGAACAGTGCGCGATGAATAGTGCGCGATGAACAGTACGATGAATAGTAACGATGAACAGTAATCGCGTTTTTTGTGTTTTTAGGGTTTAGGGAGCAACTCGTGCTGATAACGTGTTGTGAATCAAGAGAACGAATGGGGAAGATTGTGTTTATTCATTAATCATAAGATCCTTTATATAGGATTATTACAAGAGAGAAAAGGAAAATTCCTTTTCCTAATGGGAAAAAGGAAAGTACATAAAAGGAAAATCCTAATTCAACTAGGATTCATTAAACCGGCCTAAAGACTAAGTGTTAATGGGCCGTAAACGGACCAGAACTAGTTATGACAATCCACTATGATTTATAACAACGATGTAGTTCTTGACCCCATGAAAAATATGAAGAGTTTGTGTAAAATTCTATGGAAATAAGAATATCTCACTTTGATAGGCCAAAGTGCTTTGTAGCCGTTACACTTTCAACGGACTTTGTTTGTTTTTTTTTTTTTTTTTTTGGTTGGTTAAAAGGGGTTATGAAACTTTTTAAACCATATCCAGACTTATCAAAGATAGAAAGAGGAAAATTAAAATGGTGTCACTAGGTAAGGAAAATGATACTCTTTTCTTTTTATCATTTTATCGTCCCAATGTGTACTAATTTCTGTTGGTGAAGTAATTATGTTTAGCTAGACTTAAAAATTAGAGGTGTGTACATATTTTTTAATTTAACCAAATTTTAGTTTACGTGTAACTAGTTTATGCAAATCTCTTTACTTGTGTAGTTGATCTTTTGGGTCAAGCCTAGAGGTATTTGGCTTGGTGAACCAAAACCCCAAACTTAATGCATTCCCTACCTATCGATCTAAGAGCATTAGCTATCGATCTAAGAGCATGATTATCAATGGTTGTTAATGTTGGGGTGCGAAGTGATTTGTTTATTATAAAATTGTATTTGGTTATCACTATTCACCTACTATTCACCCAAAAAAAATCACTATTCAGCTATTTGTTTTTTTTAATTGTTTTTATAAGTTAGAAACCCACTTTTGGATTGCAATAATTGCCAAAATTAGCACTCCAAATAGCACTATTCAACTATTTTATTTAATTTTTAATTATTTTTATTAGTTAGCAACCACTAAAAATCCTCAATAATTATGCTCTAACGAGATGACAAGAGTGCAACCGAGGGAAAGCTAAACCCTAGACATCGATTGGTGAACCAAAACTAATTATTCAACAAATCACCATAATCATATATACCTAACAGATGAAATCTAAACCCTAAACTGGTATGAAAGAGAGCCGAAACACAATGCAATAAGCGTTTAGCAAAAAAAAAAAAAAAAAACACAATGCAATAACTAACTAATTAACGGGATAAAAATAGTGTAATCGAGGGAACGTTAAATCTAATCATGATTGGTGAACTCGAACTCTGGCCAATCTTAAAGTGGACCTAGTGCAATAATTGCAAAAACACCCTATTTTAATGCAAATGCACTTCTTGCCTTACCCTAGAACCGGGCCATCTATCATATGTACATAACAAATGAAGTTTAAACCCTAAATTGGTATGGGAAACACAATGCATTAATTAACTAACTCATATGCACACAAAACAATCTAAACCCTAAACAGTTTAAATTGAAACATCAAATTATAAACACAAACCCACAATCTAATAAAACCCTTTATCAAAAAAATCTTAGTCCGAAATTGTAAATCATAAAATATAAACTCTAAACCTCAATCCGTTAGAATCTAACCCCTAAACCATGAAGTCTAAACAATATCCGAACATCCTAAACCCTTACAAACCTCTTATTGGCGAGGTTCATCAACTTTTAATTTTGTACAAAGTTTCAGATAAGCTCCAAAGATTTTTTGAAAATTTTAACATCGATTCTTTAAATTTAACGTGTTTACCTCGTATGTTAAGTTTCCTATGCATCCAACTCAAAACCAATTGGCAATTAGTGGAGAGGCAGTCTCTTATATATTAGTTCAGATTTATTCCCACTTCCGATGTAGGACAATATTCTTCACCCCCCCCCCCCCCCCCCCCCTTCGAGGTAATGGCCCGTCTAGCCATTAATCTCGACAATATCCATGTCTTGGATTAGTTTCGGATAAGATCAATCGGGTTTTTTTGGACCGGATTGATTTCGGTTCGGGTGGGGGAGCTTGTGTTCAGGCTCTGATATCATGTTAAGTTTCATGGGCTTCCAACTCAAAACCAATTGGCAATGAGTGGAGAGGCCCAAGTTCCTTATATATTAGTTCAGATTTATTCTCACTTCTGATGTGAGATAATATTCTTCACATCGTAAAAACATTGTTCATCTTCCTAATGTAAATAGTCATTTCTGTCTAACTCCGATAGTGAAAGTGAACTCTAAATAGAACGACCCAAAACTCTAACGTTTATTAAAAACCAAATGAAAACGTATAATCTCATAGAATTTGAAGTTTGGTTTGAAATATAGTCGAAGCTAAGAAAGCGCAAATTAAATACCGGAGGGATGATGAATAGATGAGAGTGTAGAGACCAAAAGAGAATGGAAAATGAAAAATGATTAGCCAAGTGTGAAAATATTGTTGGAGTAACTTTGTTCGTGTTAGACCTGAAGTAATCAAGTTTGGAGAAGATATGTTGTCAAAGACTAAGATTTTCTTTCGAATGTCATTGGGTGATATTTAAAAGGTTAAAAGGTAAAATACTTGAAAAGGTTAATTTCCACGAAACCTCTAAAAGTATGCGTAAACAGCATATTAATTCAAAAATGTTTACCGTATCTAAGTATGTATGTTTACCCTATCTAAGTCATAATCAAAGCGACTCAAGATGGAACAAATGCTTAAAAACCATATAGTTCAAGGAGGTAAATTTCACAGTATAGTTAATCCTAGATAAGATCGTAGTGAGCTCTTACTAATTAAAGCATAAAGACTGGTGATAGACTGATAGTATAAAATCCAATAACACACAATATATATATACATAAACTGACATCACAGATAAAATCAATCATTCATAAGGCTCACAATCAGTTGATTTATTCTAACCCATAGAAGAAGAAAAACTATACAAGGTTTAAAAAAAAAAAAACTAACTAAACATATATTTTTTTTTTCTGAATAATACTTTATTTCTCTTTATTTTTCATTTTTTTTTATCTTTTACACATGTTTAACAACAATAAAGAGAACATATATGAATAATGGAAACATTGAAAAAGTATGAAAACTGCTCACGAGGTTTTCTTCTTGACTCTCTGGATATCCTCTTACGATCTCTTCTATAGCCATTTATCTTATCTTATATACTTGTGTTTAAGACATCCTTGAAAGCATGCTAGCTCCTCTCTTAAAAAAATAATCAATTTTGCAAATTCTTTTATTTATAGTGGTATTTCTTACAAAGTTTAAATGGCCTACTATGTTGAATATTAGGTCAAAAACAGTGATTTCTGCGAATTTGATCGCAATGGTTATCAAAGAGGGTCATCGAGCAGCTTTCTGGGTACCTTGATCATCACGATGCGGGTTTGACTCGACAATCCTATATATAAGGCATGATTTAAGATCAGCCATTTCTATATATGGAGTTAGTATCGCCCCTAAAAAAACTCTTGAAATTAAATAACACTCATTCCTTTTTTGTATATGATGTTTTGTTTTTTTTGTTTTTCATTAAAGAATTTTTATTAAAACTTGAAAAATTACAAAGCCGACAGAGCAACTTAAAGTTCCCAGAGACAAAGCGGGCAAAACACAAATATTTTCCGTAAGCAAAGTCCTAAACAAGGAAAACAAAAGAACATACAATTACAACGCAAAGAAAAGATATAGGGGATAAAAACTCTATTATGGCTTTTATGATGTTTAGGTTTAGAGCACCAAGACTAAGTAATAACATAAATATGGTCTTGTTCGTTTGCTTGCCTCATGCGGCTGCTGTTGGTAACATGCGACCATACGTGCTATTGTTATTCGTTTGATAGCCACGTCGTATGGTCGCAACACTGAAAAGATTCAGCGACCAAAAGCTTCAGAGGTTAAATGTTTCGATTGACCGCAATGTTTGGACGCATGAGTTTGCTTCAAGTTAACAAACATCGTTTGGCTGCATGCCTGCATCAAGCAAACGAACATGCCTATGTATTAATTCACGCACTGGAAAAGGCCTGGTAGTCTTGATCTGGGCCGTCGAATTCAAGAAACGGTACGTTGCGTAGATCGGAAGGTTAACGTTCGAACGTCGTCTTAAAATATCATAAAGCACGTGGGCCATTTTACAAACAATTATATTAGGCCTTTGTAGGCCTATATTTATTAATAGACAGAAGCTAATGCAATTATAGGAAGCAACAACAACATATAGACGAAGACATGATTAGCAATCTGCGAAGGGTGTTGAGCTTTAGTCTTTTAGATATTGAATCCATCATGGATCCATCGATCAAAATAACTTTGTATAAGTATGATCGCAGAAAAAAACAATTAACTTTTCAGACATGTTTTAAGGGCAATTTAATACCCAAACGTTAAGACTATTTTGATCTTAATCTATCATGTATAGTGTCACCTCGCGATCGAAATCGTTTTTCTATCATTTCTTCCTTATGCTTAGCAATATAAACCAATAGACATTAGAGGCGAACCGTTAAACTGTAAATTTTGCATGGGACCATTCTAATTATTCTTTCCATAACTCATACTATCATTTTATCGCATTTACGAGCCCAATCGAGAATCTTTTATTCTCCGTTTCCAAAAATATTTTAAATACGTCAATGATAAAGTACATTTATGGAGTATAGGTGCGTGCGTGGGTGTGTGTTTGTGTTATGAAAACACTAGAACAGATTGGTATTAATTTTTTCACGAATAATCTTATTGTGGGTCTTCATAACTTTTCTAATGATCAAAACAATTTTTATAGGCGGGTGGGTATGTGTGGTACAGCTTATTACAACCTTTAGTACTGCTAACATCTCCAAGAAAAACCACTATAATAAGAATTGTTATTAAATTTTTTTCACAAAAAAATCTTATTTAGGGTCTTCGTAACATTTTTAATGATCTAATTTTCAATAATCTAAAATGATTCCGATAGTACTAATCTATGAAGCGATCTTTTTATAAGACAATTCATGATGATTTTGTAGAGAAGTGATACTAGCACCCGCATGTAAAAACCATATAATTAAAAGAAGATAAAAATGTAGTGGATTAAGCTAGGATAATAAATAATAGCATTTCAGAACTAAGGAGTCGCAATCGCTTCTTCAAAATTGCTTCATATTCAGAAAAAAAAAAATTTAAGTTAGCCAAGTAAATATTGATATGATTAATCCTAGTAAAATAAAAAGATATACATCAAAATGAACGATATTTGGTTAGATAATACTAAGATATTCACACGTCTCTATTAGGCATTAGCTAGGTGGGTGGTAATTGATTAACCAAATCTAAAAAGAGATGTCGAAATGGAGAAGAAAAAAATGGCAAAATCAGCATAATATCATAATTATTGAAATCTAGATGTTATAATATTACTAGAACAACATCATTGCTACCACTACTTTAATAATATGAAAAATATCCCAGAGATAAGCATCTTATTCTTTATGATAGGATTCTCAGTGTTGCTTCAAATTAATTAGTCATCAAAGTCTTTGCCATTGGCGTTAAGGCACCAATAGACGATTCTTCAGTTTAACATTCTCACAACATATATCTATATAATATTGTATGGTACATCGGACATAACTATTTTTCCATTAGAGAAGATTTTAACTTTATACTCTCCCGTTATTACATTTAGAATCGCAAAAACGAAACCAATTTAATAATATATATTGCTACAAAATATAGAAACATCTAACGACCATAAAATTGTTTGCACTAAATCAGTGGTATAAGATAACTAAATTATCAAAAAGTATGGTGGTCTAGTGATAACATTAGGGATTGATTTTTTTGTGTTTTGGATCCGCATTCCATAAAAGAAAAATGTATTTTTTTAAATCGAAATATTTAAATTATTTTTGGATACTAAAAAAATTATGAATTAATTATGAATTAAAAAACTGTAATTTCTAGAAATTTTTGTAATTCCCCTTTTTAATAATCTTTTCGCCACTATAATGCTATATTTATTAACATTTCTATTAATATAACCAAAGATTTTGCTGGGAAAGAATCGAGCAGCTCAAAAGTAAAAATGAGACCAGAGTATTCTTGGATTGTAAGAAACAATAACCACATGACCCACTACAAGACCATGACCGCGACCATGTTAAATTTTCTTTATCGCTAAATTCAGTGTCAGAATTGACTCACCAGTTAAACATTTAGGTCTCTTGGATTGGTGGACACGTGTGAAACTAAACCACACGTGTCGTAGTAACGTGGGACGAGGTGGTATGATGTTAACCTATTGCTTTAGCACATTGTATATATTCCGACCATACAAAAATAACTGTTTTGTCCCTAACTCACCCAACACAAACTCCATGTGCATTACTAATCTACTAATCTAATCTAATCTAATCTAATCTACGTAAGCTGCTATTTTTATATTACAGATATTTTTTCGATTCGTCTAATTTAACCGTTACAATCGTCGTACTAACTTTATTATTATATATAATCAAGTGATTATACTGTTATATGTATAATCTTCTTGATGGTCTCAATGGTCTCAACTACCACACGACATTATTGTATTTTGCTAATTTATCAGGACATTCGTTGCATAGTTCTTCTTTAGGCAGAAAAAAATATCTTCAACTTCTTTAAAACGAGAGGTTCATGATGAATCCTATATCATTTCAATCGGATTTAGATGTGTAGATTATAACATCTTAGTTTTCATTTAGTAGATCTATCAAAACTCTTACATCACTATTAAATTGGAGTTGTCTGAAACCTAACTCCAAAGCCAGCGTTAGTTATATTCTTCAACCAAGTCTCATGACTCAACCTTCTTATAACCTTTATTGACTAGTACATGTTTCGATGGCTATAGACAAATGAAGACACCAGAACCTCGTTTTAAAGAAATGTAGCATCCCCTAGACAATCAAAATATGCTATTTAGTTTGTTTCCAGGAAGGAAAAATAGCATGATTGCTTTTGAAGATTCACTAGACATGGCGGACAATTAGTAAATGCTTAATTAGCACCTAACAAATAATTCGAATTTTTTTTTTTCTTGTCAACGATTCGAATATTTTCTAATCTCCTCTTCCAAACTTTATTTAACTTATTTTGGAAAAACTTAATATATAATGTTATGTATGTTGATTAACCAAGAAATGAAAATATTGATAACTCGGTGTTATGTGAAAATAGTAAAGATTTTGACCTTTTTCTGATTATATATCATTAGCAAATACAAAATAGACATTTTATTATCATCGTTTTCTTACAATTTTTTTATCATTTCTATCTCATTTTATTAAAGTGAAGATTTGACACAGCATCCAATTTCAACCCAAATTACGAAAGTAAAATATCATATTACTCCTATAAATCATGGATCATATTTATGGTGGTTTTTTTACCGTCGAGCGCTAAATTGCTGTTCAAACCGTTGTTTAAAACTTAGTTGACTATTCACAAAATTTATAGAAATGAACTTGTATATATCATATTACATAGATTTATTGGTAGATCTAGTATCTTTTGCGGTTGAAAGAATAATCAAATCATTAGTTTCCCATTAATTCATATGACTTTTGTTTTGTGTGTTCTAATATCAAACACAGATGCATGAAATCTCCTCCACTAAAACAACTAACAAGTCATAACAAATCTAGATTCATTGTTGTTTGTGACCTTGCTTTGAAGTCTTTCCAAGAGTTTTGGCTAACTCACCACTCACCAGTAGGTTTGAGGTGAAAAGTTGTTGAAATATGTTGTCCACACAGTAGACGTGGTCGTATCTTGTTATGATATTGTTTACGTTCTGATTGTATGTAAATTCTATTGGACATCTGCGATTAAGTGAGATCCATGTCGTATCTAAGGTCTAACAAAAACTGTAGACCGCACCGAAGACTAAACGCATTTTTTTAAATGGACAAAGAAGAGTAATAGAGTGGGGTTAATAATTTGTTTGCAATTTATGTGAGAGTTGTAGGTTTCGAAATTTTAGTTTCAATTATGGTTCACAATTGGTAAAATATATAATTGGTCATAAATCCATGTTTTGAAGAAATAAAGTTGATTTTTTTTAAAAAGTTATATTGGCTTTTTGCTAATTAATCATAACAACAAAATAATGACCTTGAGTTATTGTTTTTATTAAATCATTTAGGATTTTGAAGCAAAAGCTCTTGAACCATAATTATATTTTAGTAAATAACAAGCTTTATTATTGAAAAGTGTATGAATCCAAAAGAAACTTATCATTTTTATAAGTTTAATTTCTACTAAATGTTTTAAATTTGAGTAGTTCTCTAGTTGTTCACATGTCACACTTATTTACTCATATTGAACTTTATTATAGAGTCATTCAATTACTTCATAACATTTTTGCTTAAAATATATTTTTTCATTATTGTACTACATACAAAATCAGGGCCCCTAAACAAAACTAAAACAAAAGTAAATTTTTTTGTATAAAAAAATATATATAAAAAACAATTATAATAGAAAAAATAAGAAAATAAACTATTCCTTTCTTTTAAAACTTTTTTTATATCAATTTATATTACATTTTCTATTTGTAATCCACAAAACATTTTGTTTAACAAAATTTTTATCAAAGTTTTTGTTTTCCTCATCAAACAATTTCTAATATACATATATAATTAAATTTGTTTTTGAAGGGCCCATTCAAATGTTTCACAAAAATGTGTCCAAATTCGGTTCTAAATTTATAGACATACTTTGAATCTTCTCTCTTTAGATAGCCTACATTTACCCAAATGTTATTATTTGTTTTAGATTCTGAACTTTGAATCCCTCATAACAATTTTTCCTCATAGATTTTATTTTTCTAAATCGAATACCGTTATAAAAGGTTAAAAACCATTGAATTACAACTACAATAGAAAACACCCATTGGAATTGCAATCCGGCTCTTGGCAAAACAACAGGCCATGGCAATTACCGTAATTACCTCAGCTTTCGCGAGGGTATTCTCGTACCTGCGAGCTAACATCTTTCTTAGTCACAATACGTGGCAGCTTTTCTAACTGCCCACAAAAGCATCCTTCTCAGCCGTTGGATCAGAACCCGATTCTTTTCAAACCGCCAACTTGAATGCAAAAAAAAAAATTAAATTCAAAACACCATAATATTTTTCTTAACCATGGTTAAGTTTGACTAACCAGACATAAAATTACCTAAATTTCGAAAAAGGTCAAAATCTTTGTAACTATTTACATTTATTGCCATTGGCTACCTTTTGCTATAAATTCCGTTCCTGAGACCTCTCTAGGTTTGCCGAACCAACCTCCCTCCGGGGCCTTCTAGAGAGAGAGAAATCACAAAAAAACTCAGAAACTTCTTCTTCTTCCTTTAGACTTTTTCTTCAAGTTGACTTTCGAAAATCAACAATGGTGACTACATCTTCACGAACAAAGTCAAGCGGATCTGTTCTCCGTTCCCAATCACCGTCCGGTCGATTCTACGGCGGCGTATACTCAAAAGCCGTACCGTCGTCGTCTTCCTCAGCTTTCGCTTCATCGACAAGCTCTAGCTTCTCATCACCGTCGTCAGCTTTCTTCAGCAACCACCGTAACCACCACCACAACGACAATCACACTCATAACCATCACCGATCTGCTTCTCCGACTCGTGTGAATCTCTACACACCGCAATCGATGTCACAGTCGTTTCGTTGCTCTCTCGATTCCAGATCTATATCTCCGACGAATCGATCTATCTCCGTTTCGAAGAAACAGCAACCGAGTAAGATCTCAGAGACGAGAAGGAGGTGTATGTGTTCACCGACTACGCATCCTGGTTCGTTCCGATGTAGTTTGCATAAGAACGTTGCGAATCCTCATGGTCAAGGCGCTACAGGTTCGTATCCGACGAATAGTTTGAATATGCGTCGATCTGCTATGACGAATTCGCTGGTGAGAATCGGTGGTGTCGAAGGTGAATGGGTACGAAGAGCTTTAACTACTTTGATTCGACCTTCTTCACATCATTTGAAAAGACGAGCTGCGTATCAACCTCGACCTAGTAGGCTCTCGATTATGTCGAAAGCTGATGATGAATAATTGAATCTGAATCTCAGATTTTCAGATCTCAGGTTTGTTCTTCTCTTTACAAAAATCGTCACAGGGTGATTACTAGTGCGATAGATCCGGCGAAGAAGACTCGGAATCTAGCCTATATTAACCGCACCGGCGAGATCTGGTGGTAATTGTGGAGGAGAATCAAACTCTGGAATCGAGTTTTTTTGTAAAATCGAAGATCGTGATCAAAGGAAAAGAAAAAAAAACACACCATCATGAATTTTTTTGTTGTTGTTGGGTGAAGAAAAAGATGCATTGTACATACTCTTTTTACTATTTTTGATAAACCAGAAAATGTTTGGGACTGTGTTCTAAATTGAACCGTAAAAATGGATGATTAAAATCTGGTAATTCTTAATTGCAATTTTCGATTAGAACAAAGTGAGATTTTTGGATCTCTGTTCTCACATCAATCCATGGTTGTATTGTGTATGCAGTGTTTAGATTGTTGATTTCCGTTAATTCGTGCTCCGTCAACGTTTGCGTCTTCCGTTGACCGTTTCGTTCGTCGTTTCTTCCGTTAAGCGTGCCGTTAGTTTTTCCAGGTAACGTCGTTATTCGTCGTGTGAGGTATGTTCGTTCGTTTTTTCGTTTATTTATGAATATTATTTGTTTTTTATAATTTTGTTATACGTTCTTGGAAAACTGTGAAGGTTTTTGATTTGTTTCTTCTTTTGCAGGTTGCGTATGTCAATAGAGTTTGAAATATTTGACTAACCGAGGACATGAAATTTCGGATGGAATTTATAGATAAACGGGAAAAACAGCAGAGATATATGCAATTTGAAAAAATAAAAATAATTGGCCTGTCCTGTCCACGACGGTGAAATGTGGTCATTGTTACTTTCTGGACATAAAAAAAACACGAAAATCTATACTGAAAATAATAGGTGTGGGCATAGTTTAAACAATGGCAAAATTTAACATAGGACTCGAAAAGAAAGTGAAAAATTAGGAAAAATGAAAGGGAATTTTCCGTAAAAGAGATACTTCACTAAAAATTTTAAAAAGAATCCAACATGGAATAGTAAAATGGAAATAGACATGAATATATGAATTTGGGAATCCTTCGATTCATGAACAGGAAGAAAAAGGAGAGGTATAAACCTTGGAAAGATTTAACAAAAACAAAAAGAAAAGAGTGGAAAACACGTCTTTCTGATCTGGATGATTTTATATTCATGTTCCTCAGGATATACCTATACTATTTAACAATAATTAACTAATTAAAAATATATAGATTTATATTCAATCAAACAAAAATATTTCTCTACAAATAGTTAACTATAGTTATTTGTTTAGTTAACTAAAAGATAATTAAAATATTTAACACAATTAACTAATTAAACTTATTTTTATTTCTTTAGTTTTTCTTTTCTATTTTAATGGACTCATAAACCCAATTGTAAATGGATTTGCAACACATAGCATTTATCATGAAAAGTAAAAAAATCCATTTTGAAGTAGTTTTCGGAGAAGTCTGTAACGTTCGAGTTAGAGAACCGCAATTTATTAGAAAACCAAAACAATCGAAGTATGTAAGTTTTATAATGGGTTATGACCCAAATTGTAATATGTTGTATGCGGAGATAGACTTCTACTGTTAGGACTAGTCGTGATCTAGTGATGAACAACAACATAATGGTTAGGGACCACAAAGTTGGATAAGATTTGTGATCCTTTCTGATTGATGGATCCACTCGGTCTCGATAGGTTTTAACTTCAGATATATATATATATATATATATATATATATATATATATATATATATATATATTTAGAGTTGTCCAACCCGAGTTAGGATACTAAATTGTCGAATATGGCTTACGTGGCCATATATACTAACCAACCATGTTAATTTTGTCAGAAAATTGTTTCAAAGACATACCACTTCTTGGTAGTAACTTACGGTAATAGTTTCTTCCGATTTTGTAATTTCGTGTTGGTCCTTTGTATGCGAAGAAGAAGCATTATTACTCATATGATATAGAGCGGGCTATCAACATTGTAGTCGATATTTTCACCAAATTGTAGTTCTTCATGTGTTGTTTTTTTTTTTTTTTTCCATGTGTGTGATTCTATTTGGTAGGAAACGATAAAGAGCTTCTATGCGATTCGATGTAGTTTCAAAAACACTTTTAAGGCCATTAATGGGGTTTTTTTTTCCCATTTATGTTTGCCATTTCGTTTCTATGCATGAACAAGTAGAATTCTTAGAAGGATAAAATTGGTAGATAAGAATTTTGCTAGTAGAGATGTAAGAATGGTTGTCGAATAAATGAATTTTCTCTATATTCAAAATCATAGTGACATCATGAGACATTGGCCTGGCTATTTTACTAGTAGTTTTGTAAATCGTCTAAGAGGCATTGCAATAAAATTGTACCAAAAGAATAAGATGAAGAAAGGGTGAATTAAGGGATCGTCCAATTTATAAAAGAGGAAATAGTGGAATGAAGATGGGGATACACGTCTTCCTTACCTGGAAGAGTATATGCTACCATCATATTGTTAAATTATTGAATTATTAAACTACTTAATATTTCTTCTATATTCATTTTTTTCTTTCCATATTTTTGGTTCAATTCATAGTGACATATCCACAAGAGGTCGGCTGACTACTTGCCGAATATAATTATTAGGTCATAAAATTCCTAAAATCCAAACACAAATACAAGATTTTAATATCAAATTTCCAATTATATGTAAAAATAAGATTTTAAAGCGTGAAAGCGATATTAGAAGATTTAGTTGACGTGGAAACCAAACTTATTATGATGTGAATACAGAAATAAAGTAAGGAAGCATCATCTTCTATAATTAGGGGAGATACTGTTCAAGATGGTGTAACTACAATATTTCATCTGATTTTAGAATCTTTGTTGACGATTTAAAAAATTTACAATAAAGCTTGTATTATACTAAAATAGATTTTCCTAGATACGTATTACTACTATTCAGTAATATACGATTCTTGATGGTAGATTTTGTATTAATTTAATAAAGCCTTACTTCTGACTTCAACCTCGTGACTCAAGACTTAACGAAGACGTACACTTTTTTTAATGGCTTCTCATAAACAGCACTTCAAGAGAATTTAAAAGTGATATTTAATTGTGTTTAACTGAAATGGATGTAATTAAATTAAATAAATGGTTACATGCGTATACATTTATTTGGTGAGTTGAAGTCAGAAAATGACGAAAGTGAGTGTATTTTGCGTGGCGGATTGGAAATTCTTGAAAAATACTTGAAGCTTAGGGTTGCTTGTGTCCGAAGCGTGGGACTTTCAACCAACTTGATATTCTTTTTCTTTTTTCTCCAACTAGCTCCATTATTACAGGGCTTTTTGAACTTTAATAAATTGGACAATTACAAATATGCCACACTTGGCAAAATTTTAATCAAATATGTCACTGTTCACATAATTATTACAAGCGTGCCACTGTTCATTAATATTTTTAAAAAAAACAGATTTGACTTCTTCTTCTTCTCTTTTACGATTCCATATCCAAAAAACACCTCTCAAAAACTCCTCTTCCCTAAAATTGCAAATTAGATTTGATAGATCTAAAGTTTTTGATTCTCTATTTGACTCCATTAAACGCAAAAGCATCGAGAATAGATCTAGGATTTTTGATTTTCTCTCATCAACGTAAATCTCCATAATTTTTTTTTTCTAAATCGATTTTGATTTTCTGGATTGGAAGAAGAGGAAGAAGACGACGAAGAAGAAGAAGACAACGAAGGCGAAGAAAAAGAAGAGGTTACTCTATGAATTTTGTTTTCTTAGATTCGATTTTGGTCACAAATTTAAGTTTTTGATTCGATTTTGGTTACGAATCTAAGCTTTTTATTCGATTTTGGTTACCAATTTGGGCTTTTGATTCGATTTTGATTCACATCTGAGTTTTGATTATTTTTTTTGTCAGATCTGGGTTCTGGTTATTTTTTGGTCAAATCTGGGTTTTGGTTGTTTTTACGGTTTTCCCGTTTTTATAAAGTTTTTAAACAGTTTTATAAGACTTTTGTATATGTCATTAAAAACTAAACAGTTTAATAATTTATAAGGTTTTTAAAAAGTTTATAAGAATTTTATAAGGTTTATAAGATTTTTATAAGGTTTATAAAGTTTTTAAAAGGTTTATAAGATTGTTTAGAAACCTTATAAAACTGTTTAAAAACCTTATAAAACTTTTCAAAAACATTATAAACAGTTTTACACTGTTTTTAAATAGTTTTATAAGGTTTTTTTTAACAGTTTACTAAACCTTTTAAAAATCTTATAATTTTTTTAACAGTTTTATAAGATTTTTTTTACAGTTTTATATTGTAAAGGAAAAACCCTACCCCTTTTCTCCCTTCCAAAATCTATACCCTAAATGCATAATAGTTAACCCAAACTCGACGTTTGTGTTCGGATTTGCTTTGAGATCTAATCATCATCTTCTTCTTCTTCCTAAATCTGCTCGATCTAATCTCAGATCCACGTTCTTCTAATCTCATATCCACATTTTTCTAATCTCATATCCACGTTCTTCGTTAACAACAACACCCTTGATATGCTCAAATTATCCCTAGAGCTAAACTCTCTCAAATTAAGAGGTTAATTGCAGTATTTAGGGTTATCGAATCCACAAGGAGTCTAGGAAAACACAATAGATTATTAAATTCAGATTATGCTAGGCAAATAATTATGAAAGCAGTAAATAAGCAATTAAAAACGGTTTAAAATCAATTAAAGGGAAAGCTAGGCACAGAGAATTCTACAGTGAATCAGAATTGCATATAAATCAGTTATTAGGAATATTAAGCTCAGTTCATGAACATGCACACGAAAGTAAAATAAACCAGTTGTCGTTGCGAATATTTTCTATGTCTAAATCCTAGAAAACCAACTGTCGTTGCGAATCCTATAAATCTAAACAAGCATTAATTTTCAGGCACAATTGTTCATAAAACCCTAGACCAAATCCCTTTGCGAATAGGTATTTTGCTCATCAAAGACTAGTTCAAGTCAATCAATAAAACTGTCGTTTCTATTAATAAATCCTAGATCAGATTTCAGTTCCGAGGCTAAAATCAGCAATAAACTCAAGTCAAGATGAAGAACATTCTAAAGATATTATCCTAACAATCAGATCAGATTTAGCAATTCATCAAACACTTTTGAAAACCCTAAACTTAACAAAAGAACTACTCAGACATAATCATAGAAGAAAACATGATTTTATTAATTAACTCTAAGAATTCAATAAAAGAAAGCATAAGCCTAAACAATGGCTTTAAAAACATATTTATAAGTTTACAAAACCGTCATGGGCCCAATTGCAAACATCTGGGCTTTCTGACACAAAAAAGAAATAATATGAAAACTTGATTTTGGGCTGGTCCGGTAGTCGTGTCGAGCGACACACATAACTCTGTCGCTCGACGCTTGAAAATCTTTGGTGTCGAGCGACACCAACATCCACGTCGCTCGACACTGATCTGGAATGTTGACTCCGAATTTGCGACTTTGACTGCTCATTTTTTTATGCTCCAAAAAGTTACAGTAAACACCAATTAAGTCCAAAACGCCTTTGTACCTAAGATTAACACCAAAACACTCGAAAACACCAAAAAGACTCTAAAACACGGACTTATATCGTGGTCTTAAATGAGTAAAAACCACGATATATCAGCCCTCTCAAGATTTTTTAGCGGAAATCGCGACAGAGATCAGAGATAGTGAAATCAGAGATGACGAGAATCGAATTCAGAGAGAAAAAAATGAAATTTGGATGAGAAAAAAAAAATCAGAAAATAGTGGCATGATTGTAATGATTTTCAAACAGTGGCATTATTGTAACACAGTGGCATATTTGAAAAGTGGCATGGAAAGAGTGACATAACTCAAAATTTCTCTTAATAAATACTCTCACAAATTTGAAATTCTAAATATTTTACAATTTATTTCTGCGATGCTTCGACAACAATGTGTAAACTAGAATTCATAATCTAGTCCGGTTTAAGAATGATATTTATCGGAGTCCATTTGAAATATTATTATACCTGAAATCGCATATCACTTGTTATCATATTTATTGCTTGAATTTTTTTTCATAATATTGTAATCTCTCTAAATCATTTTCGGATTTGATCAAACATCCTATATCATGTATACAATCTTGTAAATTACTCACAAAGATAATAATTTATAGAATTAATACGTATATTAGGTTCTGCCAATTGTAGTGTGAGATTCATAACATTTTTAGGATGGTATTTTTTCATCCTATCATCTTGGACTGAATTTTAGTTTATCGCATATAGGTCCGTTTCTAGTTCAAAACTAATTTAATCCGTAGTTTAACACTATGTATGGATTCTAATTATTCATATAATTTTTATATCAATATGTTATATCTTATTTCATTTTTATCACTTTCAGCATGAGATTATTAACAAGTTTTTGACAACTTATTCGGTTCCAAAGCCATCTCTATATTTACGCTTAATAAACTCAGATTGTATGCACTTTCCTATGTGTAGAACGTTCTTTTCTATGGCAGTATATTGAACGTTTTAACAGTTTAAGACCCGTACAGAACTTATAAATAATACCATTTCATATTAATTGTCGTAAATATATCTGAAATGTATTTGGATGTGTTTTGAGTTAAATACATTCAAATACTAACTAAATACATTTTTTAAAATGACGATTAATATGAAACAGAGGGAGTAATTTGTATTATTAGTTTGTCATTTGTCAACATCACACAAAGGTATTTTCTCAAATCTTCTAAACCAATCACACGTATTTTTGCACTCTTGCTCTTCTGACACGTATGCGAGGTTAGATTGTTCTCATGTCAAACCGACTTTTAACAAAAGTTGATGACTATGGACTAAGGACCATAAGCTATATTAATGACTTTATTATATAATTTCTTCCAAAATACACATCATGTGGTTCTCCCTTTTCCTTTGGCACCTAGTTATTGAATTTCCAAAGTTTTCTTTCTCTTTTGAGTTTCATTCTTTATGGATGGACAACAAAAGAAGGCTTAACCAGCAAGTTTTTCGAGAATTTTGGTGTGTGTCTTGATCAAGCCCATATTGAACTTTGCACATATACATAAATATTAAATATAATGGCAAATATTAATCCAGAAAACGTTTTCATTTCTGCAAAAGCTTTTGAACACATAAATCTAACTTTACTTTCCTATAAAAATCAAAAAGTATAATAACTATAACAAACGAAAAACACATATTACTAATTTACTATCAAAAGATAGGAAAATGGTCACCGAAATTATTCATTATTTATTTATTTTCACTTATTTAAAGACTTCGAAAACTAGACCTAAATTGTTACCAAAATTGTTTGTTTCTATACTATCATAAGCTGCAAACTTTCATCTCAAACGCATCATGATCTACTATTGCATTTCGTTACCAAGATTATATTTTTGACGATCCTTCTTTTTTTGGCAACGATCTAGCTAGTCTTGATGAATTCTAAGTTGATGTGAATTTGTTTATTGTTATTCCAAAAATAAACTTGAGGGATGGTCAACAACGGCAGTTCAATGATCGAGGACACCTAAATATTCAAAATTTCCGCTGTTCAACACCTAAATTCATGTGACATCTAGCTATATATAGCAAATTTAAAAGATACACATTTGATGGTCTTCAATATGATTAATTGTTATCAACCAATTCGGTAGTTATGACTATTAAATGCAAGAGCCAAGGGGCAGGGCTCGTGTTCATGTTCTTTCCTACCACAAATTTATTTACCTATGCTAGTCAAAGGACCCCTTTTTTTGCATGCATACTGTTTTTTTCTTCTTAAAGTAACTCATGGTCATATATTTCTTAAAATATTCAAATTTGTAAATTTGAAGCAACAATATTTGAATTTTCATCGTGATTTTAGTTATAGTTGACTAATTTAAACGTAATAAAGAACACAAATAAGAGTATTAGTTGATTACCTAAGTATATGTACATACGGAAACAACATTATGTTTAAAATTGGAAACAGTATAAAATTCATTATCTAATTTAGAAATTCATATTCTTGACTGACGAAAAGTTATTATGACTGATTCAATATATAATTAGTTATTTTATTTTCTTACTTAATTGTTTTATATTTAGAGAATCAAATAATAATATAATAAACGTATATTCTTCTCAAGACGACATAAGAATTTCTTAGAAAGTGTCTATAAAAAGCCTCATTTTCAGATATTATATTATTGGTGAGTATGCGTAAGTTCATTCTTTTAGTTAATATTTTTGAAAATAATATTTAATTTGTAATCATTATTTTTAAAACTATAATTATTCAATCGCTACTTTTAACCAAACTCTAATGTTATTCTTCTTAAACTAACTTTAACTACAATCATTATTTTAAAACGCTCGAATAGAAAACTATCCGTTACAAAATTGATCACCAATTAAACAATAGCTGAGACAGAGAAACGAGTCATAAGTGATTAGTATGAGTGTATGACCCACACGCTTTCATAAGATGAGTAATTAACTCTTTAAACTTAAGCTAGAGAAGAGCCACACTACATGTGACAATAATCAGAAACCATAAAAGAGATTCTTGATTACTTTTCTTTTTCTTCTTTTTCGGTTATGTTTTGGCCTTTTTCATGGCTATTGCACAATTTCAGTTTCGCTTTTTAAGAAGAAAACCAAAAATCTTAATACTCCTTCACATTCTTTCTGTGAGTTTCTGATTCTCTCTTCTGGATAATTCAAATCTTTGTATCCACACACTTGTTACCAAACTAGATTATTGTTGTTTTCTTCGTGTCCTTTTATTTTCTAGCTCCCAAGTTCCTCTCCATGTTCCAAGATAATCCATAACCACTCACTCTATAAAGATTCTGTGAATATTTGTATAAAGTTTTTTTTTTTTTTATAATCCTCGAACTTTATGGATGTGTTTATATCAAAAGCAGTTTTATGAATGCTCTTTTGTAGATTCTTTGGGACGCAAACTTATGCATTTCACATTCATATATCAGGAAAAATATTACTAGGACATAAAAGTAAAGAGTCTGAAAATTGTAACTAATTATAAGCATAAGAGATATTGTTTGAACCATAGCTACCATATAAAATTTGGATGTAATATTTTCTTCTTCTAATTATTCATGAATAGTGAAATATTGGACGAAACGTTACAACTTCCAAACTAATGCTTTGCATAATAATTACAAAATGCTACCTATTAGTATACTATCGATAGATGAATATAATTGTATTTTAGTTAGGTATATGCCTAACTCATATAAATTTAATATCAGATGTCCCCGTGATACTTTTTTTTTTCCTTACTCGAACATCATTGTTTAAAACATATGACATGACACGTAATATACTAACGTTAGCCCTAGTCCACTCCGTAATCTAAACTAGTTAATTTGAAAAAAAACTACTCGTTGGACTCATAACCGGATTTGAGAACTTTGTTTTGAACGCCATTAGCTTAGCTTCATTAACATTGATTTGAGAACGCATTTGAATAGGGCCCCTACTTCATAAGGGATCCCCTAAAAAAAATTATGTGTATATATAAACACTTAAAATAAAAATGAAACAAAATGTAAAAAGTTCAGTAAGAGATTTTAGTAAAAATATTGTGTAGATTCCAAATCATTATGAGTAAAATATTTTATACAACTAGATAAGAAAAATAGCAAAAAAAATAACTATGTTCATAACTATCTTATTATCCATAAAAAAATTGAAAAGAAGATCATTTTTGTTCATAATTTTTTTAATAGATTTTAAGTAAAAGTTATAGAAATTAGGATGTTAGTTTTTGTATGGAACCCCAAAAGTCTCGGCTCTGGTTGGACTGTTTACTTACCCTCATGAGTCATAATTGTACGTTACCTAGCTATGCTAACCACATTTTTTTAGACATTCAGTTGTAATTAGAACAACCAACGTCTTACATATAAAAATAAATGTTCCAAACTCACACCTCTCTAATAGTATCCTTCGTTTCGTTGTTAGTTAATATTAAAACCCTATTATAGATAATTTAAAATGAAGAAAATATAAAATTGATATACGTTACGGCAACAACGTTCAATGTCAATTGGAATTTAGAGTGAGAACCCGCCGGAAAAAAATTTGAAGTTGAGAAAAAGAAGTGTAATTTTGAATGCGAAACTTAAAGAGTAAAAGGTCTAACAAATTGGACTATCGTTCATGAATTGAGCCGGCCCATTAATAAATTAACATAATTTTGGGCTTCGTAGAGATTTCTGAACAGAAAAATAGCAAACGTTAGAAAATCACGTTTTTGAAGGATATTGAGATAATGCCGGTACATTTTGATCTGGTAGTTTTGCATAAAATATTCTCGGCTACAAAATTGATTTTTTTTGGTCGAAAACTTCCTACCCAAAAAAAAAGGTGAAAACTTCGATTTATGTTATGTTATTATATTATTATATGCTGACAAAAAAAATGTTAGTATATTATTATATGGTGATTAATCACTACATTACACACGTGGAAATAAAACCAGATTATGGTGTAAGAGTAAATTAATAGAAGTTTCAGGAGAGAAAAAGAAGCATGCAGAAGAAGAACAACAACAACAAGTTCGAGATCATGAAATCAAACATGATCAAAGTAAAAGCAAAAGATAAGAGAGAGAGAAGAATCTTAAAAAGCCAAAAAATCAAATATATAAATTAAGATTAGAGAATAATTAAGCTCCAAGTAATCTCCTCTTTAACTTTATTGTCGATTACTAATTATTAATCTCAGAAGCAGAGCACTCTCTGTTCTTGTTTTCACATAGTCCAGGAATGAATCCAATCTAAAATCAACCGTGTCTCTGGTCCAGGGTTCGATTCGTCGAGAAGTAAGGAAAAAAAAAATGGGTTTTTTCTTTGGGTTGTTCATAGGAATCGGAGTTTCTATTGGTCTGGTCGTTGCATTTGCACGTTATTCTAATGTCAGATCCACTCGTCGAGCTGAATTGGTAAAAAATATTTTACATTTCATTATTTATTTTTCGATTTTTGATGATTTTGTTTTTGGGAGAGATGAATTAGTAAGTAGTTAAAATTTATTTAGGCGAGGAACATTGCTGCATTTGCAAGAATGAGTGTTCAAGATTCAAGAAAACTTCTACCTGGAGAATTTTATCCTTCTTGGGTTGTATTTTCACAGAAACAAAAGTTAAGCAATACTATTTAATATTTTACTCTTTTACTTCTATCATTTATTGATATATGGATATTGATACTTGTTTGATTAAATTTTAACAGTTAAATTGGCTTAATCTTGAACTTGAAAAGATCTGGCCTTATGTAGATGAGGTAACTTTTAATCCTTTTTTTTTTTTGCATTTTACTTTCATGAAATGTATTGAGGTTTTTTTCCATTTTGAATGTGTTTGATTCATCTTATAGGCAGCTTCTGAGCTGATCCGAAGTAGTGTGGAACCGATTCTTGAACAATATGCACCAGCTATGTTAGCATCACTCAAATTTTCCAAGTTTACACTTGGAACTGTGGCTCCTCAGTTCACAGGTTTGGTTTTTGTTGGTTGCTATAAATAATCTAGTAGATTTCTTAAAAGAAGAACAATACTAGTGAATGGTGTTGAATTTACCTGTAATTCGGTTAATTCATAGGTTCAATAGCTTACATTGATGCAAATGGATGCTTATTTCAAGATGTTTCATTTTTTTGCTTAAAGAGTTTGATCTAAGAGAGAGATTTTAAAAGCAAGTGGAAGTGTTTTTGTCAATATGAATTAACTTCTTTGATCCTTTTACTGTTAATGTATTGGTTTTGCTTGGTTCCTAAACTTCAGAGATACGACATATAAAACCGCCGTAATGCTCATTTTTCAGGAGTTTCTATCTTAGAAAGTGAAAGTGGACCTAATGGAATTACGATGGAACTTGAAATGCAATGGGACGGTAATCCAAAAATTGTGTTGGATGTCAAAACCTTAATTGGCGTGGCTTTACCAATCGAGGTACTTCACTAGTAATGGAATGATCATTACAAAATTTAGTATAGTATATCCTTTTTGTTCTTGAGCTTTCCTTGTTGTATGTATAGGTGAAAAATATAGGATTTACAGGTGTTTTCAGGTTGATTTTCAAACCCCTTGTTGATGAATTCCCTTGTTTTGGCGCACTTTCTTATTCGCTGCGTGAGAAGGTAATTTAGTGATGATCGTCATAGCTTGTTATAGTCTTTGTAATTATGTTATAGTGATCTTCTTTTTATTTTGTTTTGTGTGAGCAGAAAGGGCTTGATTTTACACTTAAAGTTATTGGTGGTGAATTAACATCGATTCCAGGAATTTCGGATGCAATCGAAGTACGCAAAAAAAGAAAAAAAAAAAAAACTTGATCTTATATTTCTTAGCATAATATATTACCTATCATGGGTCAAAAAAACTCATTAATGTCTTGGTTAGGAAACAATTCGCGACGCGATAGAAGACAGCATAACATGGCCTGTTAGGAAAATTATACCAATATTGCCAGGAGATTACAGGTTTTTGTTTTCTTTATATTATACCATGTGTATTATTTATTTCTGGTGATTATCAGTTTTATATAAACTTGCAATGTTTTTTAAAAAGTGATCTAGAGTTGAAACCTGTTGGAAAGTTGGATGTGAAGCTTGTGCAAGCAAAAGACTTAGCTAACAAAGACATGATTGGAAAATCTGATCCTTACGCAGTCGTTTTCATTCGCCCATTGCGTGAAAAAACTAAAAAGACTAAAACTATTGTAAGGAAATTTCATATAATCACCAGATTCCAATATCTTTTATCTTGCGGATTTGGATTGTGCGTAACTCTCTGGCTACTTCTTTTTAATGTCATTTCAGAGTAACTCGTTGAATCCTATTTGGAATGAACATTTTGAGTTCATTGTGGAAGATCTCTCAACTCAACATTTGACAGTAAGAGTCTTTGATGATGAAGGAGTAGGGTCTTCTCAGCTTATTGGGGCTGGTCAAGTATCGTTGAATGAACTCGAGCCCGGGAAAGTCAAAGATATTTGGATAAAATTAGTCAAGGATTTAGAAGTTCAAAGGGATAAAAAAAACCGTGGCCAGGTTAGTATCTCCTCATATTCTTACAAATCAGGATTAAATCTCTTAACATTTTATTTTTGATAACATATATATTTTAAGTATTAAAGATATATATGTGGTGATGTAGGTGCAACTGGAGCTCCTATATTGTCCCTTAGGCAAAGAAAGCGGATTCAAGAACCCGTTTAACCCGAACTTCTCATTGACCGTTTTAGAGAAAGTACTTAAGCCGGAAAGCGAGGATTCAGATGATGTTACAGATGTTAAAAAACCGCATAGCTCAAAGAAAAATGATGTGATTGTGAGAGGGGCGTTGTCAGTGACAGTGTTGGCTGCTGAAGACTTACCAGCTGTAGATTTGATGGGAAAAGCAGATGCATTTGTGGTAATCACATTGAAGAAATCGGAAGCAAAATCAAAGACAAGGGTTGTACCGGATAGCTTGAATCCGGTTTGGAACCAAACATTTGATTTTGTAGTGGAAGATGCTTTGCATGATCTCTTGATTCTTGAAGTATGGGACCATGGCAAATTTGGCAAGGTAATTAAAGCTTTTTTTTTCCTTTTGTGAAATATTGCAACATACACTAGCTGAAATTTTATGGTTTGGTTTCGTGATTTTTGAAGGATAAAATAGGGAGAGTGATAATGACATTGACACGAGTGATGATGGAAGGAGAGTTTCAAGATTGTTATGCGTTAGATGGAGCTAAATCAGGGAAGCTTTGTATTAGTCTCAAATGGACTCCAAGGCTTAAGCTTAGAGACGCCTCTTGATTCTGCTTTCAACACATTTTTCCTTTTTTGTAATCGAACGAAAGATTCGAGCTGAAACACAAACTAATCTACAAAGCCAAAAATGGTAACCAAAAAGAATATTTCTACAAAGCCAAAAAAAATATGAATGTATAGTATGTTGATGTTTGTTGCCATCCTTCCTTCCTTGCCATGTAAAATTAAATAGGCACCTATTTTTCTTAAATATAATCATTTTACTCGACTTTAGTTTTTTTTTTAAATGTGAATCAATTTGGACTGAATTGAGATAATCACACTACAAGAAAACAGGGGGTATTCCGACGGGACTGGTCCGTCGTTTCTATGACGTCGGAAAATAAGTTCCGTCGGAACTTCGTCGACCTCTTGCGACGGAACTCAGACGTATTAATGTCGGAGTAGAAAGGGAGACGGAATTCCGACGGTTTTGGTTTTCCGGCGATAACTGACGGAATTCTGACGGTATCCCTTTTCCGGCGATAACCGACGGAATTCCGACGGTTTTGGTATTCCGGCGATAACCGACGGAATTCCGACGGTTTCCCTTTTCCGGCGATAACCGACGGAAATCGTAATTTAAAAAAAAAATTATTTAAACATTTAAAAATATATTAAAAAATAAAACATATATTAAATTAATTAAAACATTTAAAAATATATTAAAAAATAAAAATAAAAACTAATTAAATTAAAATTGTTTTAAAAGTATTTTAAAGTTTTACAATCATTTTTAAAACTCTAAAAGGCCTATTCCGGCCTACCGGTACTGAAGAAGTTGGACATCTTCTGTTCCATCGCTCGAAATCGTGCTTCGGCCTCCGCCTTATCTCTCGCTCTCGCTGCCTCGGCCTCCTCCTTATCCTTCTGTCTCTCTTCCTCCATTGCCCTAAGCCGGTCGTGCAGCTCTCGGTTTTTCGCCTCCAATCTGCTAGCACCGCGATGTCGAACCGACGAAACGGACGAGCAACTATCTTCACGAAGGCCGAATACACGGCCTCTGGTCTTGGGAGTCACCTACGAATAAAAAAAAAATTAAATCTTAGAACTTAGTTGTATTAAAAGTTAATTTCAAATTACTTTAAAAGTTATAATGTTACTAACCTCGTAGGTGAACTCGTTGATCTTATCGACTGGAACTTCGGTGGGTGCCGGAGTTCCTTCTTCGATCGGTTCCGATTGGAGGTACTCCTCCTGCCGCCTCTCCACAGCTTCCACGATTTCACGAGCAATCGAATCTTGAATTTCACCGGTCTTCTTGTTGGTGTGCGAACGTTTGACCAAATCAAGATTGGAAGGAAACACACCGGTCTGCTGAAACTGTTAACATATAAAATTTCGTTAGCGAATTTAAAAATTTATTGAATTATTTAACTACTTACCATTTGCTGAGCAGCTGAAGCCTTGCTCGTTGCTCCGAGATTGTGGGTCGCGCGTCCCTTCCCCTTCCGCTCGCTGTTGCGGTTAGTTGAGTGTTTCTCTGAATCCTCCCGAGTTGCCTCTAGTTCCCAATGCCGAACTAGTCCAGCCCAACACTCATCTTTATATTTAAAAACCTTAGGCACCTTCCCGGTTTTATACCACGCATCTTTCCACTCTTTCATCTTCCACGAGTACTTCCTCGCAGCCTTTGCGTCGAATGCCTTGCGGACCATCGAAGTGAGCGGTGGGTCCCACGTAAAATCTTGCTGCAAAAGAACAACATTACATCATTAGTAATTAAATTGTGAGTCATAAATGCATTTTAAACAAATAAAATAAAATCATACCGCAAATTGTCGGAACCAAGTGTCCCGGTCCTCCGGTGGCATGTCAGAGTATGTGGGATACGGTTTAGATACAATTTCATTCATCATTGTGTTGATTGAACCCGTAATCCCGTTTGCCGAGAATTGAAACCTATTAAAATATTTAATTAAATATTTATCTAAAATAATTTAATCCACTACATATTTAAATAAGACTTACCAGGTCGTTCCCAATGGCGTGTCTGGATGTAGACGAGTCAACCTATCACGTCCGGGTTGGGCCACAAACTGCTCGATGGTCATGGACGTGGGAGTTGAGTAGGCGGTAGGCGGAGGCTGAGACGCGTATTGGGTCTCTAAGTCGGGACTACTCTCGGGCATATCCGTCTCAGTAGCAGTCCGACCTCCCCTACTGGAACTCGCATCTACTCTAGAACGATGAAATTGCCCATAATCCCTACGATTTCCATAATTCGAAGATTTAGAGATTTCGGGATTTATGGAATGTTGAATTTAAAGGAATTTGAGATTTTGAGATTTTGAGATTTAGTTAATTGAAAATTTAGGATTCTGGGATTTAAGGATATTGGGAATTTGAGTTTTATGGAATTTAATGGTTTTATATAATTTAAGTAATTAGGGTTTTTATGTATATTGTTTATTCAGAAACCGAAGTTTTAGGTTTTGTGGGGGAATTGATATTTATAATTTGGAAAATATTATACAAAATTTTGGAAGACTAGTTTTAAAATTTTAAAGGTTTAAAGTGTTTTATTAATGTTATTAAAGTTTTATAATGTTACAGATTTTAACAGATTTTCTTAAAAATCCGTATAGAATATATAAAATTTTTCTCATATTAATGATAGAATAGATTATTAAAAAACCCTAAAAATAAAAAAAAAATAAACTCAAATTCTTACAATTGGAAATAGTAAATTAATTTTCATTCTATAACAATCCCTAAATTGGTAAATTACTAAAATTATCAAAATACCTAAAGCTATAAATCTCTAAAACTTTAAACTACCAAATATTTCTACTTTCCTAAAATTCACAATCCAAAGTTTATGGATTTAGGTTTTGTTGGGAAATTGATATTTATAAGTTGAAAATTTTTATAAAAAATTTTCAAAAACAAGTTTTCAAATTTTCAAGGTTTAAATTTTTTTTTTAATCTTATAAAATTTTTAAAATTGTAAGGATTTTAATGGATTTTCCTAAAATTAAAATTTTTACATATTAATCATAGATTAAATTTTCAAAAATCACTAAAAATAACAAAACCATATGCAAATCAAATTCTACAAATTAGATATATTTATATAATTTTCGTTCTATCAAAATCTATAAATTTTGACAAAATTCCTCATGAACCCTAATTTTTTCATTCCTAATTCCTAAAATCCTTAATTCCTTAATTCCTCAATTTTTTCACTCCTAATTTACTAAAATTCTCAGAACCAACAACGAAACCATGATTCACAATCTATAACGTCAAACTTCAAGACCAATTTCGCAAAATCTCTGTTAAATTGAGTAAAACTTACATTTGGTTTTGATGTGGTGAAGGATTGTGAGGATTGCTGAACAAACGGCGGTGAAACGGCGGGAACTCGGCGGCGGAATGAAGGTTTAACGGCGGTGAGCGATTTGAAGGAAAAAAAAAATTTCAGATATGTGTCGGGGAAGACGAAGACTGTGGATTTAATCGACTACCTGACGGCATTCCGACGGAATGCCGACGGACTTTAAAAATCCGACGGTAATTCCGATGGTTTTCCCGCGTTGACGATGATCACGAGGTTGTTTGGCGGCAAGTCAAAATAGTGTTTCCGTCATAATTTCAGACGGGATTCCGACGGTTTTTTTTTTTTCCTTTCATGTTGTGGCCATAATTCCCATTCCATTCTTACCCGTCTTGTTCCGTTCCATTCCCGATCCTATATTCCTGTTCCATATTTATTTGTACAAGTGAGTGATTCCCGTTAGAGAATGAGACAGGACAACATGGAAACGGGAATTCCAAAATTATTTGTCCCGAAGTAAATATTGACTTGTATAAAATATATCTTAGTAGATATTAGTTTCTTAGTTTTTTATATATGTAACTATGTGACTAATTTTTGTTTGTATGCTACAAATCATTTGCAAGAAAGGATTGATCCCTAATTTTTTTACCTGGTCAGATTTATTTATTGTAGGGTGTTGGTTTTCTTAGAATTTTAATTTAGTAAGAAGTTAGTTTTGTTTATTAAGTTGCATGGGTTGGTCTACTTCAGAATATATTTTTTTAAATAAGACTTTAGTTTGTTCAATTGTATTTTATTTACTAAGACTTTGGTTTTTACGCCGAATCAAATGTTTAAAAAATAAAATTGGAAATAAAATTTTAATAACCGTCGGAATTCCGTCTGAACTTCAGACGGAATTCCGACGGGTAGTAAAATTTTATTTCCAATTTTATTTTTAACGCGATTTAATTTTTTAATAAAATTAATTTGGTAATAAATATAAACTACCGTCGGAATTCCGACGGAAGTGTAATTTTATTACAAACTTTATTAAAGAAACAATTTATTAAAAACCATTGTCTTATTAAATAAAATAATATTGAACAAACTAAAGTCTTATGCACATAGATGGTTGGAGGAATATATCGAGTGACCGTTTTGGATGATCTGGCCCGGGAACTAGAATTGAGAGAAACAGGAACTCTCGCCGCATGCACATAGATGGAGGCAAATTGTAAGGTGTTACGATGACCGACCACAAAGAATATTTTCTTCCATGCTTTCCAAATGGGTGAACCCATCAGTGGATAAGCCGAGGTATACATTCCGTCGTTCATATGCAAAATCTGGATATACAGATTGGAAGTGTTTCCACGCTTCCGCGTCAGAAGGATGCGTGATGTCTCCATCTTGACTATGCTCTGCATGCCATCTCATAGCCTTAGCTGTGCGCTCTGATTCGTACAGCCTCTTCAACCTCTCCGTTAAGGGTAAATACCACATCCGTTTGAATAGAATCTTCACCCTGCCACTTGTCTCCTCGAACCGGGGTTTGCGGCAAAATTTACATTTATTTCGGTTCTCGTCCTCTCTCCAGTATATCATACAGTTGTCGATGCACACGTCTATAACCTGGTAGGGCAAACCAAGACCGGCGACAAGTTTTTGGACCTCGTAGTATGATGCTGGGGCAAGATTATCTTCTGGCAAAATATCTTTCACGAACTCGGCGAATGCATCAACACATTCTTCGGACAAATTGTGATCAGTCTTTATGTTCATCATCCTACTAGCAGAATATAGCGGTGAATGACCTTCCCTACAACCGCTGTACAGTGGTTGGTTTGATGCGTCTAACATATCGCGAAACCTTTGAGATTCTAAATTATGTTCTTCAGCCCTATCACCCTCATACCCACCCGACTGCAAATTCTCTCTAAACGCATCGTTAACCATCGCAACCGTACTTACCCCAACATCTACTTCCGCTGTAGGTTCTCCTACGCTATCCGGAAAATAAGGTGCATTGCTACTAGTACTACCATATTCATAATTCCTTTCTCCATGTAAATACCAAACCTTATATCCCGGCCTAAAACCATATCTATATATGTGAGTCCAAACATTATGAACGGCAACACTAATTCTATTACAGCAATTAGAACAAGGACATTTGATATCCTGACCTTTTTTTGCTACTTCTACATTACTGGGTAAATTCATGAACTCCCATAATCCTTGAGCATACTCGTCCCTTAGTAAGTCCGAGCCCTCATCCGTCATTGGCTCGTCCATCCATGCCCTAAAATATGAACTCATCTTTATAGTTTTTTTTGTTTCTTGAAATTTTGTGATGATGGAATGCAGCATTCTGCAAACTTATGTAGATTGGATTTCCGTTAAATATCCGTCGGAATTCCGTCAATACCTCCGACATAACACCCCACAAATCCCATCGGCCACCGCAGACGATATGTAAACCACTCAAACTTGCCGACATCGGAAACCCTCGGAATGCCGTCGCAAATTCGTCCCTCATTCCGACAGGTTTTAACCGTCGGAAAAATGTCCGATCAATCAACCGTTGCCGACATCGGTAATCCCGAATTCCGTCGAGAATCCGTCGCAATGCCGTCGGAAAGTCACAACATCTCATTTCTGTCGGAATTCCATCGGAATTTTCCGACGGGGTTCCAACGAAAAGGTGACCCCGTGGATTTCCGTCGGAATTCCGTCAATACCTCCGACATAACACCCCACAAATCCCATCGGCCACCGCAGACGATATGTAAACCACTCAAACTTGCCGACATCGGAAACCCTCGGAATGCCGTCGCAAATTCGTCCCTCATTCCGACAGGTTTTAACCGTCGGAAAAATGTCCGATCAATCAACCGTTGCCGACATCGGTAATCCCGAATTCCGTCGAGAATCCGTCGCAATGCCGTCGGAAAGTCACAACATCTCATTTCTGTCGGAATTCCATCGGAATTTTCCGACGGGGTTCCAACGAAAAGGTGACCCCGTGGATTTCCGTCGGAATTCCGTCAGATGATGCAGACGGCATTCCGACGGAACGGTTTTACTCGGAAAGTCGTAGGAAATCCGTCGGAATTGGCCGACGGTTTTCCGACGGAAAATAACTGGCCGTCAGAAAAATACCTGTTTTCTTGTAGTGTCATGTATCTTTCAGTTTTTTTTTCTTAACATTTCTAAATAGCACCACGAAAAATATATTATCAAATATAGCGAAAGATATACCACATATTTTGTTTTCATAATTAAAAAGGTACCTAAACACTAATACAAACGAATATAGAGTAACAGTATCTATGTAAATACGTGTGTGAACAAGCTTCAATTAGTTTTGATAGGAAAAATACTTTTAAATAATGGTGGATGATAATACTTAACCTAAGACATCATTTTTGAATATCTTTCTTGTTCTTTCGGCTCTATACCTATTTTTTTTTGGTGAATCACCGGGGAAAACTCCCTGAAAAATTTATGAATAAAAAACTAGAACTTTAATTACATGCGAGTTTGTCTAGGACGCTTGATCCCCATAACATCCTCGGTCATAATTGAATCAACAACATTCGGAACTGAATCGAAATAATGAAATCCTAAAGATAACGAAAATGCATAGTTTGCTAATCCATCCGCCAGACAATTAGCTTCCCTATACACATGAGTAATTCGGACTATCCAGTCCTTTCTATTAGTTCGGCTTTCTACCTATTGTTAAGCATATATTCATATCGATAAACATAATATAAAACCTTGGAAGTTTATAATATCTGATTTTTGTGAAGGTGTGTTTACGTAGGCAATAGTATCGTGGCTTGGTCGTGTGGAGCAAACTAATAATGAACAAAAAAAATTAAAGTGTAGACAGCTCAATGTAATATTCGCTCGTATATAATAAAGATTCTAATTAATGCTTAATGTCAAAGGAAAAATAATAATTATGCTGATGCTCTTCTAATTTTTTGCCAAGTGTTACTTACACCTCTCACTTGCTCTTGATGATATCAATTGGTTATTTTTTCTCTAATAAGACTCTTTCCGAATATTCAAAAATAATTCGTCACAGATTCTTCCTGTATGCTATGGTTTACGTGACTCGTTACAAAACTTGACACATTACCCTGATTCTTCACAAAAATATTATATCAACAGCGGATATTCCCTCAATAATTTAATCCGAATGGTCATGTCAACTTTTTATTTGTAAAATAGTTTTGCACGGTTCAAAATTTGCCACTTTTCCATGTTTCATTTTTTTTTTATGATACATTATTTTCAGCAAAACATATCATTTTTTTAACATAAACATTCTTTATTTCCGCTATTTTTTAAAATCACCTAGAAAAATGGCCAGTTTTTTTTTATAAAAAAAAATTAAATTCAGAATCAAGAAGTTCACTAATTAACCCTAGAACATTCCAAAACGATACTAATAAATTTTCGTATTATATAAGTGGCAAAGCCAAATAAACATCTTTCACTCTCCCGCTTCCTTGTTCCTTTTCAGAAACTGACCTCTCTCAATCTCCAGATTTCTTACTCAAGATCGCTTCTTCAACCTTCTCTTTCGTTTTCTACATACTCAATTGCATATCCGATTTGCTGATTCAAGAGTATTTGCAGAGAGATTCGTTGATTTTCCCTGAGTTTCCGAATGGTGGGAAACGATTGGGTAAATAGTTACTTGGAGGCGATTCTCGCCGCCGAACCAGGAATCGGAAACCCTAAATCGTCGCTTTTGTTAAGAGAGCGTGGCCATTTCAGTCCGACTCGTTATTTCGTCGAGGAGGTTATCACTGGGTTCGATGAGACTGATCTTCACCGTTCCTGGGTTCAGGTTTCGATTCTGAATTTTTGTTGATTTTTAGGTTTTTGTTTTGAGGATTTTTCGATTGATTTTGGTTTGATTCTTCTTTAGGCTGCAGCAACGAGGAGTCCACAAGAGCGGAACACTAGGTTGGAGAATTTGTGCTGGAGGATTTGGAATTTGGCTCGCCAAAAGAAGCAGGTTCGCGGAATCGAAATCGAATCGAATCGAATCGCTTGTTTATGTTTCTTTTTGTGATTAGAAGATTAGGGGAATTTTTTGGGGGTAATTTGTTTGATTGATGAAATGTTTAGGTGGAAGGGAAGAATGCTAAGCGTGTAGCTAAAAGGAATCTTGAGCGTGAAAATGCAAGGAAGGAAGTAAGTGTTGATATGTCAGAAGATTTCTCTGAAGGAGAGAAAGCAGATTTGCCTGGTGAAATACAAACTCATAGTGATAACAACAACACTAAAGGAAGAATGTCTCGGATTAGCTCTGTTGATGTGTTTGAGAATTGGTTTGTTCAACATAAAGATAAAAAGCTTTACATTGTGTTGATAAGGTACTACTAATTAAGGGAGTTTCTTGAATCTTTTTTCCATTTTGTCAAATTAGTGGAAAGTAATGGTGTTCTGTAGTTAGATTGAGGTGGGTTTTAATGGTAAAAATGATAGTAAGTATTATCTTGCAGTCTTCACGGTTTGATACGTGGTGAAAACATGGAGCTTGGTCGGGATTCTGATACTGGCGGCCAGGTAATCTTTATTTCCTGCAAGCGTTTTCTTTGTATTCAAGTTTATAATTTGGTTAATTCACTTGAACGACTTATGTAATCAGGTGAAGTATGTCGTGGAACTTGCGAGGGCTTTGGGGTCAATGCCAGGAGTTTATCGTGTCGATTTATTGACCAGACAAGTAACCGCACCAGATGTGGATTGCAGCTACTCTGATCCGACTGAGATGCTAAATCCTTTAGACATAGATAACACAGAACGGGAGCATGGAGAGAGTAGTGGCGCTTATATAATCCGTATACCTTTTGGTCCGAAAGATAAATATGTACCAAAAGAGCTTCTCTGGCCTCATATCCCTGAATTTGTTGATAGGGCACTTAGCCATATTATGCAGATTTCCAAAGTTCTTGGTGAACAAATCGGTGGGGGACAAGTGTGGCCGGTTGCTATTCACGGACACTATGCAGATGCGGGTGATTCTGCTGCTCTTCTCTCTGGAGCTTTGAACGTACCAATGGTTTTTACTGGACATTCTCTTGGTCGTGATAAGCTTGAGCAACTCCAGAAACAAGGGCGGCCAAAGGAAGAGATAGATTCTAACTACAAGATAATGCGGCGGATAGAGGCAGAGGAGCTATGTCTTGATGCTTCTGAAATAATCATAACTAGCACAAGGCAAGAGATAGAAGAGCAATGGCACCTTTATGATGGTTTTGATCTGGTTTTGGAGCGTAAACTCAGAGCAAGGATGAAAAGGGGTGTGAGCTGTCTAGGCAGATTTATGCCTCGCATGGTTGTAAGTATCATCTCTAATTTCCTGTCATCTATGTTCCGAGTATATTCTATCATGACTCACGAGTATCCTTGTTGTGTGGTTCTAGGTAATTCCTCCAGGAATGGAATTTCATCATATTGTACCGCACGATGTGGATGGAGATGATGATGAAAATCCACAATCTCCTGATCCACCAATATGGTCTGAGGTTATCATATCTTCAAATCATAACCAATTCATTTTCCTTTCATCGAAGGATTTACATTTTATACTTTTGTTTCACTGGTACCTTTATATTTACTTGCTAATTCTTCACTTGGGCAGATCATGCGTTTCTTTTCTAACCCGCGCAAGCCTATGATACTCGCTCTTGCTCGGCCAGACCCTAAAAAGAACCTGGTTACTCTAGTCAAAGCCTTTGGAGAATGTCGTCCATTACGGGAACTTGCTAACCTTGTAAGCCCCTGCAGTTCTTCTTCTCAAAATCTTTATCTCCAGCTAGTTATCTGGTAGCTGTTTCACTTTTCTCATTCTCTCTTACACTCTTTGATTACAGACATTGATAATGGGTAACCGAAATGATATTGATGAGTTGTCCAGCACGAATGCCTCGGTGCTGCTCTCAATTCTGAAGATAATAGACAAGTACGATCTCTATGGTCAAGTGGCAATGCCTAAGCATCACAAACAATCTGATGTGCCTGAAATTTACCGTTTAGCGGCCAAAACAAAGGTAATGCTTACTTTTCTCCATTATGCTCATCAGCTCATGTGAGTCTCATTCCAGTCTTTTCTTTTTTTCTTCTAAATGGTATAGAAACGAATTTCATAAGTTATTGAGTATAGCATTCAGTAATTGTCCCATGTTTTAATGCATTGGATATTAGCCTGTTTTTTGCAGCTTTTTCTGTGAATCGGCTGAGTTGCATGCATTGTTGATCAATCTTATATATCAAATCTTTTTCAGGGAGTATTTATTAATCCAGCTTTCATTGAACCATTTGGACTAACTCTAATCGAGGTTGCTACCACTTTTTCTCTCTTTAGTGCTCTATTCTTTGATGGGTTTCTTATTACTTAAATGGCTTTGTATCTAACAGGCAGGGGCTCATGGGTTGCCCACTGTTGCAACAAGAAATGGAGGACCAGTTGACATACATCGGGTTTGTTGCTTTCCATATTTCAAAAGAAACTTTGCATCATAAGGTACAATCAGAGCAAGCTTATAGCTGATGTTTGCTACCAACTTGCAGGTTCTTGACAATGGTCTTCTAGTTGACCCTCATGATCAGCAAGCTATAGCTGATGCTCTCCTAAAACTGGTTTCAGACAAAAATCTTTGGGGAAGATGCAGACAGAACGGTCTAAAGAACATCCACTTGTTTTCATGGCCAGAGCATTGCAAGACATATTTGGCTCGGATAGCTTCGTGCAAGCAAAGACATCCTAAATGGCAGAGAGTTGACTTTGAAACCTCAGACTCTGATTCACCCGGTGACTCCATCCATGACATCTCCTTGATTCTAAAATTCTCTTTAGATGGCGAAAAGAGTGAAGGTAGCAACGGTCTAGATACTATCTTAGACGCTGAAGACAATGCAGCTGAACGAAAAGCTAAGCTTGAGAAAGCTGTTGCAACCTTGGCACCAAAGAGAAGCACATCAACAGAGAAATGTGACTCCAAAATGCCAACTTTGAAAAGACGGAAACATATATTTGTCATTTCCGTGGACTGCGACGCAACCTCGGATCTTCTTGCACTAGTGAAAACAGTTATCGATGTTGCAGGCAAAAGCGGGTCAATAGGGTTCATACTCTCAACCTCAATGACTATATCCGAGTCTCACACTACATTACTTTCAGGAGGGCTTAAACCACAAGACTTCGATGCTGTTATCTGCAACAGTGGAAGTGAACTCTACTTCACGTCCTCTGCTTCCGAGGATAAAACCGAGCTTCCTTATACACTCGATGCAGATTACCATTCCCATATTGAATTCCGTTGGGGCGGAGAGCACTTGAAAAAAACTTTGATGCGCTGGATTGCTTCTGTTCAAGAGAAGAAGAAGCCGAAAGAAGGAGAGATTTTATGCGAAGACGAGTCTTCTTCAACCAACTACTGCTTATCCTTCAAAGTGAAAGATCCCGCTTCGGTATGAACAATCACAAACTGCAACATAGATCTTGGTTTTGTTTTCTAATTACTCTTCTAATCTATCTTCAATCTCTGCAGATTCCTCCAATGAAAGAGCTGAGGAAATTAATGAGAATCCAAGCATTACGTTGCAATGTAGTTTACTGCCAAAACGGAGCGAGGCTAAACGTAATCCCTGTTCTTGCCTCACGATCTCAAGCCCTTAGGTATGTTTTGATCAAGTGTTTTCATTTTCTTCAGTTTGAGCTCTTAGTGATCACAATGAACATGTCTTCCTCTGTTTTCAGGTATTTACTAGTGCGATGGGGCATTGACTTATCGAACATGGTGGTCTTCGTGGGAGACTCAGGTGACACAGATTACGAAGGCTTGCTTGGAGGAATTCACAAAACAGTGACACTAAAAGGCGTAGCTAGTGACTTGCGTGAGCTACATGGCAGTAGAAGCTACCCAATGGAGGATGTGACTCCACTCAACAGTCCTAATATCGCCGAAGCTGAAGAATGTAGTCACGACGCCATTAAAGCCACTCTAGAGAAGCTTGGGGTCAATCTCCTCAAGCCTTGAGCCTGTGTTTTGTTTTTCTCAATATACAAAGTTCTTGTTGTACCAATATGTGATGAAAGAAGAAAAAGATATATAACATTTACTCTTTGGAATGGTCAGGCTCGGGATGTAGATACAAATACAGCATACGAATACCAATAAGACTGTCTAATATTTGAATGGGAAAAAAAAATTATGTGTTTGACTTCTATTGAAGAAGCTTTCGTAAAATCGATGTTCATATAACTCTGGGTATAACTGGTGACATTGAGTATAAAACCAAAAAGAAAGAAAAAAACATTTGATGTGAGTTAAGATAAAAACGGTTTAACATTTGTATTTCAAAAGATAAAATTCACTATATAGAATAAGACTTTAGCTGTCTAAACTCAAGATAAAAAGGAATTTGCTGAAAAACTTTTCTCTCAAATTCTATTTAGAATTGGAAGCATGTGGATGTTATATGACTAATGAAGACAAATCTTAATCTAAAAATCACAAGAATCAATTCTGAATGAAATATGAACAATGTGATAACAAATAACCAATTGTTTTTTTTGCTAAACATGTTAATATCATATATTGATGGTTATAGTTAGAATCAACTGTAACCATTAACAATGTTTCCTTGGCAAAAATTAAGTAAAAAATAAGGAAAACATATAAGGAAAATACATTTTAGTGTGAGAGGTCATCGAATTCAGAAGCCAATTGTTATGCTTCTGGATTGTTATGCTTTTAAGTTAGTGTTTCCTAGGTATAAGTTTTTATTGAATCACAAATCTAAACTTTAAATCTAATCCAATCGGAATACATAATTCCCTTAAATATATCACTAAGACTAATATATAGCCAAAACAAATGTGGCCAAATTTTGCACCAAATGAGAGAAAAAACTCAAAATATTAATCCCACAAAATGGTGTTGCATGTTGGCACTGACTTGGTAAGTTGCATCAATTTTTTTATGGAAATCAGCTTATCTGTGAATTCTTTCTCTTTTTTCATTTATTTGAAAACTCTTAAATCCACTGATTTGCGTTATGAATTTGATAAGAAAATAATTAAAGTTCCATTTTCTTTGTTATGAGTTTTTGTTGTTACATAAATTTTATTATGATCACTTCTAATTAGAATTTTTTTTCTATTTAGAACTATTTCTCCTAAAGAATTTCTTAAGTTTCAATCTAAAGTTGATTTTTTTTTTCATAGAGCATTTATACTACATCTAATAAAGAAATGAAAAATTCACAGGACGACACCTTATGGTGTTGACTGAAGTAAGTTTTTTTGTTTTTTTTGTTAAATAGGAACCTAGTTCCTGATACAGGGTATCAAGGATTACCTATTTTGACATCGAAGATTTCTGTAAATAGACAATGCAAATGTGACTGGCGAAGAATCTGATGATGAAAACAAAAAGCTCCATATTGGTCTTCATTATGTTGCATTTGAGAAGCGGATAGAGGAACTTCTTATGTTAGGCCCTATTGCTGCTCAGATTGCATCGTTTCCAAGTCATTTCAACCTAAAGGTAATGTTCAATTGTATTTTTTGTTTTCATTTCATTCTCATCTATTAACTTTCAATCTAAATTTGTGAGAATCCGACAGATAATGAACTAAAAATTTCAAAGTCTGGACACGTGATGTTGTTGGTTGGAGTTTGGAAACCATTATTGGGCATGTGATGTTGTTGGTTGGAGTTTGGAAACCATTATTGGGAATTCCAAGACTCTTATTGAAAAGATTGCGGAAAAGATGGATTTATAAGAGTTATGTGATACTGTGACATAGTGAGATTCTTCACTAAGATGACTGTAAGTGCTATTCTAAAACAAGATTCATTTCTTTCATGTTATATGTTTTATATTATGATGCTTTTTCTAATTTTTGGCTTCATCGGCTTCATTGAGAAACCATTCATCATCCGTTATGTTTATTGGGAAGACTTTAGAGAACTGTGTCCATTACATTGCTAACATTCTAAGTCCTACGGTTGTTCTTATTGAAATCTTTATCTACCGCATAATTTCTGGAAGTTGTTACACTAATCAATAAAACTCAAATGTTTTGCTCCTAAGCGAATCTAGAGTAAAATTATAGCAAACAATAAGGAAATTTAAATCAGCTAATTTTTATAAACAAATTATGTCTTACAAATTAATTCTACATTCACTCATATATGTAATCTATTATTGATTACATAATTCCTACAAATAATGACTACATAACCGGCATTTGTTTTGTACGAACTTTTTTTTGGGTATGTGGCGCAGTCGGAAAACCGTAGGAATACCAAACGTTAAACCTAAATTTAAAATCAAGTTCACAAACGATGAATTTGAAAGATAGAACTCTGGAATCAACCAGAAAAAGTTTTGGAATCCACAAAAAAAGAAAGTCTCAAAGTTTCAATTACGAAAAATAAAATATGTCTAGTAGCTACAAGGTAAAATTGTTTAAATAGAATAGCAAAAACCCTAAAAGAGCGACCAAATCTAAAAGAAAAGGAAAACATTCAAAATATAAAACAAGGAAATATGAATTCTATATAACCGGTTGAATTAACCAAGAGAATGTATGTAAGTTTACGCTAGAGTTCGAATCTCACCATGTAATATATATATATATTCTTTTTTTCCTTACCACGTATTGGTAAGTGTATTTTATATTCATTTTCCTTTCATCAAAGGATTTACATTGTATATGTTTGTTTCACTGGCACCTTTATATTCACTTTTCATTCATCCAATCTTGTACACTCATTTTGATTGCAAACCAAAATTAAATTGATGAATTGTCCACAACGAATGCCTCAATGTTGATTTCCATCCTGAAGCTAGTAGACAAATACGCCTCTATGGTCAAGTGGCAATGCCTAAGCATCACAAACAATCTCGTGTGCCTCAAATTTACTGTTTAGCAGCCAAAACAAAAGTAATGCTCAAGAATTATATTCTTTAGTACATGGTTATTTTTCTCTACTATGCTCATGCGAGTCTTTTTCTTCTTTTGGGATCTCTTCCTTTCTATATAGTATAGAAACAAACTTCATAAGTTATTGAGTATATGCGATGACATAAAGAAAAAAATGTGGGGGGAGAATATGTAACATTACACTTTAGGGTGGTCAAGATGTGTAGAAGAAACTTCCGTAAAATCGAATTTTCATATAATGTTTGGTCTAACTGGTGACATAATAATGAATATAAAGAAAAAGAACATTGTATATTTTTTTGGATATTAAAAACAAATATTTTGCATAAATTATAAGAAAAAAAAAAATTGAAAGTAATAATTAATGATAGTTAATAGAGTACCAAAATGCTCTTCAGGTTCCTCTCCGTTCAGGTTTAGCTTGTTTTGGTCATGGCTGCTTGTGGATCTCGAGTCTTTTCACCGCTGATCTCCTGGCTCTTTTCTTTCTATTGATTGTTTGGAATCCATCCGGGTCCTAAATTGGTTCTGCATGCGTCTTATATTGTGAAACGCTCTTGTCTCTACTATGAAGATTTTTTTGGGATCTTCTCATCCCTTCTCCGCCGTTCTTTGGAAGTGTTCGGGATATATGATGGTATCAGGCAGGGTATAAAGCTTTGGTCTTGTTTGGTGAGGTACAATCTATTCGCCATAGGAGGTTTATGTCGTCCCTGCGATTCGTGTGTTTTGAGTGTCCTTGTTTTTTGGATTTGTATCCTTTTTTAGCTGATCAGTGTGTGTAATTCTCATGTCCTTGTAGTCAATGGTATCTTTATGTTTAATATGAATGCAGATGACAGAATCAGAAAATACAACGAAACAGCAATGTCATCTCTTATGATGGAACGATGCTAGTGTAAGTCGTTAACGTCGTTTTACCTTTTTGCATTTCTATTTGTAGACTTGCTTGGAGTTGTCTCTTCCTAACAAAACTTTTTTTTTTTGCTAAACCTCTTCCTAACAAAACTTTACTTGTTTTTGCTATTAATATTAGGAGAATCAAGAAATGCATTTTCAATGCACTTTTGTCATTTTACAAAATTTTAGTATTTCAATACTTTTATACATTTCGACGCATGATGATGATCTCATGTAAATATTAATCGAATATCCTTGTTATCTTTACATTTGTTAACATAAAACGTACAACATCATGATAATTATTACGAAAGGTGCCTAAATGAAAATTTTAATTAAATATAAACAAAAACCAAATTGAGTTTAATGTGATATATGCTTTCCTGTTTTTCAAAATTTAGACGACGGTAACGGAAATTTATGCCAATCTAAATTCTAAAGAGGGGAAAGAAGAAAAAAACCCAAATCCAACCTAAACCGTACCAAATCATACCGCAAGAGAGTCACGTTTAATTTATCGAATTTCATTGACCAAAACATAATAATCCGAAACCGGATTAGACGGTCAAAGAGCAACACACACATATAAATAGAAGCGAAATGAGAAGTAAATAAAAAAAAGAGAGAGTAATAATCTCTTTAGAAAATCAAGAGAGAAGAACACACAAACAAACAACCCTAAATTTCTCAAAATCATATTTTCTTCTTGACTTATTCTTCTTCTTCCTCGTCTTCTGTAAATTCAAAAGCAAACCCTAATCAAATTAGGCTATAGATTACTCCTTAAAGAACCTAATTAGTTTTTAATGGCGGATCTGACTTGTACGACGCCGTTTCTTCTATATCCATCACTCGTGATCATCCTCTTCTTCTACTCTATTAACCACCATACCCAATTTATCTCCACCGTAGTCGATGATGATCCTTCTTGTGCTCTTTCTTCCTCACAAGCTGTTTTCTCTTCCTTTAGATTATTCCCTTTTGGTTCTTCTTCTTCAAATTCCACCTCTTGTCTCACCACTCTCAACAACGACACCAATGTACATAACCTAATCCTTCTTTTTAATTTATTTATATCTTAGCTTAGTTTCTAGATTACTATCCAAGTTTCTCTACGGTCACGATGTTACATTTTCTTTCTTTTTTTTAATTGATAACGAGCGTATATTTTGCTTAAATTACCTAATCTTTCTTTTTCTTGTTTGAAGTTCTTCGTATATAAGCTTAGTTTCTTGATTACTGGAAAATTTTCTCTACGTTCTTGATGTTACATTTTTTTTTCATTTTTATTGATAACTAATGTTTGATTTGCTTAAATTATTGCCTATACCTTATTTTCCTTTTTTTTTTTTTTATTTCTACATATTTTCTCAACGTTTTTGATGTTGTCTTCTATGTTTGGTGTAATTTAGCTATGAGCTAGTGTTAAATTCATATTGATAATTAATGCTTGTTTTGCTTAAAATTAGTCGACATCAGAAGTTGTGGTGGTAGAAGACGAAGTTGTTGATGAAGCGGCGGAGAGAATAGAAGAAGGTTTAGCGATGGCTAGAGCCGCCATAAGAAAAGCCGGAGAAGAGTATCTCCGTCGTCAGAGGAAATATTCTGATTTGGGAATCGTATCAAGTGGATCTGTCTATCTCAACGCATTTACTTTTCATCAGTTAAGACCTTTTCTTTCTCTCTCTTTTTTTGCCTATTTTTGCTTAGTCTTTCTCTCTCTCTCTCTATCTTTCAATTTTTAATTTGAGTATATGTTATGCAAATATGAACATTTACAAATTTGTACATAGTGTAACACCATTGTGTAGGTTGATCGCTAAGTTAATTCCGTTGTTAGATTTGACTTAGTTAAGTTAAAGAAAAGTTAGGATTGATGAAAAAAATTGGAGTTTAAATAGATAAATAAATAAATATAATGTAGCTAACAAGTAGGTACTCATTAGGATCTGTACTCTCTCTTTTTTTATTTGACTCTTTTTCTCTAAAGAACCCTTAATAGAGAAATATGTGTCAACATCAACCTTCTATGTAAGTTTCTATTTTTAGTAATCTGCACACTACTGGTTTTGCTGTTTCCAATTTTTAAAAGTCACTTTTTTCCATTTTTCTGTTTGATTTATTTCCACACCCTTATTCTTCCTGTTTTTATTCTCTCTCCCTTGAAAATTGAAAATCAGACACATTTTGAGGAAAGACTAGTTTAGCATCTAGAGTTTCTCCATACTTTTCACTCCCATCTCTCAACTTGACCTTTGCAAACACATCAATCACATTTGTTTTTACTTCTATGTTAAAGTTTTAAAAGTCATATAATGTTATATATAGACAAACATGTATAATGCTTTTATGCATATGTAATGTTTTTTTTTTTCCTTGACACAAACAGGAGCCACAAGGAAATGGAAAAGAGATTCAAGATTTGGACATACAGAGAAGGAGAATCTCCTCTGTTTCACAAAGGTCCACTCAACAACATTTACGCCATCGAAGGACAATTCATGGACGAGATAGAGAACGGAAAAAGCCGTTTCGCTGCTGCTTCACCAGAGGAAGCCACTGTGTTTTACATCCCCGTAGGGATTGTCAACATCATCCGCTTTGTCTATAGACCTTACAGTAGCTATGCCCGTGACCGTCTCCAAAACATTGTCAAAGATTACATCTCTCTCGTCTCTAATCGTTACCCTTACTGGAACCGTAGTCGCGGTGCTGACCATTTCTTCCTCTCTTGTCATGATTGGGTGAGTCTCTCTTCAATTATACACATATCTTAGGCCGCAAGGAAACACTAAAACCCTAACCCTAGTGTTCCTTTTTTTTCAAGGCACCTGATGTTTCAGCGGTCGATCCAGAACTTTACAAGCATTTTATAAGAGCTCTATGCAATGCCAATGCCTCGGAGGGATTCACACCGATGAGAGACGTCTCGTTGCCAGAAATCAACATTCAATTTGGCCACTTAGGGTCTGTACACAACGGAGAACCACCTCAGAACCGCAAACTTTTAGCCTTCTTCGCAGGTGGTTCTCACGGAGAAGTACGGAAAATACTTTTCGAACAATGGAAAGAGAAAGACAAAGACGTTCTTGTCTACGAGTATCTTCCCAAAACCATGAACTACACAAAAATGATGGATCAAGCAAAGTTTTGTCTATGTCCGAGCGGTTGGGAAGTGGCTAGTCCAAGAATCGTAGAGTCTCTTTACTCCGGTTGTGTTCCCGTCATTATTGCGGATGCTTACGTTCTTCCTTTCAGCGACGTGTTGAATTGGAAAACATTCTCGGTTCATATTCCGATATCGAAGATGCCAGAGATAAAGAAGATTTTAGAAGCGATATCCGAAGAAGAGTACCTGAAGATGCAAAGGAGTGTTCTTGAGGTTAGAAAACACTTTGTGGTAAACAGACCATCAAAGCCATATGATATGTTGCATATGATTATGCATTCTATTTGGTTACGGAGGCTTAATGTTCGAATCCCTCTTTCACAATGAAACTATATATATATATTGTTATATTCTTCAAAATATATAGTACACATACATATATAGGATCCTCAGAAACTATAAAATGGTCTCATTCTTGGTTTTATCAAATTAGGAGCATCTTTTCAAAAATGCTTTGACGTCGCTTCTTAGTAACTTTGCCTTCGATTTTGAGACTATGACTTACTCTCTCGTTTTGTAACTCCTTATGGTTCCTATGGTTTGAACAAACAAAATATTACCCAAAATGGAGAATGTTGACAAAGTCAAGAACAAGATCATAGTGATGATTTATCGAGTCAAAGTCATAACCGTAGCACTCTAAGAAAATGCAATAAGATATTGTTAAGAAATTACTAAAAATCTATACAATTTTGAAATAAACGTCTTTAAAAAGAGAGAAATATTGTTACAAAACTTCATATTTTTCTCGAGCTTTCCTTGTAAAAGAGAAATAGAAAAACAAAGTAAAAATAGGTTTGAATTTATGTTCAGAGATCTCTCTAAACAATGTTCCACTTTGGAACAAAGCATACTCTATTTTCAATGATCAAGATTCTGTTCTACTATACCCTGAGCTTCTTTTCTCACCATTGAACAACTCTCTTGTCATCAACTCTCTGTCAGAGAATACAAAGTCCAAGCTAGTCTCGCCTCGACTTTTCAAAGCATTTTCGATAATTATGGAGACATAACATGAGATTCTAAGCTCCAATCTCTCTCTACACGAACATACCACCTCAAGACACTAGCTGAGGTTGTAATCGAATTCGGTTCAATGCCTCTGCATCGGCTATCCAAAAGACCGAAACACAAGCTAATGAGATTCTAGCAATCGTTAAGGACATAGAAACTGCAAAGATCCGAGCAGATTGGCTCCGGTTTGTTCTTTATGAGATTCTCGAATCAACAAGGTTTATTAAAAGACGCGATATGGTATTCATGGAGAAAGAGGCTTGCGAACACGGTTTGTGTAACATCCGTGATCGAGATTTTGAAAAATATTTAAGAGAATTATTTCCGCGGGAAATTAATTGGGGTTGTTTTTGCAACTTTTGGAAGTTTGGGGTCAATTCGTAATTCAGAAGAAATGGAGGGGCTTAATTGCAATTTTTGAGAAGTGTGTGTGAACCCTATTTTTATGAGAACGTGCAGCCTCCTTCTTCCTTGTGATCGTGCGATTTGAGTGAGGAAAAGGAGAGGAAGAGCTTGGTGATCGGTGGAGAAGCTTGTGTCGTGGTGGTGCCGTGTTAGTCAAGTTTCATCGTCTCCCATCTCTTGCTCGATCGTCGTTGAGTCGCTTTCTGCGGTTGCGGGTTTCTATCGAGAGTTCAGCCATTGTCGAGGTGAGTGCGTGATTGCGATGATTGATGTAGGTTAGCGTTCATGGTGTTTGTTTGTGTGAATTCGTGTTATATGATTGATTGATTGAGGATTGGTGATGATTTGATCGTGGTATTACTGTTTGATTGATCGGAAAAATGTAAATTGTGGTTATTGAAATGTGATAAAATTGATAATGTTAATTATGTTAATCTTTCGCGGGATGACCGCTCCACTGAGTATTTATGATAATACTCATGCAACTCGTTTTTCCTAATTGTGTTGCAGGTAAAGGAAAAGGAAAAGTGTGACCGCGGGATCACGGCATTAGGGAGAGGATGATAGGATTTGTTGTTTCGATGTTTAATAAGTCTAGTGAACCCGGTTAGGTTGCTAGGGTTATTTATTATTTGAATTGGAATTATTGGTTATTGATTATTTTGCTGAATTGAATTTTATGGAATTTCCGCTATATATATATAAAAAAAAACCCGGGTGTTACAGTTTGTTGCTTGTGAGGCGAGAAATGGAGATGAGCTTGAAGAGAAGGAGAAAGAGACGAATGAGTTTCGAGAGAAATTGATGAAGACAACAGGGAAATTGGGATCTTTGAAGATCAAGATCAAGCAATCGAATCTCGATAAGAGATTTGTGTTTCGAAGAACGAAAGTCGAAAAGTTTCATGGTCAATCTGTTTTCAAGGACAATTCTTTGAAGAAAATGTTTGGATATTATTTTATTGTTTTTTGCGTTTTGACTCTGTGTTTGCGTTTGAAACACAAATTCCAAAGTCCATATGTTGATAACAGAAATGAGATGATATTAACAATGAAATATCAACCAAATACAGAGCGGTCCATTCTCTAAGTCAGTGCAATTACAGAAGCTGATACTTGAAAAGAGCACATAAACACATACATTTTCACTCCACGCATACCTCAGATTACAAAATCGAAGCATGAATTCCCGAGAAGGGAGGAGATTGTATTCTTACTTGAAACATTTAGGAAGACTTGGCCCGTGGCAAACAAAGGCCATCGCGATGTATATAACCAGTGAGAGTATAAGTATCAGAGCAATCCTGCAGATTAACAAGCTCATGAGCCAAAGAGAAACAAGAAAGAATCTAAAAAATATGATCAATTCCACAAGAAACTTACGTAAGCTTGACATTTCTCCACCACATTACGCTTCTGAATCGGCGAGTTTGCTTCCTGAAGCGGAAAGTGTTCCCTTGCATATTTGCGGTTTTATCAACTAACAACTCCAAACGCTCCCCTCTATCCAAGACTTTATCAATATTCTCAATCATCACATTCCTAACCTGAAAAACGAACACAAACGCATAACCAAAAGTATGCAAATGGTACCAAAATACATTTAAAAGCATCGAGCAAATCATCGATAAAGGGAATTCTCAAAGGAAAACTATATTACCTGACTCATTTCACCTTTGATTCTGCCCATCCTGTCTGCATTTGGATCATTGGAAAAGTATTCCATTTGCTGACTCATAACTCTCGAGAACTCATCATTCATCGAGTAGGCTTGAGCCGAATGAATCGCGCGGCCGTATGTTCTCACAAATCTCTGATGAATATCATCCAGAAACGCAAACGGAATATTCCCTGCACAAAAATCATAAACCATAAGACAATCTTAAACATCACCAAAATCAACTTGTATTACTCATAACAACACATAAAGGCTATTCATCATTAGACACACAATTCCTTAATGATAATTTCAATTCGAAATCACTAAAACAAAGCAAAATTCAAACACAATTGTACAAGAACTGAGTTTTAGGTTCCAAATTTCTTAAATTTGAGATTTTTTCGCCGACCCAAATTGATAATAAGATAAGATCCGGGCAGAAATGGAAGAAACTCAAAACAAGAGCTAAATCATGTAAATAATGGCTTACTTCCGGCGGTTTCATCGGCCATACAGAGAACGGTAAGACCATCGGTTCGCTTGACATGGAAAACGAACCGATCCTGAGAATAGGACACGTGGCTATCGTCATCGTTTCCGGGTAACTTATCCAGAATCTGCTTCGCGATTGAGCTCGCGTTGGTCGTAGTCGCACTAAACTCCGATAACACCACCTTTCCTCGAGCCACCAACGCATATAAGATCGCCATCTATATGCTCCAGAAATTGAAAAAAAAAAAAAAAAAAACTCAGATCTTGAGAACAAAATCGATTTACCACAATCGAATTGAATCTCTTTGCAATGATTTTGAGAAACCCTACAGGCTACAGTGGATTTTGTCGGAGAGCCCGCTTAGGCCATACTACTGGAATGTCTTACCGCCATATAAAATTATTAAAACACACACTCTTTTTTCTTTTTACTCAACTTTATATATTTTCTTTCATCCTTTTACTCAACTTTTATTAATTTTATATTTTAAACACTCTTTCTTCCTTTTAAACACTCTCTACTCTTTTTACTAAACTCTTATTAATTTTATATTTCAATATACTCCACAACAACACTCTATTTTTTACTTTTACAATCATTTTAATAATTTTATATTATAAAAACACCACATTTAAACACCATCGTGTTACCGGATGGTCTTAGTAAGAAGACTTTGAATTTTGAAAAATTAGTAAGGCGAAACAAGTTATGTGGCCTGAATTTAATCTCTTGGGCTTATAATAACTTTAATATTTGATAATCAGTAATTTTACACGGCCCATTAATTCTGTTGTCATAAATTTTATTTGGAGTGAAAAAAAAAAAAACATAAAAGAAAAGTTGTATTGCATTAGACAAACAAAAAAATGTTTGTTTTCGTCAGCGACGATTTTTCGTACTCTCACTAAAAATTAATAGTCGCTAAAACTGAATGTGAATCGTAATTGGCGATGGTTTTTTTAAGCTTCTGATTTTCTATGTTTGTTTTGTGTTATATTTATTTGGATAATGAAAGCATGGATAGTAATTTTCGGAAATAAATGACTTTTGGTTTGACACCAAGGTATGTCTGAAAATTATGGTTTGAGAGTATATTTGTTCATCACTTTAGAAGAAATCTACCTTGCTTAACTATTACAATTATATATCTATTCTTTCGGGTAAAATCAAAACGAATACCAAAATTGATATGGAACTGAGAGATTGTTTACTCAACCCTACCTCTCAAAAACATAAAACCCATAGCAACTTGCGGGGTATCTAGTAACATTTATATGGAAAGAAAAAAAAAACTATAGTGAAGCTAACAAATAATTTGGACCAATATTGCAGTAGTAAATAAGTTAATGAATAATTTGTCGTAGAATACGAACCAACTTTTTTCAGTGTTCCAAAAGCAGTAATAAACCGCATTAAATTTAGTAAACCTACTACTAGAACTTTTGCAGATTTCACGCATAAATTAGGAACGTATCTTACCTTCTTTAATGATTGCAGTCATTATAAATTGAGGTAAGTAAGATAACAGCATCAGCAACACCGGATTGTCTAAAGAGGTGTTCTTATAATATAAAAGTATTAAAATTTGAGTAAAAGAAAGAAAGAGAGTGTTTTTGTGGGATATATTGAAATATAAAATTTGAGTAAAAAGAAGAAAGAGAGTATTTTTGTGGATAAAATTAGATCTTTTGGAGAGAGAGGAATCTAATATTGGATCTTTTGGAGAGTGTGTTTAAAAGGAAAAGAGAGTATTTAAATATAAAATTAATAAAAATTGAGTAAAAAGATGAAAGAGAAGGTATAAAGTTGAATAAAAAGAAGAAAGAGTGTGTGTTTTAATAATTTAAAAATCACATTAGACCCTTAAGGGTCTGCGTTGTACATGGCCTAAGACTAGTGTGTGTGAGAGCATCTACATCCATAGATCTTAGTTTTTGAGTCTTAGATTGATGATACAAATTTAAGACTTTTAATAGATGAAAATAATTTTGTTGCTCCATTGGTGAATCTTAAAATTAGGAGATCTTAGAAAATAAAATCCCTAATTTCAGATCAAAACCCTAAACATATAAATTTTGAATCAACAAGAAATCACAAGAAAACCCTAACATTTGAATTTTGAATCAACAAAACGATGATATGAACACAGAAGAAAACTCGACAAATTGTGACAAGGATCAACAATAAGAAATTAGTAATAACGAAACATAGATTCATAACTAAAAGAAGATGAGAAGGAGATGACAGAACTGTAGATTGCTTTTTCCCGGTTGATTTGATGAGAGCGCCGACTAAGTTCTGGTGAATCGCCAAGTGAAGAATTTCAGAGATCGAAGGTGGAAAATAACGTAAGGGAAGGGGCGTGTGAAGCTTCTTGTTCGCACATGTGACGATAGGCTAGTTCTTTTTCCATCACCGATCCCTTCTTGACACCTGTCCAGTCTTAGAGCAAGATCTGAGATCTTTGATGTCCCCAATTGGATCTGAATCCAACCATAAAAGCCCATTTCTGATTTTTTTTTTCCACATCATCAACAATTTGGTCTAAAATCCATCTTAGACTCTTTGATGGAGATACTCTGCCCCTTTAGAGAAAAACTAACTAGAAAACAAAAACCGGTTCATCAAACCGGTAATGTAAATACGTTTTCATTTTCCCGGTTTTTACCAACCACTGTCGTGGAAACTGGAAAGTACACATTGTCCTAACCCTCACATAAACACAAACAGCAAAATTCACAAATCTATAGAGTCAAGAAAAACAAAAACAAGAAAACGAAACCTAAGAGAAACTGTAATAAAGAACATGAAAAACAAAAAAACCGAACCGGAATTAACCGGGCTGTATCTTAACAGAATCCATCTAATCCACTTGGCTCCACCAGCACATAAAGTGGCTTCCCTTTCAGTTTGTGTTGTCCCTATAAAACCAAATCCAAAATTTGAACTCAATGAGCTAAAATTACAATTGAGATTATATATAATCCTAAACCGAACCACAAAACCAACTCTTTCACTACAATTACAAGACAAAATCCACCAGCAAGAGATAATAACTTCTTGAACAAGAAAGAAGAATAGTGCCTCACCTTGACTTCAGGCAAGCCAATAACACAAGCACACTCCACAACTTCAGCTTCTTGGCTTTCTATAAAACGTCAAAATGTTTAAAAAAACGTGTCACACAACAACAAATCAAGATAAATCTCATTATCTACCAAAGAAAAACACAGTAAAAAATAAAACAAGTAACCTATTAGGTTAATTGCGGCGGAGAGAGTGCCGCCTGTAGCCACAAGATCGTCGATGATAATGACGCGTTCTCGTGGCTCGACCGCGTCTACATGCATCTCTAAACGGTCATGTCCATACTCGAGCTCATAAGACTCCGATATCACTTTCCCTATATTTACATTATTGCCATTTTGTCAAGAACTCTCATCAACAAAACAGAGAAAAAAGTGAAAATATATAAAAATTACCTGGTAATTTTCCTGGTTTACGTAAAGGAACAAACTTTGCACCTATGGCTAAAGCAATGGAAGGACCAAACATGAAACCTCTTGCTTCAACTCCTAAACACATTTGCATGTAAAGAACAAAATTAAATTTCTTTATGAAGAAAAATACAAATCTTTTTTGTTGCTTTATAAATAATGATATATACCCATTTACAAAGTCATCAAATTTTGTTGGCATTGTTTAACAAACTTTGATGACGAATTCACTACAGATAAGGAAGAGGAAATAAAACAGAGGATTTTATTATTACCAGCAACAACAGAGATTTGCATGTCTTTGTAACGATCTACAAAGATATCAATTGTATGTTTAAACGCCTTATGATCCAACAACAACGTTGTTATGTCCTGAAACATAATCCCTGTAACAAGAAAAAACATCTTAAGAGAATTGTCAACAAAAAAAAACAGAATATACAAAAAAAAAAAAAAACAGAGTAAAAACGAAACAGAGACCTTTCTTTGGGAAATGAGGAACAACTCTAATGGCTGCAGAAATAGCTTCAAGCCTTGGATCTCCTTTCAGACCATTCTCAGCCGCAAACATTGTTTCTCTCTCTTCTTTCTCTTCTCTCTGTTTCTCTAGTTTTGAAGTTTATGAGATAGTGTGTATTAATCACTCTCTGTTTCTCTCTCTATATCTTTTGAAGATTTTCAAACTATTAAATTTCCCTCGCAGAAGAAGGTAACGAGGAAATGGAAAAATAAGATCAGATTCGTCTCTTTCTCTTTCTAAATGTGTCGTTGTCTCGCTCTGTTCCTCTGTTCCTCTGTTCACCACTAGTTGTAGAGAAAAGTAGATGAGAAAGTAATAAATATTTTTTAATGAGAGAGAGAGATAGAGGGGTAATATTAAAGAGAGGGAAGATCCGAAGGAGAAAAGAAAATCTTATGGATCTTCGAGAGGATCTTTGGCTTTTAGCTCTTTTTTTGAAGTATTTATTATTCTTTTTCTCTCTAGAGTTTCGAGAACGCAAGAGCTATAAAGGAGAGGGAGAGAGAGTCGATACTCTGCAGAAACACCATTTCTATAAAAAGAAGTACCCATTCTCCCTAATACTAGTTCTCATTCCATGTTTTGTGTCTTGTCTCCTCTATCCCCATCTACTACATATTTAATTAAAATAAAAAAAAAGTACATAATTTATAAGAGCATGATCAACGGTGACTTCGTGGCTATCATATAATATAAAATTATTAAAATTTGAAGAATAAAAGAAAAGAAAGTGTTTTTTTGTAAAAAGATGAGGTGTTTTTAAATATAAAATTAATAAAATTTGAGTAAAAAGAGGAAATTGTTGTTATTATTGGAGAGAGGGTATAATGGGTTTTTAAATACATACTCAAAAGTGGGTATCAATAGGAGGAAGTGAGTGTTTTTAAATATAAAATTAATAAAAATTGAGTAAAATGAAGAGAGAAAGTATTTTTTTGAGTAAAATTGAGTAAAAAGATGATATTTATTATTTTTTTATGTTATGATATTCACAAAGTATCATGGTTGATCATGGTCTAAGTGAATAAGAACATACATTATGTTGTGTTATAGAGCTATACATATACTATGTTGTGTTATAAAGCTATTATTCCAATTGGAGAATTTATCACCTCCCTTACCCATTGTTTTTGAGAAACAATCACCTCCCTTAGCCATTGTTTTTGAGAAACAACCAAGATTAGCCCATTCCTCATTTTCTTTTTTATGAAATCCCTACGTACCAAAATTTTTTATTTCTAGCGCACGAATGATTATTAATTCGTTTTCTTTCCGGACAACGCATACAAAGAACCACGTCCTACTAAGACTACATAGTATTAGTTTTGTAAACTATGGTCAATTATCATTAAAAGCACCTCTAGTTTCTTGAAATATTTAGGTTGTAATGGTTTTCAAAGAAAGAAAAAGAAATATTGGTAGGAGACTAGGAGGGGCGATAGATTTCTTTTTGTTTCTAGGCATTCCTTTTCTCCCGTAATTCTCTCTTCGTAGGCTATTGGTTTGTCTCCTACACTACTAATAGGCTAATGTGTTTGAAGAGTGCTGATTTTATAGTTTGCGTACATAACAATTATTAAGTAGTACTGGATTTTATGTGCTTCAAAGCGTAAGTACAAGGCAACAAATCACAAACAAAAAACCATACTATCATTAGCAAAATGCTAATATGCACCCAAATTTGAGTGGGACATGCTAGCTAAGTTAAGAATTCAGTTGATATTTTTTTTGGTCATCTAGATTTTTATTAAACTGAAAACAGTACGGATACAACGTCACCGAAACGAAAATACGAAGCTGGTGGACAAACAATAAGTCCCCGGATACAAAGCCCATACAAGGAAACCATGAACTGAAACACAATACAACTTGATGCCGAGAACTGGAGTTCATCCTAAATGCAGCTGTGATCTTATATAGGATGATACCACCAGACGCGCATTCCTTGGGATCAGAAGGAAGAGTTGTCAACGGGAACTGGCGAGACACTTCTGACGTTAAAGAAGGAAGTCTTCCCCGGGAGGTAAGGGCATCCGCATTGGTGACCGTTTGGGGTCTAATGTGGTGTTCTTATAATATAAAATTATTAAAATAGTTGTAAAAGGAAGAAAGAGAGTGTTTTTGTGGGGTATATTAAAATATAAAATTAATAAAATTTAAGTAAATAGAGTAGATAGTGAGTGTGTTTAGAAAAAGGAAGAGAGAGAATGTCTAATATTGGATATTTTGGAGAGTGTTTTTAAAAGGAAGAGAGAGTGTTTAAATATAAAATTAATAAAAGTTGAGTAAAAAGATGAAAGAGAAGGTATAAAGTTGAGTAAAAGGAAGAGAGAGTGTGTGTTTTAATAATTTTATATGGCCTTAAGACACGATCGTGTCAGCAATGCGGATGCCCTAACTAAACAAGTTAATGGAAGTCTGTCTTCCCGAACTAAGCAAGTTAATGAGTTCAGCAAGCACATAAGGTTTCTTGTAGACATAAGTTTCAGTTGTTGTTCCCTAAGAAATAGATCTCTTTGGGAATCAGCACATAAAGATGAGCTTAGTGATTCCTTCGGGAAAGCACTTACAACAAAGCCAAAATGTTTAGCTGTGAGAAAAACCCCTTAACCAGAGAATGCATTAATCCATAAGCCGAAGAAATTCAAAGAAAAAAGATTTCCAAAGGATAGAGGAAAATCTACAAAGAAGAAAAGGAATTAAAATAACAAGAATTCCACAATCTCGTCCCAAGCTCGAAACACTGAACCATAATCACCCCACAAGATAAACCTAAGAACGAACATATGCCAAAAATTCAGCTTAAGATATAAACTCTATAAAATTTGAGTACTATTAAATGCATTAATGAGATATAATCGAAATTTACTTTTTCTGCTAAAATTTGGTAGAAAGAGTAACTTATAAAATGCATTAATGAGATATAATCGAAATTTAATTTGAAAGATTAAAAAAGTAATATATATATATATATATGAAATAATATTATATATATATGAAATAATATAAAATTTAAAGTTGAAAAGCAATCTAAACATAAATCTACTTTGTTAAAAAAGAAAACAAAAAGCTATTGCATAGCATAGTTCAAGGGTAGCTGAACCTCTGATGGAACTGATGGAGCGGAAGTAACGATAAATAGCTCAACCAATGGATTCAACGGAATCCTCGCTTGGGACCTGCCAGCTCAACCAAGGGATTCAATGAATCCTCTCTTTGGACCTGCTTCTTGTCTGATGAACTTAATCGAATCAAGAACAAGGGATAGAGAATAATCTCCCTCAAAAGCAAAGCTTTCTATTAATCGAATCATAAACTGCATACAAAAGATGGCATAAAAGGCTTATTTATAATAAAGCATAAAACCCTAATATTCCTAAGAATATTCTAGAAGATAATCATTAAAAGATATTACAAATATAAATAAATGGATAATATTGATATTTGGAAATATTCCAAATATCTCGCTGCATCAGGTCTCGCCAGACAAGAAAGATTCGTCCTCGAATCTTCAATCGAGTTCTTGGCACCAAAGAGATCTTCCTCAAATCTTCATATCTTTTCTTCAAAGAAATTTTGTTCAGAACCAGATTTGCAGAATTCGGATTCTGCACGGATTTTGCACGAACTTGATTCTGCAGATTTTTTTTAGAAACCCTAATCTGCACGATTTTTGCACAGAACGAATTCAACTTTGATTTTGGACAGATCTGATTCCGCCCAGAATTTGCACGAACTAGATTATCGAAAGAATCATCTTCGAAGACAGAGTCGATAACGACATCATCTTCATAAACATCAAAGATTGGATCACCATGAATCTCTTTGTAGATCTCATGGATCTCTTCTTTCTCGACAAAAGGAATTTCGTCCTCGAAAGGATATATGTTACTATCACTCACCATGATCACCATAATCGTTCTTCGATTGAGAAATCAAAGGGACGCAGCTCTGATACCAACTGATGGAGCGGAAGTAACAATAAACAGCTCAACCAATGGATTCAACGGAATCCTCGCTTGGGACCTGCCAGCTCAACCAAGGGATTCAATGAATCCTCTCTTGGGACTTGCTTCTTGTCTGATGAACTTAATCGAATCAAGAACAAGGGATAGAGAATAATCTCCCTCAAAAGCAAAGCTTTTTATTAATCAAATCATAAACTGCATACAAAAGATGGCCTAAAAGGCTTATTTATAATAAAACATAAAACCCTAATATTCTAGAAGATAATCATTAAAAGATATTACAAATATAAATAAATGAATAATATTGATATTTGAAAATATTCCAAATATCTCGCTGCATCAACCTCGTACCGAGAAACCCATCACAAAGCTTATCGACAACATAAAGAAATATAAGCTCAGAAATTTAAAGCCATTATAGTGATAACTTCGAGGAGATATCCCAAATCTTGTTAACTTTAAAGGTTTATAATCAAATACTACTAATCAATAATTATCCACAACTTATTACCTTTTGATTTGACTCTTACTTGATAATTTGCCAAGGGATTAGTCCAACTTCACTATGAACATGTTTATAGGTTAGTCGATCTTTGAGAATTTGCGCTAAAAAAATTTTTTTAACTAAAACAATTCATATTTTATAGGTGTGTTTATACATATATAAATATATTTATAGAATTACTAATTTAGGGTCTTTACATGTTCATTTTTATAAAACACTGATTTATCAAATAGTTTATTACATGTTTAAGAACCTTTTTAAATTTTATTTTTATTGTGCTTTTAGAAACTTTGATAAATGAAAGTATTTGGAAATGGTTAATTTGCTAAATAACCATAAGAAAATTTAAAACCCACAGACTAGCCAAAAGCCCTAAAATGAAAGGTTGAGATGTTGCCTCATAAATCTATTTTGTTTAGTTTGTGGGCTTTAATTTTTTTTTTATGGTTATTAAGCTGATTATCCCTTTTGGAAAACAATACATAAATATGATACTTTTGTTGTTGTTGTTGTTATTAGGCAACATATGAAACTTTATAAAGTTTTTTCTTTCTATATTACCCATTGGACTCAGGTTGGACTCCATGATAGCCTGATAGAAATGAGCCAAGGGCCCAATAGAGAATTGATGTAAAATCCAGTAGAAATTGTAGAGTATATTGATGCAATTATTGTAAGAGAGTCATAAGAAAACTTCAGCAATTGCGGTGATATGCAAAAAAAACCAGATGGGAAAAGCGACCATAGTGACCCTCATGTGGTGATATGGCATACGACGAAGAAATACTCACTCCGTTCCAATATGCAAGTAGTTTGGGCTAAAAGTACGGTGTTTAAGAAACTACTTTTTCTTATAAAAAATATCATTTAATATACATAATAAATATAATTTAATCAAACCTAAAAAAGACTACAGAATATTATTGGTCACATAATATTCAATAAAGATAAAAAGTACCTAGGATTTTCAAAACAACTTATATTTTGAAACAAAAGAAAACACCCAAAACAACTTATATTTTGGAACAGAGGGAGTAGTAAACGGAGATTCCATATGCGTAGTATACACTCCCCAAATTAGCTCCAATGAAATCCTTTTTATAATTTTATCATAGAATACGTTTTTTCTTGGAATAACCAAGAAGTTTCAGACTTTCGACCAATCTTTCTAGGTTTCGGACCAACATTTGAATACACTTATTTTGCAGCATAATCATCCCTCCTCAGCAAATTTTGAACTTAGGAGCCAAGAAACCAAACCACATGCTGCCCTCAACGAAAATGATTTCTTATTGAAAATTATTTACCAAACACATTTCATTTTCCAGGGAAAGAAATTGAATATGTGTCCCCCTGATCAACTCATGATTACTGTATTTAATAAAAATTAAATAAAATTAAAGTTTTACAAAAGAAATTAGGACTATCCAGCAATGTGTATGTTAGCTTTTAGTCTGCCAACCATATATAATTTCACATATTTTTTACAAATATCGACCAGTTAGTTGAAGGTTTTAAAAACTATATACGAAAAACTTCGAGTACTTTGTTTTTTCTTGATATGAAGAGCCTTGGTGGGGTTTGTACATCTTAAATTAGGTTAGATGAAGATTAGTTACGGTTAAATGGTTCTGACCAGTTACAATTTAAATGGATAGTACGATAATTAAAGGGAAAAAGTGGATTAATTTAAGAGCATGAGTATTTTGGGATCCACCATCCTTACTAATTTTATGGCATGACCAGTTCATTTCAAAGTATTTACAAGGAATATTGACACTGTGAAAAATGATTATAAAGTTCTATAATAATTTTTTTTTTGAAAAAGCTAAAGTTCTATAATAATTCCAAAAACTTATTCAGGAATTTTTAAATAAACGAACAAATTTCGTTATTGAAGAATACTTCATAATAAGATCCGACTAAAATCAAATATGTTATACGCCAAAAAGCTTTAATCGGATCACTCTTTCTTCAATCTAAAATTATTCTCCATTTATTTAAAAGGATAAGAAACAATAAATAAAAAGCCATCATCCAATCTATCGACAAACCTACTTTTCTATTGTTGTTAGCTATAGCCTATAGTTATAGATATGTAGTACATAAATGAAAATTATTCTATTCATTAACTCTGTCCATAGGGTGAAGCTCATTGGAAAAGTCTTCTCCATTTTATTTATTTTTAACTTAAGATTTTTTTATACAAATGTTATTGGCAGAAACACCCAGGGCCGTTTCTGAGGGAAGCCGAGACAGGCGGTCGCATTGGGCCCCCATTTTATTTTGGATTTTTAGTGTTAAAAAAGGCCCCCAAAAATTACTATTTTTAACAAAAGACTCCAAATTTTGTAAATCCTACTAAAACTATCCAAATTTGCATCGGCCCCCCACGATGTCAGGGACGGCCCTGGAAACACCCTCTATAATCACATACGCACATGCTTATCCGTTTATGTACATCAGTATATATGTATTTTTGAACACTTACAGCAAGCCAAAAAGTAAATGGTCTGAAGTTTAAAAAAAAAAACAATTATTTTTGAATGGTTTTTCTCAGACCAATAAAGAGGACGATATAATTTTATTAAACCTATCTTATTTCCCTAATTACCAATTCGAAGCAAAATAACGTTAAGCGAGAGTAACAAGCATATACATTTAAATAACAAGCATATACATTTCACAATAGATACAGATTTTCTCAACAATAAAAGAAAAAAAATATAGATACATATAATTTCAAGCATATCTGCATATAGTACATAGTAAAGAGTTTGATCCCAAAAAAAAAAAACAGACAGAGTAAAGAGAGGTTACTACTTTGTTAATATGTTTAGAGAACCAATGATTTAAATTTTCTTTATGTGTCATAGATATTAGGGTTATCCAGACTTGAAAAAGCTATAAAAATTTAGGTTATAACTGCTTTAGATATTTTTAAAAAATCTGGATAGAAATTATGTTAAATTTGTTTTAGTAAACCGTTCAGGAGAAGTCTAAGACTATTGAGTAAATAGGGGTTAGAGACAAATTTTAGCAGTAAATCTTGTTGCAGTATGTTTCTTAAAAAACAATCTTATTGCAGTATTTGTCAACAAATGTGATAGTTTTCACCACTCCATTTGAAACGTATACGTACATAAATTGAATAAATGTTTATTACGAGCAACGTAATACATTACTTTGTCTCTAGGTAACAAATTGCCAATAGCCCATTGGATCGTGACAAAAGGAAAAGAACTGATTGGCCAACTACATTGTCTATTGGTGAATTGATCTTTAAGAATATGACATAAATGTACGAGGGGTATTAAATGTTGTAACTTAATGTATACGTGAGATTGGTTTGTACGTACTTTGTTCTGTATAGTGGTTTTAACTCGTTGTAAAAAAAAAAGTTTAGTGGTTTAAACTCGTAGTAAAAAAATTCAACTCTTTTCAATGTACTCATTAAGACAACATAAATTTTGAAAGATATAATTACAAATTTTATTTATTAATTAGTTTGATATATTTTTATAATTCATATAAATATTCTATAAATCTTTCACATATAGATTTAACAGGTTTGTAACATGAATATTCTGTCACAATTATTGGCCGGATCATGAGTTTTTCTTTTATGGTGGACTAAGTCTAGACAAATTTGAAGATCCGTGGGTTTAGTAAAGAAGCTAGTTCTTTTAAAATTGATCTCCATTTATAATCAAAACGATTTTCCCCTCTGTAGAATGTAATGATAAGTTAATTTAGAACAATAATGAAAAAATATATATGACATATTCTCATTGTGTAAATTTTTTTATTGAAGAAATATATTTTTAAAAGATAACTGACACTGTCCTTTATGCCCACGTGTGAATAAATTAAAAAACCACTGTGATTCTTCATCTTCAGTTATATAGGAAATGTTCGAATATAGGACTGGAATATTTTTACAAATGTTGGTGAATACATTAAATTTAGCACAAAGTTAAAAGCGTTCTTGGTCCATAGTAGGGTCAATCTTAAATGAACGTTGAGATATGTATGGCCTTGATCACCATGCAGCCGGTCGATCGACCCCATCGACATTTACTTATTTATATTCCGATCGACGTCATTTGTATGGTTCTGTCTTTTAGATCTATAGTTTTTAAGTTTCAAAATGTAAATTAAATTAATCTGGAAGATAGGTTGACCTTAAGTTACGACGTGACTTGAAGCTTTTACGCTCACCCTTTTTTTTGTTTGTTTATTGTTAACATCCTTTAATTTTTTTCTAGCTTCTAATAATCTTTTCATTTCATCAAAAACAAAAAATCGGTTCAAATTAAATATGTTTAGTGAAAAGAAACATTGTTAACAAGTGGTAGTGATCTAATGATAAAAAAAATTCACAGAAATGAGTAAATTCTTCCAACATGAGTTCGGTTTGCACTGGAATTTTCACCTTCATTTAAGCAATCGAAATGGTGTCATACTTTAGGCTCATTAGAAAATATAGTGAATGGACTACTCGACAGCACTCATCGTAAGGGTTTAATCGGGTTGTACTCACCCATATCACCCATTCGTTATAAAAAAAAACAAGAAAAATTGTTTGCTTAATATGGGTTGGTTGACTCAGTTTATACAAGTGTAGTCGAGATTTGACAGTAAATTCAGAGCTATCTTAAATTCGAATTCGTATGTATTAAAATCTTTGATTGCATTGGAACTCAACGATTAATGTGAAAAGAGAAAAAAACATGATACACTGATTAAAAACATGCATGTTAAACTCTGAAAATTAACAGTGTTAGATTTTTCATTGCTATGACAGCGGATGACTGTCGCCACAACTGCCACTGCTGCAACTACGACGAAGGTGGTTTTGATTCTTTTTTCTTATCGATCGTGATGTTTGGATGTTACATAATTTCTTATAAAATGATATAGCACAATCAGTAATGAATCTCGTAATTGTAATTGAGGTTAGGGGTTCGAATTTGCATCTGCACAAATTACCCCTAATTCAAAAGTTTACATCGCGTTTCATAATATTTCAAACATATATAGACAATTACAACTCTATATATCCAGCAGACTATACCTGCAATCTTGTTTATCGAAGGAATGATTTAATTTTGCATTATTTGTAGTTTAAAAATTTGACTTGCAAAAAAGATGGTTACTAAAAATTTTTTTTTTCCTTTTTTTATGCATATGTCCCTCAAAGAAATAAAGCTATGATTGTTACATTGAATCGTACGTGGCCATAAAAGCATAGGCATTAGTCCCATGAGTCCCGTATATTGCATGGAAGTTACGTTAGAAATTAATTTAAAAAAAAAAGAAAAAAAAGTTACGTTAGAAATGAAGGTACACGTCGTGTCTTTAGTTGAGTCGTTGAGATAAAGTAAGGAAGTTGTATTCATAAATAAAGCAATAGATTTCAATTAATGTAGTGGGCTCAAAAAGACAAATATCTTAATTAACATCATAAATCGAATTTTATTACAATTTGTCAGCCCAAAGAAAGGTCTCTTCACAAATAAAGAGACAGCTCAAACTAAACCTCTATATAAATAGTTAGTTGGAGACAAAGTACAGTTAGAGCAGACACTAAGTTAGTATCTCTCTCTAACTCTCTTCTGATTGTCGTGTCTGCTACGTACGAAGAGAGAAACTAAGAACCCTAAAATTTAAGATAATTTGTAACAAAAAAAATAAAAAATGGTAAATTCGAGGAAATTTCGAGGTGTTCGACAGCGCCAGTGGGGTTCTTGGGTCTCTGAAATTCGCCATCCTCTATTGTAAGTCTATATATCTTTAATCAACAGAAAAAAGGTTTCAGCTATATACATATGATCTCAATTGTTTTTTTTTTCTTGTATAGGTTTACATATTACAATGTTGTATTTGATTGTTTGATATGAAACTACGGTCTTTAATGTTTAAATTAAGTAAAAGTCATTTTGTAGATTCATTATATGATGTACGTAAAGGCAAACAAAACATTATGTAATTAATTTGCATTAACATTAACATTTTCCAAAATTATATGAAGAAAATCTAAAACGAACAACAAAAATTTATGATCGAGTTTTAAGTGATAGTAAACGTTTAAAATGGCAAGATAATCAAATTAGGAGCTTGGGTTTCGGGTCAAAACTTACTCGATTATCAAAAGATAATTGAAAATGTGTACTTTTTATAGAGAACATGATTTTGTAGACGTTATGCATATCTTTATGAGTGATATGTATCTAACGTATTAGTGTGGTTGCTAATACGTATTCAGGAAGAGAAGAGTGTGGCTTGGAACATTCGAAACGGCAGAAGCGGCGGCGAGAGCTTACGACCAAGCAGCTCTTCTAATGAACGGCCAAAATGCAAAGACAAATTTCCCTGTCGTCAAATCAGAAGAAGGCTCCGATCACGTTAACGACGTTAACTCTCCCTTAATGTCACCAAAGTCATTATCTGAGCTCTTGAACGCTAAGCTAAGGAAAAGTTGCAAAGACCTAACGCCGTCGCTGACGTGTCTCCGTCTCGACACGGATAGTTCTCACATTGGAGTCTGGCAAAAACGGGCCGGGTCGAAAACGAGTCCGACATGGGTCATGCGGCTCGAATTAGGAAATAGAGTCACCGAAAATGTAGATGATTTGGGGATTAATACGACCAAGAAGCCAAACGTTGGAAAAGAAGAGACTAATGAGGATGATGAGAATCAATTGGCTATGGAGATGATCGAGGAGTTATTGAATTGGAGTTGATTTTTGACTTGTTGGAAGTCGAAAGGAGAATAATGTTTATTTATTTATTTACTTTTTTTTTTTTTTTTCACGAAACTATGGATCTATATATATCGATTGATTATAAATTTTAAGAAAATTGTCCAAGAAAAAAAAATGTAAGAAATGTAATATATATACACATTTGGTGGAAATAAAAATTGTTGGTTATACTTGCATACGATCGAATTTTTTCTTCTTTTTTTTACAAAAGTTACAACTTAAAACTTAAAAGACAAAAAGATAATAATGGAGTTAGCGGCTTTGTGCGTTAAAAAACAATTTTCCACGTTTGAAATTGAAATATTATACCAAAGAGAATTCATTTTCGTGATAAGATTCTGAATTTTCATGTGTTGTGAAGGCCTCTTTGAAACATTCGATATCAAACCCACAGAAAGACAACAAATAAACGACAGTGCTCCTTTTGAACATGAACAATCCTAATGATGTGGAAGGACTTGTTCTTTCTATAAAAAGTAGTCAACAATGTATGGATTGTTACAAATGGTATTGCTGATCTCATGAGTTTGATTGGTGAATCAAGCTTGGAAAATAAGATAGGTGTACTGGATGCGAAGATAGTCAAGAACATAAGAGCTAACGTATCTTTAAGCTCGTTAGCAAAAAAGGTTTGGATGGGATCATGGGAAAGAGCTAAACAATTTTGGATCTTGGGCTTATGATCCTACTTTTTTTAATTTTTAATACAAGAAAAGCTAGAGGCGACTATTTAAGATACAAAGGAAAGTGGGGAAAGAACGATTGGATTCTGGACATCAAAAGTTAGATCAGTGAAGAGCCTAAATAAAACACGCATTAATATCTCAACAGTAACAGACTAAACCATGAGATCATAAAACATCATAATCTCTTGTACACAAAAACAGGACATGTTTTAACAGCATGATTTGTAGAGTAAAAAAAGCAACAAACAGAGCAAGGGGATTGTTGAGAACCTCCATGACCTCCGGGGAGAAGAAGCCTACTCTAAGATGGCACTGCAAAAAAAAACAAAAGAGAACTGTAAAAACACAGACAAATGAATACCAAGATTTTGCATACAATTGGTACAAGGATCCGACACTTACTGTAAGTGGAGGTATCAATCTGCTCAGGAAGTTCCTTTATATCAACCTCAAACCTCTCTTGTACCTGTCCACAAATTCAAATTACCAAAATTTGTTATTGAATTCAACTTTGAGGATGGATTTTGCTTAATAGCTTAAATGAAGAGGATCCAAACCTGATTAAGAACTCCTGAATCTGCTGTTGATGCGACAAATGTGATGGCAAGACCCTTGGTTCCAAACCTACCAGCTCTTCCAACCTATCATACCAATATAGTTATGTTATAAATCAGAGCCAAGAACTCTATAAAAAAAAATTAAGAATATAACAAATGAGAATGTTTATTACCCTGTGGAGATACGTATCAGCGGAATCTGGCATGTCATAGTTGATGACGATGTTGACACGCTCAATGTCAATTCCTCTCCCTACCAAATCTGTTGCCACCAGAATTCTCTTGTGCCCTTCCTTGAAACTCTTGTATCGAGTTAGCCTACATATTACATAAAAGACTCACGAGTTAGTTACTTTGAAGAGGGATTTGATTAGAAGAAGCTGACTTATTAAGATAATGCTCAAGAAATATACAAACCTCTCTTCTTGAGACATTCCAGAGTGAATGCATATTGAAGGGAAATTGCATTCCACCAGCAACTTGTTCAGCTCCGCTGCTCGGCTCACACTCTTCACAAAAATGACAACTTGATTGAAGTCCAATGCATCAAGCAGGTCATTTAACTTGCGGTTTTTCTCCATCTCAGTAAGTTTGATGTAGTGCTGTTACAGAGACAGGACAGGATTCAAGCAGTCAATAACCTATATAAGTCAATTTGGAAAACAAGAATACTTCACATTAGTTAATGAATGTACCTGCACAAGCCCGTGAAGGGTCAACTTGGCTTCATCATCTACGTATATTTCCATTGGCTGTAAGGCAGATATGTCAGTAAAGTGTATTAGCAAGCCTTCCTAAGGCAATGGTTTCCAGTACTAAAATGAGGACGGACGAAGAACCCTGAACTCAGATCCTTGATCCTTGTCTTGTCTCATCAAGGATGCAAGTTTTGCAAGGAAAGATCAGATGTTGCTCGGATCACTATGGCCCATAAGATGAAATCTTGACACCATTACAGCAACACAACTCTAAACCCACCCCGCAGTGACAGCATTGCAAAGAACTCTAAATGGAAGGAAAAACACAATGATGATAGAAAATCCCACTGAGCAAAGACATAACTAAACCACACCAGTGCTAGTTGATATCTTCAGAGTCCCAATTCTGTGATTCCCGACAAACTACCCATTCGACTAAAAACAAACCTACGATCCCCAGAGAAGGCTAGAAATAATTTGAGACTACAGGACTTGCAAACCGAGAGAGTATTGGCTGTGAGAAATTACATCTTGCATGAATTTCTTGCAGATTGGGCGTATCTCTTTGCTGAGCGTTGCTGAGAACATCATCACTTGTTTGTCGTGAGGAGTCATCTTGAAAATCTCCTGCACATCTCTCCTCATGTCTGGTAAAGAAGAGTCATAAATGTTAAAACATGCAATTATTCAGGAATAGGAAGAATATCTTCTACGAAAGGATGTCAGAAATCAGCATACCAAGTGACTCGAGCATCTTATCACACTCATCAAGAATAAAATGCCTCACATTCTTCAAAGAGAGATCTTTGTCCCTGGCGAGTGCAAGCACACGACCAGGTGTTCCAACAACAATGTGAGGACATTCATTCTTCAGCAAGTCTTTGTGAATTTTAATGTTGACACCACCGTAGAACACAGAAACCTTTGTATCAGGCAAATAAGTACTGAATCGCACAAACTCGTTGCAGATCTGCAAATAATTTTCAGCATCAGACAACTTGTGGAAAGGTAATGGAACTCTTGACAGCCTGAGAAACCAAGTTGAAAGAAAAAAGAGCATACCTGGTAAGCTAACTCTCTTGTATGGCACAAGATGAGTGCAGAAACCTGGCCAGGAGATGGTTCGATCTGTTGCAAAGTAGACAGCACAAACACAGCAGTCTTCCCCATACCAGATTTTGCTTGGCAGATAACATCCATTCCCAAGATAGCTTGAGGGATACATTCATGTTGCACTGGTGGAGAAGCAAAGAAAATTGCACCGAAGGAACCCGTTATAAGTAGAATATAACCTCCATATCTTTTTAAATTGATGGCTTTATCACATGCTAAGCTCGCTCGAAACCAATAGATTGAAATATCGTTAATTACCTGGAAAACATAATCAGTGAAATGTTAATTGGCAAAGAAACCAACAACGAATATAAAAGGAACTAATAGAGAACCTAAGTCAGCGCTGGACAATTATCTTAAACCAACAACTCAAAACTAGATTATAGGACGACTAAATCAGCCTATGGGGAGGTCATTCTACAAGGCCAGAAACTGTCAAGGCAGTAAACTCAAAGATAAGATGAGGAATGAAATATGCTTGCCTTCTGATGGATGTTCAAATCCAGAGTCAACAATTGCTCTGAGAAGCTCAGGTTTCAAAAGGAAGTCTCTGAATCCAGAACTGTGAATTCCCACATAACCTCTGCCACAAAGAAAATAACAATAGGATTACAGATCAATACGAAAACTGCTACTTTCTAGGAAGTTTCACACTGAAACTTAACAAATTGCAACTCTCATAAGAACCTTCACTGCTAATAAGTAGTAATCTCAGAACAGCCTCAAATAGTCAAATATAATCACAAAGGAAACAGATCCAGAAGACTAAAACTCACTTTTTCACGGCTTCACCGTTAGCTTTAGTTCCTGAATCTGGGACCTTCTCATCTTCTTCCTCATAGTCCAAAAGCTCCTCCTCGTAGGCTTCGTTGTCTCTAGCGTCTCCCATACTTCACAAGTTCTACAGACGCAAGAGAAATTTCAGAATCAAAAAGAGAAAAACCCTAAGATTCGTAGAGAAAGCGTCAACACTTGAATTGTTCGAAGACGATGAAAACTGGTAAGATTCAGAGAAATCTGGTGTATTAAGAGCGAGGAAGTTTACCTGAGAACTGAGCAGAATTGGATAGATCTCGAAATCGGATTAGGGTTTCGAAATCGCCGATTGCAAAAATAAACGCGAAGTAACAGAGCTCCGTGAAGAGTCAAAGAGATATTTGTACTAGTGGGACTGGATAAGGTTGGGCTGAGCCTTAATTGGGCTTTAATGGTCCTAGAATCAAATTTTTTTTTTATAGGTTTCTTCGTTCTCATTTATAGCATAACTATGATGGTATAATAGGTTGGGAGAGCTGAGGCCATGTTCATTGGCAACCCCATGGTGTCTTAAAAAGTGTTCTTATAATATAAAATTATTAAAACACACCATCTTTCTTCATTTTATTCAACTTTATACCTTCTCTTTCTTTCTTTTACTCAATTTTATACATTCTCTTTCATCATTTCACTCTCTCTCCTTTTAAGAACACTCTCCAAAGTATCCTATTTTAGACACAAAAACTCATTTTAAGAACACTATCTCTTCCTTTACTCAATTTTTATTAATTTTATATTTCAATATACCCCACAAAAACACTCTCTTTTTTCCTTTTACTCAAATTTTAATAATTTTATATTTTAAGAACACTTCTTAAGACACTATGGTGTCACCAATGAACATGCCCTGAGGGCATCCTTATTGGAGACCCTAGAGGGTCTAAAGTGTTTATAAAATTATTAAAATTTGAGTAAAAAGAAGAAAAATAGTGTTTTTGTGGGGTATATTGAAATATAAAATTTGAGTAAAAAGAAGAAAGAGAGTGTGTTTAAATATAAAATTAATAAAAGTTGAGTAAAAAGGAGAGAGAGGGATCTAATATTGGATCTTTTGGAGAGTGTGTTTAAAAGTAAAAGAGAGTATTGAAATATAAAATTAATAAAAGTTGAGTAAAATGATGAAAGAAAAAGTATAAAGTTGAGTAAAAGGAAGAGAGAGTGTGTGTTTTAATAATTTTATATGGCATTTAGACCCTATAGGGTCTCGGATGCCCCTTTAGGTTTGGAATACACATAAATGAAGAGGATCCGAACATGCATGGTTATGTGTACACGAGATTATGATGTTTTAAGATTTGACGATTTAGTCTTTGACATGAGAGAGTTGGGCATATGATATCTTTACAGTTTCGATATTCCCTAGTGATTTTTTTATAATTTTTCCGTTTCCAATTAAGAGAACGCAAAACATGAACTGGCTAAACACACCAAAAATCGGTAGTTTTGACCCTTCTTACTACACTGAATTCAGCCTCGAAGGCTGTGCAACTCTGCGTACGAGTTCAATAGTCTTTGAAGCCAGTTTCTTATGCTGCCTGTGGCGAACTGGTGATTCGATAAGTGGTGGATTTTGTTGTTGCATCAGAAGTAGCTCATCTCCATTTCCTTCTTCACTGACTTCCTCTTCAGATGCATTATGGTATTGATCATTCGGAGCATAGCGTTGTCTCCTTTGGTATAACTTAGAAACCAACATGAGCAAGAGAAGAAGAGAGGCAACAAAGACGATCACAAATAGAACTAGGAAGCTACGGTGATCGAGCTGGGTTGGAGAATCCGGTGTAGTCGAACTAAGACATGGTTTTTCTCCAAGTAACCACTTGTTCTCAATGTCTCCTATGGTCTCTCCTTCTGATAAGTTCAATATCTGTCTTGAAATATCTGACACCAACGGAGATCCCATTGGAAAAGCCTGCCAAAAACATAACATAGAGTCAAAAACACTTGCAAGATACCTAGTTGAGAACAAAGTAACCAACTTTACTTACAAAGCCAAAGCCATCGGACTTAAGGGTAGGCTTGATAATGGAATACATTGAGCAATATTTAGCCATGAAAATCTTGATGTATGCGACTTCTTCGAACGCAGCATCAATACCACCACTGTTGCTCTTGTTAAGAAAAAGCTCATGCATTTCTTGAGGAGTATCATAAGCCTTTAACCTCGATTCATCGTAACCCAATTGTTTCAACCTTTCGAATGTAAACGAACCAGAGTGATATCCAATGTTTACTCCGGTCTTCGTTAAGTCATCCATGTGTTTCACTGTTGGTCTAAGCTCTTGAACCGTCAACATTGATGTAAGTGTTGCTGTGTAGCTTTGGGTTAGAATTAGCAAAACAAAGCACCAAATCACAACAAGAACCCTTGTGAAAAAGCTCTCTGATGGCTTTCCTATAGATAAATATATTGAAAATGATTAGTTTCTCCAAAGATTAGAAGCTGAAGTTGTGTTGCAAACACTCACGGTGTGCGAAAAACAGAGTCGAAAATGAGAAGTAGAAGACATTAGACATTTTATCAGATGTGTTCTGACTCTTGAAATCATCATCTGCCTGATTCTCAAAAATCCAAACCATGATTCCAATATAGAGAAAAGAAGCAGCAATGAGAAACCAGAGCTCCTTTGTTAAAGGCTTCAAGAAGACCCATTCTCCTATCACTCTATCACCCTTGAGCGGAACCACGAATACAATACCAGTCTCCGAGTATGACAATGCAAAATCGACATAATTAGAACGGTTTGATAAGATTGTTATATCCCCTACAGCTCCATCAAACTCCTGTTAAAGCATCATTAAAAAAAGAAAACATTTTAGCACAATAACGGTTCCATCTCCCTGTTGATTAAAGTTAGGAATTTTATCTACTGGCCATTGTAAACGCTTAAAGTTGCAAGAAAACCCAATTATAAATATTAGGGAATAATATCCACATCAATGATCATACGTAATATATAAAAGATATGTGCCAATCAGCTAATTTTCAATTGGTTTAGAGTAGAAAGCCCATAATCTAACCATAAAAAAAGATTCCCAATGGTTTAGGGATGAATGTAACTTACCCCAAGAAACACTTTATGATTCATTTCGTCGTACATTCCAATTGATTTCCCATCAGGAGTTCCATACGGGATGTACTCATAATCGACATGATACGACAATTTTCCCATCACCGTGTTGAAAATATCTCTGCAAAACCCGGTAACTGTTGATACATTAGTGTTTGCATCCCTTATTACATCCACAAATTGTTTGAAACCATCCTTCTTTGGAACCGCTATCCGCAACTTCTTTGCATTTATTGGGAAATCCCAACCTTTAGGAACAAAAATAGTGTCCCCAGGCCATATTATTGGTTTAAGGCGACGCATGTTAATGTCGGTTTGATTTACATCTAGGCTCTTCACTAATCCAACTTTTGATTTCCAGAATCCAATCGTTCTCTTTCCACTTTCCTCTATATTAATTATCTCGAAAATCGTTGCTTCTCGCTTTCTGTCTTTTAGCTGAAATTTACCAGCAGCACCTTTGAAACTGACATTCGATAACGCTTGAAGAAGCTTAGGACCAGTGAGAGCGACGCCGAGATCATCAAGATCAGTCCCATTATCATCATTTCTTGAAGTCTTATTGAAAGTCATGTTTACGTTACCGATTTCCTCAATCGACATTGCTAGTGCTGTGGCAGCATCATAAGCCCAACAACAAAAATTGTTTAGCTCTTCTCCTCCAAATCTTTTTCGCCAACGAGCTTCAAGATTTGTCAACTCTTTTGATCTTGAGAAATATGTCTTCACACCCAAGACACCTTGCATATTTTCCAAGCTTGATTGCCCCATTATTCTCATGAGATCAGCTATACCATTTGTAACAATCCATACATATCCCTTTTCCACCATTCTAATCCTTTTGGCAATCGAAAAAAGCCTCGATCCAAAGATCAGGCAACATGTTCACGATAAACACTCTAGTGGGCATGGTCATTAGTTTCAAAAGCTCTTTCTCGATATGATCATCAGAGGAATGTAACGACATAGCGCATCGGTATCGGATACGAACATTGATCTCTTGAAGAGAATCGACTAAATAAGGAAGAATACCTTCTCCATACTCATTGTCTACATAAATAGGTACAACTTCTCTCCATCTAAATGACTTTATAATCGCGCTTATGGCGTGAACTTGAGATGAGTCGTCGTGTGTGGCTCTAATGAAATATGGACTGCGGAGGGAATCAAGAAGAGGACTTGTCGCCGAGAATGTAATGATTGGAACTTGAGTTTGGTTTCCGAGGTTGATTAAAAATGAAGCTTGCATTGAATTCCCTGGTCCAATTATGGCCACCACTTCCCTCTTCTTTATCAAGTACAAAGCTGCAAAAGGTTAACATTTGCATTATGAAGTTAACCAAATAATTTACATGTACATATAACATCGATTGTGTGTACGTTTAGTTAAAAATATATTATTGTAATCCTAGATGGAAAAACTAATTTGATAGTTCATTTTGTTTATTGTCAACATATATATATTTAAACAATTCAGAAATCCAAACCGGAAGAATCAATCATTCTTATTCATTACAACATGTATACGGTTGCATGCCATTATTAATTAGTTAATTATTTATAAAAAGAACAAGACATAGTTGACAATTTTAGAAAGAACAAGTCCATATCATAATTAGGATGTTTCATGCGCTAAAACTAGGGCGGTCTGCGGATATTAGGCCATATAAAATCTTAAATATTATATTTATAACGATTCTTTAAAAAATGTATTAGCATCAACAAAATTTTTAGTAAATATTTATAAGATCAAAATTCATATATGCATCATCATCGATGAAAGACAACAACGCAAGATACCTGAAGCGGCAGCACCAACAACAGTTTGTTTGGAGTCTAGAACGTCGATGATAATCCTTGTCTTGAAGCCACTATGAGTATCATAGAAATCCGACAAAGACATGTTGATAGCTCGCAAGGTTGAATCTGCTAGTGTAATATTACTGTCAAGAACAATACCCACTTTAACTTGTAAAACTTCCTTTTGAGATTTCCCGAGTAATACTAAGAAGATGAGGAAAACTAAAAGCCATAAAGGAAGAGAACGAGACACGAGATGATGGAAAAGAGACATAGCTAAGATTTCATAAATTACTAGAGAAGAGACGATGTTGAATAAATGATAGTTTTGAGGAAGAGTAGAGAACCATTTAACCTATTAATTAGTTTACTTTTTTTATTTGCGAGTAGATTAATAATTTAATGCATAAGTACTTATTAATACACAAATGATGTAGACTTGTTTTGGTCATTTTTGATAATTAACGCGTTACGTTACCCATATATTAGGCAAATACATGGTTGTCTTCCAAAAACATACTCCCTCCATTCCACAAAAAAATGATATTTTAGCTTTTTTATTTGTTACACAAAAATTAATTTTCTAGATTTTATATATATTTTTATTAATTAATATTAATAAATCGCAAACTTCAAAAAGTATTAAATAAAAAAATTTGAACACTATTAGTTTTGTGAGAAAACTAATGTATTTATTATTAAATATTAATTGTTTTTTAATAAATGTGAAAGGGGTAGAATATCAAGTTTTGTGGAACAAAGAGAATATAATATTACAACATGGTAGAAATATTGAATGGATTATCATTTGTGAGTTCATGAAGTACATAATCGAGCATCGGATTTTACCACACTTACAAATGCATGGGAAAACCTAATTGGCCGAATTAAGCCATTAAAAAGTCTTTGCAGGATTAAGTTGAACATTCGAGTTGCTTTTCGTGACTGGTTTCATTTGAATTTTTCGCATTTTTTTTTTACAAAAATTACAACTTTAACTTAAAAGACGAAAAGATAATAATTGACTTAGCGGCTTTGTGCGTTAGAAAACAATTTTTCACGTTTGAAATTGAAATATACCAAAGAGACAATTAATTTTCGTGATAAGATTCTGAATTTTCATGTGTTGTGAAGGCCTCTTTGAAACATTCGATATCAAACCCATAGAAAGACAACAAAAAACGACAATGCTCCTTCTTTTGAACATGAACAATCCTAATAATGTGGAAGGACTTGTTCTTTTCTATAAAAAATAGTCAACTATGTCTAGTTGACCGAAAAAGATATGTAATAATGTATATTTCAACAAGTACGGAACCGCTTATCCACCATACAGGAAATGGGTGATCGACGGTATGAGAGTAGAGAATGGCAACTTGGTTTTTCTTTGAGATGATTTCAACATCTTTTACAATGTTCTAACAGCTTTTTTGTTTGAATTAATTTAACATTCGATTAAAAAAAGCAAAAAAGAACAAAAGATTTGTAATAAGTATAGCTTGTTACAAATGGTATTGCTGATCTCATGTGTTTGATGGGTGAATCAAGATTGGAAAATAAGCAAGGCTTATGATGCTAATATTTTAATTTTTTTATACAAGAAAAGATAGAGGCGACTATTTTCAAGATACAAAGGAAAGTGGGGAAAGAACGATTGGACTCTTGACATTAAAAGCTGGATTAGTGAAGAGCTTAAGAGTAAATCAAACACGCATTAATATCTCAACAGTAACAGACTAAATCATGAGATCATAAAACATCATAATCTCTTGTACACAAAAACAGGACATGTTTTAACAGCATGATTTGTAGAGTAAAAAGCAACAAACAGAGCAAGTGGATTGTTGAGAACCTCCATGACCTCCGGGGAGAAGAAGCCTACTCTAAGATGGCACTGCAAAAAAAAACAAAAGAGAACTGTAAAAACACAGACAAATGAATACCAAGATTTTGCATACAATTGGTACAAGGATCCGACACTTACTGTAAGTGGAGGTATCAATCTGCTCAGGAAGTTCCTTTATATCAACCTCAAACCTCTCTTGTACCTGTCCACAAATTCAAATTACCAAAATTTGTTATTGAATTCAACTTGAGGATGGATTTTGCTTAATAGCTTAAATGAAGAGGATCCAAACCTGATTAAGAACTCCTGAATCTGCTGTTGATGCGACAAATGTGATGGCAAGACCCTTGGTTCCAAACCTACCAGCTCTTCCAACCTATCATACCAATATAGCTATGTTATAAATCAGAACCAAGAACTCTAACAAAAAAATTAAGGATATAACAAATGAGAATGTTTATTACCCTGTGGAGATACGTATCAGCGGAATCTGGCATGTCATAGTTGATGACGATGTTGACACGCTCAATGTCAATTCCTCTCCCTACCAAATCTGTCGCCACCAGAATTCTCTTGTGCCCTTCCTTGAAACTCTTGTATCGAGTTAGCCTACATATTACATAAGAGACTCACGAGTTAGTTACTTTGAAGAGGGATTTGTTCAGAAGAAGATGACTTATTAAGAAATTGCTCAAGAAATATACGAACCTTTCTTCTTGAGACATTCCAGAGTGAATGCATATTGAAGGGAAATTGCATTCCACCAGCAACTTGTTCAGCTCCGCTGCTCGGCTCACACTCTTCACAAAAATGACAACTTGATTGAAGTCCAACGCATCAAGCAGGTCATTCAACTTGCGGTTTTTCTCCATCTCAGTAAGTTTGATGTAGTGCTGTTACAGAGACAGGACAGGATTCAAGCAGTCAATAACCTATATAAGTCAATTTGGAAAACAAGAATACTTCACATTAGTTAATGAATGTACCTGCACAAGCCCGTGAAGGGTCAACTTGGCTTCATCATCTACGTATATTTCCATTGGCTGTAAGGCAGATATGTCAGAGTAAAGTGTATTAGCAAGCCTTCCTAAGGCAATGGTTTTCCAGAACAAAAATCACGATGGACGAAGAAGCCCGGAACTCAGATCCTTGTCTTGTCTCATCAAGGATGTAAGTTTTGCAAGGAAAGATCAGATGTTGCTCGGATCACTAAGGCCCATAAGATGAAATCTTGACACCTTTACAGCACCACAACTCTAAACCCACCCAGCAGTGATAGCATTGCAAAGAACTCTAAATGGAAGGAAAAACAAAAAAATGGTAGAAAATCCCACTGAGCGAAGACATAACTAAACCACACCAATGCTAGTTGATATCTTCAGAGTCTCCCAATTCTGTGATTCCCGACAAACTACCAATTTGACTAAAAATAAACCTACGATCCCCAGAGAAGGCTAGAAATAATTTGAGACAACAGGACTTGCAAACCGAGAGAGTATTGGCAGTGAGAAATTACATCTTGCATGAATTTCTTGCAGATTGGGCGTATTTCTTTGCTGAGAGTTGCTGAGAACATCATCACTTGTTTGTCGTGAGGAGTCATCTTGAAAATCTCCTGCACATCTCTCCTCATGTCTGGTAAAGAAGAGTCATATATGTTAAAACATGCAATTATTCAGGAATAGGAAGAATATCTTTTACGAAAGGATGTCAGAAATCAGCATACCAAGTGACTCGAGCATCTTATCACACTCATCAAGAATAAAATGCCTCACATTCTTCAAAGAGAGATCTTTGTCCCTGGCGAGTGCAAGCACACGACCAGGTGTTCCAACAACAATGTGAGGACATTCATTCTTCAGCAAGTCTTTGTGAATTTTAATGTTGACACCACCGTAGAACACAGAAACCTTTGTATCAGGCAAATAGGTACTGAATCGCACAAACTCGTTGCAGATCTGCAAATAATTTTCAGCATCAGACAACTTGTGGAAAGATGAAGGAACTCTTGACAGCCTGAGAAGCCAAGTTAAGGAAGAAAAAAGAGCATACCTGGTAAGCTAACTCTCTCGTATGGCACAAGATGAGTGCAGAAACCTGTCCAGGAGATGGTTCGATCTGTTGCAACGTAGACAGCACAAACACAGCAGTCTTCCCCATACCAGATTTTGCTTGGCAGATAACATCCATTCCCAAGATAGCTTGAGGGATACATTCATGTTGCACTGGTGGGAGAAGCAAAGAAAATTGCACCGAAGGAACCCGTTATAAGTAGAATATAACCTCCATATCTTTTTAATTTGTAGCTTTATCACATGCTAAGCTCGCTCGAAACCAATAGATTGAAATATCGTTAATTACCTGGAAAACATAATCAGTGAAATGTTAATTGACAAAGAAAACCACAACGATTACAAAAGGAACTAATAGAGAATCTAAGTCAGCGCTGGTTCAAACTTAGTTCGGTGATAAGCAAAGGACTAATATAAAGTACAATTATCTTAAACCAACAACTCAAAACTAGATTATAGGACCATAAACTGCCTATGGGGAGGTCATTCTACCGCATATTTAACTATAAAATGGTACAAGGCCATAAACTGTCAAAGAAAAGATGAGGAATGAAATATACTTGCCTTCTGATGGATGTTCAAACCCTGAGTCAACAATTGCTCTGAGAAGCTCAGGTTTCAAAAGGAAGTCTCTGAATCCAGAACTGTGAATTCCCACGTACCCTCTGCCACAAAGAAAATCAATAAAACAATATCAGCAAGAGGATTACAGATCAATACGAAAACTGCTACTTTCTAGGAAGTTTCGCACTGAAAGTTAACAAATTGCAACTCTCAACTCTCATAAGAACCTTCATTGCTAATAAGTAGTAATCTCAGAACAGCCTCAAATAGTCAAATATAATCACAAAGAATCAGATCGAGAAGACTAAAACTCACTTTTTCACGGCTTCACCGTTAGCTTTAGTGCCTGAATCTGGGACCTTCTCATCTTCTTCCTCATAGTCCAAAAGCTCCTCCTCGTAGGCTTCGTTGTCTCTAGCGTCTCCCATACTTCACAAGTTCTACAAACACAAGAGAAATTTCTGGTGAGATTCCGAATCCAAAAAAAAACCTAAGATTCAATGAGACCTCATCCCAAATCTAAACCTCAGATAATTCTATGCAATTGAGTTCTCCAACTCTTAACAGAGAAATTTTCTAGGAAACCGTGAGAAAATAAGAGCTTTGAGCGAGAAAATTTACCTGAGAAGGAAGCAGAGTTGTTTGGATCTCGAAATCGATTAGGGTTTCGAAATATCTGAGTGAAGAAAATTAGAACACCGACGCAATAATGGTGTTCAGAGAGATATATAAAGAGAGGCTGTAAAGGGTTGAAAGCAAGTCTATAATGGGCTTTTTAATGGGCCTACAATCTGTTGGAATCGGCCTTAATTTTTTGTATACCGGCAACTAAAAATATAGCCGGTTATTGCTTTTAACTGTTGAACAAAATTTGGTTGTGAAAATTTTGAGACTATGATTTTGCTTTCCGAATTATACAGTTGTAATACATTAGAAAAATAAAAGTTACAAGTGTATACATTATAATTATTTACATATCAAATTAGAGAAAATGTATATGTATTGGTAACTATTTGTTTTCTAGAAAAGGGAAAGAAAATCTTGGACTTGGCTATACACCGAAATCGTGTTTAAGTGATCATGTTGCAAATAATTTATTAACTTTAAAATAATCGAATTAGAGTGTGATTGGTAGGTGTTTGTTTCTAATCAAGAGAACGCAAAACATGAACTGGCTAAACACACCAAAAATCGGTAGTTTTGACCCTTCTAACTACATTGAATTCGTCCTCGAAGGCTGTGCAACTGTTCGTACGAGTTCAATAGTCTTTGAAGCCAGTTTCTGACGCTGCCTGTGGCGAACTGAGACTTCTGGTGATTCGATAAGTGGCCTAACTTCTAGAGTATGATGCTCATTACTATCTGCTTCATCTACATTTCTTTCTTCATGAACTTCTTCTTCAGATACATTATGGTATTGATCATTTGGTGCATTGCGTTGTCTCCTGTGGTATATCTTAGAAACCAACATGAGCAAGAGTAGAATGAGAGAGGCAACAAAGACGATCACAAATAGAACTTGGAAGCTACGGTGATCGAGCTGGGTTGGAGAATCCGGTATAGTCGAACTAAGACATGGTTTTTCTCCAAGTAACCACTTGTTCTCAATGTCTCCTATGGTATCTCCTTCTGATAAGTTCAATATCTGTCTTGAAATATCTGACACCAACGGAGATCCCATTGGAAAAGCCTGCCAAAAACATAACATAGAGTCAAAAACACATGCGAAGTACCTAGTTAAGAACAGAGTAACCAGCTTTACTTACAAAGGCAAAGCCATCGGCTTTAAAGGTAGGCTCGATAATGGAATACTTTGAGCAATATTTAGCCATGAAAATCTTGATGTAAGCGACTTCCTCGAATGCAGCATCAATACCACCATTACTGCTCTTTTTAAGAAAAAGCTCATGCATATCTTCAGGAGTATCATAAGCCTTTAACCTCGATTCATCAAAACCCAATTGTTTCAACCTTTCGAATGTAAACGAATTAGATTGATATCCAATGTTTACTCCGGTTTTATTCAAGTCATCCATGTTTTTCACTGTTGGTCTAAGCTCTTGAACCGTCAACATTGATGTCAGTGTTGCTGTGTAGCTTTGGGTCAGAATTAGCAAAACAAAGCACCAAATCACAACAAGAACCCTTGTGAAAAAGCTCTCTGATGGCTTTCCTATAGATAAAAATATTGAAAATAATTAGTTTCAATATTTTTTACATAATATTAAAAATGATTAGTGACAAAATATCAAAAATGATTAGTGGCTATAAATAAATTATTGAAAATGATTAGTCTATCCAAATATTTCAAGTGATTGGTATGATTAGCCGAAGTGGTGTTGCAAAAACTCACGGTGTGCAAAAAACAGAGTTGATAACGAGAAGTAGAATACATTAGACATTTTATCAGATGTGTTCTGACTCTTGAAATCATCATCTGCTTGATTCTCAAAAATCCAAACCATGATTCCAATATAGAGAAAAGAAGCAGCAATGAGAAACCAGAGCTCCTTTGTTAAAGGCTTCAAGAAGATTCATTCTCCTTTCTCTCTATCATCCTTGACCGGCACAACAAACACAATACCCGTCTCCGAGTATGGCAATGCAAAATCGACATAATTCGAACGGTTTGCTGAGATTGCTATATCCCCTACAGCTCCATCAAACTTCTGTTATAACATCATTGAAAAAAGAAAACATTTTAGCACAATAACAGTTTCATCTCCATGTTGATTAAAGTTAGAAATTTTATCTACTGGGCATTGTAAACGCTTTAAGTGGCAAGAAAACCCAGTTATAAATATTAGGGAATAATACCCCACATCGATCTTACGTAATATATAAAAGATATGTGCCAATCAGCTCATTGTCAATTAGTTATAAGTTGGAAGCCCATAATCTAACAATAAGAAAAGATTCCCAGTGGTATAGGGATGAATGTAACTTACCCCAAGAAACACTTTATGAACCATTTCGTCGTAACTTCCATTTGATTTTCCATCAGAAGTTTCAAAGGGGACATAGTCATAAGGGACAGCATATGGCATTTGTCTCATCACCGTGTCGAAAACATCTATGCAAAACCCGGTGACCATTGGAGCATTAGTGTTTGCATCCTTTGTTACCTCCACAAAATTTGTGAAACCATCCTTCTTTGGAACCGCTATCCGCAGCTTCTTTCTGTTTGTTGGAAATTCCCAACCTTTAGGAACAACAGTAGTGTCCCCAGGCCATATTATCGGTCTAAGGCGATGTGTGTTAATGTCGGTTTGATTTATATTTAGGCTCTTCACTAACCTAACTTTTGATTTCCAGAATCCAATCGTTCTCTCTCCACTTTCCTCTATATTGATTATCTTGAAAATCTTCGCTTCTCGCTTTCCATCTTTTAGCTGAAATTTACCAGCAACGCCTTTGAAACTGACATCCGACAACGTTTGAAGAAGCTTAGGACTAGTGAGAGCGACGCCGAGATCATCAAGATCAGTCCCATTATCATCATTTCTTGAAGTCTTATTGAAACTCATGTTTACATTACCGATTTCCTCAATCGACATTGCTAGTGCTGTGGCAGCATCATAAGCCCAAAAACCAAACTTGTTTAGCTCTTCTCCTCCAAATCTTTTTCGCCAACGAGCTTCAAGATACTCTAGCTCTTTTGATCTTGAGAAATATGTCTTCACACCCAAGACACCTTGCATATTTTCCAAGCTTGATTGCCCCATTAAACTCATGAGATCAGCTATACCATTTGTAACAATCCATACATATCCCTTTTCCACCATTCTAATCTTTTTGGCAATCGAAAAAAGCCTCGATCCAAGATCAGGCAACATGTGGACGATAAACACTCTAGTGGGCATGGTCATTAGTTTCAAAAGCTCATTCTTGATTTGATCATCAGAGGAATGTAACGATATAGCGCATCGGTATCGGATACTAACATTGATCTCTTGAAGAGAATCAACTAAATAAGGAAGAATACCTTCTCCATACTCATTGTCTACATAAATAGGCACAACTTCTTTCCATCTAAATAACTTTATAATCGCGCTTATGGCGTGAACTTGAGATGAGTCGTCGTGTGTGGCTCTAATGAAATATGGACTGCGGAGGGAATCAAGAAGAGGGCTTGTTGCCGAGAATGTAATGATTGGAACTTGAGTTTGGTTTCCGAGGTTGATTAGAAATGGAGCTTGCATTGAATTCCCTGGTCTAATTATAGCCACCACTTCCCTCTTCTTTATCAAGTACAAAGCTGCAAAAGGTTAACGTTTGCATTACGAAGTTAACCAAATAATTTACATGTACATATAACATTGATTGTGTGTACATTTAGTTTAAAATATATTATTGTAATACTAGATGAAAAACTAATTTGATAGTTCATTTGGTTCATTGTCAACATATATATATTTAATCAATTCAGAAATCCAAATCGGAAGAACCAAATTTTAGCGATAAGAGCAACATCATATCATAATTTAACTTTAAGTCAAAAAAAAAGAAAGATGAGGTCATATTTTAAACAATATCATAGTTAAATGCATAACTATATACATGGTTATTAATTTATACTATTATTGGAACCATATTTTACATGAGAATTTAAAAAATATTATTATCTTATCATCTTATCGAATTTTATTAATTTTTACATTGACCTGACTCGGAACCGGAAAATTTTATTAATTTAGTGTAATTATTAATTTATAGTTTATTAATTTATAGAGGTTCTACTGTAGGATGTTTCATGCGCTAAAACTAGGGCGGTCTGCGGATATTAGGCCATATAAATAATAAATATTATATTTATAACGATTCTTTAAGAAAATGTATTAGCATCAACAAAATTAATAGTAAATACTTATTAGATTTCATATATGCATGATCATCGATGAAAGACAACGCAAGATACCTGAAGCGGCAGCACCAACAACAGTTTGTTTGGAGTCTCGAACGTCGAGGACAATCCTTGTCTTGAAGCGACTATGAGTATCATAGAAATCCAACAAAGACATGTTGATAGCTCGCAAGGTTGAATCTGCTAGTGTAACATTACTGTCAAGAACAATACCCACCTTAACTTGTAAAACTTCCTTTTGAGATTTCCCGAGTAATACTAAGAAGAAGAGGAAAACTAAAAGCCATAAAGGAAGAGCGCGAGACACGAGATGATGGAAAAGAGACATAGCTAAGATTTCATAAATTACTAGAGAAGAGACGATGTTGAATGAATGATAGTTTTGAGGAAGAATAGAGAACCATTTAACCTATTAACTAATTTACTTTTGGAATTTGTGAGTAGATAGAATAATAATATAAAGCCTACGTTAGAGATGCTTATAAATACACATGATGTAGACAAGACTTGTTTTGGTCATTTTTGATAATTAACGCGTTACATTACCCATATTAGGCAAAGACGTGGTCGTCTCCCAAAAACATATTGGGATTTATTAGTTTTTGTATTTTAATGGATTTCAAAATCATAACCAAATTCTATATTATTTAATTAATCATTTTAAAATTCTTATTAAAAACATGTCTTAGTCAATTTGTGGTTTTCAAATACAAATCAAAATCACCCCTTACTCAACCCTACGTATTTATTTATGGATTTGATTTCCAAATGAATTTTAGTGGATTTGGAAGGATTTCAAAGACTCAAATCAATTGAAAAATTTTATTATTCTCAAATACTAATCAAAATACACATGTTAAATTTACAAATCCATTAAAATACCAAAACCAATAAACCATCCATAATATTATAACATGTTACAAATATTGAATGCATTATCATTTGTGAGTTAATGAGGTACATAATCGAGCATCGGATTTTACCACACTTACAAATACATGGGAAAACCTAATTGGCCGCTTTGAGCCTATAAAAAGTCTTTGTAGGGTTTAGTTGAACATTTGAGTCGCTTTTCGTGACTGGTTTCATTTGAATTTTCACATTTTTTGTTTGACCACGTTAACTTGAGTTATTTTTTCGTACATATGATCTCTATATGGATTTAACACCTAGAATGTTGCAGCATTATACACTTTGCGATATAGTCTTGGGCTTAAAAATCTAATTGACTTTTATTTCAGATACCATAACTCATGCATGTCACACAATTTTATACTCAAAGCTGAAAACTTTGTTGCGTTGGGTGTAAACTTTTTCATGGGATCGCTCATGTATCCTTGGGAACCAATATTTAAACCACTGCCTAAAGGAGTAAATTCTATTGCTAGTCCTAGGAATGATCTTAAAGCCACCTTCAAAATGTTCAAGAAGATTATATATTTGAGGTTTAGAGTCTCATTGTTAGTAGAAAATTAAGTATAAGTATAGTATAAGTATGGACGTACTTACAAAATTATACAATATACTAACATATTGAACAGATACTTTAAAAAATATGTAACATATTAAATTTTAAATTTAAATCCTAATTGCGTCGAAAATTTTAAAATTAAGCACCGACTTACAAGAAACCATATTATATCCTTTGTTTTTTTTTCAAGCGTTGGATTCGTACCAATTTGTCTATTTTGTTTATTGATGTAGAAATAGTCTCCTAGTCTTTTTGTGTTGGTCTAAAATGTGGAATAGTCTTTTTACTTACTCTTAAGAAAATGTGGCAATTTCTTTGGGATAATGTATTCAAATTTAGTTTATTAGAAAAATGGGGGTTGGTTAAAAAAAGAGTAAGTTGGTACGTATAGAATTGTTGAATATTGATAACTGATATTTAGATGATATAAATGGTAAAAGTTGATATTTTAAATAAAATAAAATCTGTGAAAAAGAAAATCAACTATAATATATTACCAGTTGTTATCCAAATATGGTGAAAAGTTTCAAATTATCCAGAAACATATCTAATAATCTCCATAACAAACCACAAAATAAGAAAATATATGAAAACTATATATTCTCCAATAGAAAAAAAGAAAGGACTTCTTAATTAGTTAATCAAAAGAAAGTACCCAAATAAGAAAAGTCTATAATGTACCCAAATGTATTCAGTGAATAGAAATGTGGCAAATTTTCATTGACCATCTTAATTGAGGAAAAAGTATGGTGTCCATTTATGGTCAGAGCCATATGGTGAGAGTGGTTTGCTTAATTTATATACCCAACTTAGCATATATAATTTATTATTTGAATTGCAGCAAAACATATTACCTTATATTTACCCTTTTTTGGTCAAGATTATCTTATATTTTACTAATTTTTTAATTTTATTGTTTTAGTAAGTCGTTAGAACTTAATGCCAATGGTCAACTAAAAGAATCTAATCATTGTGATGAAATTTATATGAAATAGTCCACAACACATGTAAATTTAAACAAATTAAACATAAAAATAAAAAACTACCATAAAACATCAAATTTACATAAGATAATTAGACTTTAACATTAATTATCTTCCTAAAAAAAAAAAATTGTGACATTCATATGCATATAAAAACGAACCGATTAGATGATGAAGACGGTATAACTATCAATCATTTTCACATTCTCTAAAATTTCCCTAGCCAATCTTTTTTTTCCCGAGTCTCCTCAAATCTGAAACTCGTCATGTCAACTTCCACCGTAGAGAAACTACACACATTCCATGCACAAGAAAGAGAGATATTCTCTAAACTGGTTCTAATTTTTTCAAGACCACCAGCTGAATCACTTCTTGTCATGGCCACATGGCTTTGGCTTGAGGACTTTGGCTATGAAAACCTCTTATCAACCATCATTGCACTCAGCGATCCATTCATTTTAGCTCTTGCCAACGAGGCTATCTCATGTTACCAGTGCCTTGATTCCAACGAACCGCCCGAGGATTCCAACCAAATCCCTCTCACCAAAGATTTCTTGACAAAAGATATATCCCTCCCCATAATCTACGAACATCGATATACTGCCATAACAGGAATAAAAAATTTCTTAAATACTATTTGTTCTAGAATTTTCACTGACATCCTTCAAAAAATTATTCCGTATTCTTCATCATATTCCTATGCTACCAGATTTCGCCGACCACTCATCATCCCTGGCTTCCCACATCCAACTTTTGGAAGCATCAATGTGTTTCCTGATGTTGTTGATGGGGATAATTTCTCCGGTAACAACTTATTCATCATTCCTAGTGGGATATGGGGGTGGAACGCTAATTGCATCGCTACCGAAGAGGACCGAACCATGTTTATAACGTTTTCTCGTGGGTTTCCTGTGTCGAAAGTTGAGGTGGAGGAACTCCACCAATAATTTTGGAGAAAACTGCGTTGAATGCGTATACATGCGGGAGGGCAATGAAAACGCCCTCTACACAAACGTAAATAGCAATGGCCAACAAAAACTATTCGCGAGATTGGTTTTGGACTCTGTCACTACTGTGGATCGTATACTCAAGGGCACTAATTTATCAAAATTTAATATCCACAGGAAGCATATTTGGGCTCGCAAGTTCTTGAAGAGGAACTGACCTACTTATTTGATTAAACTAAAAGAGATCTAAATTTTCGCTGTGTTACTTCTCTGATGCTATATATATATATATATTTTTTTTTTTTACTTTGCTATAGTCTTATGTTGTGGTCTAAAATAACTAGAAAACATATGTAACGTAACGTCCAGATAACGTTGGGCTTATTCACTTTTATAAAATATGTTTTCACATCATTTTGAGATTGGATTCACTCTAGATATCCAATAGCCAATATCTAATAGGGAAGTTTACTCAAACGACCTTGGAAAGTTGGTTTTGCACTAAAACAATCTTCCCCTAAAAAAATTGGATTTTGGAGGATTTTTTGCACGTTTTACCCTTAGTTCCCCTGATAACAAAAAACGTATTTACGAAACTGCCATTAATGAATCAGCGGGAAAAGTTCCCGCCAAAGAAAATAAATCTACCATTATGTGATGGTAGATTTATATACGAACGGTAGACTTATTTTTTGAGCGATGGACTTATTTTTTGAGCGGTAGATTTTTATATGAATGGTAGACTTATTTGTTCCAGTGGTGGTAGAGATGTTTCCGAATGGTAGACTTATTATAGTGATTGGTAGATTTATTATTTTCAGTGGTAGATTTATTTTGGAGCGGTAGACTTATTTTGTGATTGGTAGATTTATTTCCGAAGATTGGTAGATTTATTTTCTTTAACGGTAGACTTAAATTTTTGTGATAAATTTATTTTGGCGACTGGTAGACTTATTATAGTGGTGGTAGATTTATACTAGTGGACTGTAGTGGTAGACTTATTATAATGGTGGTAGATTTATATTGAGTGGTAGATTTAATATTTTTGACGGTAGACTTATTCAATCTTTTTCCCTTTTACTAGAACAATTTCCCGAAAAACATTGCTAGAGTTATTTTTTCTGTTTACCTTATGGTAGATTTGTTTTTTGGATGGTAAATTTGTTTTTCGGATGGTAGACTTATTATCCGGAGATTGTTGTCATATAGTTGTGGTAGACTTATTATCCGACGATGGTTGTTCATATAGTTGTGGTAGACTTGTTTTCTGACATAAGTTCATATAGTTGTGGTAGACTTATTATTCGGAGATGGTTGTCATATAGTTGTAGTAGACTTATTATCCGACAATGGTTGTTCATATAGTTGTGGTAGACTTGTTTTCTGACATAGGTTATTCAAACAACGATGTTGTGCTAGACTTGTTATCTGACCTAGGTTATTCAAACAACCCTGTGGTGGTAGACTTATTATGTGACTTAGGTTCTTCAAACAACAATGTTGTGGTAGACTTGTTATGTGACAAGTTTTTCAATTAACAATGTTGTGGTAGACTTGTTATCTGACTTAGGTTCTTTAAACAAAAATGCAGTGGTAGACTTGTTATCTGATTTTGGCTCTTTAAACAATGTAGTGGTAGATTTATTATCTGATTTAGCTTCTTTAAACACTGTTGTGGTAGACTTGTTATCTGACTTAGGTTCTTTAAACTATATGACGGTAGACTTATTATTTGACTTAGGTTCTTTGAATAATGTTGTGGTACACTTATTATCTGACTTAGGTTCTTTAAATAATGTTGTAGTAGACTTATTATCTGACTCATGGATAAAAGGTGCATTAGAGACTGAGATGGAGCGATACCAGCCAAGGAAAGAACACAAGTGTTCTAATTCTCGTCAATACAATCATAACCATACCACTAGTGAAGCTTAAATATGTGCATTTTCAATTTTAACTTGTTTTTCCTGTTTTAATGTTATAATAATTGCTAAAGACATTTGGAAACAGATTATATAGCGAACAAATTTCTAGAGTACATAAATTCTATCAATCCATTACATTGAACATAGAATAAATCTACCATCAAAGAAAAAAAAATCTACAATCAAAGAAAAACAAATCTACCATATCATTGAACATATACAAACTTCCAACTAAATTAAACTACCATTACCACCGCCGAATCCAATAGATCCACAGCTTCCGCTTCTTTTGCCACCAGCTCCAAAGCCTCCACCACGTCCAGCAGAATAAATCTATCATCAAAAAAAAATAAATTTACCATCAAAGAAAAACTACCATACCATTGAACATAGAATAAATCTATCATGACAGAATAAACTTCCAACTAAATTAAACTACCATTACCACCGCTGAATCCAATAGATCCACGGCTTCCACTTCTTTTGCCACCACCTCCGAAGCCTCCACCACGTCCAGCAGAATAAATCTACCATCAAAGAAAAATAAATCTACCATCAAAGAAAAACTATCATACCATTGAACATAGAATAAATCTACCATGACATAACAAACTTCCAACTAAATTAAACTACCATTACCACCGCCAAATCCAATAGATCCACGGCTTCCGCTTCTTGTGCCACCACCTCCGAAGCCTCCAGCACGACCAACAGAATAAATTTATCATAATAAAAAAAAAAATCTACCATCAAACAAAAATAAATCTACCATCAAGAACAAGAACCCAAAAATTGAATCGGATACAAAACCACCCAAACGAAGCCGGAATTGTAATTATCTGTTGTTGAATGAACCGGAACTTTCGAAAAGTACACAAGAACAAGAACAAACCCAGAAATCGAACACGAACAAACCTTGAAATTGAACAAGAATCCACGTTCACCTGAACAAATCTACCATCAAACAAAAATAAATCTATCATCAAGAACACGAACCCATAAATCATCAAGAACACGAACCCAGAAATAAATCTACCATCAAAGAATAACAAATCTACCATCAAACAAAAATAAATCTATCATCAAGAACACGAACCCAGAAATCATCAAGAACACGAACACGAACCCAGAAATAAATCTACCATCAAAGAATAACAAATCTACCATCAAACAAAAATAAATCTATCATCAAGAACACGAACCCAAAAATCATCAAGAACACGAACGAACCCAGATTGTTTCTCGCCGGTTGACCCTCGCCAGAGCCAGAGCCTGGCCGATACGCTCCGCCTCCATCTTCCACGTCGTCGTCATTAACCATTGTCGAGATCAAGACGTGTCGCCATCTCCGACGTCAAGCTTGCTCGTGGTTCGTGGTTGCTCGTCGCTGGTTGATGGAGGAGCTTCAGATCCAGAAACGAAGAGACTCGCCGAAGTTCGTCGGAGAAGACGATGTCGCGGTGGTGAAGACGAAGTCGCGATTCGTTTTTTTTCTTTCCCGTCGAACAAATGAAAAAAAAAAGAAAAAAATGTTTTATTAGGTTTTTTCCCAAAAAAAAAAAGTTTTTTTTTTCAGTGGCAATTCTGTAATAAAAAGGTTTACACAAGATTTATAAGACTTTTCAATTGGTCTCATCTCTACGAGACCGTTTTAGTTATTAAAGTACTTTCCAAGTTGTTTTAGTTATTATCTCTATCTAATATCCTTCCCCAAAAACAAAAAATGAACGAGTGATACACTTTTATGCATAAGCATATCTTTGTTTTTCTCATAAATTTTATTTTTCATACAGTTAGACGATTGCAAGCCTTAACTTCATTTAGGTGGTTTAATACCGTTTCAATAATAATATATGTTTATGATAAATAGCGTTTTAATATTCATAAGAGAAATTTCATTTAGGCGTAAACTGTATCAACCTCTACTTCTTTGTTTGTGTTCAAAGAGAAAAAAATAATACATATATATATATATATATCCTTTTAGCTTTTCATATTACAAAATACAAACGGAAAAAGGTGTGAATTGTGGAATCACCTATAGAACATGAGATCAAATTCTTTCGACCTGATTGTAAGATCACCATTGTAATATTACGTTTATAATTTAAATTTTTTTTTACTATTACGTTTGTAATAAAAAAAAAGATTGCTGTTTAACAATGTTTAAAGCTGTAAACTTACACATAACATGCAATAAAAAATAAACGCAAACACAAACAACAATCAATATGATTATTTTGACTTAATCCTCGATAGTTGCATCTCTCTTGGAAATGGTATAATGTTCTTTGAGGATGGATATTTACGGTACCGTACTGAGCCCATCTCTATTTGTCATTGTCGTTGCACTTGACGTGGCTCAGTTTCCACAACAATACCAACTTCATCTCCATCTCTATCATTACCTTCTTCATTGACTGGTGCATTGGCTTGGCCTTCATTTGGTGCAGCTGGCTCTTGGACTTGGCCTTCATTTGATGCAGCTTGCTCAGAGACTGGTTGACCATCAGGTCCATCACCTGGTGGATTGGATTGACCTCCGCTCTCCCCGCCTTGTCTCCTTTGCTCTTTGTATCTTTTAATAACCAACATAAGCAAGAGTAGAAACAGAGAGAAACCAAAAACGATTGAAAATAGAGCTTTAAAGCTGTGTTGATCGAGTTGGATTGCAGAATCCGATGTGGTCGAGTCCCGACATTGTTTTTCTCCAAGTAACCACTTTTTCTCAATAGCTCTCATAGTCTCTCCTTCTGTTAAGTTCAATATTTGTCTTGAAATATCTGACACCAATGGAGATCCCAATGGAAAAGCCTGCCGAATAAAATTTAAAAGACTCAAAAACATTTCTAGAATATTAGTTTTAAGAACAAAATCATGGTAACGAAAAGTGGTCTAATTGGGAGCGGTCTGTCCTATCTGCTGCCACCATTTTTTTTTTATGAACTACAAGGAGGTTTTGAACCGAAACCCGTAATTTCTCCAAGCCCAGCCCGAAACCACATCATGTAATATTAGTTTCGACAAAAGGAAAAGAAAATAATGAGCTTTACTTACAAAGCCAAAACCATCAGCCTTATATTTAGGCTCAATAATGGTATATTGTGAGCAATATTTAGCCATGAAAAGCTTGATGTAAGGAACTTCGTCGAACGCAGCATCAATCCCGCCATTGCTGCTCTTGTTAAGAAAAAGCTCTTGCATTTCTTGAGGAGAATTATAAGCCTTTAACCTCGATTCATGGTAATCCATTTGTTTCAACCTTTCGCGTGTAAACGAACCAGACTGATATCCAATGTTCACTCCGCTCTTCTGCAGGTCATCCATGTTTGTCACTGTTGGTCGAAGCTCTCGCACTGTCAACATTGACGAAAGTGTTGCTGTGTAGCTCTGAGTCAATATTAGCAACACAAAACACCAAGCTACCACAAGAGCCCTTGTGTATACTGATATGTTGGATTTTTGGCCTAATTTACCCATGGTTTTGTGTTGCATTTCTTGTCTTTTTGTTTCCTTTTGATGTCTTTTCAGGTTCTACAATGCTTTGGAGCCTAATTTGGAGCTGCTGGAGCTCTATGAAGAAAATGAGAAGAATTGGAGCAAAAAGAAGAGTTTTCACTCCACCGAGCACCTGCTCGGTCCGAGCGAGCACCTGCTCGCACCAAGACACCAGAACCTAAACCTAATAAAGCTGTGGCCGCCGAGTTCATCTGATGGCCCACACGATCCCCAGGAGTTAATGAGTCAACATCAATCCCTTTTCATTAGGGAGATGATTGATTTTAATCATAAATGGGATTTCTACTTACTTTCCTTCTTTTGTTTAAAAGAGTATCTTTTGTTTTTAATGCTTTTCCTTGTATTTTAAAAGAATGATTTCTGATCAGAGAGGATCATCCTTGTATCACGAAATATTCAATAGACTTGGAGTTTTTCTTCTTACGTTTTGAATAAAAGTATTTTATTTCTTCAATTGTTCTTCATCATCCGAATCATTACTTTCACCATTGGAGTTCCTTGTTCATTTCCGAATCATCATCCAATAATCATCTAGAGAAGAATTCCTAACCCTTATCCTTCTTATTCATTTCATTATGAGTTTCAAGATTATTATTGTTTCATTTGATTCGATCATGTCCGAGTAGTTCCATAACTAGGTCGGGGTGATTTCGATGGTGATTTAGGGCTTTAGATGGTTGAGCCAAATAGGGAATTCTTATGTCTTCATCTCTAGGAAGTCTCAATGCTTAGGCTAAATTGATCACTTAGTCTATGATCTCTAGGTTTAATCTATTCACCAAAAATGATATAGGTTGCTAGAATTACCTTTGATGAGCATTCGGTGGTAACCAAAACACCATTGATCGTTCCCATTGAATGTGAACATATTGAACCATTGCATTAAGGCTTGTTTACTTCATTACTAAATCCACTCGAAAGTGTAGGTATTTAGGCTGTAGACAAAGGTATTGATACATCGCCAAAAGCGGGGCAATACATATTTATGTTTGAGTTCTAGACCGCATTTAAATAGACCCTGAATAGAAGCTCAACCCAAGTGCCCGAAATCACCAAAGAATCATCTCGGCTTAGTGCCTTTTATCATTGTTTAATTACCGATTTTTATTCCAAGCACCTGCTCATTTACATTGAGCACCTGCTCACGTCAGTTTACAACTCATTTAATTTATCTTAGCTTTATTTGAAATCTATAGATTCATAGTGTAACCTTGGTCTCTGTGGATTCGATACCTTATATACTACTGCTTTTGCCTGTGCACTTGCAGCATTATTTTGGGTTAAAACTCGAGACATCAAGTTTTTGGCGCCGTTGCCGGGGACCAATAGCGTTACCTTTGAATTTTGGTTTTATTTATAGTCTAAGAATTTTGCTAATTTTGTTTTTTTTTTTTTGTTTTTGTTTTTGTTATGTTTCAGGTGTATGACCAGTAGAAGAACGAGGAGAAATCTGAACGAAGATCTAGTCAGTCATACGAACGAAGAGTTAGCTCATCTCGAACGCCAGAATCGCCGCCGAGCACCTGCTCAAACCGATCGAGCACCTGCTCGCACAGAAAACATGGCAGATCAGGAAGCTATGAATGCTCAGTTACAGATTTTGAGAGATCAAATCACCCAGTTGCAAAGGCAACAGCCGCGGGGTCAGCCAACCATAGGGGATTCGGATAATCCCCATGCGTTTTATCAAAACCGTTCGGCCATTGTCATTCCGACCATTCAGAGACAAGATTACGAGGTCAAGGCTCAGTTAATTTCATTGGTGAAGCAGCATCTATTTCATGGATTACCCGCTGAAATACCTATGGACCACATTGAGAACTTCGAGGAAATCTGTAGTACTACGGGTTCTAATGGTGTTCCAACCGATTTTCTGAAGTGTAAGTTGTTCCCGTTCTCTCTCGCGGACAAGGCACAAAGATGGTTGAAGTCGCTGCCGGCTGGTTCATTGAGGACTTGGGATGAGGCTAGATCCGCGTTCTTGGATCATTTCTATACGAAGTCCAAAACGGCCGCTTTGAGGAACAAGATTGCATCCTTTCAACAACACTCCGGAGAAGCTTTTGGTGAAGCTTGGGAAAGACTCAAGATTGCATCCTTTCAACAACACTCTATACGAAGTCCAAAACGCACATGTAAAGAAGTTGGATACACAAGTGGCTCAAACGGCCGAAGCCATTCAAAGACCGGTTGGAGTTCTTCCTGGCCGTGGTGAAGTGAACCCTAGGAAGGAATATTTGGTAAATGCTGTTGAGTTAAGAAGCGGAAGAGTGTTGGCACCACCTACAATCACAATCTCTCAAGTTAAGGCTAAGGAGAAAGTTATTGAGCAACCGGCCCAAGAGGATGATTTCGCGGAGGATATGATGCATAAGGAGACTGGTTCTAGCTCAGGAACACCACCAGCTGCTGTTCTGATCAATCTGGAGAAAACACCCCAGCAAGCACCTGCTCACCCGACCGAGCACCTGCTCGCTCAGAATGTTCCCGCGAAAATTCCAGAAGCTCAGACCGAGAGAGTTTATATACCACGGGTGCCTTACCCCGAGCGAGTTTATGTGCCAAGGGTGCCATACCCAGTACCTCCTAAGGAATCTAAGAAAGATTTGGAGGATGTTGAGTGTAAGGAGGTGCTAGAAGATTTGACGGTGAAGCTCCCTTTGGTTGATGCCGTGAAAATGATACCATCACACGAGAGGTACACGAAGGAATTGGTTGCTGGTAAGATTGCTAAATGTGAAAGTGTGATGACGGTTTCTAAGGAGTGTAGCGCCGTACTTCAGAATAAGGTGTTAACAAAGAAAGGTGATCCGGGAAGGTTTGTGATTTCCGTGAAGATAGGGCCTTCCACGTTTGCATGCTCATTGTGTGACTTAGGATCCAGCGTCAATTTGATGCCATATTCTGTGGCTAAGCGTTTGGGCTTCACCAAGTTCAAACCTACCAATATTTCGTTGGTTTTTGCGGATGGATCTAAAAAGCTTCCGGTGGGTGTTATTGAAGATTTACACCTCCGAATTGGGAATACCTTAATCCCAGCTGATTTTGTGGTTTTGGAGCTTGATGAGGAACCAAAGGATCCGTTGATTTTGGGCAGAGCTTTCTTGCACACGGCACGTGCTATCATTGATGTCGAAGAATGCATAGTGGACCTCCGTCTAGGAGACATGGTAGTTCGGTTTGAGATGAGCAAACTTCTCGAGAAACCGATGATGGATGGACAGGCTTTTGTTATCCACGATGGAGTAGAGATGTCGGAGAATGAGGTTGAAGAGATCCTAGCAAAGGACTCTCTCGAAGTTGCGTTGACAAAAGCCGAAGGTGAACACGGCTTTCTGAGTGAAGACACCCAAGGGTTTGCTAAGTTTCTGGATTCCAACACCAGAATAGAGAAAAAAGATGAGTTCTTGAGTCTGGCCGAGGGCACAAAATCCGATGTTCTGTCAGATTCCCAGCGAGCACCTGCTCGCCCCGACCGAGCACCTGCTCGGACCAAAAACCAGAACATCACCGGATCACGGAGCGAGCTGAAAGCTCCAAAGGTAGAGTTAAAGACCCTCCCAGCATGGCTCAGATGGTTATTCAGGTTCCGAAAGATTAAAGACAAGAAATGGCCCGGTCCGTTCATAATCAAGAAGGTGAGACCACATGAGGACATAGTGTTGCTGGACACTAAAGGAGATGAGTTTGACCCTCCTTGAGCATAGATGGTCTACAAAGTCGAGCTAATGACTTAAAACAAGCGCTTGGTGGGAGGCAACCCACCGGTAAGGTTTCTTGTACAAAATCTGATTTTAAACTCCTTTTATTACTAACATTTCACTTGAGTTTCAGTACCTATGTTCTGGAAAAAAGGGTAAAAACTTTATGAGCACCTGCTCGGAACGACCGAGCACCTGCTCGCTCACATTCGAGCTCGGACCAACCTGCCAAATGGAGGAGAAGGACAGATCACGGTGCTGACGACGCTAATTCCGGGTGATATCTACTTTCACCCTTCTATCTTCATTGTTTATATCATCTTTGTTTTATTTCATTTTCATTTGAACTTGTTTTGATTTACTCTTTTGGCACTTTTCTTTCACCGAGACGGTGAAAGTTAAGTCCGGGGGAGTGGGTTAATGTCTAATTGGTTTGTTTTTGCTTTGAGTCTTTTGCATTTGATGCATAAAAAAAAAAAAAAAAAAAAAAAAAAAATGCATATAGTCTCTCATGGCATTACCATTTTTATTATCTTTTTCATGCTAGGATCGAGTCTAGAGCATTTTAGGATTGCATTTGCATAGGGAGCAATGATGAAATTTCCTTGTAAAGACTCATTTTAGGATTCCATGATATGCCCTCATTAGAACTTTTTCGATGCATTAACAATCATGAAGTAGAGGCTCATCCATACTTGGATCTTATTTCTTTGAAAGTCCCAACTCATTAGAAACTTGCATGATCTAGATTCAACTCTATCAACTTGAACTTAATCTTGATTAATTTTTCTCACTTTTGGACTTTGAATCATAACTATGGATAAACACCTTACATTCAAATCATGTTTGCCTAATTTTTACCACTCTTATCTTGATTTGAATGGCTATCCCGATCTAAGTTCATCTTTTAGATGAGGATAGTACCATACCTTTTAACCCAACCATTTCGTTCAAACCCTTGCATATGTTCTCCGAGTGAGGCCTTTTTCTTTGTGTTGCATTGGTAAAATCTTGCAAGCATTAGAGACGACAAGGCAAAGTTTCCATTAGGCTAGTTTCTTGAGTTTAAGACTAGTCTTAGGTGGGGTATGAAACCGATTTGGTTAAGCGTTTACTTGATTATCTTTGGGTTTGTGGTTAAGTGTGAAAAGAAAGAAAGAAGAAAGGATGAGTTCTAGGGAATAAGTTTGAAAAGAAAAATAGCTCTAAGTGTTTAAAAGAAAAATGATAGCTTAGCATTCTCTTAGAATAAATCAAAAAGAAGAAAAATGTGTTAGAGAATGCTAGGATAGAAAGAGCTAAAGTTAAGAAAAGAAATTCCCTAGGATTCGGAAAATTTAAAGAAGAAAGAGGAAGTTTGAAAGGTTTAGCCGAAATTGGCTAGTGGTTTAACAAATGGGTAGTGAGAAAAGAGAGATGAAATATTGCAACAATGGGGTTATGGGTAGAACTTTGGATTCTTAGCCTTGTATGCATCAATTGTCTCTTTTCTTTCTTGCTTTTGCTAAATGTGACACTTGCATTTGAGAGTTAGCCACCAAAAGGATTATGAACCGCCTCTTTACATCACTAAAAAGCCTTCTTTTACCGAACCAAATGGTATTGATTCAACTTCCAATTGTGAGACCGCACCAAACACATTAATGAATGTTAAAGAGTTGAGTTTAGTTGATTGCATGCTTTTCTTTGAGTCTAAGGATTTGGAGTAATTATTTTGATAAGAGATGAGTATGGCGAAAGTTTCTTGAGTAAAGATTTGTTGTGCATCGCATTAGTTCTCTTTAGGACATTTTGTTGAACCCTTCAATGTTTCTTTTGGATTTGAGCTCCCACCTTCAAACACTTCTCCGGATTTCTCTCTTCTTGTTTGCTTGCGGACAAGCAAAAGGCAAGTCCGGGGGAGTTGATATGTTGGATTTTTGGCCTAATTTACCCATGGTTTTGTGTTGCATTTCTTGTCTTTTTGTTTCCTTTTGATGTCTTTTCAGGTTCTACAATGCTTTGGAGCCTAATTTGGAGCTGCTGGAGCTCTATGAAGAAAAGGAGAAGAATTGGAGCAAAAAGAAGAGTTTTCACTCCACCGAGCACCTGCTCGGTCCGAGCGAGCACCTGCTCGCACCAAGACACCAGAACCTAAACCTAATAAAGCTGTGGCCGCCGAGTTCATCTGATGGCCCACACGATCCCCAGGAGTTAATGAGTCAACATCAATCCCTTTTCATTAGGGAGATGATTGATTTTAATCATAAATGGGATTTCTACTTACTTTCCTTCTTTTGTTTAAAAGAGTATCTTTTGTTTTTAATGCTTTTCCTTGTATTTTAAAAGAATGATTTCTGATCAGAGAGGATCATCCTTGTATCACGAAATATTCAATAGACTTGGAGTTTTTCTTCTTACGTTTTGAATAAAAGTATTTTATTTCTTCAATTGTTCTTCATCATCCGAATCATTACTTTCACCATTGGAGTTCCTTGTTCATTTCCGAATCATCATCCAATAATCATCTAGAGAAGAATTCCTAACCCTTATCCTTCTTATTCATTTCATTATGAGTTTCAAGATTATTATTGTTTCATTTGATTCGATCATGTCCGAGTAGTTCCATAACTAGGTCGGGGTGATTTCGATGGTGATTTAGGGCTTTAGATGGTTGAGCCAAATAGGGAATTCTTATGTCTTCATCTCTAGGAAGTCTCAATGCTTAGGCTAAATTGATCACTTAGTCTATGATCTCTAGGTTTAATCTATTCACCAAAAATGATATAGGTTGCTAGAATTACCTTTGATGAGCATTCGGTGGTAACCAAAACACCATTGATCGTTCCCATTGAATGTGAACATATTGAACCATTGCATTAAGGCTTGTTTACTTCATTACTAAATCCACTCGAAAGTGTAGGTATTTAGGCTGTAGACAAAGGTATTGATACATCGCCAAAAGCGGGGCAATACATATTTATGTTTGAGTTCTAGACCGCATTTAAATAGACCCTGAATAGAAGCTCAACCCAAGTGCCCGAAATCACCAAAGAATCATCTCGGCTTAGTGCCTTTTATCATTGTTTAATTACCGATTTTTATTCCAAGCACCTGCTCATTTACATTGAGCACCTGCTCACGTCAGTTTACAACTCATTTAATTTATCTTAGCTTTATTTGAAATCTATAGATTCATAGTGTAACCTTGGTCTCTGTGGATTCGATACCTTATATACTACTGCTTTTGTCTGTGCACTTGCAGCATTATTTTGGGTTAAAACTCGAGACATCATATACGCTCTCTGATGGCTTCCCTATAGATAAACATATTGAAAATGATTAGTCTGTCCAAAGATTTTTTTAAGGATATGGTATGACTAGAAACTGAAGTTGTGTGTGACAAAAACTCACTGTGTGCGAAAAACAGAGTCGAAAATGAGAAGTAGATTACGTTAGATATCATTTTAAATATACTCAATGCCCTGAAATCCTCATCTTCTTGGTACTCAAAAACCCAAACCATGATTCCAATGTAGAGAAAAGCAGCACCAGTGAGAAACCAAAGCCCATTTGTTAAAGGCTTTAAGAAGACCCATTCTCCCTTCTCTTTCTTATCCTTGACCGGCACCACAAATACAATACCCGTCTCCGTGTATGGCAATGCGAAATCGACATAAGTAGACCGATTAGCCAAGATTGTTGTATCGCCTACAGCTCCATCAAACTCCTATTAAAAACATTAAAAAACATTTGAGCTCAGTATTGGTTTCATTGCCCTATTGATGGAAGTTACAAATCTTACCTATTGGCCACTATAGACGTTTTAAGTGGCCAAAAAACCCAGTTATAAATATAGATCTTAAATAATATATAAAAGATGTGCTAATCCACTCATTGCCTATTGGTTTTGAGTTTGGAAGCTATAATCTACCATTGAAAAAGGGTTCTTGATAGGTTTAGGGATCAATGTAACTTACCCCAAGAAACACTTTATAAACCATTTCGTCGTAACTTGCAATTGGTTTTTCATCAGGAGTTTCAAAGGGGACGTACTCATAAGGGACAGCATATGGCATTTGTCTCATCACCGTGTCGAAAACATCTATGCAAAACCCAGTGACCATTGGAGCATTAGTGTTTGCATCCTTTGTTACCTCCACAAAATTTGTGAAACCATCCTTCTTTGGAACCGCTATCCGCAACTTCTTTTCGTTTGTTGGAAATTCCCAACCTTTAGGAACAAGAGTAGTGTCCCCAGGCCATATTATCGGTCTAAGGCGACGCGAGCTGTATGACATACTAATGCCTGTTTGATTTACTCTTAGGCTCTTCACTAATCCAACTTTTGATTTCCAGAATCCAACCGTTCTTTCCCCACTTTCCTCTATATTGATTATCTTGAAAGTTGTTGCCTCTAGCTTTCCCTGCTTTAGCTGAAATCTTCCAGCAACACCTTTGAAACTAACATTTGATAAGGCTTGAATAAGCTTAGGACCAGAGAGAGCGACGCCGAGATCATCAAGGTCAGTCCCAATATCATCATCTCTTGTAGTGTTTTTGGTCGTATTGAAACTCATGTTTAGGGTGCTAATTTCCTCTATTGACATTGCAAGTGCAGTAGTAGCATCATAAGCCCAATATCCAAAATTGCTCAGCTCTTCTCCTCCGAATCTTTTTCGCCAACGAGCTTCAAGATACGCTAGCTCTTTCGATCTTGAGAAATATGTCTTGACACCCAAGACACCTTGCATATCCTCCAAGCTCGTTTCACCCATTAAACTCATAAGATCAGCTATACCATTTGTAACAATCCATGCATATCCTTTGCTTATCATACCAATTTCTTTCGCTATCGAAAAAAGCCTCGACCCGAGATCAGGCAACATGTGGACGATAAAAACCCTAGTAGGCATGGTCATTAGTTTGTAAAGCTCTTTCTTGATTTGATCATCAGAGGAATGTAATGATATGGCGCTTCGGTATCGGATACGAACACTGATTTCTTGAAAAGCATCAACTAAATAAGGAAGAATACCTTCTCTGAATTCATTGTCTACATAAATAGGCACAACTTCTCTCCATCTAATTAAATGACTCGATGATCGTGCTTATTGCGTGAACTTGAGATGAGTCGTCGTGAGTGGCTCTGATGAAATATGGACTACGGAGGGAATCAAGAATTGGGCTTGTTGCTGAGAATGAAATTATTGGAACTTGAGATTGGTTTCCGAGGTTGATTAAAAATGGAGCTTGCATTGAGTCCCCTGGTCCGAGAATGGCCACCACTTGCCTCTTCTTGACCAAGAATAAAGCTGCAAAGTTAAGGTTAATATTTGTCAATTGCCAATTAGTTTTGAGTTGGGAAGCTCATAATCTTACAATAACATCTTACAATTACATCTTATTGAGATTAAACCTTAATTATGGGTTCATGATCCAAATTCTTTTTGGGCCAAAGTCAAATATTCTTTGTGGACGAAACCCAAATTTAAACCCAAGTTAAATATTCTTGAAGGTGTATGTATCTAGATGAATCTTTAAGATAATTTTTTTTATTAATAAGTTGTCTAATTTTCTCACAAAGTCTTTCAAGTAATTCCTAAGTGTTCCATATTCTTCTTCATGCTTGGAAGATCTTTTGTTTCTTTCAGAATTTTAGGATATTAGGGTCTTGGCCTAGTGGTAAGCACTGTCGAAGTTTCTTTACACATCTATGCCCGGAAAATTATGTAGATAATATGTAGATTTCTTTTTGGTTCTAACTAGTGATCACTATAGGAACAAAATTAAGGAAAGGAAAAAGAATGAAAGGAATAATAAAGAACAAATTTTAGGAATGAGAAGGAATTGTAAAAACATAATTGGTTCTTCTTGTTCCTTCTGAAATTTGATAAGAAATTTTTGTTCTATAATTCTTTGCAGGATAAGGAATGGAAGGAGAATGAAGATGAATCATAGGTAACAAAATTTCTTTACAAACAGTAGATTTTTTAAAGAATGGAGAGGAAATCAACGTTGCTCTTGATTCTTTTTCCTTTCAGTGGTCACCATTTAAAGCTTATGTTTCAAAATATTGCTGATTTTGTGATCTTTACTTTCGATTTCATACCAATTGAGACAGCACACTTCCTAATATAAGGATCCATAGATCGATAAAAGACTAGAGATAGTTGACTATTAAAAGATCCTATGGATAGATCTATCGAAAGAAACCACTCTTTGTATATGATTAGGATTGTTTATGTCTTAAATCATAAATGCAGGAATATGAATGTGCGTGGGTCCGCAACATTGGACCAAACTTGCCTTGACCGCCCTGCTAGTTTTCTCTACAATAATGTTTTTACCAATATAAAACTAGTAGAAACATATACTGTATAATTAAAATGACTAAAAACGAAAAACCTCAACAATGAAATGTGTAATAAAGCTAAATGTAAAATATATACTTATGTAAAAACATAATCTACTTTTGTGATAATGTGAAGATTTTGGATTATGGGATTCAGCCTAGAACCTTCTTGTATTTAAACAAAGAAAAAAGAAGAAGACCACAATGCAAGATCGAATACCTGAAGCGGCAGCACCAACAACAGTTTCTTTTGAGTCTCGGACGGACAATCCTTGTCTTGAAGTCATTATGAGTATTATAGAAATCTGACAGAGACATGTTGATAGCTCGCAAGCTCAAATCTGCTAATGTTCGATTAGTGTTAAGAACAATTCCCACTTTAACTTGTAAAGCTTCCTTTTGAGATTTTCCGTGTAATACTAAGAATATGAGGAAAACTGAAAGCCATAGAGGAAGAGAACGAGACAAAAATTGATTGGAAAAAAACATCGCTATGATTTTCATAATCACAAGAGGAGAGACGAGCTGAATAAATGATGGTGTTGAAGAAGAGAACCATCCAGCTTATTAGTTAATTTACTGTTTGGAATTTGCAAGTAGACTATTAATTTAATACATATCTTATGGATAATATTATTGATACAAAATTATGTAGGGAAGACTTATTTAGGTCATTTTCGTTAATTAACGCGGTTAGCCGTATGAGGCAAAGACGTGATCTTCTAAAACCATACAATATTATTATTAACACAAATATAGAAAGGATAATCATTTGGTAGTTTGGGAAGGAGTCAAGAAGACATAAAAATGAAACTTTAAGCTGCAACATTTTGCTTTGGTTTGACTTGGTTTGTTTAGTGCATATAAACCAGCTCACAATATCACGTTCAAGTGCCGAAGCCAAGTACTTATGTTTTTGGGAAGGAGTCATATAAAATACTATGGTCCCCGGCTTGAGGAGATGTATGAACCTAAGCCCAAAACCTCTTATAATATTAAGAAAAAACAAATTGTAATGTTGTTAATAAAATTAGATTTCCCTGGGAAAGCATAATGATCCATTTTCTTCTTTAGCTTGGGGCATTTTAAAACTCAGTACTAGCTTTTCCCACTATGTTACTATGCGACTAGGGGAGAGATGAAATATTTAATTTAGGAATTAAATCCCCTTATATATTGTTAGTCGCGTGAATGATCATAAGGCCACCTTCAAAATGTTCAAGGAGTCCCGACCGAAAAAAAAAATGTTCAAGAAAAAAAATGTTCAAGGAAAAAAAAAAGGAAAATTTGCCAAAATAGACCACATTGATTTGCACAATGTCCATTAGGACTTTCTCCTTTTTGGTCTAATTTTTCCGAAAATGCCTTTCTCTTAAAAAAAAAAAAAAATCAAATATAAGGTTTTTAAATCTGAAAAAAATCTGAAATTATAACTATGTTATGAATAGTACATTATATTAAAACTTTTATTTTTTGAAGTTGAAAATCATGTGAAAATTGATTCTAGTATTGCATTCTACCGCTGATTTTTGCAGTAAAATTTAGATTCTACGTATATCACATAAGTCTACCAAGCATAGAAACAAGTTTCTACTTAATCTTAACATTCTGCAATCGCCAAGACGCATTCTTCCACCACTTTGTTTAATTATGCTAACGGTAGATTATACTTTCTGCCCCATGATTCTACTAATTCAAAACTGCAATCGCCAAGACGCATTCTTCCACCACTTTGTTTAATTATGCTAACGGTAGATTATACTTTCTGCCCCATGATTCTACTAATTCAAAACCATCTGCTAAACAATTTACAATTTTTAGAAAGTTGTGTCCAGGTAGACTCGAACATGTGACCACGGTCAAGAAGAAGATGAAGCGTAACCATTAAAGCCGAAGAGATTTTATTGTTCATTCTCTAGTACTTATTTTAAAATTATCTTAAAATGGGCATTTAAATAATTTCGAAAAAAATGTCCCTGGATACACTCGAACTCGTGACCCGAGGGTAAGGTCCATATGATGCATAGCCAGTAGAACTGAAGAGAATTTATTGTTCTTTATCATAATAGAAACATAAAATATTGTAATTAACGTAAAATAAGTTGCATATTCCATAAATCTAGGAGTAAATATGTTAGTTACCTTAAATATGTATTTTACAAAAATCTTATATTGTTTAGTTATTTAGGGATTTGAAACGATGAAACCAAAGACGTAGAAAAGAGTTTTTAGGGATTTGAGAAGTAATTTGGGGTTTTTTTTATTATTTAGTTATTTATTATTAAAATATATATTAATAAAATTTTCATAAAATTTCAGATTTTTTTCTAATGTCCCGTAAATATAAGAGGAGATTTTCAGAATTTCAGTTAATATTTTATGAATTTAATGATTTTTATTTACTTTCCTTATTTGAATTTTAAACTAATATAAGTATTTAAAAAATAAACAATTAAGGACATATTTGGGATTTGAAATTTCATAGTCCTAATGGGACATTTCTAAAGTGGGAAAATCCTAATGGGACATTGTGCATTTCAATTTGTCTTATTTTAGCAAATTTCTCAAAAAAAAAAAAAAATTCCCCTATACTTGAGGATTTAGAGTTCCATGGTTAGTCTGGACAAAAATATAATTCATGACGTATTTCAAGTAATTTTAGTAGAAGATAGCCAATTAAAATTCTAGATATATTACATGTTGAATTTAGTTTTTTTTTTCTTTAAACATATTGAGTTTAGTTTCAAATCATCTCGAAAATTTTCGTCTCAAAATAAGTACAAGAGAAATAAAAGACCTTACAATTTTAACTGTGAATGTTTACTTAAGAAGTTCATATTTCTTAGATTTTTTTAAAAAAGGATTAACGATTTACAAGAAACCATACTATTTCCCTTTTTGTTTTGTTTTGTTTTCAAGATCTGGATTCTAAAGAGATTATTACACAATCTACCACTTTTACACCAAATCCTTATAAACTCTACCACTTTTCCTAATCTCTTATCAAATCTACCACATTTTTGTTTTTTTCCTACTTTAAATTACCTTTTTACCCATAACAAATCATCTTCTTCTTCTTTCTCCTTTCTCTCTTTATTTCTTGCTTCAAACGGAAAAAATGGTGACGATGGTGATAAACGCCGGCAACGGAAATGGTGGTTGATGGCGGCGACGGAGGCGGGAATGGCGGCGACGGAGGCGGGGACGACAACGGTGGTTGGAGACAGAACGGAGATAACGACGACCGTGGACCAGTCGACGACGGTGGACACAACAGCGACGGTGACCACAACGGAGATGGAGACAATGACCGGGGACCAGACGACAACGGTGGACACGACGGTGGCGGTGACCACGACGGAGATGGAGACGGTGACCGTGGACCAGATCGGCGAAGATAGTCACGACAGAGATGATGACCGTGGACAAGATGACGACGGTGGACATGATGACGACGGTGACAATGAGGGAGATGGAGATGGTCGTGAGCAAAACGACGACGGTGAGCACGCGGTGGTGACGGTAGCCGTGGACACGGTGACGACGGTGGTTAACAGTGATGGTAGTTGTAAACGGAATCGGTGGACATCCAGGGGTTCGGGGATGAAATACAAATAGATAGGTGGTAATGAAGGGCAATTGTGTCAATTCACTCACTAGAAGACAAAAATGTGGTAGATTTTGTAAGGAATTATGAGAAGTGGTAGATTTTGTGAAGATTGAAAAAAAAGTGGTAGATTCAAAAATAATCCCGATTCTAAACCACTTTGTAAATACATATTTTAAATGTAGAATAGTGGTTTTCCAAGAATCAATTTCTTTGTTTTATTTTCAACATTCGTTTATTAGAATTTTTTTTTTTTTTTTTTAAGAAAATCAAATTGGTAAATATATTATTTGGATGGCATGGATAGTAAAAACTGATATTGAAAAGAAGAAAATTTGACAAAACAAACCATTAATTGATTGCTTGTTGATAATTTTGATAACTGATATTTGGATGACAATATGGCATACGTAAATGGTAAAAACTGATATTCAAAATAAAAGGAATATATGTGACAAAAAAATCAAATATCATTTATTACCATATTTGTAATCCAAATTTGGTAAAAAAATTCAACATTATTCAATAATCTCCATAACCAAACACAAAATTTGAAAAGAAGTGAAAATCAAATATCTCCAATTAGATTTAAGAAAGGAAGATAAGATAACAAGATATGACATCTTTTTTTTTTTTTTTGGGTCGACGCAAGATATCTTAAATATTTAGAAAAACGTTAACCATAATTAAGGAAAAAGTTGGGTGTCCAGTTGTAGTTAGAGGCTTAGAGCCAATTGGTCTGAGTGATTTGCTAAAGTCATATACTCAATTTTTACTAATTTTTGCTTTTTGTTTGTTTTGTTTTTAGTAGTCGTTAGAACTCAATGCCATTATAGTCAACTAAACTCCAAAAAAATCTTGTCACTGATAAGAAATAGTCCTAGACAAATGTAAATATAACATAACAAACTTTGATTTTTTTTTGTGACCGTTACTTAAAACTATTACAAAAATACAAAATATTCAAATATTCTTTGTAGTCAAAATCTTAAATGACCTTCCAATAATTATGACCTTTTTATACCTATAAAACGAACCAACTAGATGATGCCAACGATATATTCCAACACAATATCAATCGCTTTCGCATTCTCCAAAAATTTGCAATCAGAATTCATTTTTTCTATTAGTCTCTCCAAATCTGAAATTGGTAATGGCGCTCTCCACCAAAGAAAAACTATACGCATTCCATGCACGAGAAAGAGAAATATTCTCTAAATTCGTACTAAATTTCTCAAGGCCTGCATCTGAATCACTTCTCATCGTCGCTACATGGCTTTGGCTTGAAGACTTTGGATATGAAAACATCTTCTCAATCATTATGGCACTCACTGATCCACTCATTTTGGCTCTTGCCAATGAGGCTATCTCGTGTTACCGGTGCCTTGATTTGGAGGAAGCCCCAGAAGAATTCGACGAAATCCCTCTCACCGCAGAAATCATGACGAAGGACATATCACTTCATATCATCTACAAACATCGATATACTGCCATAACAGGAATCAAAAATTTCTTAACTACCATTTGTTCTAGAATTTTTTCTGACATTCTTCAAAAAATTCTTCCATGTTCTTCTTCATACTCTTTTGCTACCAGATTTTGTTGCCCTCTCATCATCCCCGGCTTCCCACATCCAACTTTTGGAAGTATCAATGTGATGCCTGATGTTGTTGTTGGGGATAATCTACCCATGAACAACATATTCCTCATTCCTAGTGGGATATGGGGGTGGAACGCTAATTGCATCGCTACCGAAGAAGACCGGACCATGTTTATAACGTTTTCTCGGGGGTTTCCCGTGTCGAAAGCCGAGGTGAAAAAACTCTTCACCGATAATTTTGGAGAAAACTGCGTTGAATGCGTTTACATGCGGGAGGGCAATGATAGCGTCCTATACACATACACAAATAGCAATGGTCAGCAAAAACTATTCGCGAGATTAGTCCTGGACTCGGTCACTACCGTGGATCGCATACTCGGAGGCGGTAATTTATCAAAATTTACGATCAACATGAAGCATATTTGGGCTCGTAAGTTCTTGAAGAAGAACTGACCTACTTCATTGATTAAAACTATAAGAGATTTAATTTTTCTTTTAGTTACCTCTCTGATTCTAAAGTCTATGTTGTAGTCTAATAACTAGAAAACATATGTAACGTCCCGACCACGTTGGGCTTATTCGCTTTGAATGGAATATGTTTTCTCATAATTTTGAGATTTGAGTTCACTTATCCAATATACTTCAAATTTCTTCTTTTTTTTTTTAACAAGAGTGATACAACTTTACCTTTTTCTCATAAATTTTATAATTCACACATTGATTTAGATAGCTCTTGATTATATAATTAACTACAATTTCAGGATAGTTTCATGATAACCAACATTTGCATACATCATCAAATGACTTGTGGAGTACTAATCGCGCTAGTTGAACCTAAACAAAATAAAAAAAGCTTTTAAATAGGCTTGCTTTAGGACTTGGCATGTTTTGACAAAATTATTAAATTTAGTTATTACTCAGATTTTAGAGATAATAACTAAAACGACCTTGGAAAGTACCTTAATAACTAAAACGACCTTGTAGAGATGAGAGGACATGAAAAGTCTTTTAAACCTTGTGATGTTCTCTTTATTACAAAATTGCCATAAAAAAAAAGGTTTTGTTAGTGTTTTAATAAAACCTAATAAAACACTATTTATCTTTTTTTTTTCAACAGAACACGGGGAAAGAAAAAAAAACTCTCGGTGACTTCTCCTTCCGTCGGCGACTCTTCTCATCGTCTTCTCCGGCCATATTTGTTCGTCGCCGGCGACTGAGCGTAAGTTTGGGACTTCTCAACTTCTCCCCTCTTCGTTTCTCTTTTCTCGTTTCTCAACTTCTCCCCTCTTCGTGTTTTCAGTTTCAACCGCGACTCCTCGTCTTCTCCGACGATTCCAAGGTAAGTTTCGGGTTTCTCTTAACTTCTGTTCTCTTCCTTTCTCTTTTCTTCCTTTCATATTATAGATACAAATCGATTATGTAATTTGTTCTTGTTCGATTTTCGGATTTGTTCGTGTTTGATTTCTGGGTTTGTTCTTGTTCTTGTGCACTTTTCGAAAGTTCCGGTGCATTCAACAACGTGTAATTACAATTCCGGCTCCTTTTCGGTGGTTTTGTTTCGATTCAATTTCTGGGTTCTTGTTCTTGATGGTAGATTTATTTTTCTTTGATGGTAGATTTATTTGTCTTTGATGGTAGATTTATTCTGTTGGACTTGGTGGAGGCTTCGGAGGTGGTGACAAAAGAAGCGGAAGCCGTGGATATATTAGATTTGGCGGTGGTAATGGTAGTTTCATTTGGTAGGAAGTTTGTTTAGTCATGGTAGATTTATTCTATGTTCAATGGTATGGTAGTTTTTCTTGATGGTAGATTTATTTTTCTTTGATGATAGATTTATTTTTCTTTGATGGTAGATTTATTTGTCTTTGATGGTAGATTTATTCTGTTGGACGTGGTGAAGGCTTCGGAGGTGGTGGCAAAAGAAGCGGAAGCTGTGGATCTATTAGATTCGGCGGTGGTAATGGTAGTTTAATTTGGTAGGAAGTTTGTTTAGTCATGGTAGATTTATTCTATGTTCAATGGTATGGTAGTTTTTCTTGATGGTAGATTTATTTTTCTTTGATGGTAGATTTATTTGTCTTTGATGGTAAATTTATTCTGTTGGACGTGGTGGAGGCTTCGGAGGTGGTGGCAAAAGAAGTGGAAGCCGTGGATCAATTAGATTCGGCGGTGGTAATGGTAGTTTAATTTGGTAGGAAGTTTGTTTAGTCATGGTAGATTTATTCTATGTTCAATGGTATGGTAGTTTTTCTTGTTGGTAGATTTATTTTTCTTTGATGGTAGATTTATTTTGCTGGACATTTTAGAGGCTTTGGAGGTGGTGGCAAAAGAAGCGGAAGTCGTGGATCTATTGGATTCGGCGGTGGTAATGGTAGTTTAATTTGGTAGGAAGTTTGTTTAGTCATGGTAGATTTATTATATGTTCAATGGTATGGTAGTTGTTCTTGATGGTAGATTTATTCTAGTTTGATGGTATATTTATTTGTCTTTGATGGTAGATTTATTCTGATAGACGTGGAGGCTTCAGAGGTGGTGGCAAAGAAGAGGAAGTCGTGGATATATTCTGATAGATTTATTCTATGTTCAATGGTATGATAGTTTTTCTTGATGGTAGATTTATTTTTCTTTGATGGTAGATTTATTTTTCTTTGATGGTAGATTTATTCTGGTAGACGTGGAGGCTTCGGAGGTGGTGGCAAAGAAGAGGGAGCCGTGGATCTATTGGATTCGGCGGTGGTAATGGTAGTTTAATTTAGTTGGAAGTTTGTTATGTCATGGTAGATTTATTCTATGTTCAATGGTATGGTAGTTTGTCTTTGATGGTAGATTTATTCTGCTGGACGTGGTGGAGGCTTCAGAGGTGGTGGCAAAAGAAGCGGAAGCCGTGGATCTATTGGATTCGGCGGTGGTAATGGTAGTTTAATTTGGTAAGAAGTTTGTTTAGTCATGGTTGATTTATTCTATATTCAAAGGTATGGTAGTTTTTCTTTGATGGTAGATTTGTTTTTCTTTGATGGTAGATTTATTTTGATGGACGTAAAAGCTTAAGAGGTGGTGGCAAAAGAAGCGGTTCAAGGAACCGCCACTGATGGTGGTTCATTTGGTGGACATGGAGACTTCAGAGGTGGTGGCGGAAAAGACAGAGTTCGTGGATAACTTTCAAATTTATGTTTGATGGTAGATTTATTTTTCTTTGATGGTAGATTTGTTTTTTTTATGGTAGATTTATTCTCAGTTCAATGTAATGGATTGACAGAATTTATGTACTCTAGAAATTTGCTCGCTATTTAATCTGTTTCCAAATGCCTTTAGCATCAATTATATAACATTAAAACAGGAAAACAAGTTAAAATTGAAAAGACACACACAATAATAGACACATATTTAAGCTTCACTAGTGATATGATTATGATCGTATTAACGACAATTAGAACATTTGTGTTCTTTCCTTGGCTGGTATCGCTCCATCTCAGTCTCCAATGCATCTTTTATCCATGAGTCAGATAATAAGTCTACTACAACATTATTTAAAGAACCTAAGTCATATAATAAGTCTACCACAACATTATCCAAAGAACCTAAGTCAAGTAATAAGTCTACCGTCACATTGTTTAAAGAACTTAAGTCAGATAACAAGTCCACCACAACAGTGTTTAAAGAAGCTAAGTCAAATAACAAATCTACCACTACATTGTTTAAAGAGCCAAAGTCAGATAACAAATCTACCACTACATTGTTTAAAGAGCCAAAATCAGAAAACAAGTCTACCACTGCATTGTTGTTTAAAGAACCTAAGTCAGATAACAAATCTACCACAACATTGTTATTTGAAAAACCTAAGTCACATAACAAGTCTACCACAACATTGTTGTTTTAAGAACCTAAGTCACATAACAAATCTACCACCACATGGTTGTTTAAAGAGCTAAAATCAGATAACAAGTCTACCACAACATCGTTGTTTGAATAACCTATGTCAGAAAACAAGTCTACCACAACTATATGAACAACCATTGTCGGATAATAAGTCTACCACAACTATATGACAACCATCTCCGGATAATAAGTCTACCACAACTATATGAACTTATGTCAGAAAACAAGTCTACCACAACTATATGAACAACCATCGTCGGATAATAAGTCTACCACAACTATATGACAACGATCTCCGGATAATAAGTCTACCATCCGAAAAACAAATCTACCATCCAAAAAACAAATCTACCATAAGGTAAACAGAAAAAATAACTCTACCAATGTTTTTCGGGAAATTGTTCTAGTAAAAGGGAAAAAGATTGAATAAGTCTACCGTCAAAAATATTAAATCTACCACTCAGTATAAATCTACCACCACTATAATAAGTCTACCACTACAGTCCACTAGTATAAATCTACCACCACTATAATAAGTCTACCAGTCGCAAAAATAAATCTATCACGAAAATTTAACTCTACCGTTAAAGAAAATAAATCTACCAATCTTCGGAAATAAATCTACCAATCACAAAATAAGTCTACCGCTCCAAAATAAATCTACCACTGAAAATAATAAATCTACCAATCACTATAATAAGTCTACCATTCGGAAACATCTCTACCACCACTGGAACAAATAAGTCTACCATTCATATATAAATCTACCGCTCAAAAAATAAGTCTATCGCTCAAAAAATAAGTCTACCGTTCGTATATAAATTTACCATCACATAATGGTAGATTTATTTTCTTTGGCGGGAACTTTTCCCGCCGATTCATTAATGGCAGTTTCGTAAATACGTTTTTTGTTATCAAGGGAACTAAGGGTAAAATGGGCAAAAATCCTCCAAAATCCAATTTTTTTGAGGGAAAGGTTGTTTTAGTGGAAAACCAACTTTCCAAGGTCGTTTGAGTAAACTTCCCCAGATTTTATGTATACACTTTTCTTTAATTAAAGTTTTTTTTTACAGAAAATGATGTGCCATCATATCATTGGATGAAATTTAAAAATTAAAAAAATACCAAAATCCAACGATAATAAATACAAAGAGACAAAATTTTGTAGTTATTAAAGAAAACTTATTGCACAACAGAAAGAAAAAAAAATAGAGAAGCAAGATTCTCGAGGAACAACAGTTTCATCAAGTTTCAACATTTCTTAAACTAATACTAAAACTATATTTTTGACCAGAAAAATAAAACACTAAAACTATAAATTATATTAAACTGTATAAGTATCAGTTAGTTAAAATTTTAAATTCTTCAACATTCTGAAACTTGTGGTTTACAAAAACAATAGAAAGAAAAAAAATTCCAAAGATGCGTCTGCCGGGAGTCGAACCCGGGTCTATTGCTTGGAAGGCAATTATCCTAACCGTTGGACTACAGACGCTTGTTGGCTATAATACAAGATTTACTTACTTGATACTTCTGTTTTATCAGCCCATGTTAAGAAATCTAAATGTTTCCATTCCAAGTTCCAAAGAACTGTGATTTAAAATCTAAAATTTCTAGGAGAATTATTTCAAGACTCAGGCCTAATGGGCCGCTCCATCGCTGCAGGAAGATACTAAAGAATTGAGTATATTAAAGTTGTGAAACTATCACTCATTAATTTGTTGATTCATAAGTAACCAACTAGGTACATTTCACAGCCAAAGAAGTCTACTCCATATTTTTGTTTTATTAGATAAGGGATTTACATGTGACTAGTATCCACCAAAAAACCTTAAACACCTATAGAAAAGGCCTAACTAAGCTAAATTTAACATAGCAGAAGAAAAAAAAGCATTTCCGTTAGATCCAAAAAAAGATGTCAACTATTCGAAAAATGCAAGTACCACAATATTTCAATAAATATATATATTGTTGAATGTCCTCTAATGTCAACTATTCGGAATATTCAGATCGCGCGATGACTATGACATCCCACCAAACTTTACATTTTCACTGTGATTGACAAGATCCTATTATTTCCCGTTTCGTTAGCCTTATCTAGCTTTTTGAATACTTGGTCTACTATTTTTGTCTCTTAGATCACCATATTGTTATATCTTCATTTGAAAAATCGGCATGTGCTTTGATAACAATGGAGAAACAAACCATGCCATGTACTGCCGATGGCTTATGGCTAAACTAACTAGTAATTATCTATGTCTTTGAAAGGCACATCATACATCTTCTTATGTCATAATTTGTTTTAATACTATATAATTAATTGATCCTGATAATCGATATATTTAAAACTGCGAAGTGATCTATCTTTTGTTACTTTTTACAAATCTATTGTAAAATGAGGGATTAAGCATTAAGATGTAGACTAACTTGATCAAAGTTGTTAGTCAACAAAATGGAGTCAAACATCAAATCATACAATTTGTTAGGTAACCACTCGGACATCTCCCATTTTATTAGTCCACGGAAGTGGTCCATACGAAAAGGATTTATGAACTATACAATAGTACGATACTGTTATTAGACCATTATATTAAGACAATAATATAACTAGTTTACCAAAATGCCTTAATTACGAATGGACTAATTCTTTGAGCAAAAAAATGGAGAAAGTCATAGTTATTCTGTTTATCGATAGTGATTTCTCACAAGCCCTATATAAACATTTTATCAAATACTTTTTCGTCTGTCTAGATGATATAAATATGGCGAAAGTAGCTAGATTAAAATGAATGTAAATTTGTAGAACCAATGATACATATATTGGTAGTAATTCCACACATCAGTTGAGAAGAGACATAATCTGATATCGAGATCACATGGAATACTATATGTACATTGTTGAAAATTGGTCTGAATACTTGAAACCAGATTATCAGGAATTTCTGATAATCTAAACGTTGAGGAGTTGTGGTCTTGGACCGACCGGTCCTTATAGTGGATCGGTCGGTCCGATTTCCAGAGACAAACTCGGTTGCAGAACGTTGAGGTGGATCGACCGGTCTGGTGTAGGATCGACCGGTCTTGGTCTGAATTCAAATCAAGAAGGTTGATCAAAGACTCAAAATGAATCCGAAGGTTTAGACTTCTAAAGGGAAAGGCAAACAACTCAATGGACTAAAGGGTCTACTTGAAGTAGAAGGTTTCATCTCAACAAAAGAAACGTTATCATCTTCTTTGTAGGGTCACAAGAACACTCATCTCTCTTGACTTTGATAAGAGTTGCAGAGCTCAAAGTCAAAGGTGATTGCGTGAGGAGAAAAGTTGCAGGCCTGCTATAATCTTCTCATCTCTCTCCAACAAACACGAAAAAGAGATAGTTGGGACCCAAGGTAAATTAATCTCTCCTAAAGATAGTTTCCTTGGTGTTCATGTTGGATTTGTATATATATGTTGTACAAGTTCAATAGCTGTCTAAGAAGAAAAAAAGGTGTGAGAACGTGTGTAAGAGAACTAAAAGAGAGAAGTGTATAAGTGATTAAGAGCTCGGTTTGAGCTAAGTGCTTAGTGGATTTTCCGGAATCATTCTCCGGCGAGACGTAGGTTTTACCCGCTTCCCACGGGGCCGAACTCGTTAAATTCTCTGTGTCATTTATATTCTCTGCATTTTTATTTTCAGTTCATAAGAAACACACGAGAGATCACAAGGAGAGATTGAGAGAACAAACTTAGAACAAAAGATTAAGACTTGTTTTCTTGAAACGTTTCACTAGTCTTAGTTTGGTTCAAAACTTTGTGTTTTGAGGTTCTAGTTACTGTCTCTAATCTCCACAAATTAGTATCAGAGCTCCAGGTTTGGAGCAGTTCCATCTCAAGGATTGAAGAGGATGTCTTCAACAAGAGTAGAGGTGGAGAAGTTCGACGGTAAAGGAGATTACATGTTATGGAAGGAGAAGCTCTTAGCACATCTTGAGATGCTAAGTCTGCTGGAAGGTCTTAAGGGTGAAGAGGATGAGGTGATTAACTCTGAATCAAGTTACTCTACTGCTGAGACGGACGTAGACGAAGCAGAAGAAGAGGCAGAAACTCCTAACACCGAAACTGAAGCAGAGAGAGTCCAAAAAGAGAAGAGGAGGAAAGCAAGATCAACCATCATCTTGTGTGTTGGTGATAACGTCTTGAGGAAGATTATCAAGCAGAAGACAGCCTCGGGGATGCTCAAACTCTTGGACAAGCTCTACATGGCAAAGTCTCTTCCAAACCGAATTTATCTCAAGCAACGGTTGTATAGCTACCGGATGAGTGACACTTTGAATATGGAGGAGAATATCAACGATTTCAGTAGGCTCATTACTGATTTGGAGCATGTCAAAGTTTCAGTCTCGGATGAAGATCAAGCCATCATCATGTTGATGTCTTTACCGAAGCAGTATGACCAGCTCAAAGACACCCTTAAATACGGTAAAAAATCTTTGTCTCTAGACACTATTATTAGTGCTATTAGATCTAAGGAACTGGAACTAAGAGCTAGTGGAAGAATGTCTAGGAATAGCTCTGAAGGATTGTTTGTTCAAGGAAGGGGTAGAACTGATAGAAGAGACAAGGATTATGATAAGGGTAAGAGCAAGGCTAGGTCTAAGTCTAAGGGAAAGAAAACCTGCTGGATTTGTGGGAAAGATGGTCACTATAAGCAGCAATGTTTTGTTTGGAAAGAGAGGAACAAACAAGGTTATAACAGTGGCGGTGAGTCTTCAAATGTCACTGGTCAAGTAATGGATGCTGCTGCATTAATGGTATCCGAGGTATTGCTGTCACAAGGAGATGATCTCCGAGAGAAATGGATCCTTGATACGGGATGCTCATTTCACATGACACCAAGAACAGAGTGGTTCCTTGAGCTGAATGAGACTAGCACGGGAAGAGTGAGAATGGCGAATGATACATACTCAGAGGTTAAGGGAATTGGAAGTATAAGAGTGAAGAATAAAGATAACTCAACGGTTCTCTTAACAAACGTGAGATATGTTCCAGAGATGTCGAAGAATCTGATCTCACTTGGCACTTTTGAAGACAATGGATGCTGGTTTCAATCCAGAGATGGAAGGATGAAGATAAACAAAGGATGCAGGACACTTCTTAAAGGAAATAAGAAGAACTCCTTGTATATCCTTGAAGGAACTGTCTTGGTTGGAGAAGTGAATGTGGCAGCAAGTATTAGAGATGAAACAAGGTTGTGGCACAGGAGGTTGGGGCATGTTGGACAGAAAGGAATGAAGACATTGGTCAAGAAAGGATACTTGGACAGAGATGGATTTCTGTGAAGATTGTGTGTATGGGAAAGCACACCGGGTCAGCTTTGGTTCAGGGAAACACGTTACTAGAGAGAAGCTTGACTACATTCATTCCGACTTATGGGGATCTCCTCATGTCCCTATGTCACATGGAAAGTGTCAATACTTCATCACTTTCATTGATGACTACTCAAGGAAGACATGGATATTTTTCTTAAAGAAGAAAGATGAAGCATTCAAGAGTTTTATCGAATGGAAGACAATGGTTGAGAAGCAGTTAGAAAGGAAGATCAAGACGCTAAGGACTGACAATGGACTCGAGTTTTGCAATAGGGAATTCGATAATTATTGCAAAGAAGAAGGGATTGTGAGACTAAAGGGAAAGGAAAACAACTCAATGGACTAAAGGGTCTACTTGAAGTAGAAGGTTTCATCTCAACAAAAGAAACGTTATCATCTTCTTTGTAGGGTCACAAGAACACTCATCTCTCTTGACTTTGATAAGAGTTGCAGAGCTCAAAGTCAAAGGTGATTGCGTGAGGAGAAAAGTTGCAGGCCTGCTATAATCTTCTCATCTCTCTCCAACAAACACGAAAAAGAGATAGTTGGGACCCAAGGTAAATTAATCTCTCCTAAAGATAGTTTCCTTGGTGTTCATGTTGGATTTGTATATATATGTTGTACAAGTTCAATAGCTGTCTAAGAAGAAAAAAAGGTGTGAGAACGTGTGTAAGAGAACTAAAAGAGAGAAGTGTATAAGTGATTAAGAGCTCGGTTTGAGCTAAGTGCTTAGTGGATTTTCCGGAATCATTCTCCGGCGAGACGTAGGTTTTACCCGCTTCCCACGGGGCCGAACTCGTTAAATTCTCTGTGTCATTTATATTCTCTGCATTTTTATTTTCAGTTCATAAGAAACACACGAGAGATCACAAGGAGAGATTGAGAGAACAAACTTAGAACAAAAGATTAAGACTTGTTTTCTTGAAACGTTTCACTAGTCTTAGTTTGGTTCAAAACTTTGTGTTTTGAGGTTCTAGTTACTGTCTCTAATCTCCACAAATTAGTATCAGAGCTCCAGGTTTAGAGCAGTTCCATCTCAAGGATTGAAGAGGATGTCTTCAACAAGAGTAGAGGTGGAGAAGTTCGACGGTAAAGGAGATTACATGTTATGGAAGGAGAAGCTCTTAGCACATCTTGAGATGCTAAGTCTGCTGGAAGGTCTTAAGGGTGAAGAGGATGAGGTGATTAACTCTGAATCAAGTTACTCTACTGCTGAGACGGACGTAGACGAAGCAGAAGAAGAGGCAGAAACTCCTAACACCGAAACTGAAGCAGAGAGAGTCCAAAAAGAGAAGAGGAGGAAAGCAAGATCAACCATCATCTTGTGTGTTGGTGATAACGTCTTGAGGAAGATTATCAAGCAGAAGACAGCCTCGGGGATGCTCAAACTCTTGGACAAGCTCTACATGGCAAAGTCTCTTCCAAACCGAATTTATCTCAAGCAACGGTTGTATAGCTACCGGATGAGTGACACTTTGAATATGGAGGAGAATATCAACGATTTCAGTAGGCTCATTACTGATTTGGAGCATGTCAAAGTTTCAGTCTCGGATGAAGATCAAGCCATCATCATGTTGATGTCTTTACCGAAGCAGTATGACCAGCTCAAAGACACCCTTAAATACGGTAAAAAATCTTTGTCTCTAGACACTATTATTAGTGCTATTAGATCTAAGGAACTGGAACTAAGAGCTAGTGGAAGAATGTCTAGGAATAGCTCTGAAGGATTGTTTGTTCAAGGAAGGGGTAGAACTGATAGAAGAGACAAGGATTATGATAAGGGTAAGAGCAAGGCTAGGTCTAAGTCTAAGGGAAAGAAAACCTGCTGGATTTGTGGGAAAGATGGTCACTATAAGCAGCAATGTTTTGTTTGGAAAGAGAGGAACAAACAAGGTTATAACAGTGGCGGTGAGTCTTCAAATGTCACTGGTCAAGTAATGGATGCTGCTGCATTAATGGTATCCGAGGTATTGCTGTCACAAGGAGATGATCTCCGAGAGAAATGGATCCTTGATACGGGATGCTCATTTCACATGACACCAAGAACAGAGTGGTTCCTTGAGCTGAATGAGACTAGCACGGGAAGAGTGAGAATGGCGAATGATACATACTCAGAGGTTAAGGGAATTGGAAGTATAAGAGTGAAGAATAAAGATAACTCAACGGTTCTCTTAACAAACGTGAGATATGTTCCAGAGATGTCGAAGAATCTGATCTCACTTGGCACTTTTGAAGACAATGGATGCTGGTTTCAATCCAGAGATGGAAGGATGAAGATAAACAAAGGATGCAGGACACTTCTTAAAGGAAATAAGAAGAACTCCTTGTATATCCTTGAAGGAACTGTCTTGGTTGGAGAAGTGAATGTGGCAGCAAGTATTAGAGATGAAACAAGGTTGTGGCACAGGAGGTTGGGGCATGTTGGACAGAAAGGAATGAAGACATTGGTCAAGAAAGGATACTTGGACAGAGATGGATTTCTGTGAAGATTGTGTGTATGGGAAAGCACACCGGGTCAGCTTTGGTTCAGGGAAACACGTTACTAGAGAGAAGCTTGACTACATTCATTCCGACTTATGGGGATCTCCTCATGTCCCTATGTCACATGGAAAGTGTCAATACTTCATCACTTTCATTGATGACTACTCAAGGAAGACATGGATATTTTTCTTAAAGAAGAAAGATGAAGCATTCAAGAGTTTTATCGAATGGAAGACAATGGTTGAGAAGCAGTTAGAAAGGAAGATCAAGACGCTAAGGACTGACAATGGACTCGAGTTTTGCAATAGGGAATTCGATAATTATTGCAAAGAAGAAGGGATTGTGAGACTAAAGGGAAAGGAAAACAACTCAATGGACTAAAGGGTCTACTTGAAGTAGAAGGTTTCATCTCAACAAAAGAAACGTTATCATCTTCTTTGTAGGGTCACAAGAACACTCATCTCTCTTGACTTTGATAAGAGTTGCAGAGCTCAAAGTCAAAGGTGATTGCGTGAGGAGAAAAGTTGCAGGCCTGCTATAATCTTCTCATCTCTCTCCAACAAACACGAAAAAGAGATAGTTGGGACCCAAGGTAAATTAATCTCTCCTAAAGATAGTTTCCTTGGTGTTCATGTTGGATTTGTATATATATGTTGTACAAGTTCAATAGCTGTCTAAGAAGAAAAAAAGGTGTGAGAACGTGTGTAAGAGAACTAAAAGAGAGAAGTGTATAAGTGATTAAGAGCTCGGTTTGAGCTAAGTGCTTAGTGGATTTTCCGGAATCATTCTCCGGCGAGACGTAGGTTTTACCCGCTTCCCACGGGGCCGAACTCGTTAAATTCTCTGTGTCATTTATATTCTCTGCATTTTTATTTTCAGTTCATAAGAAACACACGAGAGATCACAAGGAGAGATTGAGAGAACAAACTTAGAACAAAAGATTAAGACTTGTTTTCTTGAAACGTTTCACTAGTCTTAGTTTGGTTCAAAACTTTGTGTTTTGAGGTTCTAGTTACTGTCTCTAATCTCCACAAATTAGTATCAGAGCTCCAGGTTTGGAGCAGTTCCATCTCAAGGATTGAAGAGGATGTCTTCAACAAGAGTAGAGGTGGAGAAGTTCGACGGTAAAGGAGATTACATGTTATGGAAGGAGAAGCTCTTAGCACATCTTGAGATGCTAAGTCTGCTGGAAGGTCTTAAGGGTGAAGAGGATGAGGTGATTAACTCTGAATCAAGTTACTCTACTGCTGAGACGGACGTAGACGAAGCAGAAGAAGAGGCAGAAACTCCTAACACCGAAACTGAAGCAGAGAGAGTCCAAAAAGAGAAGAGGAGGAAAGCAAGATCAACCATCATCTTGTGTGTTGGTGATAACGTCTTGAGGAAGATTATCAAGCAGAAGACAGCCTCGGGGATGCTCAAACTCTTGGACAAGCTCTACATGGCAAAGTCTCTTCCAAACCGAATTTATCTCAAGCAACGGTTGTATAGCTACCGGATGAGTGACACTTTGAATATGGAGGAGAATATCAACGATTTCAGTAGGCTCATTACTGATTTGGAGCATGTCAAAGTTTCAGTCTCGGATGAAGATCAAGCCATCATCATGTTGATGTCTTTACCGAAGCAGTATGACCAGCTCAAAGACACCCTTAAATACGGTAAAAAATCTTTGTCTCTAGACACTATTATTAGTGCTATTAGATCTAAGGAACTGGAACTAAGAGCTAGTGGAAGAATGTCTAGGAATAGCTCTGAAGGATTGTTTGTTCAAGGAAGGGGTAGAACTGATAGAAGAGACAAGGATTATGATAAGGGTAAGAGCAAGGCTAGGTCTAAGTCTAAGGGAAAGAAAACCTGCTGGATTTGTGGGAAAGATGGTCACTATAAGCAGCAATGTTTTGTTTGGAAAGAGAGGAACAAACAAGGTTATAACAGTGGCGGTGAGTCTTCAAATGTCACTGGTCAAGTAATGGATGCTGCTGCATTAATGGTATCCGAGGTATTGCTGTCACAAGGAGATGATCTCCGAGAGAAATGGATCCTTGATACGGGATGCTCATTTCACATGACACCAAGAACAGAGTGGTTCCTTGAGCTGAATGAGACTAGCACGGGAAGAGTGAGAATGGCGAATGATACATACTCAGAGGTTAAGGGAATTGGAAGTATAAGAGTGAAGAATAAAGATAACTCAACGGTTCTCTTAACAAACGTGAGATATGTTCCAGAGATGTCGAAGAATCTGATCTCACTTGGCACTTTTGAAGACAATGGATGCTGGTTTCAATCCAGAGATGGAAGGATGAAGATAAACAAAGGATGCAGGACACTTCTTAAAGGAAATAAGAAGAACTCCTTGTATATCCTTGAAGGAACTGTCTTGGTTGGAGAAGTGAATGTGGCAGCAAGTATTAGAGATGAAACAAGGTTGTGGCACAGGAGGTTGGGGCATGTTGGACAGAAAGGAATGAAGACATTGGTCAAGAAAGGATACTTGGACAGAGATGGATTTCTGTGAAGATTGTGTGTATGGGAAAGCACACCGGGTCAGCTTTGGTTCAGGGAAACACGTTACTAGAGAGAAGCTTGACTACATTCATTCCGACTTATGGGGATCTCCTCATGTCCCTATGTCACATGGAAAGTGTCAATACTTCATCACTTTCATTGATGACTACTCAAGGAAGACATGGATATTTTTCTTAAAGAAGAAAGATGAAGCATTCAAGAGTTTTATCGAATGGAAGACAATGGTTGAGAAGCAGTTAGAAAGGAAGATCAAGACGCTAAGGACTGACAATGGACTCGAGTTTTGCAATAGGGAATTCGATAATTATTGCAAAGAAGAAGGGATTGTGAGACATAGAACGTGTTCCTACACTCCTCAGCAAAATGGAATTGCTGAGCGAATGAACCGTACTATACTCAACAAGGTGAGAAGCGTCTTAAGTGAGTCAGGACTGCCTAAAAGCTTCTGGGCAGAGGCTGCATCAACCGCCGTATATCAGATCAACAAATCTCCATCTTCAGCCGTGAGTTTTGAGATTCCTGATGAGCTTTGGACACGATCAAAACCGAGATATGAAGAGCTAAGGGTGTTCGGATCAGTGGTATTCATTCATAGTGATCAAGGAAAGCTGAATCCAAGAGCCAAGAAGGGAGTGTTTGTTGGATATCCGAATGGAGTAAAGGGTTACAAGTGTTGGATGCTAGAAGAAAAGAAGTTTGTGATCACAAGAGATGTGACATTTCAAGAAGAGATGATGTACAAACATCTAAACAAGAATTCCGAGATAAGTTCTAACCCTCAAATTTCTTCTATCTCTCTCACCTATGAGACCAATGATGGTAAGTTTAATGATCTAGGTGAAGCTGATGAAGAATTTAAAGATGATCAGCCTAAAGTTGAAGATACGGTTGAGAGAAGTCAAGCTTCAAGTGAACAACAAGGTGAAACGCAAACTGAAACAGAAGAAAACGCAGAGAAAGAAACTCAAAGTTATCAGCGCGAAGGGACAGAGAAAGGAGAGTGATCAAACCTCCTGAGAGGTATGATGAATCTAATGCGGTAGAATTTGTTGAACTGGACTGCGGTTTTGCTCTCATGATAGCAGAAGATGGTGGCTTTCCCGAGCCATGCTGTTTTGAAGAAGCAATGAGAGATAAGCATGCCGAGTTGTGGAAAGAAGCTGCTGATGAGGAGATGCATTCTCTTCACAAGAACCAAACATGGATTCTGGTTAAAAGGCCAAAGGACAACAAGGTGATTGGCTGCAAGTGGGTGTTCACAAGAAAATCAGGAATTGAGGGTGTTGAGAAACCAAGGCTGAAGGCTAGACTAGTTGCTAAGGGGTATCTACAAAAGGAAGGAATTGATTACCAAGAGATTTTCTCACCGGTTGTCAAGCATGTCTCAATAAGACTCATCTTGTCGTATGTGGTGAATCTTGACCTGGAACTGGAGCAAATGGACGTCAAGACAGCGTTTTTACATGGAACTCTTGATGAGTATATACTGATGGAGCAACCAGAGGGTTATGAGGTTCAGAACGGTTCAGATGAGGTGTGTCTTCTAAAGAAATCTCTGTATGGGCTTAAGCAAGCTCCAAGGCAATGGAATCAGAGATTCAACTCCTTCATGATGGACTCAGGATATGAGAGAAGCAACTATGACATGTTATATGTCGATGATATGTTAATTGCGGCTAAAGACATGAAGAAGATTCAAGAGCTTAAGAATCTATTGAAGGCTGAGTTTGAGATGAAAGATTTGGGAGAAGCTAAGAAGATTTTGGGTATGGAAATCAAGAGAGATAGAGTGAAAGGTACTCTAGAGGTATCACAAGAAGAATACCTTGGAAAGGTATTGGAAACTTATGGAATGGATAAGTCTAAAAGTGTGAACACTCCATTAGGAGCTCACATTAGGCTAATGGCAGCAACTGATCAAGAAGCCAAAGCTTAAGAAGAATTCATGAGGTCCATTCCATACTCTAATGCTGTTGGAAGTATCATGTATTCCATGATAAAAACCAGGCCCGATCTTGCTTATCCTTTGTGTGTGATAAGCCGGTACATGAGCATACCTTTAAAGGAGCATTGGGAAGCTGCAAAATGGATAATGAGATACATCAAAGGGACACAAGACCTGAAGCTATTCTACAAGAGACAAGACAGTGTAGAGATCAAAGGGTTTTGCGATTCAGATTATGCGGCTGATCAAGACAAGAGAAGGTCTGTAACGGGTTATGTTTTTACTGCAGGAGGCAATGTTATTAGCTGGAAATCAGGGCTGCAGAAGGTGGTGGCACTGCCTACAACCGAGGCAGAATATATGGCATTGACAGAGGCAGTTAAAGAGGCAGTTTGGTTGAAAGGTTTAACCGAAGAATTGGGTTTTAAGCAAGAAAAAGTTGAAGTTCTATGTGATTCGCAGAGTGCCATATCTCTGTCCAAGAACTCTGTGCATCACGAGAGAACAAATCACATAGATGTGCGGCTGCATTTCATAAGAGATAAGATTGCAGAAGGAGAAATCAAAGTGAGCAAGGTGTCTACGTTATGGAATCCGACAGACATCTTCACCAAGACAGTTCCAGTGAGCAAGTTTCAAAAGGCTTTGGAGTTGCTCAGAATTTCAAGCCACTAAGTGGAAGAGAAGAAGAATCCGGAGAATGGAAAATCCAAGTATACTAAGCTAAAAAATCAAGAATGGGAAAGAAGTATTCAAACCAAGGTGGAGTTTGTTGAAAATTGGTCTGAATACTTGAAACCAGATTATCAAGAATTTCTGATAATCTAAACGTTGAGGAGTTGTGGTCTTGGACCGACCGGTCCTTATAGTGGATCGGTCGGTCCGATTTCCAGAGACAAACTCGGTTGCGGAACGTTGAGGTGGATCGACCGGTCTGGTGTAGGATCGACCGGTCTTGGTCTGAATTCAAATCAAGAAGGTTGATCAAAGACTCAGAATGAATCCGAAGGTTTAGACTTCTAAAGGGAAAGGAAAACAACTCAATGGACTAAAGGGTCTACTTGAAGCAGAAGGTTTCATCTTAACAAAAGAAACGTTATCATCTTCTTTGTAGGGTCACAAGAACACTCATCTCTCTTGACTTTGATAAGAGTTGCAGAGCTCAAAGTCAAAGGTGATTGCGTGAGGAGAAAAGTTGCAGGCCTGCTATAATCTTCTCATCTCTCTCCAACAAACACGAAAAAGAGATAGTTGGGACCCAAGGTAAATTAATCTCACCTAAAGATAGTTTCCTTGGTGTTCATGTTGGATTTGTATATATATGTTGTACAAGTTCAATAGCTGTCTAAGAAGAAAAAAAGGTGTGAGAACGTGTGTAAGAGAACTAAAAGAGAGAAGTGTATAAGTGATTAAGAGCTCGGTTTGAGCTAAGTGCTTAGTGGATTTTCCGGAATCATTCTCCGGCGAGACGTAGGTTTTACCCGCTTCCCACGGGGCCGAACTCGTTAAATTCTCTGTGTCATTTATATTCTCTGCATTTTTATTTTCAGTTCATAAGAAACACACGAGAGATCACAAGGAGAGATTGAGAGAACAAACTTAGAACAAAAGATTAAGACTTGTTTTCTTGAAACGTTTCATTAGTCTTAGTTTGGTTCAAAACTTTGTGTTTTGAGGTTCTAGTTACTGTCTCTAATCTCCACATACATTTTTTATATTTGGGCAGAACATGGTTCACTATACTTATTGTAAGTCAATTTAAGTTGAAAGTCCATATTCACACATATAAACATGTTAACTAATTGATCGTTAAAAATTAAATCATAAGAATTAATATCCTTTCTACAAAATCCCCAAGATAGTTGAAATAGCATAGTAAACCAAGAAATATGTCGTTGGTATATTTGTACATGTATGTGTAAAGAGATCGCATCAACACACACAAAATGTATCCTTTCATGATATCTAACTGACTATTTTAAAAATATAAAATCTCTTGTACAATCAAACCATAGTGAAACAACAAGCAGCCATTTCACCAAAATTTAGGCCAGCTCTGACTATTGTTTTGAATGTTCACAAGTTGTGAGTGGATCTAAACCAGAGAAAACCTCTGACGAATCTTGGGAAGAACAAGAACTTGCCTTATGTATTTGCTTAAGTAGACCGTAAGTTTAACCTTATGATTACATACTTGTAATCCATCCCATAATTGCCACTAGAACAAATGAATCAACGATTTCATATTGATGGAGTTTTCGGTTATGGGAAGGAAGAATGTCTAACCTTGATCCATTGCATTGTTTGACATGATGATGATTCTTTGATGATTGTTTGATCTTCTCCTTCCCTTTCTTACTGCGATCTCCCCTTCGACGGAGCCAGGGTTTACCAATTCCGATCACACTCTCTAATCTCTCTTTTCTGTTTATGTGTTTTCTCTTCTTGTCTCAATTCTGAATAAGACAGAACTTGTCTGCAATAACTTCCTCATTTCCCTTATATATGATGGCCCACGCGATTAAGAGAAAATGAGGAGGATTTGTGTCTCTTAATGAGACACCCCTTCATTTAATTATAACACATAAACTATATTTTAATACATATACATTTATATAAGTTAAACCATTATATATAAATGCATATGAACCTTAGATTAGATTCTTTATTGGGTGGAGTAAGAGAGTTGACATCAAACCCATTCCGGTATCTTTTCTTTGATTCGGTCCATCACCGTATCCCGTTACATACCGGAAACCTTAAGCCTTACATTAAACTTAAACTATAATAGTTGAACCGTTAATACTTCGGCCACACTAAAGGAAATATTCTTACATTCTCCCACTTGGCCGTGTATTAACTTAATGGTTCAACTTCCTTTAATGCGCATCATTTCATTAAGCTTAACTAATTCTTTAAGTACCATAAAATCAGAATTCATTGAATGAGGCGGTCCCTTATCTTTCACAGCGATAAGTTCCCTTCCATCGTCACAAACCAATTCTAACTTTACTACTTCTTTAATATTTGTGAGATTACTTAATTCTCAAAATTTCTGTATGTTGAGATATAACCTTATTCTCAACTCATATATTATCCAAACATTACATGTACATATCATAATGATAACATATTAAGTTTTGCAGAAAACACCTAAAACTTTATTGGATTCACATTACTTAAGTTAGCATCTTTACAATAGCATAATATCAATACAGCAAGGTCTTATCAATTATTCCCATCCTCTCTACATGGCCAATGAATATACCGGGAGGGAGTCCTTTCGTTAACGGATCCGCTACCATCATATCCGTTCTTATATGCTCAATTGCTACTCTGCGTTTCTGCACTTCTTCCTTTACAGACAAGTATTTTATCTCCATGTGTTTAGCACCTTTCGAATACTTGTCGTTCTTTGAGAAGAAGACTGCTGCGGAATTATCACAATACATTCTCAGCGGCTTGGAAATACTGTCGATAAGTCCAGTCCTGAGACAAAGTTCCGCAGCCACAATGCTTGAACTGTGGCCTCATAGCATGCCACAAATTCTGCTTCCATGGTAGATGTAGCAATGACAGACTGCTTTCCACTCTTCCATGATACTGCTCCCCCAGCTAATAGGAACAGATAGCCATACGTCGATTTTAGAGTATCGACACACCCGACATAGTCTGAATTAGAGTATCCGATTACTTCAAGATTATCGGATCTCCTGTACGTAAGCATAAACTCTTTGGTGTCTTGCAAGTACCTGAGAACTTTTTTTGCAGCCTTTCAGTGGTCCATTCCAGGATTACTTTGATATCGACCCAAGACACCAACCGCGAAACTGATGTCTGGTCGAGTACATGTTTGAATGTAATTCAAACTTCCTACCACTGATAGGTAAGGGATCATCTCCATTTCCTTTCTCTCTAGTTCATTCTTTGGACATTGACCTTTATTAAATTTGTCCCCTTTCTGAACTGGAGCTTTGCTTAACTTGCACTTTTCCATCCCATATCTCTTCAAGACTTTATCTATGTATCCTTTCTGAGACAAACTCAAAAATCCTTGTGATCTATCCCGGATTATTTCAATCCCTATCACATAGTTTGCCTCACCCATATCCTTCATTTCAAAGTTCTTTGAGAGATATTTCTTTACATCACTCAACATACTCATATCATTTGTAGCCAACAATATATTGTCAACATACAATACTAGAATGACATACTTGCTCCCACTGACTTTCATATAAATACATCGATCAACGATGACCTCTATGAAACCGTATGACAAAATGGTATCATTGAACTTTAAATACCATTGTCGGGAGGCCTGTTTCAATCCATATATTGACTTCCTCAGCCTACACACAAGATTTTCTTTCCCTGCAGCCACATAACCTTCCGGCTGGTCCATGTAAACTTCTTCCTCAAATTCTCCATTAAGAAAGGCAGTTTTAACATCCATTTGATGTAGCTCCATATCATAATGAGCTACCAATCCCATGACAACTCTTAAGGAATCCTTCTTTGAAACTGGAGAGAAGGTATCCGTATAGTCAATGCCCTCTTTTTGAGTGAACCCTTTAGCAACAAGGCGAGCCTTGTACCTTTCTATATTACCTTTAGAGTTCCGTTTGGTCGTAAAGATCCACTTACACCCAACGGTTTTGAAACCATCAGGTAACTCTGCTAGGTCCCACACTTGGTTCACTTCCATAGAAGACATTTCGTCGTCTGAAGCATTCGACCACTTTTCAGAATTTTCACTTTCCATGGCTTTTCTGAATGTTTTCGGTTCTTCATCAAGACTAAGGTCACATTCATTCTCAACATCATAAACTACATAGTCATCTCTAATGGCGGATCTTCTTTCCCTTCCAGATCGCCTTAATTGTTCTTGTGGTACAACGTTCTGTTCTTGAATGACGACTTATTCATTTTCGGTTTCCTGAACTAGTGGGTCCGTATGTTCTTCATTATGTTGTTCTGTTTCGATATTAGACTGTTCACCGACAACAGGAACAACAACTTGGGTTGGAACTACGGGTGAAGAACTTCTACCCGTATTTCTTTAATGTTCACTCCCCTAGATTCTGAACTCCCACTAGATTCACCATTTTCAATGAACCTTGCATTACCAGTCTCGACAATTCTCGTACTGTGGTTAGGACAGTAGAACACAAACCCCTTTGACTTTGCTGGATAGCCAATGAAAAATCCACTGACGGTCCTAGAGTCCAATTTCTTTTCATGCGGATTATACGGCTTTACTTCAGCTGGACATCCCCAAACACGTAAGTGTCTTAAACTGGGTTTCCTTCCCGTGAATAGTTCAAATGGAGTCATTGGAACCACTTTACTAGGAACCCGGTTTATAATATATGTTGCAGTCCTTAATGCGTATGTCCACATTGACATTGGTAGTTTGCAATTACTTAACATGCTCCTAACCATTTCCATTAAAGTACGGTTACGCCTTTCAGCTACACCGTTCTGCTGAGGTGTTCCGGTCATTGTGTATTGAGCACAAATGCCCTTACTTTCCAGAAATTTAGCAAATGGCCCTGGACATTGTCCTCTTTCGGTGAATCGACCATAATATTCACCACCTCTATCAGATCACACAACTTTTACTTTCTTTTCAAGTTGCCTTTCTACTTCAGCAATGAACACTTTCAGTACGTCCACCGAGTGAGCCTTTTCATGCAACAAATAAGTATATCCATACCGTGAGTAATCATCAATAAAAGTGATGAAATACTTCTCACCACTCCATGACGGAGCATCTATAGGGCCACAAATATCTGTGTGAATTAACTCTAAGAGTTCATTACTTCTTGTGGCTTGTTTCTTTGTGATGTGTTTGGTTTGCTTTCCTTTAATGCATTCTATACACACATCCAAGTCACTAAAATCCAATGGAGGTAATAATTCTTTCTTTATTAACCTCATCATCCGTTCTTTGGATATGTGACCTAATCTTTTATGCCACAAAAATGCTGAGTTTTCACTAGTTGCACTACGTTTAATTCCTCAATACTCAATATTAAACAAAGATTCAGAGAAGGCTTTATCAAGATTGAACTTAAAAAGTGAATCACACAATGTACCATTACCATAAAAGTATCTGTTACGGTACAACGAAAACACACCATTACAAATCTCAAAGTTAAAACCTACATCATCCAACCTACTAACTGAAACAAGATTTCTAGCACACTCAGGTACAAAGAGACAATTTGCAAGATCTACCAAACATCCAGTATTGAAGATCAATCTATACGTCCCAATGCCTTCTATTTGTGCCTTCACCCTATTTCCCATGAACAAGTACCTTTCAGTTCCTTTTAAAGGCTGGATCGAACTGAATCCCTGTTCAATATGAGATACATGAGTAGAGGCTCTAGAATCAAGCCACCAAGTATTTCTAGGCACTTCTACAAGATTCATTTCAGAACAAACATATAAATGTTCGGTACCTTTCTTGTCGAACCATGCCTTTCTTTTAGGACAGTCTTTCTTTATGTGTCCCTCCTTCTTGCAGAAGAAGCACTTGACAACTTTATGGATTTTACTTTCAGGAGTCTTGAAGACAGCCTTATCCTTCTTTTTGCCCTTGCTTGGTTTCTTGGAGCTGCTCATGGTACTGTTTAGTCCAGCAATTAGTGCAATGTCCCCCTTCTGTTTCTTTAATCTCGCTTCCTCCTGAACGAGCATGGCCTTCAATTCTTGAAAGTTTCACTTATCCTTAATGGTGTTGTAATTCACCTGGAACTGACCATACTCTATAGGCAGAGAGTTCATAATAAACTGAACCAAGAAGGACTCATGCACTTCCATACCCATGGACGTTAACTTTGATGCCAAGTTTGACATGTGAGTGACATGGTCATGGATTGTCTGAGACCAATCGGACCTCTTCGTAGTTAGCACACTCATGAGACTACCTACAATTGATTTGTCAGCGACATCCGATTGGGATTGTTCTTTGATTTTCAAGATGAATTCCCTTGCTTTCTCTGTCTTAGGCATGGATGGCTTAATACTGTCCGCCATCGACATCCTAAGTAAATTCAGGCACAGCCGGTTAGAGCGCTCCCATTTCTCATAACGAGATTTTTGCAATTCGGTGCTCGTAGCCGTAATGGTTGCCGACTCTTCATCCGTAAGAATAGTCTAATCAAGGGACATTACACCCAAGGAAAACCTAATTTTTTCAGACCATTCCTCATAGTTGAGCCCGTTGAACTTCACGACAGAGTTTGCTGAAGCAAACGAAGCTGCAAAATTTTATATATGCTTACCATTAGTTCTATGAGACTTTAATAGATTCGTCGACAACAAATAATCTAAACACTTTCATTTGTATGTATTCAAGCAACCTTTGGGCAATACTTTAAACACATACACTTAAATTGATGCTTGTTTAGATTTTCTTTAATAATTAATCAATCTATAGTTACAGTGGATAGCAATGCTACCTTTGGGTATACACACCATCAACCGCAACATGGGTGAATAATACTTTAGTTGTTATTTAATACACCCAATGATCCACCTTTGGGTGATCTCCTAGGATATACTAAGTAAGCAATTGATCAATCAATAAACTTTTCATGTCATTTAGCATCCTTTAATCATGATCAATTATGAATCTTTACTTTACCGTCACATTAAATATAACCAGACCACTTTGGTGATTAACAAGTTATACGTAATATGAACTCTTTTCTTATAAGTTTTTTTAGTAAAAAAAAAAATTTATATATATTAACATTTCATAATAGATTAGCCTTTCACATTTCAGAAAAACTAGCGGAAACGTTTTACGGTTTAAATTATTATTTTTTTTTTATTCTGGGACATGGACCGACCGGTCCGGACCATGGACCGACCGGTCCGGATTCCAGAGACCCTATGCTGCTCACGGACCGACCGGTCCAGGACATGGACCGACCGGTCCGGATTCCAGAGCCCTTACCGCAGCTCATGGACCGACCGGTCCGGGACATGGACCGACCGGTCCCGATTCCAGAGCCCTCTCTGCGCCTTATGGACCGACCGGTCCAATACATGGACTGACCGGTCCGGTCTCCAGAATCGGTTACTGTTCATCGCGACTGTTCATCGCGAATTATAGTTTCAAAACTTTAAAATTCCATAACTTTTGATTTACTTGATGGATTTTAATGAATTTTATACCGATGGATAGATAATTTCATCCTATACACATTGATATAACTTTTAGACCATTTTCATATTCAATGCGTTGATAAAATTTCTTAGAGAGAAAACGAGTTTTTTCGGTTTTATCCATCAATATGCTTTAAAGTGAAACAAATGATTCTAGTATGGCTCTGATACCACATGTAAGTTTAACCTTATGATTACATACTTGTAATCCATCCCATAATCGCCACTTGAACAAATGAATCAACGATTTCATATTGATGGAGTTTTCGGTTATGAGAAGGAAGAATGTCTAACCTTGATCCATTGCATTGTTTGACATGATGATGATTCCTTGATGATTGTTTGATCTTATCCTTCCCTTCCTTACTGCGATCTCCCCTTCGACGGAGCCGGGGTTTACCGATTCCGATCACACTCTCTAATCTCTCTTTTCTGTTTATGTGTTTTCTCTTCTTGTCTCAATTCTGAATGAGACAGAACTTGTCTGCAATAACTTCCTCCTTTCCCTTATATATGATGGCCCACGTGATTAAGAGAAAAGGAGGAGGATTTGTGTCTCTTAATGAGACACCCCTTCATTTAATTATAACACATAAACTATACTTTAATACATATACATTTATATAAGTTAAACCATTATATATAAATGCATATGAACCTTAGATTAGATTCTTTATTGGGTGGAGTAAGAGAGTTGACATCAAACCCATTTCGGTATCTTTTCTTTGATTCGGTCCATCACTGTATCCCGTTACATACCGGAAACCTTAAGCCTTACATTAAACTTAAACTATAATAGTTGGACCGTTAATACTTCGGCCACACTAAAGGAAATAGTCTTACATAGACCAAACAATGAGCACAACTGCACAAGACAATTACACTAAATCGATGTAGATAACGGGGTATATACTAAAATGTATACTGTGATTTGTGACGAAGTTGTCCATAATGTTTGTGGGCCGTGTAGTAAGTAATAATTTGACATCACTTAGGAGTAATTAGTGGCTTTATTCAACTCCATATATTTTCGTAAGTTATTCAACACACTCCCAAATGTTAGAACTTAAACAAAATAATAATTTAATTAGAAGCACAAGAAGAAAGCCTCTCAAGAAAACAAGATTGTTCAAAAAAAGATTCAACGACGTTTTCCGCATTGTAACAAAATCATTATTTTTCGTCCTTTTCGTATACGATTATTCCAAAACTGATTACATTCTTATCTACAAAATAAAAATATTTATCGAACATCAACAATAATAGATGCTAACAGCCTTCAAAAGCCAAGTACTAACCCATAAAAGAAAACAATTTTGTTGTTGTTGTCGTCTTATTTACCAAATACAAGTAGAGTGTCTCAATTTTCTTTTCCATTTTTATATCGATGGATGTTAATAAAAGACAAAAAAAAAAAGAAGCATTTTGTCATAACAAGAAAAAACACGTTTAAGCGACAAAATCATTGAATCAGATTTTGGGTTCACACAAAACGCGCATCATAAGCCGCGTGACTTTGGTGAGACGCATGAACCACACCTGAAACGCTCGACGCGCGACACCATTTTGCTCCTGGCGTCTAGTGTACGCACCACTATGGGGCTTAGATTGCGATATGTGGGGCCAAAGCATAGCTGAGTTGATACTTCTAGCTAAAAACTTGTGAAGATAACAATTTTCTCTTAAAAAATCTAGACTTGTTGAACCAAAAATCTACTATAACATAACAAATGATGAAATAGAACAATCTTTTGTTGTTTTTTGTTTGTTACATCATTTAAAAAAATGTTTGATGAACAATTTTATTTTTTACATTCCAAACCACAATGACCATCCATATCTACTCGCATCATGTTACGTGGTGGATGTAGAAATCATTTTCATCCGGTTCAAAACTAAAAATCATTAAACAATACACCATAAAATTATACATCAACATGGACATCATAAAAAATCTTTAAACAAATACACTAATTTTAAAAAATTTATGGTGGGCAAGTGCCCCACCCTTCTTTTCACTGCTTTGATCTATTAAATTTATATTTTCCAAAACGAATAATAAAAACATTAATAAAATTTGCTCAACAATAGTTCTTTCTCAAAAAAAAAAAAAAAAGTTTGGTGAACAAATGGATTAATGGACTTCAACAAACAAATTTGTCTAATATCAAATACTTTTGACATATTTGGAAATTTTAAATTGAGTAAATCCGATGGTTGAGATATTTAAAAACTTCATCAAACTTTTCATTCGATTTTCAAAAAGATGCGATATATTACAAATCATTTTCACTAGATGTAGGATATACACACAAACTATTTCCATTAATTAATACTTTAATTGTTTCCTCACAAAGAGTTATCGAAAAATTAATTTCGTGACCACTATTTTTCTCGTTAGTCCTTACTATTCCACTTTAATTTATTATAATATATATCCTTCACATTATTATCGTTTACTTAAAAATTAATATATCGACGGTACCTTAATTTAGTATATAAATCAAATAAATGTGACATGTTCGAGCATAACTTAGCCACTTCTCTTTAATAAAAGTCCCCAAAGACTTTTTCTCAGGATCTCACTAAACATATAAATAACAATCTCTCTCTCTCAGTTTCGCCACCGTCGTCTCCGCCGCGAATCAAATCTCTCCGGCGTAAAAAAAAAAATCCAGAAATCGGAAATGGGGAAAGGCGGTACGCTAAGCGAAAGCGTGATTAAGAAGATCGTTCTCTCATACAGCTACGTAGCGATATGGATCTTCCTGAGTTTCACCGTAATCGTCTACAACAAATACATCCTCGATAAGAAGATGTACAATTGGCCATTCCCGATCTCACTCACCATGATCCACATGTCCTTCTGCTCAACCCTAGCTTTCCTCATCATCAAGGTTTTCAAATTCGTCGAGCCGGTTTCAATGTCGCGAGAGACTTACCTCAGATCCGTCGTCCCGATCGGTGCTTTGTACTCTCTCTCACTCTGGCTTTCGAATTCCGCTTACATTTACTTATCCGTATCCTTCATTCAAATGCTTAAAGCTTTAATGCCTGTTGCTGTTTACTCGATTGGGGTTTTGTTGAAGAAGGAAGGTTTCAAATCTGATACTATGGTTAATATGCTTTCGATTTCGTTTGGTGTTGCGATTGCTGCTTATGGTGAAGCTAGATTTGATGTTTGGGGTGTGATTCTTCAGCTTGGTGCTGTTGCTTTTGAAGCGACTCGTTTGGTATTGATTCAGATCTTGCTTACATCTAAAGGAATCACGCTTAATCCAATTACGTCTCTGTATTACGTTGCTCCTTGTTGCTTGGCGTTCTTGTTTATTCCGTGGATCTACGTTGAGTTCCCTGTTCTTAGAGATACGTCTAGCTTTCACTTCGATTACGCTGTTTTCGGGACGAATTCGTTGTGTGCTTTCGCGTTGAATCTTGCGGTTTTCTTGCTTGTTGGGAAAACCTCTGCTTTGACTATGAATGTTGCTGGTGTGGTTAAGGATTGGTTATTGATCGCGTTTTCGTGGTCTGTGATTAAGGATACTGTGACTCCTATTAATCTTTTCGGGTACGGGATCGCGTTTTTGGGAGTTGCGTATTATAATCACGCCAAGTTACAGGCTTTGAAGGCGAAAGAAGCTCAGAAGAAGATTCAACAAGCTGATGAAGAGAGTGGGAGGTTGCTTGAAGAGAGGGAAGGAGATAAGAATGAGTCTGATGGTAACTAAATGAAGAGTTTTTTTTTTTTTTTATATTCAGAAAACAAGAAAAATGGAATTTGAGCAAATACATGATTTGGCTGAATAAAAGACTTATGTTTATGATTTGGGCACAAAGAGGTTCTTGTTGAATCTTTGTGGTCCTATTGATTTGCTCATAGGTTGATGTCAGAATCTCTTATTTGTTTTTTTTTTTTCTTTCTTCAAAGCTTTTTCTCTGTTTTTTCGTATTGTTTTCTTCAAAGTAATTTATGGTTACAATTATGTTACTGAACCTCTTCTGTTAATGGATTTTCCTATTTCTTTATTTAACAAGACTGAAACTATTGAAAGTTTCAGTTGACTTGTGGATGGTAAATTTTGTGAATCTCTCTAGTGAGAATTCGTTCATGCAAATGTTCGGTTAATCGACGAGATTCAGTGATGGTGTGATTCAAAGCAATAAGTGATCCGGTAAATTCCTAAACAAAGGTATTATTTGTCTACAAGACGCAAGAAAAATAAGTATACAATTTGAGAAAATTCGTAAGAGAAGATTGTGGTGTAATTGTTGATTTCTCTTGTTTGATTTTATAACGGAGGATTTACAAAATATTGGGCCTAAACAAATGTTAGTGTTTTGATCTCGGTACAAAGACTCAGTTAAACAAGAAACTCAACTAGATTTGGTAACAATCGAATAAAGCATGAGCTTGAAGGTTAAAACTTATTCATTTCTCTTTTTCTGATCAGAATGCTATTAGAATAGTGTTCTTGATTTACATTGTTGTCATTGTGAAATATCAGAGCAACTCTTGTTTTGGTCTATGAACAAGGTCCCAAGCATAAGTTTCTGCCCTGAGTAACAAGTAATCCTCTTTTTTCACTGAGAAATATAAATTTGTGTTCATAGGGAGATAGTGCTTTTGTGTACCTAAACAATCGAATAGTACAAGGCTCATACTTTGAGTCATAATGAACAAGGTATATAACGATTATTGAGCTTAGTATAACATCCACACAAATACATCTTACTTCTTAGGTTAAGATCCAGAAAAATACATCTTACTTGGGTAATAAGGAAATGTAAGCACCATAGAGAGAGAGAGAGAGCTTCTTCTTTCTTTTGAGAGAATGAGAGAAAGAGAGAGATGAGGCTTCCTACACCTTAGCCCTCTTAACCTTCGGAATACACCTATCTAAAAGAAAAATGAGAGGGTTTCACTTCTTCTTCTTCTTCTTCTTCTTCTTCTTCTTAGTTACCAAAAATCGAGAATCAAGAGCAAACTTATTATGTACCTGGGACAGTATAGCCAGTAGACTGGCGGCCACGAACTGTACCTGCCGGAATATCCTTATTAGCTACAAACTTACATCCTAACACATCACATTCACATTCAGATCCACATCCATTAAGCTTCACCGCCTTTTCTACAGCGCCTTCTCCCCTGATATAAACCCTAGCATTGCGTATGCTGTTAAAAACAACAAAGACAGAGTCTTTAGTAATTAGCATTTTAAATTAACTTGAGATAAGTTGGGGGGAAAATGGAGGAAGAAAGGCACAAACCCAGTGAAGACAACAACTACACAGATTTCCCCACATGAAGAGAAATGTTTAATCAGAGCCCTCTTGATAACGTCCCCAGGATGGGAAATGTCATATCCCGTAACATCCACACTGTATAATAATTTGATTGCAACGTTATCAAACATGACAAGAACACATCTTACCTATCCTAATCTCCAAAACCAATAAGTCTACTTACCATCCTGATCCATCCTTGCGGGTAGGATTCAGTTGTTTAAAAGCATTAACGACAACCTTCCATCCTCCCATGTCACTCCCATTAAGTTCCAACGCCTTCTTTTCTGCGTCTTCACCACGAATATGAATGACACATCTGTAAAAGGAAGGAAAACACAAGTTTCTAGTTAGCTCTTTTAACTTTAAACCTGGCTGGGGAAAGTTTCAAGGAAGAAGAAGAAGACACAAACCTGCTTCCAACATCTCTGGGAATAACAATGTTCATGATCGTTCCACATGAAGAGAAATGTCTCCTCAACCCGCTCTCGAGTTCATCCCCACCAAGTGAATTGTCATATCCCTCTACGCAAATACTAAAAATCATATATATACATCAACAAGAAGAACACATCTAAGAGATACAAATTATCCAAACAAAACAAAAGAAGAAGACCAATTTACCGGAAATGTCTATTGGCTTCATCATCAGTAGATTCACGACCCTCCAATTCCAGTAATTTCATTCCCTAAGGTACGAAAGATCTAATCAGAAAAATTCCATTGATACGATTTCTTCTTGCGAAGAAACCATTAAGAACCAGAGGTTACAGAGTGAGGCAGAAAAAAGCCCTTAGGACAAGAAAAAGAATATTACTTTGATGGTGGATTCGTCCATGGAGAAGTTGAAAGAAGACCCGAATAAAGGGTTTTTTTCAGTTTTTAGGTCTTTAGGAAGAACAAAAGGTATTTATAATGTTTTTCTGATTCTGATTCGACGATTGCGACATGATAAAGAACTCGGGGACCGACTTATCCGTATATGTTGGATTCTTATTGAATATAATCCCAATCACTATTTAACTGTCTACCATTTGATTTGCCCTTCTTATGTTTCCGAACATATTTTTTTAATTTTTCTGTCGGCTGGTTAAAAATTAGGGTTTTTTAAAACAACCCTTGAAAATTAGTCTTTCGTCACTACGCTCGAAGTTTGAAACACTAATGTGGGCGATGCAATGTCTTATTGAAAACAGAGATAACATTCACAACAAACTTTTCTAGTTTGGTGATGATCGTATCTATACCGATGGAATGGTCAACTTTTAGAATTCGCTTCGACAATTTGCTCAAGTTAAAAGAGAAGGCTCTCTTTCTTCTTCTGAGAGAGAGGGAGGGTACTTTTCTACTCCTTAGGCCACTGCGCCTTCAACCAATCTAAAACAAACAAAGACCTAATGAGAGGGTTTTACTTTATTTTTGGGTTTGTTACCAGGAATCGAGAGTCAAGAGTAAACTTATGTACCTGGGGTAAAGCCAACACTGCCACGATTTAGGAGATGAGGTTTTTTTTTTTCCAGGAATACGCTTTTCAGCTACGAGCTTACATCCTTCCACACCACATTGACATTTCCTAAGATTCAAGGCCTTTTCTACTGCGCCTTCTCCCTTGATGAGAACCCTAACTTTTGTGTAGCTGTAGAAATGAACAAAGATAAGTCTTCAGTGATTGGCATTTAGTAACTTGGGAAAAATGGAGGAAGAGAGCCACAAACAATAGAATAGTTTCAAGGATCTCTCCACACGAAGAGAAATGTTTAATCACGGCCCTCTCGATCTCTTTCTCAGGGAGATGAAAGTCAAATCCCTTGACATAAATCCTATAGAATAAAAAGATTGCAATGTTATGAAACATGACAAGAAAACATGTTACAGTTACTAATCTCCAAAAAAAAAAATACTTACACGCTTGATCCTGATTCTTCCAAGTAGGATATGGGTCTCTTGCAACCACGAGGCGGAAGCATTTTTGGTAGCTCAACGACTATCTTCCATCCTCCCATGTCACTTCCATTAAGTTCCATCACCTTCTTTTCTATGTCTTGTCCAGTAATATGAATGGAGGAACTGTGAAACAAAACCAAAAATTAAATAAGCCTTTTCTTTAACTCTTGGGGAAAATTTGCAGAACACCGACCTGTTTTTATGACTGTAGAAGAGCTCATTTCTTGGAATGGTAACGTAATCGATCTCTCCACATGAAGAGAAATGACTCTTCAACGCTTTCTTGAGTTCATCCCCACGAAGACAAGGGTCATATCCGTGAACGTGAACACTGAAATAATAAATATTATCAACAAGAAGATCACACCTTACCGATACAAATTATCCAAACAAAACAAAAAGCAATTTACCCGAAAGCTCTAATGATCTTATCCCTTTCCTCGCGATCTTTCAATTCCGAATCGACATCAGTAGTAGATTTACGATCCTCCAATTCCAGCAATTTCATCCCCTAAGGTACGTACGAAAGATCAAATCAGAAACTTCGAATATTTTTTTCTCGATACAATAGGAAAACAGAAACAGAGGTTAAAGAGTGAGACAGAAGAAAGAAAGCCATAAAGAGAAGAAGAAGATTTACTCTGATGGTGGATTCGTCCATGGCGGAGTTGCGCGAAGAACGAACGATTGCTAGGTTTTCGAGAGGCGGATAACCTTGAAGATATTTTCAACTTTTGGGAAGATGGTGTTTATATATCTTTAAGAGCAAACGATTGGGCCTCGACAAGAAGAAGAAGATTAGTTACTTTGACTGTGGATTCGTCCATGGAGAGAAGCTGAGCAGAGCGACGACAATGCTAGGTTTTCAATAAGCTTAAAGATAATTTTCAATTTTAGGTATTTAGGAAGAAGAAAGGTATTTATACTCCTTTTTTTTTTTCTTCTTTTGATTCGACGATTGCAACATGATGGAAAATTCGGGGACCGACTTTTCTGTATTATTTGGATTTTTATTAAATAAGCCCAATCACTATTTATGTAATAAGAATTACGTAGATGTTACAAACAAACATAAATTCCGGTTAGATAACCTGCCCAGAACAAGACTAAAATTGTAACATCCGCGAACCAAAATTAGGAATTCTGGAGGTCGTGTTGAGCGACACGAAGAGTGTGTCGATCGACACGAGGAGTTTGTTAGTGTCGATCGACAAAACCGTTGGTGTCGCTCGACACTTACATTTTTAGAACCGGGTGATTAACTTTTTAATCACAGTTTAGGGCTCGGTTTAAGGATTTCGCCCTAGGGTTCGTTTATATAGATTCCTGAGGTTAGTAGCCGCGTTTGAGTAGAGAAAAACGCAGAAAATTCCTAAGGGTTTGAGAGAAAGAGAGAGTTCCGTGAAGGATTATCATTGGTCTCGTGCTTTTGATCTTTCCATTGTCGTTCCTCGTGGGAAACTGATCCGATCGTTCAATTCTGGAGTCTAGAGGGTCTGTTCGGGAGTCATCTTCGTTCCAGATCCGTTTTTCCTCGTCCCTTTAAAGCCAAGGTGAGTTGTGACTGTTGGTTTCTAGGCGATGAGGATAAATGTTTAGTTTTTGAGTGATTGATTGCTGTGAAATTGGTTGTTGTTGTTTGTGATGTTGTTGTGATGGATTCTATTGGATTGTAGTGCTTTTCGGTGTAGGTTTGCGACTCGTAATCACCGGAATAGAGTCTTAGTATCATCCTCTTTGACCTTTCAAAATGATTCCACGGTAAGTTTTGTGTTTGCTTGTGACTTCTTGTAGCTTATAGTCTTGTTCTGTGAATGTTGCAGAAATATGGACGCCGGAGCTAGAGGTCGTGGTAGAGGTCGTGGCAGAGGTCATCGTGGTCGTGGACCAGTGGTTGAGTCGTCTTTGAGTGCTACGCATGCGTCAGGTACTCCTATGCATCATACGGGTTCTGTGAGCAAGACCAATACTACCGTGAGTGTTGTGGGTGCCGGGAGAGGCGCCGGGATAGCTAGTAGAGGAGCAGGACCGGGTGTGGGTGCCGTTCCAGCTCAGGATCGTATGGATCGCATGGAGAGCATTTTGATAGAGTTACTGGGGCGTTTTCCAGCGGCGGCTCCGGTTCAGGCTCCAGTTATTTCGCCTGTGGCGGAGGTGCACCAGAGGGCTGCGGTTGCAGAGGTGCGTCCGTCTTACCTGGAGATGGTGAGTCAGATGCGGCAGATGAGTACGACCTTCTTTTCGGGTGGTGTCAGTCCCGAGGATGCCGATGAGTGGTGTATGCGCGTAGAGCGCAATTTCTGTTCGATTTGTTGCCCCTGACGAGTATCAAGTGGAGCTGGCGATCCACTATCTGGGTGGTGATGTGCACGCTTGGTGGAGAGATATTAAGGCCAGGAGGCCTGGTGCAGTGGATGACTCTTGCTCCAGTTTAGCCAGTAGCGCAGTTGGCGACAGTGCAGCCGTTGGGTCAGATTGGGCCAGCACCGCGAGTCTATACCCCGGGAGAGGTGGGTCAGGGGCAGCATAGCGGCGCTTCGATCACAAGTAAAATTCTGGACTCAGACTTCGTAAGTTCTTTAGTTGGTGAATTATTGTTTGTTCCTGTTTTTTTTGCTTGTGATAGTCTATTAGGGTTCTCAACGCATATGAATTGTGTAGGGACCTTGTTAGTGGGAGGTTTTGAGTCCCACGTGCTTTTTGATTCAAGAGCATCAAACTGCTTTATTACCCCGGAGCATGCCGAGAGCAGTGACATCCGTAGCAGCGCTGGTGAGTGTTCAGGATTAGTCAAGGTAGTTGGAGGTGGTTTCCTGGTTATTTCGGGCCGTGCTAGAGCAGTTGATGTTCAGATTATGGGGAAGTCAATGCCAGCAGACTTGGTGATCAGTCCGGTGGAGTTGTATGACGTTATCCTAGGGATGGATTGGTTGTCGCATTATAGAGTCCATCTGGATTGTTATCGAGGCAGAGTGTCCTTCGAGCGTGAGGCAGAGAAGTTGACATTTCAAAGAGTGAGACCAACTTCAGGGAGCCTAGTGATTTCTGCGGTTCAGGCAGTGCAGTTGTTGGAGCGAGGATGCAAGGCTTAGTTGGCGACGATTTCTATGCCAGAGTCCGTTGGTAAGGTTGCGGTGTGCAAGATTCAGGTTATCTGGGAGTTTGAGGATATCTTCTAGTCGTTGCAGGGATTACTGCCGTCTCGGTCTGATCCGTTTACGATTGAGTTAGAGCCCGGGACCTAGCCTATTTCCAAGGCACCTTACAGGATGGCTTCGACCGAGTTAGCTGAGCTGAAGAGTCAGTTGGAGGATTTGACTGGTAAGCTTTTTATCCGTCCGAGTACTTCACCATGGGGAGCGCCGGTGTTTTTTGTGAAAAAGAAGGATGGTAGTTTTCGGTTATGCATCGATTATTGGGGACTTAATCGGGTCACTATGAAGAACAAGTACCCTCTCCCGAGGATTGATGAGTTGCTAGATCAGTTGATGAGTGCTACTTGGATCTCTAAGATTGACTTGGCTTCAGGTTACCATCAGATTCCGATCGACAAGGTTGATGTTCGGAAGACTGTCTTCAGACACGCTATGGTCATTTCGAGTTTGTGGTGATGTCGTTTTGTTTGACGAATGCGCCAGCAACGTTCATGCGGTTGATGAATGGCGTATTTTGGGAGTACCTGGATGTCTTCGTAATCATCTTTATCGACGATATCTTTGTTAACTCTAAGAGTCCTGAGGAGCATGAAGTTCATTTGCGGTTAGTTCTGGAGAAGGTTCAGGAGCAAAAGCTTTATGCTAAGTTTAGCAAGTGCAGTTTTTGGCAGCGAGAGATGGGATTCCTTGGTCACATCGTTTCTGCAGAGGGAGTCTCTGTAGATCTGGCTAAGATAGAGTCTATTCGTGATTGGCCTAGACCGACTAATGCTACCGAGATCAGGAGTTTTTTGGGTTTAGCAGGGTATTATCGGAGGTTCGTCAAAAGATTTGCGAGTATGGCTCAGTCGATGACAAAGTTGAGCGGGAAAGATGTCCCGTTTGTTTGGTCTCAGGAGTGCGAGGATAGCTTTTTGAGGCTTAAGGAGATATTGATAAGTCATTTAAGATGAGATATCCATCTGCGGCCAAGTATCTTGAGGAGAGTACCGTGAAAGAAAAATGGGCAAGGCCTTATTTTCCAGGTTGCAGATACAACCTAGACACAAGCAACGCTGTGGAATCTTTGAACAACACGTTTGTGGATGCAAGGAATTACCCTATAATACCCATGCTTGATACAATCATCAGAACATTTTCCCAGTGGTTTAATGAACACCGGAAGGAGGCCGCGGGTGGTACTGCACGTAATAAACTGCTGCCTTTAGTGGAGAACTGGGTGCACGATACATGGCCTATTGCTGAGAAATTAATTGTTTCGGAGCCAAACAGTTTCACGCTTGAATACGACGTCACCGGTAGTGACGACAAATCTTATTTGGTGAACTTGAGGTCGAGAAGTTGCAGTTGCAGGTACTTCGATGTTCAGAAGTATCCTTGTGAGCACGGGATACGAGCATTCATTGCGTTTAAAAAGAATGCTCCTCAAAATCGTGAAATCGGAGGACATGATATCCAATTAGAATTACATGAACTATGCTCGAAGTATTATTGGACCGAGTTGTGGGCGTTGGCGTATTGTAGGACAATTTATTTAGTGCCAGATATCTCGGAATGGATTATCCCAGACCACATTAATGAGTTGCAGATCATACCTCCAGATCGCGTGAAGAAGAAGGGAAGAAGGAAAAGAAAGAGGTTTCCATCGGCTGGGGAAAAGCGACTGATATATCGTGGTTTTTACCCATTTAGGCCACGATATAAGTCCATGTTTTAGAGTCTATTTGGTGTTTTCTATTTGTTTTTAGAGTCTTTACAGGAACTAGACCGATTGAAGCAGAAAAGATGTTTACTAGAGCTTTTGGAGCATTTTGGAGTATCGAGGAGGAAAGAGCTGAAAAGATCAAGTCAAAATCGGACAGAAGTACAAGCGTCGATCGACACTGATCAAGTGTGTCGATCGACACGGTTTTTTTGGCGAGGCAAGAATTTTGGCAGAGAGTCACATCTCGATCGACAGGCAATCTCTCTGTCGATCGACACGGGTGTTTAATGAAGAAAAAGCCCAAATCAAAGATTTCCGTTTTTGCGAAGAAAGTTCCAGATGTTTACTTTTCTTTTCTAGTCGGTTTGAGACCTCTATATATACGTTTTTAAGCCATTGTTTAGGGATCACGCTTTATTTTACTTAACTCTTTGATATATCTTTTAATAAAACCATGTTTTCTTCATTCGATATGTCTGAGTAGTTTATTTGTTAGGTTTAGGGATATTCGAAAGTGTTTGATGAATTGCTTAAAATAGTAGCAGAGTTGCATAGTCTTCATGTTAGTGTGTCAGAAGAAGTACAGGCTATATTGTTCTTGAGTTCACTGCCTAACAGTTTTGATCAGCTAAAGCATACTTTGAAGTATGGAAGAGATTCGTTGACTTTGGAGGAAGTTATTTCTTCAGCTAAGTCAAGAGAAAGAGAGATGGCTGAGAAACAATGTGAAAGGGGTCAGGCTACGGCATTATACACTAAGGAGAGAGGGAGACCATTCAACCGAGGTCAATTTTACCAAAAGGGTAGATCAAGAAGCCGGTCAAAGTTTGGTGCTAAAGTGATTTGTTGGTATTGTAGAAAGGAAGGGCATATAAAGAGGGATTGTTTTGCTAGAAAGAAGCAGCATTATGATAGTGATGGAGATGGGGAAGCTGGTGTGTTAGTGGAACAATCAGATGCAGGAATGATATTGAATGTCTCTGAGGCTGGTTACAAAGATGACTTGGTAATTGATTCTGGATGTTCATATCACATGACTTCTAGAAGAGATTGGTTCTATGAGTTTGAAGAAAAAGGGTCTAGTAAGATCCTACTTGGGGATTTCAGGACTGTTGAATCCCAAGGCACTGGCTCTATCAGGATTAACACTCATGGGGGTTCCATTAAAGTGCTTAAGAATGTCAGGTATGTACCTAATCTCAGAAGGAACTTGATTTCTACTCCTACCTTAGATAAGTTAGGTTTTCATCACACTAGTGGTGATGGTAAGAAGACTTTCCATAAGAATGGAACTGTGGCTTTAAGAGCAACCATCTAGAATGGTTTATATGTCTTGGATGGTAAGACTATAATCGGTGAAGTATGTCAGTTGGAAACCGGTAAAGAACATGTTCCTGTGTGGCACAGCCGTGTAGGTCATATGAGCTACAAGAACATGCAGGTCCTGGTTAGAGAAGGTGTTTTGACACGGAAAGATATTGGAAAGGAGTTCTTTTGCAAACATTGTACTTTGGGAAAGGCTAAAAGGGTGAGTTTTGAGTCGGGTAAGCATGATTCAACTCAGGTTTTAGAGTATGTGCATTCAGATTTATGGGGGTCCCCAACTGTTGAAGCTTCTGGCTCAGGGTATCATTACTTCTTATCAATCATTTACGACTATTCTAGGAAAGTGTGGATCTATTTCCTGAAGTCTAAAGATGAAACATTCTCCAAGTTCAGGGAGTGGCAAGTGTTTGTTGAAAACAAGACTGATAAGAAAGTTAAGTGTTTAAGGACGGACAATGGGCTTGAATTTTGCAATAAAGCGTTTGATGATCATTGCAGAGCTCATGGGATAGAAAGACATAGGACTTGCACTTATACCCCACAACAAAACGGGGTAGCTGAACGTATGAATAGGACGATTATGGAAAAGGTAAGGTGTTTATTGAGTGAATATGGATTAGATGAAAGCTTTTGGGCAGAAGCTGCTGAGGTATCAGTGTATACTATAAACAGGTCTCCATCATCTGTAATCGGTTTTAAGACTCCTGATGAATTGTGGTTGGATAAGAAACCTGGATACAAGCATCTCAAGAAGTTTGGATCCATGGCGTATGTGCATATGGATCAAGGGAAGTTAAAGCCTAGAGCAGTTAAAGGAATATTCATTGGCTACCCTCCAAGTACCAAAGGATACAAGGTGTGGCTACTTGATGATAAAAAATGCATTGTGAGTAGAAACGTTAAGTTTCAGGAGGATCTAGTGTATAAGGATTTAAATCCTGATAATCTAAACATCAGAGATTTGAATCCTGATAATCGGGAAACTGGTAGTAAAGTTATTTCTGGAACGAAAGAAAGGAATGTAGTGAAGATTATTTCAGAGTTTGATCCTGAAAGTTTCTTAAGTAAGAAAAGGGTTCCATCTCAAGGTGGAGCAATGATGAAAGAAGTCAGAGAAGCTACTTGTTCTAGAGAGGATAAGTCTCTGATGGAAAGTTTTGAAGAAGAAGTGACTACTCCTCGAGGTGGAGTCTCCAAGTCTGTTGTGGTGAGTGATGATGATGTAATGGAGGAACCACTTGGACTTAGATTTGTGTTAAATAAGCAGAGCTCATCTAGAGTTCTTGAAAGGCCAAAGAGAATCATCAAGAAACCTGCAAGGTATGCAGATGAGAGTGGTTTTGCCTTCGCTCTGTCCATGGAAGTTTTTTTTACCGAAGAAGGAGTATTGGCATTTGCTTTTGCCGCTGCCGAAGTGATTGAAGGTAATGAGCCACAGAGCTTTATGGAAGCTATGGAAAGTGATGATAAAAAGTTGTGGATCGCAGCTTGTTATGAAGAAAAGGACTCTTTGGACATAAACAGAACATGGATCTTAGTTCTAAGACCTGAAGGACGACAGATTATTAGTTGTAGGTGGTTGTTCAAGTTAAAGCCTTGAATTATGGAGTCAGACCCACCGAGACACAAAGCTAGGTTAGTTGCTCGTGGTTTCACACACAGAGAAGGAATTGACTATGGAGAGGTGTTTGCTCCGGTAGTTAAGCATGTCTCTATTAGAACTTTGCTATCAGTTGTAGTGAATTTAGATTTGGAACTTGAGCAAATGGATGTTAAGACAGCCTTCTTACATGGTGATTTGGAGGAGGATTTGTATATGTCTCAGCCTGAAGGATTTGAGGATAAGAAGCATCCAGATTATGTGTGTCTTCTCAAGAAGTCACTATATGGGCTTAAGCAATCTCCTAGGCAGTGGAATAGGAAATTTGATCAAGTTATGAAGCTACAAGGTTTTAAAAGAAGTGAACATGATCAATGTGTTTACACAAGGGAATGTGATGAAGGAGATTTCATATATCTTCTACTATATGTTGATGACATGTTGATAGCAGGAGCTGATATAGCTAAAGTGAACGAGTTAAAGCAGCAACTGAGTAAGGCGTTTGAAATGAAAGATCTAGGTCCAGCAAGAAGGATTCTAGGCATGGACATTATGAGAGATAGAGAGAAAGAAGTTTTATACTTGTCCCAGTCTGAATATCTAAAGAAGGTGATCAAGAACTTTAATATGGAAGGAGCAAAAGCATCTCAGACTCCGATAGGAGCTCATTTCAAGTTGTCCAAGGTAAAAGAACAAGAAGAATGCATTGATACTGAGGTAACTCCTTATTCCTCAGCTGTAGGTAGCATTATGTATGCAATGGTAGGTTCTGGGCCTGATTTAGTATATGGACTTGGTATGGTTAGTCGGCTTATGAGTAACCCCGGATATGTTCATTGGGAAGCTGTGAAATGGTTATTGAGATATATCAAAGGTGCTCTAGATTTTAGTGCTGATTTAGACAAAAGAAGATCGATCTCTGGTTATATATTCACTGTTGGTGGAAATGTAGTTAGTTGGAAGTCTAGCTTGCAACAGGTAGTGGCTTTATCAACCACTGAAGCTGAGTACATGGCCTTAACTGAGGCGGTTATAGAAGCCATATGGTTGAGGGGTTTATTGGAAGATATTGGTTTCAAGCAGGAGAGTGCTAAGAATAATGTGTTTCACGAAAGGACGAAACACATGGCTATTAAGCTTGGTTTTATCAGAGAAAGGATTGAAGCTAAAGATGTTGAAGTGTTGAAGATTCCCATAAGTAGGAACCCGGCAGATATTCTAACAAAGGTGGTTCCGATCGGTAAGTTCAATGCTGCATTGGAATCACTAAAGGTTCTCAAGAACTGATTGAGCCGTAGGGCTCACTTGCCGGTGGTTAAGGACTCAGAAGGATTCACTGGAGATCAGGAAGATGCAAAGTAGTTCTGAAGCTTTGTCTTATTGCAGATGCTAAACACAAGGTGGAGATTGTTAGTGTGTGTGTTTAGCTCTGGTCGAAGTATAAAGAAATAACAGAGTTCTTGTATGTAAGACTCTGGTAAGTTTAGAGGATCTTGGTTTAGTTTGGATTAGGCCGGTTATGTGGCAATTCCAAATTAGATTAGGATGTTAGTTTAAGTCGGCTTATCTCTATTGATATTAAGAGATTAAGTCGTTAAGCTTGTGATCATCCTCTGTAACAAACTTTTTCTCTTCAGCGAGTATTATCTCTGGTTAAGAGAGCTCGTTCTTCCTTGATAGTGAATTGCTGGTCCAAGCCGGCTCCAGAGCAGTAGTTTTACACCATCTCGGTGGCGAAGCTCTAGGTTAACAAATCGTGTGTTCTTACTTTTAGTTCTAATCGGTGTTTAGATTATCAGGATTGATTCTGATAATCAGGTTTTAATCCTCAACACCTTTCTCTCCGGTACAGAGAGCCCAGAAGTTCTCAACCGTTGGTAATGGAATTACGATCGGAAAACCAATCGGAAAATACGATATTTTGATAATCAATCCGCCGTTCAAGACGAACAACAAATTGTGTATCCTAGTGCCGATTCCTCCAAGATGGAGGGAAATGAATCCACAACTAGAACCAAGAGTTTACAGAGAAAAGAAACTAACGAAGAAGAAACAATTTCAACAAATTTTCGATTATGATTCAAAATCTGTGTCTGCGTTCTTTTTAAGCATCTCCACTTTTTTGGCTAAAGATCTCAGCCGTAGAAACCACTTCCACGTGTCCCCATCTCCCTTTCGGATTTCCTATAACAACCGTTACTGGGGCTTTTAGTGTACACCATTTTCGGAGATTGATCCACCTGAGAATTAGGTTTAGATGCGAGGAGAGGGATTCCTTTTGTTTTTTTAGTTTGTCACAGATTTCTATACATCCCTTTTTTAAAAAGACCATATCTTATTTAAAAAAGTATTACATTTTAATCTCAAATAAAATCATACAAAAGACCATATCTGATACCGTCTCTATAATAAAATCATACTTCAAAGTTGTGTTTCTCAAAGTTATAAAATTTCCACAAACACAAAAATTAAGTTTCAAGGGTTTATTGTAAAAGTCAACTGAAATTAGTATGTCAATCATAGGGAGCCTATTTAGAATGCTTTTTTAAGTAGTTTCTTAATTTACTTATTTGTCGCAACTCCACCTTTGTTAATACTTGATATATATCTTCATCATGCATGCTTGTTTATTAATGATACACACAAGATGACAAATGGTTAGAGATATGAGGACATAAAAGATCTTAAGTTTGGATCATGAGGGGATATCATTATTACATTCTTATTCCCTCTGAATTTCTCAAAGCTTCATCTTACAAAGAAAGACCAACAATTAAATATACAGTCCAACAACAATCAAATACTTTTCTTCTTGTTGATTCGACGATTGCAACAAAATAGGAAAAATTTTGGAACCGACTTTTTGGATTTTTATTGAATAAGCCCAATCACTATTTAGTTTCAATAAGGCCCATTATTTGCCAACTCTTCTATTTTTTTCCCGAACATCACTTTTTTTTTTTTTTTTTTTTCTCGGGTTGTTGAAAATTACGGTTAGACCTGTAATCGATATTTTGACTAACCTGTTCGCCGTTTCGAGCTCCAGAAAGCAGAGAAACCTCTCAAAAACCCTAATCTCTCTCTTCTTCTTCTTCTTCCGCCTACTGATTCAGTCGTGGATAAACTGAAGATTTCTTTTACATTATACGTCGCTTACTCTGGTTAGTTGCTCATTAGATTATTTTGGAGTTATTGGGTTTGCTAAGTTACATACAGCATTTCTTCCAAGGAAATCTGTAGAAATTTCTACTTTACACTTAATTTCTTAGTCCTAGGTTGAGTTTTCTTCATGAATTGGATGAGAAACGAACTGAAAGTTTCAATTTTCGTGATTGGGTTTATTTTCATGTATTTGATTGTTTTCTTCTTACAATTTTCAGGGAAAGATGATGAAATCGGTGAACATTAGAGATGTATTGACTTCTTTCAGTCCTGCTTTGGATTACCTCGCTCTTAGCACCGGAGATGGGCGTATCAAGGTATCTTGTGTTTTCTGTTCAGTTTGTATTCGAAGTGAAGATCTTTTTTTTGTTTTTGAGCTAATGTAATTTCTTTCAATTTATGTATAGATTTGGGATACTGTCAAGGGTCAGGTTCAAACAGAGTTTGCTGATCTTGCATCTGCAGAAGAGACAAATATATATACCAAGGTTGGGAAAGGTCACCTCTCGGTTGATTATACTTGCATGAAATGGTTGGCTTTGGAGAAAAAGGTAAACCAGACTTGGTTTTTAGTTTTGTAATCACCTAGTTTGGGAATTCCATTGTTTTTGCTAACAAATAAGCTTTATTCTTGTGTAATTTGCAGAAGAAGAGAAAACTTGGAACTTCTTTATTGGTGTTAGGAACTGGTGGAGGTGACGTCTTGGCACTCGATGTGGCTTCTGGTCAGCTGAAATGGAGAATTAGTGACTGTCATCCCGGGTGAGTCACTGACTTCTTCTTTGATATTCTTATGTTGGACTTGGCATTATATTAGTTGATTATGCGATTAATAGTTTCTTCTCTTTACTAAAGTTTTCTGCTTTGAAGCTTCTTGAATTAGTAGTAGAGTTTGGATAGTTATTAATTTGTTTCGTGTCTTGTGCAGTGGTGTGAATGCTGTTTCATCTTCTGCAAAGGCCTCCTGCATATACAGCGGTGGTGCGGACGGAATGGTTTGTGAAATTGATCCACATAGCGGAAATCTGATCAGGAAGTTCAAAGCTTCAACAAAAGCGGTTTCTTCTTTATGTGTTTCACCAGGTTTGTCTGAGCTTAAAAGAAACTGGTTTCTTCAGATATGTTAACATGCTTAGACTAGAACACGAATTTACCTGCTGATGATGTTGGTTGTTTCCTTCCCAAATGTAGATGGAAAAATATTAGCGACTGCGTCTGCTCAGTTGAAGACTTTTAAGTGCTCTGATCTCAAGAAAATACAGAAGTTTACTGGTCATCCCGTGAGTACATGTTCTTTTTGGTTAGTAGACTACCTCCATCTCGTACTCTAGAACGCTGTTAACAGTATTTCATGTTATTTAGGGAAGTGTGCGTTGTGTGGCTTTTACCGAGGATGGAAAATACATCCTTTCGTCTGCAGTTGGTGAACGATATATCGCTGTGTGGAAAACAGATGGTGCTAAGAAGCAGTCAGCTAGCTGTGTCCTTTCCTTGGAGCATCCTCCTGTCTTCGTGGATAGTTGGGGTGCAACAGAAGAAAAAGGGTTATACGTTTTAGCTATTTCAGAAATAGGTGTTTGTTACTACTGGTATGGGGCAAATGTCGAGGAGCTAAGCAATTCAAAACCTACCAAAGTCGCTTTAGCAGCTGAGGATTCTTCTCTTAAACATCACAAGGGCTCATCGCCTATAATCTTTGCTGCAAAATTACAAGGCATTTTGAAGCCTGGTTCTGCGAATGCATTTATTGCGTCCGGATTGTTGGTTAAACCATCATTCCAAAAAATGGTTTTGCAGTTTGGAACCGACTTGGTGTTGAATGCCTCTAAGAGTGGGATCCTTCTCCCCATCACTCAGTCAGATTCGAAGTCCAAGAAGGGACAAGGCGTGCAGAACAAAGGTATCTTCTATGGGCTCTACTCTTTACTAAATCATAAAACTTCCTTTCCTGTCAATAACAATGCCTGACTATGATTTTATATTTGTATAGTTACAACACTAGACCGTGTACATGCGGAGGATGCTTTGCTGCCAATTGCAAAAGTTGCTGATCTGCACGAGAAAAAGCGTGTACAACCACACTCATCTCATAAGGATACAGACATAGTTGACCAAAGTCAAGCGGGTGAGTTTTTACATCACGGTTACTGATTGAGATCGCTTTATTGTTTTGGCTGCTGCTTTGGCCTTATTGTTCATTCTTTTTGTTTTGAAATTTCAGACCATGTAGAAACATTTAGCATGGAGGATAAGTTGAGATCATTAGGAATAATTAAAGATACAAATGAACAAAGCAATCTTTCCTATGCTTCAGTAGTTGATGGAATTGATCTTGAGGCTTATCTACCACCAAAGAAGGTATTACTTATGGTTCTTTGGCATTTGTACATCTTTCTGACCCATTTATGCAGAGATTTTTCTATGTATATACAAATCATAGTAGTCTTATAAACTTTTGTATTGGTAGTTAAAGTCTGTTGTTTTATCAATGACACCCTCTACTGCGTTCAAGACTCTAGAAGCTCTGGTACTTATGTGGGAAACAAGGTTTGTTCTCTGCTTTCCTCCTTCACTACAAACAGTTGTCTCATCGAAAAATAAGTTAACGCTCAAAACCTTCATGTTCTTCTCTACTAATCTAGCATTTTCGTATTTTCTTGGGATATGGTAATGATTGAAACCATGTTTGGTGCTTTGTTACTAATAAAGTTGAATTTATTTGAACAGGGGATGTGGTGGGAGGTATCTTCTTCCATGGATATACAGCATAATGGTGAATCATAGTCATTACATCATGTCACAAGAACCAAAAAACTACCAGCTGCTTGATACATTGCTTAAGGTAAGAGATAAGAATAGAGCCAAGGATTATTGTTAGTTTTGTAAAATTTGCTTAGTTTAAGTATGTTTAAATGTTGCTTCTTCCAGATTACCAAGCCCCGGGGAACGGCTCTTCAACAGCTACTACAGTTATCTGGACGCTTACAACTTGTTACAGCTCAGGTTACATATCAATCATCTTCTTAAACTAATTATCGACCCAGTTATTACATTTATTGGTCATTTAGTTTCAATAAAAACCTTTCTTTTATCGCAGATCAATAAAGCTGCAAGGAATCAAACTCAAACAACAGTTCATGATCAAGAGATTGATGAAAGTGAGGATGAGGAAGATGATGTAGAAGAGCATGTGTATGGTGAGAATGATAACGAATCCGAATTAAGCAGCGACGATGGGAAGGATAAAGGTAATGATTTTTGTTTTCACTCGTTTTCGCATATACGTTTTGTGGTCTACATCTAAATCTAAATCTTGCCTATGTTTTTTTAAAAAACTTTCAGATGATACTTTGATGGAGGAGATATAAAGCTAATGAGTGAAGAGTAGAGAAAGAAGCTTTGCCTCTTCTTCTCACGATTTTGAGTTATTACTATTGTCTTAGAATTTGTATTTTTGAAGCAAAGAGATCTTTTGTCTTCTGGTCTTTTGACTTGTTGCACAGAAGTAAACAAGTCTCTCTTATTATCAACTTTTCTTAATCTTGTTTTGAGCACCCTAAACGAAAAATTAAAGTTCGAATAACAAAGCAATATCGGTCCACTAGCTGCATCATGATCCGGTTCATCAATATTAAGGGACCTATGAGAGTCCAAGTAACCCGCATTCTCCTATCTTCCAATTGTCACGGTTACTGCCCTCGAACTCCAAGACTAGCTCGCTGGAAGTCACCTCCACTTCAACTTCGAATGTGTACAGATGCTCTGTTAAAACTGGATATAGAAAACGCGGGCTTTTTCTACACGTTACAATAAAACAACGGTCTAAACCATTTTCATCATCATACGCCTCATCTTCACACTTTTTAACCAGCAAGATGCAAGCCTTAAATCTCATGGATGTAGGAAGAGGCCTCTCATTCAACTTTACTATCAATGAATCCCCGCTAAAAGCTCGGTGAGTAAAGTATGCAGGCACTTCTTTACCAGGTAAGACCGCATATTCGCTATTCAGTGCCTGGATGATGATGTCTCTCGCTTCTTGATTCAGTCTGAAGCAATCAGCAAAGTTGAGACGAATGTTTGGATTGTGAAAGGAGCAATCTAGATTCTCCAGGGACTCACAACCTTCTGCATTGATCGATAATAAGGAATCCGGAATTTGTGGAAGTGATACCAACTTTCTGCATCTCTTGACACAGAGTAGCTTAAGACGAGAGATTCTCTTGACCCATGAAGGAACCTCTTCTATTTCTGTATCGCTCAAGTAGAGCAATGTGATGATGTCAAGAGCATGATGGATTCCCTTGAGGTTTCCAAAGTATGACATATGCAACTCATTAAGACGAGGCCATGACTTGATCGAGGGAGGCACTTCGTCTATCGCGACTCCACTGAGCTTAAGAACGTTAACATTTGTGGAGATTTCAGGAAAACTTTTCAACATCGAGCAGTTAGTGAGATCGAGCTCAAGTAAAGATTCCAAGTTGATGTCTATGGGAAGAATCTCTAGCTTAGAGCATCCTTTTAATATTAACTTCTGCAACTTCTGAAGGTTTCCAATAGAACGAGGAAGTTCCATCAGCTTTGAGCAATCACTAAGGTCCAGTTCCTCCAGATTGGTGGCATTTCCAATAGAGGAAGGGAGCTTCACCAGATTTGAGAAACCACGGAGATCCAAACTTTGGAGATTAGTAGCATTCCCAATGAAGGAGGGAAACTCCACTAGGCTTGAACATCCACCGAGATATAATATCTCGAGATTTGTGGCATTCCCAATAGAAGAGGGTAGTTTGATCAGACTTGAGCAATTACGAAGATACAATTCCCGAAGATAGGTTGCATTCCCAATAGAGGAAGGGAGCATCACCAAATTTGAGAAGCTACTAAGATCCAAACTTTGGAGATTAATGGCATTCCCAATGAAAGAGGGAAACTCCACAAGACTTGAGCATCCACCAAGATATAATATTTCGAGATTAGCGGCATTCCCAATAGAAGAGGGTAGTTTGATCAGACTCGAGCAATTACGAAGGTCCAATTCCCGAAGATTATTTGTATAGCCAGTAGAGGAGGGAAGTTTCATCAGTTTGGAGCAATCCCTCAGATTCAATTTCTGCAGATTAGTGGCAGTTGAGAGATCAGGAAGCTCGGTCAAGTGTTCAGAAGAACTCAAAACCATCCACTTGAGATTTCGCAGCGGCTGTACAGAAAAATAACAAGAGTGTGGTTGATCAATACACTTAGTACTAAAACACATAAGAAATGATAGATTCAAATAAAAATATTTCCATACTGTTAGTATTTATTTAATTCAAATAAAAGCTTATGCTTTAAAATTTGTACAAAAGACAAATGATACATTTGGAAAAAACAAGAGAAATAAATCAAAGTACTTACTTTAATTCCTTCCCACAACTTCTGAAGCTTGCTGTCACGCATAATTAGTTCCACAAGGAACTCCATGCTCAAAACAGAAGGCAAACATGTCATTGGAAAGTAATTCCAATGTAGTAATCGAAGTTTACGAGAAATATAGTTCAGACCTCGAGGTAATTGCAATGTATTGCGAAAAACATTGACTCTTAAGAATTTGAGATTAGACATTCCTTCGAAGGCTCTCTCACTTATATCTATTCTTTCCCCGAATAAGTAGTTTATGCCTATGACACTTTTACTACCCTGAAAACAAGAAACCAAAAAAATAGAGGTGTTAAGTTAGCAAGTAAATTAATAAATTTGTAGGGAGCAATGCAATAAAGGACTAGCGTAATAACTTACTGCAGTATCACCGGTCAGTACTTCACGAATCTCTTCTCTATCGACCAAAAACGAGCGTTGTCCAGGCTCATGAATAGATTGTTTACGAACAATTTCTCTACCTAGTTTTTCTAGCAAATTATGCATCCCTATACATCCCGAGATGATATATATGAGAGATTTGTCAGCTAAGACTTGAAGCCTTTGCCTCACTTCCAAGAACTTATTCCCTAGATGCGCTTCCAGTTTCTGAATATCTCCACGGTTAAAAAAACATGCTATATGAAGAAATAACTCTTTATCTTCTTCATCTAAAGCGTCATAGCTGAACTTCAAAATGCTTTGAATATCAGTGTTTAGACTAGTCCTTAACCTTGGTAGTGACTTTGTCCACTCTTGCTTGGACAGTCCCCGAAAATAAGAGCCCATAACCCTTAACCCCAAAGGGAGTTCACCAACAAGTTCTGTAACTTTCCAAGCAAGCTCCTCGAAACCATGTCTAGGGGACTTTTGACCAAAAGCATGCATACAAAATATTTGAAGAGCCTCATCAGTTGGTGGAAAACCCACCTTGTAAATATGGTTGATCCCATGTGCTCTAAAAAGTTTATGATCTTGTGTTGTAATGATAATTCGACTCCCAGGACCAAACCACCAAGTTTCTTTCACCATCGCATCTAGTTGTATTAAATTGTCCACACCATCAAGAACGACAAGAACTCTCTTGTCTTTCAACCTATCTTGAGCAACTCCTAAATGAGTAATCTCCATATCCTCATGGTTGGTTATTTGAGACATAAACTGTTGTTGTAATTGCAACTTTGTGCTGTAGTCATCGGAACAAGTTCTTGTACAGTTAGCTTTGATATCGTCCATAAAGACACTCAGTTGAAAACTGTTGGAAAGTTGGTGGTACGCAACTCTAGCGACTGTGGTCTTCCCAATCCCAGGTGGACCCCAAATCCCAATCATCCTCACTTCATTTGAGTCTAGGCATAACAATGGTTTCATCTTTTCAAAATGAGCTCTCACCCCAACAAATCCATCAAAATCACTTAATGATGTTGAATAATTCAACTTGTTTGAAGTATCCGTGGCGATTTCCTTGATCATGGCCGCTTCATTATCCCTGACAATTGGGGAGATCAATACACCGATTAAAACCATGGAACAATCATACACATTAAAGAAATATATGAATTTCTTGGAGGGGTATTTGTTTAGAAGCTACACATGTATATAATTTAAAAGCAGATGGGAACCAAAAAGACTAACCAGTTGTTTGAATGATAACCAGCGATTGTAGCCACTTTTGCCAAAGCTTGTCTCCATCTACCAATGTCCTCCTTTGTCTTACCAGCACAAGTTTTTCTAAAGACTTTCCCGAAATCTCCAGTCAGGTTTTTTACATCAAATGGATCCACCTTATAGAATACAGCCATCACGGTTTGACCAAACTCTTCTCTGCAATTCATAATCTCCACCAGTTCGCCAAGACACCATCTTGAAGAAGCGTAGTTCCTAGAAAGCAAGATAACTACAACCTTGGATCCTTTAATACCCCGAATGAGTTCAGGGCCGATTGATTCTCCTCTTGTGATCTCATTATCATTGAACAGAGTGATTCCTTTTCTTTGAAACTCCATCTGAATGTGACTGAAAAAGTTTCTGCGAACATCTTCCCCGTGGAAGCTGGGAAAGACATGGTGTGTCTGCTTACGAGACAACGAAGATGAAGGAACTGATGGAGAAGATGAACAAGATTGAGGTGACAAAGAAGATGAATTTTCTTCTTTGTTATCTTGATGAAATCTGGCTTTCCTCAAAAACGAGAAGAGGCCTATTGCAGCAGCAACAGTAGTAAGGATCAGAGAAGAAGAATCCATAGAATGTGATAAAGAAATAAGAGTGTATATCCCAAAGATTTAAAGAGGGCTATGAGGAGGAAGAAGTCACAAAATAGGATATTCCCTCTTAGACATTAGACTAAGAACGTTTATTCCCATACACCTAATCCCTAGATATTCCCTCTTAGAAAATTGCAGAAAGGCCAGTAATGGGTCCTACACTAGCACTTGAAAGAGAGGAAAGACTTCGTTCAATGGATGTTTTCTTAAAATGGAATCCGAGAAAAAAAAAAACAACTAAGAAATTCTAAAATTTGGAAAGAAATAGAAAGCATAAACAAGTAAAAAGGGAAGAAGAAGTAGAAATGTACGATTTTTCCATGAAAACGGTTGTGGCAGTTCGATTCTAAGAGCATAATGTGTATGCCTCAACCCTCTCTTCTTCCAATTGTTAGCAGATTCAGTTAGCAGTCCACCAGTGTCAACTACAGTAGAGCTAGTTATCTGATTACGCTTCTTCGTTTCCCATTCCCTTGCAACAGCTTATATACATGTGTCTGTCTAAGTCTCCGTTCCACTATGCTTTTGCTTCTCCTCTTTCTCTGTCTCTTTTATGCACTGCCTCAACAGTTGTGCTCATGTCATGAACAAAGAAGAGATATGTGATACTCCACTCAAAACAGAGCATGTCATTTTCCAACAGCATAGTACGGACGGCTTGATTTATCAGATTTCCGATTCATAATGTGTGGAGCTCTTCTTAACTGTTGTTGCTCTCTTCGTGAAGTGGAGCGTCTCCTGCCATATGTGGCAGTACCCATTGAAAAAGAGAATCATGAGAAAACTCAACAAAAACAACATCACAAGACCTAAAACTGCCTGCCATTTGGCAGTCTTGTTCTTCCAACGGTGCCGCAATCAAGAGTCAGTTATTGCAGACTCATGTCCAACACAATGCCATGCTCCTTGAATCCAGCAGATCTATGTATGGAATGCCTGTTGGAAAGTCGTGATATTAATCAGCCATAGTGGTCATGTTACACAATTGACTTAACCATCCTTCTAACCTCGAAATAATAATAAATATACAGAGAGAAAAACACACTGTAGATTATGCTTCAAAATGGGGGTAGACCAAAAACAGAGCTCTCACCAAATATACAACCACAAGTTGAGGGGACCTCCACGAGTTGGACTATCCCGTATACTGTTATTTTCCACCGATTGTCATTATCGAGCTTGAACTCAAAGACAAGCTCACTGGAAGTCACATACTCTGTGACATGGAATGTGTAGAGATGCTCTGTTAAAGGAGGATGTAGCCTGTGCGTGCTGTTTCCACACTCAACCGAGACAAAACCAATTATACTGGCCTCATCTTCACCTTTATTAACCAGCAAGATGCAAGCCTTAAGTCTCGCGTACATAGGAAGAGGCTTCTCATTCAACTTGATTGTTATTGGACCTCCACTAGTAGCTCGGTGAGTGAAGTACCAAGGCACTTCTCTACCGGGTAACACAGCATATTCACTGGTCGGTGTCTGGATGATGAGGTCTCTTGCTTCTTGATTCAGTTTGAAGCAATTGGCAAAGTGGAGGCGAATCTGTGGATTGTGACACGCGCAAGCTAGCCAATCAAGGGACTCGCAAGCTTCTAAACAGAGCGGATATAAGCAAGGAAAGTGTGGGAGTGATACCAGCTTTCTGCATCTCTTAACCTTGAGTAGCTTAAGACGAGAGATTCTCTCGAGGACCCATGGAGGCACCTCTTGTATTTCTGTATCTCTCCAGTACAGCTTTGTGATGCGATCAAGAGCATGAGGGAATTCCTTGAAGTTTTCAAAGTATGACATATGCAACTCATCAAGACGAGACCACAACCTGATCGAAGGAGGCACTTCTTCTATTGCAGTTTCTCTGAGCCTGAGAACTTTAAGGTTTGTGGATATCTCAGGAAATATTTTCAACATCGAGCAATTAGTGAGATCAAGCTCAAGTAAAGATTCCAAGTTGATGTTGGCCGGAAGAACCTTTAGCTTAGAGCATCCTTCTCACAATATAGAGAGGAACTTCCACCAGATTTGAGCAATTGCTAAGATCCAACTTCTCCAGATTGGTGGCATTCCCAATAGAGGAGGGAAACTCCACAAGACTTGAGCATCCACGGAGATCTAATTTCTTGAGACTAGTGCCACTTCCAATAGAGGAGGGGACTTTGATAAGACTCCTGCAACAACGCAGACTCAATTCCTCAAGATTAATGGCAGTTGAGAGATCAGGAAGCTCCTTCAAGTATAGAGAATAACTCAAATTCATCCACTTGAGATTTTGAAGCGGCTGTGTGCAGACAAATAACAAGAAGACGTTTATTCATCCAGTTAATAGTGAACATATAAGAAAAAAACCACTAAAGGAAATGAATAAAAACTGTACAAAAGACAAATGAATAAATAGAAATGAATCAAAAGTACTTACTTTTATCCCTTCCCACAACTTCTCAAGCTTGCTCCAACACATGTTTAGTTCGACAAGGAACTCAAAGTTCACAAAAGGCAAACTTGACATTGGAAAATTGGTCCAATGTAGTAATCGAAGTTTACGAGATAGATAGCTCAGACCAGATGTTAGATACAACATATCGTGATCACCGTACATTCTTAAGAATTGGAGATTAGACATTCCTTCAAACGTTCTTTCACTTATAATTAATTCTTCCTTGATTCCATAGTAGTCGAAATTTATGCCTATGACACTTTTACAACCCTGAAAAATGGAACAAAAAAAAGAAAAAGTAGAGAGGGTTAGTGATAAAATAAACTAAATTTGTAGGAAGCAATGCAAGGAAAGACTAACGTCAAAACTTACTGCTGCATCACCGGTCAGTACTTCACGAATCTCTTCTCTATCGACCAAAAACGAGCGTTGTCCAGGCTCGTGAATAGATTGTTTACGAACAATTTCTCTACCTAGTTTTTCTAGCAAACTATGCATCTTTATCAATCCCGATTCAATAGATACGAGAGATTTCTCAACCAAGACGTTAAGCCTTTGCCTCACTTCTAAAAAATTCTTTGCAAGATGCTCTTCCACTTTCTTCATCTTTTCAAAGTTGAAAAAACATGCTATGTGAAGAAATAGATCTTTATCTTTGTCATTTAAAGCATCATAACTGAGCTTTTAAAATGCTTTGAATAGCATCATCAAGGGTAGTCTCTAACATTGGTAGTGATTCTGTCCACTCTTCCTTGGACATTCCTCGAAAATAAGAGCCCATAACCCTTAACCCCAACGGGAGTTCACCAGCAAGTTTTGTAACTTTACGAGCAAGCTCCTCAAAACCAAGTTTAGGAGATTTTTGACCAAAAGCATACATGCACAATATTTGAAGAGCCTCATCAGTTGGTGGAAAATCCACTTTGTATATATGGTTGATCCCATGTGCTCTAAAAATTTTATGATCTTGTGTTGTAATGATGATTCGACTCCCAGGACCAAACCACCAAGTTTCTTTCGCCACCGCATCTAGTTGTACTGACTTGTCCACGCCATCAAAAACGACAAGAACTTTCTTGTCTTTCAGCCTATCTTGAGCAACTCCCAAATGAGAGACCTCCATATCCTTATGGTTGGTTATTTGACACATAAACTGTTGTTGTAATTGCAACTTTGCGATGTAGTCGTCGGAACAAGGTCTTGTATAGTTTGCTTTGATATTCTCCATAAAGACACACAGTTGGAAGCTGTTGGATACTTGGTTGTATGCAACTCTAGCTATTGTGGTCTTCCCAATCCCAGGAGGACCCCAAATCCCAATCATCCTCACTTCATTTGAGCCTGGGCATAACAACGGTTCCAAATTTTCCAAATGAGCTCTCATCCCGACTAACCCGTCAAAATCACTTGATGATATGGAATAATTCAACTTGTTTGAAATACCAGTGGCGATTTCCTTGATCATGGCCGCTTCATTATCCCTGACAATGGTGGAAACCAATACATTCATTAAATAACAATGGAAAATTCACAAACTAAGAGAAGAAAACAACAAAACAAGAACAAAAGCTAATTGTACATGTGTATATAGTTTAAGAAGAAGTGGGAATCAACAAGACTAACCAGTTGCTTGAATGATAACCAGCGATTGTGGCCACTTTTGCCAAAGCTTGTCTCCATTTCCCAATGTCCTCCTTTGTTTTACCGGCACAGGTTTTTCTGAAGACTCTCCCAAAATATCCAGTCAATTTCTTTACATGAGATGGATCCACTTTATAGAAAATGCCCATGACAGTTTGACCCAACTCTTCTCTACATTTCATAATCTCCACCAGTTCATCAAGACACCATTTTGAAGAGGCGTAGTTCCTAGAGAGCAAAATAACTGCGATCTTAGATTCTTTAATCGCCCGAATGAGTTCGGGACCGATGGATTCTCCTCTTGTGATCTCATTATCAATGAACGAAGTGATTCCCATTCTTTGAAACTCCATCTGAATGTGACTGAGAAAGTCTCTACGGACATCTTCCCCGCGGAATCTGGGAAAGACATGATGTGTCCAGATGCGAGACGAAGAAGGTGGAGGAACCGCCGAAGGAGGCAAAGAAGATGAAGAAGACGAATCCTTTTCTTTGTTATCTTGATGGAACCTTTTTTTTCTCCAAAGGGTGAAGAGTCCTATTGCTGCAGCAACAACAGTGGTTAGAGTGAAGGAAAGAGGGTCAAAATCAGAGTTTTTTTCTTTGTTTCTTGTTATCAACAATGGCAAAGATTTAGGAGAGATGTATGTGGAGCGAGATATTACAAAGAGATACATGGAACAAAGAACGTTGACTGAGAAGGTTCAAATGGAAACAATTTCTGAATTGGTGTTGGGTTATGCTCTCGTAATCTGAGATGGTGTTCAAAAAATTAGAATTTTTTGAACATTTTTTTTAGTAATAAAAATCAAATGAATCACGAAACTGTCCTCTATAGTACATTGTATTTACACAAAAACCTACCCAACACCGAGACGGTTTCTTTTCCAAACCGTTTTCAATTCTAATTAACCACCAATTCAGAGAATTTGATTCTTCAACTTCTCCTCCGACGATCTCTTTTCTCTGTTCTCAAAATTTCTTCTCCAATTTCGATTTCTTCTTCTCTTCCTCTTCGAATTTCTCTCTTCTCTTCCTCTCCATTCTTTGATATCCTCTACAATGCCGCCTAAAACCAGAAGTGGGAAACCTCAGGATCCTCCTCCGTCGAAGCAAGTTCCGGCTGCGGCGGCGACGACTTCTAAAGGAGGTGGGTCGAAGGCCGGTAAACGTACCGCGGCCGAACAGCAAAGCGAGGGTCGCAATGTCCGAAAGAAGATAAGCACACCGGCTCTGTCAACGTCTGCGGCGGTTCCGTCTCCTCCGCCGCGTGCACAATCGGGATCTTCTTCCTCTTCTCGGACTCGTGGGGCGGCGCAAAGTCCTGAAGATAAGCAGTCTCATTCTCCTTCTTCAAATTTTCGACTAGGGTTTCCGGATCCGGCGGCTGTGCCGCCTCCGCAGCCATCTCTTCAGCCTCCGGCTACGGCCTCGGCTCCGGCAGGTTCAACATTGCAAAGGGTAATAGGATTTTTGTGAATATTTGCTATATATACTAGTTGTACTATATTTGCTATTTAGACTAGTTGTACTAGTTGTACTAGTTGTATCGGTTTTATCAGTAATACTAGTTGTTCTAATATTACTAGTATTACTAATAAACAGGACAACTAGCACAACTGAAGTCCCAGTATTCCTAGTACATCCTATTTGTGCTAGTTGTTCCAATATTACTAGTAGTACTACTTAATCAGTACAACTTGAACCCTAGTTGTCCTAGTAGTTTTAGTAAGAGTAGTAATAGTAGTACAACTGGTCGTATTGAAGAAGTTCTATAATTGTTTCTTTGATTTGTTTTCAGGTTGTTGACGCAATGAAACCTCAAAGCTTTGTCTTTCCACCCGAGGACTACTCTAATTCGTTAAAGCTCGGTGCGAAATGCCATGTACACCGATTCCAAAAGGAGTTTAAAAGTTTGGGTTTGGAAGACTACGAGAAGAGGTGGTTTGAAGAGCACCTGCAGTTCAAGCACATCCTGCACATGCCTGCCCAGCAATCTCGAAAGCTGAAGTCTGTCAACATGTTGCTTCTGAGGACAGCGAAAAGTGAGAAGAAGAACCAGGCATGGTTCGTGGTTAATGAAGTACCCATTCGATACTCCATCAGGGAGCATGCATTACTGACTGGGTTGTTCGGCCACCTGTACCCGGAGAATAAGGAGAGGCTGGGAAAGATGAGATTCGTGGAGAACCACTTTGGCGCGGCGAAAGCCCGCAAATCCATTAATGCAGCAGAGGTCCTTGAAGCGCTTAGAGGGATGACAAGACTTCATGGTGAGAATCGCCTCAAAATGTTGGTCCTCTACTTCCTAGCCACGGTATTAAAAGAGAGAGCAAAGCATAATGGACCCATTGATCCATTCCTTCTGAGAATTGTGGATGATCTCGATGCATGTAGAACGTTCCCATGGGGACGTTACACATTTGAAGACTGCATCCATCAGATACACTCCGTAGGGGAGAATTTTAAAGGAAGGATTCTAGACGGTGTGAGCTACACATTTCCTGGGTTTATCAACGGTCTGGAGGTAAAATCGAATTATTTTTTGTAATTGTTATAATTGATATTATGGTACAATTTGTATAATTGGTTGAACAATATGTGCAGATTTTGGCATTCGAATGTATCCCAGCTCTGGATGCTGTGTTTCGAAAACCAGCAGATACATCATACGGTGAGGAGTGTCCCAGAATGTGCAAAAGGCAGTTCAAGAAGAGTGGGACCAGTGACCAAAGTCTGGCGGCCATCTACCGCACGGTTGGAGATACAAAGGTATGTAAAAATTCTATTCGTACTAGTATTTCTAGTAATAGTGGTACGACTAGTTTTATTAGTTCCATTAGTACTAGTATTTCTACTAATAGTAGTACGACTAGCTTTAGTAGTTCCATTAGTACTAGTATTCTAGTAATAGTGGTACGACTAGCTTTAGTAGTTCTATTTGTACTAGTATTTCTAGTAATAGTGGTAGGACTAGCTTTAGTAGTTCTATTTGTACTAGTAATTGAAGTTGCTTTTTTATTTCTATCAGGATATCACGAGTGTTTTGGTCCCCAAGGGCGCAGAGCACAGGCTTCTGTCCAACCTCTTGGATGAAATGACATTGTCCGACCATGAGCTTAAGGATGATAACGATAGGGATGACGTTGTTGTTGACAGTTGGAACAAGTTATTGATGAGGGACGAAGTGAAGATATGGTGGGAGAATCTCTATCGCAGGGACATTGAATGCCGAGGTAGACCAGTTGAAGAAGACCAAGAAGAAGGCGAAGAAGAAGCCCAAGAGGAAGGCCAACGGCGAGTTGAGCCAATTGGCAGGGGACAGTATCAAGGCGGATTGAAAGAAGAGATTAAGAAGATGATGGAGTTGATGATGAAACCAATGCAAGAAAATATGGAATTGATTAACAAGACGGTTAAGGCAATGAACGAAAGGCTGAAAATTGTGGAAAAACAACTGAAACCGGTAGATTATAACGATGATTACGAGCCTGGTAATCAATTTGAAACCGGTGGATCATCTTTCCGAGGTAAATCTCTACTAAAAACGTTTTTTGGTAATATTAGGACTACCAGGACTACTATGTGTAGGTAATGATGATGCTGCCTTCAATGCAGCTGAGGAGGTAGCTGAGGAGGAGGAGGCTGCAAAGAAGAAGAAGGCTGCCGAGGAGAAGGCAGTCAAGGAGGAGGAGGCTGCAAAGGAGAAGGAGGCTGCCGAGGAGAAGGCAGCCAAAGAGAAGGAGGTTGTGGAGGAGAAGGCAGCCAAAGAGGAGGAGGCTGTAAAGGAGAAGGCAGCCAAAGAGGAGGAGGCTGCAAAGGAGAAGGAGGCTGCCGAGGAGAAGGCAGCCAAAGAGAAGGAGGCTGCGGAGGAGAAGGCAGCCAAAGAGGAGGAGGCTGTAAAGAAGAAGGCAGCTTCGGAGGAGGCTTTGAAGAAGAAAATTGCCAAGGACAAGGAAGCCAAAGAGAAGAAGGCTGCCAAAGAGAATGAGGTTGCGGAGAAGGCTGCTGCGGAGAAGAAGGCTGAGGAAGATGGATGAGGATCTCGATCCGACTCAATCTCCGAGTCAACCTCCATATACTCAAGAAGAAGCATTGCAGGTTAGTAATAGTAGGACAACTAGAACTACTGTGTCTGTAATACTAGGACTACTAGTTTAACAATTTTGTATTGTTTTCCAGCAAAATGAGGGAGAGGCCACTCAAGAGATGCAAACACAACCTCAGCCTCAGCCTCAGACTCACTCTCCTATCCGTCAAGAGGTATTAATTAGTATTACTAGTAAGATTGGTAGTACTCTTACAGTTTTGTATTTCTCTCAGGAGTCTATTCAGGAGACGCAAGAGGAGAAGGATGCTCAAGCTGAAGCAAAGAAGATTGCAGATGCTCTAGATGAAGATAAGAGGTTTGCAGATGAACACTTTGGTAAGAAATGGTTCGTTTTTACATTATGATTTTTATGTTACTTGACATAAAACTTAATGACTTTTTTTTTTGTTAGGTCAGCCGAGTCAACCGATCCCGGAAACTCCGGAAATCAAGCCTAATATGAAGAAGCAATTGAAGAAATGGATTGAGAGGGCTAAAACTCCTAGGCCAAAGAGGGAAAGCAAGCCTTCTCGTGCGTTGATGACCCCTTATGTTCCTAAGTGACTTTATTGACTATTTATGCTGTGTTGAATTTCTATTATGTGTTGAATTTATGTTGTTATGAATTTTATTAATATTATTTTCGGTCCAACTAGAAATATTGGTACAACTAGCATAAAACAAATGATCAATAATGAATTTAACACGTGCGAGCCGACAAATGGATTAAAAACGTGCGCGCCAAGAAATGGTCACGTGCGCCGCCTTTTCATTTTGTAGTTGTACCAGTGTTCTAGTTGTACCATTTTCTTAAGAGTTGTACTTTGGGTGTTTTTAAGTTTAATCAGTAGTACCATACTTTATATTTAAAATTTTTAGTAGTACTTCGAACATTTTCTATAGAAACTACATTTAACATAATCCCAGGCCATAAAATTTATAAAAATACTATTTTCAGTCATTGGTCATGTTAGTGTGGTTAAGTTTTTAAAACAAACCTTAGAAGTATAAGGTATTTCATGTACACATTAGATGATCATGTAACCAATTCCATAAAATTAAGTTTATGTATGTATTTTATGTAAATTATGATGTTTTAATGGCCTATTTGGTGTGGAATAATGTTTACAAATGTAATTTTACATCATTTTACTAACAATACAGCAAATCGGTAATATTAGAACGACTAGTACTACTGTCGTGGTAAGACTAGGACCAATGGGATTACATTATAGGTAATACTAGGCCACCTAGAACTACTTCAACCGTAATTATAGGACAACTAGGACCACCGTGTGGGTAATACTAGGACCAATGGGACTACTGTATAGGTACTTCTACGACTACTAGTACTACTTATAGGTGAACTACTTTTTTGAACCTGTTCTTACAAACACAAATAGGTCTTACAAAGGTTCAAAAACACAAACAACATACGCAATGAGTTAAAAGTTACACAAAACACAAATAATCAGCATCGCGAGCTCTCACCTCCATCAGATGGTCCTGAACTCGTCTTCTTTTTACGACCTTCTCCAACGGATGGCCGTCTTGTCGTTTCTAATCTACCTTTCTTTGGAGAATAATATTTAGGTAGGACGACCTTATGTAGAATCCTCTGTGGAATATCCCAAGTAGTATGATGTGGCACTGGATAAACAGTCCTGCAATACGCTAAGCTCCATTGCTCCATCCAGTAATATTTATGGCAATACTCACGTATATCAATCGGCACCCCTGTGTGTTCTGTAACCCAGTCGATAACAGCTATGGCATGTACACATGGGTATCTGTCAATGTTAAAATGGTTACAGCTGCAACTTTTCTTTTTCAAATCAACCACATATCCTTTCCCATCAGCACCATTCACTTTGTACTCAAGCAGAAAGCTATTCAGCTCAATGACACCTAATGACTTTGCTTCCTTACACATGCTGTCCAATTCTTTATGAACATGCGGCACCAGTACTTGTGACTCTGGTACTGCTGCGGATTCCTTCCGATATTTGTTAAACCACTCAACAATCTTTCCCAAAATCACATCAAGCATTGCTAATAGCGGCAAATTCCTTGCCTCTAACAGAACATTGTTCATTGATTCAACACAATTAGTGGTGTCTATGTTGTACCTCTCTCCTGGAAAATGGCTTCTGGCCCATCTGCTCACGTGAACACTCTCGTCTAGATACACAGCATAACCAGGATACCTGTTTCTGAAATCAGCATAGTATTTCTTGAACTCAGACTTTTCGTAAATCTGAGCCAAATGTCTGAACTTCTTTGAACATGTGTCTTCTTTGGCCCTTAGTTACGTACGCTTTAACATTCTGAGACAAATGAAATATGCAATAACCATGCGCGGAATTTGGATAGACCTCGCGTACAGTCTTTATGATGCTTTGATGTCTATCAGAAACAAAAACAAGCTCTCCCTCTGGATCATCCGGGATTTGTTTTTTCAGCAAATTCAAAAACCACCTCCAACTAGCATCTTTCTCACCATCAACCACACCAAAAGCAAGAGGATAATGGTGTCGATCTGGATCTTGAGCACAAGCAATAATAAGTACTCCACCATATATAGTCTTCAGGTGAGTTCCATCAATAATGATGACTTTTCTCATGGCTTTAAACCCTTCAATGCAAGCTCCCACAGCGATGAAGAGATACATAAACCTTCCCTGATCATCCAATTTCACTTTTGTCTTTGTACCAGGATTCTTCGTCTTTAAAATGTGCAAGTAAGAAGGAAGCATAGAGAAACCCTCCTCTGGAGTGCCACGCACATCACTGAAAGCTTTCATTTTCCCTCTCCAAGCTGTAGAATATGAAACTTCAACGCCAACTTTTTGATGCACCAAGCCTACAAGTTCTTTTGCAGTTGGCGTTTTGAATGAACCCGGGTAATCTTCATGCAGCACAGATGCAACCAAGCGTGGTGAGCCTCTCGATTTACTTTTCACTGTAACCATTTATAACCGAGAGCATGTATGCATCTTCCGATATGTTGCAACCGAGAATATATTATAATTCTTAGGAACTGAAGCTCTTAAGTACCAATTGCAACCAACATAACGACATTTTACCGCATATACCGTAGGTCTCGTTTCCACAATACGAATCTGAAAACACTCTTGATGCATAGCTCTCTCCACTGCCCGCATCACTTCCTGCTTAGTACTAAATTCTTGACCTAGGGTCAGATTCAAACCATCTTCCCTTTCAGCACTTACAACCTCTCCTCGTTCAATAGGTGTAATGTCAAGATCACCAGAGTTAAACATTAAAGAATTATCCATATCTGAACTCTGACGAATAGTCACCAACTCACCAAGTGCAACAATACCATCATCATCTACTCTAGCATCACTAGCTGCAACAATATCATCATCATTAGCTCTAACATCACTAGCTCCAACAATATCACCATGATTAACTCTGCCATCACTAAGAAGCTCCTCCTTCGTACAAAGATACTGATTACTCTGCTTTGTTGAGACAACTTCAGCGAGTTCCACATGCAAAAGACTCCTACACTGATCCTGATTAACTTCCATCAAATATCCTAACACATCTTCATCATCCAAGATATATGATGGACTTCTAGGATGCACGATCAATGGAATGTAACTCAGCCGAAGCTTCGTAGTACCTGCATCTACCATAAGCTTCCCACAAATTCTATTAACCAGCCGAAAATAACTAACGTCCTCCAGAGTTCCTTTCATCACAATACTAAAAATCCTATCATCATTATTTCATACCACTCCATCTGAATAATATCCCTCATAATCAAAATGTACGACCGTGCCACGATTACTATCCATTGTCCCCTGAAAACACACAACAAACATCATTATCAAGATTCAGTTGTACCATTTATACTAATTGTACCATAGTAGTCGTACTAGTTATACTAGTCGTCCCATTCTCACTACTCGTACTTCATATCAGTCGTACTAGTTATACTAGTCGTTTCATTCTCACTACTCGTACTTAATAAAAGTCGTATTAGTAATTCTAGGTGTTCTTGTTTTTAGTTGGACCATTAATACTAGTTGAACTAGTTTTCACTAGTCGTACCAGTAACGTATTAGTACTACTTATCCTAGTTGTACCATTACAGAGTTTTACCATTTCGACCGGTTGTTCTATTTGTACTAGTTGTATCAAGCTATACGATATGTAGATTATCAATGTAACACGCTAGTGAATGCTATTACACTTCGAAAACAAGTTAAATCAGCCAAAAACGGTTTCTTAAATAACAAATAAACGGTGACGAGAAGGAAGAAGAAGAAAAGGAGAAAGGAAGAACATTAACGAGAAGGAAGAAGAAGAAAAAGGAGAAAGGAAGAACATTGAAGAGAAGGAAGAAGAAGATCAACATAGAGAGAGGAAGAACAAACCTTAGCGAAAGAGAGAGTCAAATTCTCAGATGTCCGAGACGAGGAAACGAGGGGAGAGAGAGATGAAATTTTTTCTTCTTTGCTCGGCAACTGGGAAACAAATGAGGAGAGAGAGAGACAATTCATCAAGTTATTAAATTGGTGGTTGAGTAGTTGGTTTGAATTAAATTGGGAATTGGTTTGTTTGATTTTGAGAAAAAGAAAAAGAATTGAGTAATTGGTTTGTTTCATTAAGGTTAATTTTGACTTTCACCACCCCCAACACCTTTGAGAATAAATGACCACCATTGTGATTTTTGTCCTCTTACTTAACACCAAAACAGATTTTGATCCGTTCAAATGGTTCCATATAAATTATATTAACAAAAATAACACAGTTCCATGTACTATGTATTCGAACTTAAACTAAAACAAGTAATCCGATAAGTACTATGTATTTGGTTATAAATTGGTTTCATTTTCGTAAACCGAAAACGAAAAAATACAAATTTCCAGACTAATAGTCACGAATCGAAAAGAGTTAAAAATAGCAGGGTACAAAGTGAAATTTCAAGAAGTACCAAGAAAAAAACGAACTAGCCCGGTCCTTCTCATCCATCACGAGCAGATGCAGAACTTTGTTGGGCTTTTACGCCTTCAGTAAAAGCCCAATGGGCCTTCTCTTCCAAGCCCTTGAACTCACAGCACTCTCCCAACAAACGAAATATCCTCGCCGTATCAGTACCGGCGGCGAGTCTCGCCGCCTCTTCCAGATCTCCGATTGCAGAATCATTCCTCCGTCGCCGATTCACAGCCAACTTCATCTCAGCTCTCTTCACAAGCGCATCGGCTCGTTCTCCGACCAAAAGAGACTTCAGTCGCGGATAAGTCAGTGCCGTATCGAACGATTTGAGAGCAGCGGTGTGGTGACCTAACAGATCTAGAGCTAGGGCACGAACGATGTGACCAGCTGCGTCGTTCGGAGAAATCGAGATCACATCGTCGGCTTCCATGAGCGCCGTTTTGGCTAGAGATTGAGATTGGGATTTTTTGGTAGTGGTTCGAGCTCGAGCGAGTAGACGAGTGGCTTGGATTAGCTGACGCTGGGTTTGGAGTGTGGCTCGGTGTTTGGTTCGGAATTTGGTTAAGCCTTTTTGAGAGAGATGCTTAATCGCCCAGAACATAACGAAGGTTAGTACCAAAATTGCTCCTTGTATGATTGTTTCTGTATCAATGTCTTTTTTTTTTTTTTTTTTATTGCTTTCTGTGAATCAGAGGACTAAACTAGCGACTATATACTTGTTTTTTCTACCATTTTATATTTAAAAAATATTACTTTGGATATTCACATTACAAGTCCTGAGATTTATCCTTGGAATTTTGAAATTTTCACAAGAAACACTCTGAAGATAAAAGCACCAAGCTGAGGCTAGAGCCATATTATAGTACAGGAAAGGACAACACGTGATCTGCGCGGATCCTAAAGCACTGGACCGACATTTGAAAGCTGCATGCCGAGGTGGTCTTGATGTAGATGTTAGCAAAATGATATGGACTCCTTACAAAGAGCAAAGTTAAGAGTAAGAGCCATTACACTTCAAATGGTATGCTCTTCTTTTAATTTGCAGATCCTTTAGTTTTGTGTGTAAAAATCTAACACGACTTTGTTCAATAGATCTTCTTGTAACTGTAGAAATGTTTTGATGCATCTATCGAGTTTACATTAACATTTTGATTAGTTGGATTTAAAAATCAGAATGTAAACGACTTGAAAACAGAATGTGCATTTTGATTCTTTCGAAGAAAAAACCTATATTGTATCTGATTCTTAGGCAAAATAAATAGAAGTTCACAATTTGGTTCTGAAATTTCTAATCAAGTAATATGATATTACTTTGTAGAGTGAATGTTTGATTCCATGCTTTCTCTTGTAATAACGGCATACTTGTTAAAGAAAGCATAGAATTGGTTTTCTCTATAATAATAATTCGTTGCTTCTTCTTGTGGGAAAAGAGAAATCCAAAATTTGATTGAAATTTCATAGATCGATAACAAAAACACTAAATCTGATAAATGTTCTACCTCATAAGATTCTATAATAATAAAAATCTAAACCATAATTAAGAGAGGCTAAGTGCAAGAACTAAGAATCGAATATAGGATTTCTTTTCCCAAACACTTTCTTTTTCTGAGTTTGATGATGTTAAGAATATGCCTATAATGTAAGAAAACCAAAGATCTAGTCATAGAATTAGTACTTGCTTGAAAAGTTTAAAATGGTATCCAATCCTTGAACCTTTCTATAATTATATGTAGTTTAATCAAATCACAAATCACAACATCTAAACTCTAAACTCTCAATATCTATAATCATCAAACTTCTTTTGAGTACTAGTAGCCATGAATTCTATCGAACACCTTTCAGTTTCTTGTCTCATTTGCCCTGCCCTACTATTCCGATCCAAGAAAGGAGATTACAATTCGGATGATTATGTCATAATCGACAAGAAAGGAGATTACAATTCTTCAGATTCTCACCACCAACTTTACCCCTTATTTTGGTGCAACAACAAAGAATATTCAGAAGATGAGTTCCGGTGCGGTGCTTGTCGATGTAAATCAATCGGTACAACCTATTACTTTTGCAATGAATGTAAGGTATGTTACCACAAAGAATGCGTCGAGTCTCCCCTTCTAATCAAATCTCTTTATCACCCCAAACACAATCTTCAACTTTTCATGTTTAATGGAGCCGACGTTGACAGGATATTGCCTTGTTGTTATTGTGGATCAGGTCTTTCAGGTTTATTTTATCGTTGTTCTCTTTGTAATTTTAGTATAGACCTTGTTTGTGCGAGAAACCCGTCATTCCTGATCAACTATAAAAAAAGGCATGAGCATACCCTCAACTACTTTCCGAGAAAAGCCAATTTAACATGTGATGTTTGTGGGTTAGATGATAACAAGTCTATCATCTTTGTGTGTCTTCAATGTGATTTCGTCGTCCATAGATCATGTATCTACTTACCATTTGTCATAAGAATATCCCGCCATGAACACCGTATCTCTTTTACATATTCTTCTTCTTCTTCTATAATATTGTCCTGTGGAGTTTGTCGTCAAAATGTTGACGAAAATTGTGGGAAGTACTCTTGCATCAAAGACTGCACTTATGTAGTGCATTCAAAGTGTGCAACTCGAAGAGATGTGTGGGATAGAGAAGAGCTCGAAGACAAACCAGAAGAAGTATTTGAACATCTCAATTCGTTTGAGGTGATAGGTGATGGAATTATACAACATTTCAGCCATCCACAACATCACATGAGATATGAAAAAGGGAATGACATGCCGTATGATGAAAAAAACAAGTGTCAAGCATGCGTACTTCCTCTTTATGATGGTGATGTTTACAAATGTATGGATCCGAAGTGTGATTTTGTACTCCATGAAGCATGTGCAAATCTTCCCCGGAGAAAACAACACATGGCGTATCCTGATCCACTTACTCTACAAATAAGTGATACCGCAAATTACTTCCTTTGTGATATGTGTTGGCGTCCCTCGTGTGGTTTCAAATATGCGGGAAGCAAATGGAGTGAAATGTTGGGTTTAGACGTGCGATGTGCTGCAATATCTGAGCCATTTGACAAAGGATGTCATATGCATCCTTTGTTCTTTAACATGTTTGATACCGTAAACATGTTAGAAATTTCTCAAACATGTTCAATGTGCAGATGGAAGGGGGGACGAAATTTAAACTGTCTCGAATGTTACTTCGTTTCGTGCTTTGGTTGTGCCACATTACCATACAAAGTGAGATATGAGCATGACGAGCATTTCCTCACCCTATCTTACGAAGAGAATGCAAGTCTCAATTGGTGTGAGGTTTGTGAGAAAAGAATAGATTCACCCGAGTTGCTTTATACATGTAATGAATGTGGTGTTGCACTCCATATTCATTGTTTCCGAGGGCAAGAAGGATCTTATATGAAGCCTGCTCAAAATATTAGTTGTTGCCGAGGGCGAAAAGCTGTTCCAAATATTGGTTATATGAAGCCTGCTCAAAATGGCTGGATTTTTTATCTGGAGAAGGTTAATATAGTTCCAAACTATGGTCTCACTCGTCCCATATGCGATGGATGCGGAAGACATTGCCAAGATAAAATAAGGTTCGAAACCCATGACGGAAAAATATATTGTTCTTTCTGGGAAGTGCCATATTATAGCTAACTAGGAGAGTATTTAAAATCATGAATATACAAGTAAAATTGGATGTTATTTTATTTTAAGCGTACGCATTAAGATAGTTGTTTAGTAGTTTGCTACTTGTAATAAAGTGTAATAGTTGATATTCTCCATGTATAAGAAACATACAACTAAGTTGTCAAATTAACACCATGATGGATAATTCAGGATTCTTTGTGTTCCTTTGAGCTGCAAATACACGTTGGGAGCAAAGTTCTAAATCGAGCACGTCCTTCGATCCCCTATGTTGGTCCTTTCCTTCTCCTCGGTGCACCTTGTCTGCAAAACCAATCCAAAGAATGTCTTTTCGCATCAAATATGTTTTTGTTTTTTTGGTTTATTGCATTTTGTGACTTGTGTATGAAGCAAATGTATGATTCTTTTTGTTACCTAGCTTGATGCATTTGCTTCACAAGATTCGGCAACTTTGTTCCTTCTTTTAGTTGTCCTCTCTCCACTTCATTGAAGAGTTTCACTAGTCATTTCCTGAATACAACACCAAACTTTTCATGGGCTATATAACGAAATGAGTAAGAGACAATAGTTTTTTGAAGGTTGAAGGTAACAAAAAGAAGAAGATGGAACCTGTCTAGAGTTGACCTAGAAATTTGCGGTGACCTTCAACGGCTCTTGACATGTTTCCGGAATGCGAAGGAACAAACACATCACTCTCAACTAAAATTATATAATCAAAGAGCAGCCATTTTAGTCGCATGGCCTGTGAAACCTTTTAACTCATCTTGTGTAGCAAGCATTTCCTGCAAAATTCAGTACATGAAATTAATCATTATATTATCTTTAGAGTTGTCAGTAACATGAAAGATCAAGAGGTGGTTATAAAACAAACCTTAAGATTTGGGAAGCGCGATTTAAGCTCCAAGAGACTATCATCTCTTGTGCTGTGTAAACCCAGCACTGATACCATATATTTGGAGTCTTTTTTTAAAAAACTTTCAGATGATACTTTGATGGAGGAGATATAAAGCTAATGAGTGAAGAGTAGAGAAAGAAGCTTAGCCTCTGCCTCTTCTTCTCAATGATTTTGAGTTATTACTATTGTCTTAGAATTTGTATTTTTGAGCCAAAGAGATCTTTTATCTTCTTGTCTTTGACTTGTTGCACAGAAGTAAACAAGTCTCTCTTAGGGCATGTGTATTGGAGACACTTTGGGGTGTTTTTATAATATAAAATTATTAAAATGATTGTAAAAGGAAGAAAGAGTGTTTTGTGGGATATATTGAAATATAAAATTAATAAAATTTGAATAAAGAGAGTAGATACTATTTACTAGATAGTTAGTGTTTAGGAAAATGAAGAGAGAAAATATTTAGGAAAATGATGAAAGAGAAGGTATAAAATTGAGTAAAAGGAAGAGAGAGTGTGTGTTTTAATAATTTTATAATGTTTAGACAACCTAAAAAATCTGCAATGTACATGGCTTTTTTTTTTTTTTTGGTGTAAGACCGGGGACTAGTCCCCGATTTATATTATTGAAACTTCAAACACAATTACATTCGAATCAGCCTTGGGTGTTCTAAACCCGCAGCATCTTCCCGCAAAACCGAATCAAATTCTAAAGGAACAGAATCCAAACGATGAAAACCAAAGGGTAACGAAAAAGCATAGTTAGCTAATCTACATGGCCTTAATGTCAACTTTTCTTAATCTTGTTTTGAGCCCTCTAAACGAAAAATTAAAGTTCGAATAACAAAGCAATATCAGTCTAACTAGCTGCATCATGATCCGGTTCATCAACATTAAGGGACCTAAGAGAGTTGAAGTACCCCGCATTCTCCTATCTTCCAATTGTCGCGGTTACTGCCCTCGAACTCCAAGACTAACTCGCTGGAAGTCACCTCTGCTTCAACTTCGAATGTGTACAGATGCTCTGTTAAAACTGGATATAGAAAACGCGGGCTCTTTCTACACGTAACAATAAAACAACGGTCTAAACCATTCTCATCATCAAAATCCTCATCTTCACACTTTTTAACCAGCAAAATGCAAGCCTTAAATCTCATGTATTTAGGAAGAGGCCTCTCATTCAACTTGATTATCAATGAATCCTCACTAGTAGCTCGGTGAGTAAAGTACGCAGGCACTTCTTTACCGGGTAAGACCGCATATTCGCTATTCGGTGCCTGGATGACGATGTCTCTCGCTTCTTGATTCAGTCTGAAGCAATCAGCAAAGTTGAGACGAATGTTTGGATTGTGAAAGGAGCAATCTAGACTCTCCAGGGACTCACAACCTTCTGCGTTGATTGATGATAAGGAATTCGGAATTTGTGGAAGTGATACCAGCGCTCTGCATCCCTTGAGCACAAGACGATCTAGCCGAGAGATTCTCTTGACCCAAGGAGGAACCTCTTGTATTTCTGTATCGCTCAAGTAGAGCAGTGTGATGATGTCAAGAGCATGATGGATTCCCTTGAGGTTTCCAAAGTATGACATATGCAACTCATTAAGACGAGGCCATGACTTGATCGAGGGAGGCAATTCTTCTATCGCGACTCCACTGAGCTTCAGAACGTTAACGTTTGTGGAGATTTCAGGAAAACTTTTCAACATCGAGCAATTAGTGAGATCCAGCTCAAGTAAAGATTCCAAGTTGATGTCTGTGGGAAGAACCAATAGCTTAGAGCATCCTTTTAATATCAACTTCTGCAACTTCTGAAGTTTTCCAATAGAGTAAGGAAACTCCACCATATTTGAGCAGTAACTAAGGTCCAATTCCTCTAGATTGGTAGCATTCCCAATAGAGGAAGGGAGCTTCACCAGATTTGAGAAACTACTAAGATCCAGACTTTGGAGATTAACGGCATTCCCAATAAAGGAGGGAAACTCCACAAGACTTGAGCATCCACCAAGATTTAGTTTTTTGAGATTAGTTGCATTCCCAATAGAGGAAGGGAGTTTGGTCAGACTTGAGCAATTACGAAGATTTAATTCCCGAAGATTGGTGGCATTCCCAATAGACGAACGTAGCTTCACAAGATTTGAGAAACTACTAAGATCCAACCTTCGGAGATTAATGGCATTCCCAATGAAAGAGCGAAACTTCACAAGACTTGAGCATCCACCAAGATATAATATCTCGAGATTACTGGCGTTCCCAATAGGGGAAGGGAGTTTGATCAGACTCGAGCAATTACGAAGATCCAATTTCTGAAGATTATTGGTATAACCATCAGTGGAGGGGAGTTTCACCAGACTAGAGCAATCCCTCAGATTCAATTCCTGAAGATTAGTGGCAGTTGAGAGATCAGGAAGCTCCTTCAAGTGTACAGAAGAACTCAAAACCATCCACTTGAGATTTCGAAGCGGCTGTACAGAGAAATAACAAGAGTGCGGTTACTTAGAATACACATAAGAAAAGCCACTAAAAGAATATAAAAACATTTCCATACTGTTAGGGCTGGATCTAAGGACTTACTTTAACTCCTTCCCATAACTTCTCAAGCTTGCTCTCACGCATAATTAGTTCGACAAGGAACTCCAAGCTCATAATAGAAGGCAAACATGCCATTGGAAAATAATCCCAATGTAATAATTGAAGTTTACGAGGTATGTAGTTCAGACCTTGCGGTAATTGCAATGTATCACGAAAAACATTGACTCTCAAGAATTTGAGATTAGTCATTTCTTGAAAGGCTCTCTCACTTATATCTAATTTTTCCGCGAATAAGTAGTTTATGCCTATGACACTTTTACTACCCTGAAAAAGAGGAACCAAAACAGTAGAGATGTTTAGTTATCAAATAAACTAAATATGTAGGGAGCAATGTAATAAAGGACTAGCGTCAAAACTTACTGCAGCATCACCGGTTAGTACTTCACGAATCTCTCTTCTATCGACCAAAAACTGCCGTTGTCCAGGCTCATGAATAGATTGTTTACGAACAATTTCTCTACCAAGTTTTTCTAGCAAACTATGCATCTCTATATATGAACCCGAGTTGATAGATATGAGAGATTTATCAGCTAAGACGTTTAGCCTTTGCCTCACTTCCAAGAACTTATTCGCAAGATACCCTTCCACTTTCTTTATCTCTCCGCGGTTGAAAAAACATGCTATATGGAGAAATAAATCTTTGTCTTCATCATCTAATGCGTCATAGCTGAACTTCAAAATGCTTTGAATATTAGCATTAAGGCTAGTCCTTAACCTTGGTAGTGACTTTCTCCACTCTTGCTTGGACATTCCACGAAAATAGGAGCCCATTACCCTTAGCCCCAAAGGGAGATTACCAACGAGTTCTGTAACTTTACGAGCAAGCTCCTCAAAACCATCTTTAGGGGACTTTTGACCAAAAGCATACATGCACAAGATTTGAAGAGCCTCGTCGGTTGGAGGAAAACCCACCTCGTAAATATGGTTGATCCCATGGGCTCTAAGAAGTTTATGATCTTGTGTTGTAATGATAATTCGACTCCCAGGACCAAACCACCAAATCTCTTTCGCCATTGCATCTAGTTGTATTAACTCGTCCACACCATCGAAAACGACTAGAACTTTCTTGTCTTTCAACCTATCTTGGGCAACACCCAAATGAGGAATCTCCATATCCTTATGGTTGGTTATTTGAGACATAAACTGTTGCTGTAATTGCAGCTTTGCTTTGTAGTCATCAGAACATGGTCTAGTATAGTTAGCTTTGATATTATCCATAAAGACACTCAGTTGGAAACTGTTGCGAAGTTGGTTGTATGCAACTCTGGCGATTGTGGTCTTCCCAATCCCAGGAGGACCCCAAATCCCAATCATTCTCACTTCATCTGAGCCTAGGCATAACAATGGTTTCATCTTTTTCAAATGACCTCTCATTCCAACAAAGCCATCAAAATCACTTGATGATATGGAATAATTCAACTTGTTTGATATATCAGTGGCGATTTTCTTGATCATGGCCGCTTCATTATCCCTAATATGGGAAAGATCAAACATAAAGATGAAGTTATCAATTTCTTGGATAGGTATTGTTTAGTTATGAATATTGTTTAAGAGCAAATGGGAATCAAAAGGACTAACCAGTTGTTTGAATGATAACCAGCGATTGTAGCCACTTTTGCCAAAGCTTTTCTCCATCTCCCAATGTCTTCTTCTGTTTTACCAGCACAAGTTGTTCTAAAAACTTTCCCAAAATCTCCGGTTAGCTTTTTAACATCGGATGGATCCACTTTATAGAAAATGGCCATGACAGTTTGACCCAACTCTTGTCTACATTTCATAATCTCCACCAGTTCATCAAGACACCATTTTGAAGAAGCGTAGTTCCTAGAGAGCAAGATAACTGCGATCTTAGACCCTCTAATTGCCCGAACAAGCTCGGGACCAATGGATTCTCCTCTTTTGATCTCATTATCATTAAACGGAGTGATTCCCTTTCTTTGGAACTCCATCTGAATGTGACTAAGAAAGTCTCTACGGACATCCTCTCCCCGGAAGCTGGTAAAGACATGGTGTGTCCAAATGCAAGATGAATAAGGTGGAGGAACCGATGAAGAAGACAACGAAGATAAAGAAGAATCCTTTCCTTTGTTATCTTGATGGAATCTGAATTTTCTCAAAAGGGTGAAGAATCCTATTGCAGCAGCAACAGTGGTGAGAAAAAAAGAAGAATCCATGAATTAGTAATTTAGTATGAAGGAAAGAGGATCAACAATATCACAGAGCTTTAAAGAGCTATGCCTAACAAGAAATCACAATTAGTAATTTAGTATGAAGCAAAAAAGAGCTTCTTCATTTTTATCCACGCAACTAATTCCTGGAAAATTCCGCACTGAAAATGACAATACTTTGGGTCCTACAAGAGAAACTAGCAAGAGGGGAAGCTTCGTTCAAGCATAAAGGATAAAGACACAGAAGTGTCAAAATACTTACGTCTCTGTTCAGATCCTTCAAGCTGGGACCTTAAAAATCAACCCACTTTCTCCGATTTAGATATGCAAAACCATTGATCTCAAATGGCACCATCGTTCACAAATTCATCTCCGAAACGGCACCGTATAGATAGCAGGGCATGTTTGTTCGACATCTCATAAAATCTTAATAGTAGAGTCTAATTATTTAAAAAACAATTAAATTAAGATTTTGAGAACTAAAAGAGAGAAAAAGTATTTAAAATTGGATCTATGAACATTAGATCCAAAAAAATCTTAAACTCAATTAAATTTAAATTAAAAATACATTAGATCCTATATCAAAAGTGTCCAATAAACATGCCAGAGCAAGAACAACGGAGATACTTAAGTGTTTTAAGTGTGGTCCAATAATTAAAAAAATAATAGAGTTAAGAAAAGATGTTCCCTTATTCCAAATCCATTGGGATCTAAAATTAATAAAAAAATTATTAAAACAAACTCTCTTTTCTTTTTACTCAACTTTATATTTTCTTTCATCTTTTTAGTCAACTTTTATTAATTTTATATTTAAACACTCTCTTTTACTTTTAAACACATTCTCCAAAAGATCCAATATTAGATCATTCTCTCTCTCTTTTACTCAACTTTTATTAATTTTATATTTAAATACACTCTCTTTCTTCCTTTTACTCAAATTTTATATTTTAATATACTCCACAAAAACACTCTCTTTCTTCCTTTTACTCAAATTTTAATAATTTTATAAACACTTTAGACCCTATAGGATCTCCAATAATGATCCTCTAAATGTGTTGAAAGTGTCTAATTTTGGATCTCTTTTGTGAGTTTGGAACAGTCGACATGGTCTCGTGTAATTGGGTGGAGGAAATTATTAAAAAAAAAAATTTAACGGAGAGCGTAGCGTCGGAGATGGCGACGGATACCGCTCACATGACGATGAGCTCGACCACAGACACAACGACGAGCTCCAATTTCACCGGCGGCGAGAACGACGATGGAGGCTTTAGATCCCGAAGCCGACGGTAGAGACGTGATCGACGAGTTCCGGCGACTGGTGCTTTGGTATACTATCAATAACCGGCCGCAGATCCCGAAGCCAAGGATCACACGACGGTAGAGACGCGATCGACGAGCTTCCTGTGCGACGATGGAAGAATAATTATGAATGAGGAAGAAGAAAAGTTTTTGTCAAAAAAAAAAATAAAAAAAAAATAAAATATTCAATTTTCATGAGAAAAAAATTAACTTCTTATTTTGAAAAAAAGTCATTTGGTAAAAATACAGTAAAAATGGGTCATATTTATATGTGGAAGATTTTCTAAAAAGAATTCGATGATATGTTTATTAATGATGATGATCGTCAAGAATAACTCAATCACACGTAAAAAAAGGTATTTATCAACAGAGATCAAAAAAGTCTCTTCGAACTCAACTTCGTGATAGAAAAAACATGAAGATTTGAAAAATGATTTGGTTGAGAATGTTTGGAGAAAATGGGGAAATGAATATTAGAACACACCGTTCTTGGTCTGTTTCCGATTTGGAAGATAATGTTTTAAAAAATGATTTGGTTGAGTGTTTCCATTGGAAGAGTTTTGCTCTTAAGTGTCTAAAACAATTAAAATTAATTAAAAACATTTTAGCCCCCTCCCCCCCTATTTTGGTCTCTATTGAACATGGTCTACTTTGAGAACTAATTTGAAGCTTAGAGCATCACCATCCATGTATCTTAGTGAAGTTCTTAGGGGAAAAAAAGAAGAAATAGAATATTTTTGTGGGGTATATTGAATATAAAATTAATAAAATTTGAGTAAAGAGAGGAGATAGTGGGTGTGTTTGAATATAAAATTAATAAAAGTTAAGAAAAGGATGAAAGAGAGATCTTAAAATGGAGGGAAAAACTTTTGGAGAGTGGTTTTTGAAAGGAAGAAAGAGAGTGTATAAAGTTGAATAAAATGAAAAAAGAGTGTGTTTTAATAATTTTATATTTAAGAACTTGGTATAAGAACTTAGTAAGACACATGGAGATGGTCTTAAGAGCTCAGTTATAGCTTTGTGATGATGTCAAGCGCACGAAGGAAACCATTAAGGTTATCAAAGCATGACATGTGCAAGATATGAAGACGAGACCATGACTTGATTGACATGTGCACTTCTTCTATTGCGGTTCATCCGAGCTTGAGAACTTTAACGTTTGTGGAGATATCGGGAATATCCACCTCTTGATATCTCAAACATGAAGGGCGGACCCCCAAGAGTTGGACCCATCATTAAGATCGAGCTTGAACTCAAAGTGAAACTCGTTGGAAGTGTAGAGATGCTCTGCTAAAACTGGACGTAGCAATTGCTGGTATTTTCCAAACGTAACCCGGAGAGCATCATCACTGAACATCTGTTGCTTATCATCACCAGCCTCATTGTCACCTTTATTAAGCAGCAAGATGCAAATCCTAAATCTCAAGGATCTAGGAAGAGGCCTCTCATTCAACTTGAATGTCAATGAACTCCCACCAGTAGCTCGGTGTGTGAAGTACGTAGGCACTTCTCTACCAGGTAAGACCACATATCCACAACCAAGGAAGTTCCTTTACAAAAATGATATCTCAAAATATGAAACAAAGATCATAAACAAGACACACAAACCCAATTTGATAGAAGAAAGAAAGCAGCAACGAAACACACACTCGGTCTACAATCTTGAGACCAAAATCTTGCGTTGTTTCCTAAAAATTTCTCTACCGAATTCTTCTAGCAATCTATGCATCTTTAAATCCCCCGAGTTGATAGATATGAGAGACTTGTCAGCTAAGACGTTGAGCCTTTGCCTCACTTCCAAGAACTTCTTTGCCAGTTGCTCTTCGACTTCTTCAATTTTCCTCGAGTTGAAAGAACATGCTATTTGAAGAAACAAATCTTTATCCATGCCACGTAAAGCGTCATAGCTGAATTTCAAACTGTTTCGAATATCAGCCTCCATGCTAGTCCTCAACCTTAATGAATTTGTCCACTCTTGCTTGGACATTCCCTGGAAATGAGAGCCCATAACCCTTAACCCCAAAGGGAGATTACCAGCAAGTTGTGTAACTTCCAAGGCAAGCTCCTCAAAACCATCTTGAGGGGAACTTTGTCCAAAAGCAGACATGCACAAGATCTGAAGAGCCTCATGAGTTGGTGGAATTTCCACCTTGTAAATATGGTCAATCCCATGTGCTCTACAAAGTCTTTGAACCTGTGTCGTGATGATGATTCGACTCCCAGGACCAAACGACCGAGTTTCTTCCATCAACGCATCTAGTTGTACTAACTGGTCCACGCCATCGAAAACGGCAAGAACTCTCTCGTCTTTCAACCTATCTTGTGCAGAAACCTCCTCTGTATCCTCATGGTTGGTTATGTGAGACGTAAATTGCTGTTGTAATTGCAACTTTGCGCTGTACTCATTGGAAGAAAGTCTTGTAGAGCTTGCTTTGATATTCTTTATAAAGATACGCTGTTGAAATCTGTTAGAGAGTTGGTCGTACGCAACTTCGGCTATGGTGGTCTTCCCTATCCCAGGAGGACCCCAAATCCCAATCATCCTCACCTCATTTGAATCTAGGCATAACAACGGTTCCATCTTTTTCAAATGATCTCTCATCCCAACTAATTCATCAAAATCATTTGATGGTGTGGAACTATTTAACTTGTCTAATATATCGGTGACGATCACATCGATCATGGCCGCTTCATTATCCCTAACAATGGGGGAAATCAATACATCCATTAATTAACCATGGACAACTCACACACATTAAAGAAAGATATGAATTTCTTGGATGGTATTGTTTAGAAGCTACATATATATGTATAAAGTTTGAGAGCGAATGGGGATCAAAAGAACGAACCATTTGTCTGAATGATAACCAGCCATTTTGGCCACTTTTGTCAAAGCTTGTCTCCATCTCTCAATGTCCTCCTTTGTTTCACCAGCACAATTTTTTCTAAAACCTTTCCCAAATTCTCCGGTTTGGTTTTTAACATCAGATGGATCCACTTTATAAAAAATGGTCACCACAGTTTGACCCAGCTCTTCTCTGCATCTCATAATCTCCACCAGTTCTCCAAGACACCATTTTGAAGCAGCGTAGTTTCTAGAGAGCAAGATAACTGCGATCTTAGACTCTCTAATAGCCCGAAAGAGACCAAGAAGGGATTCTCCTTTTTTCATATCAGTATCAATGAACGGCTTGATTCCTTTTCTTTGTAACTCCATGTAAATGTGATGGAGAAAACCTCTACGGACATCAGGCCCGTGGAAGCTGGAAAATACATGATGTGTCCAAATCCAAGAAGAAGAAGGTGGAAGAACTGATACAGAAGATGGACGTGAACAAGAAGAAGAATTTTCTTCATTGTTATCTTGATGGAACAATGGTTCCATCTTTTCAAAGTGAATAATCCCATGTGCTCTAAAAGGTTTTGGACCTTGAGTTGTAAGAATAGGTAGACTCGTTTCGTTCGCCGTCGGATCTTGTTGTACTGACATGTCCTCTCCATCAAGAACGGCACGAAATCTCTCGTCTTTCAACCTATCTTGGGCAACTCCTAATTGAGGAATCTCCGTATTCTTCTGGTTGGTTATTTGAGACGTAAACCGTTGTTGTAATTGCAACTTTGCTTTCACATGCTCCACAAAGACACTTGGTTGAAAACTGTTGGAGAGTTGGTTGTATGCAAATCTAGTAATTGAGCATAGGCGTAACAATGGTTCCATTTTCTCCAAATTAGCTCTCATCCCAACTAACCCAACAAAATAACTTGGAGATGTGGAATTCTTCAACTTGTCTGAAATATCAGTGGCGATTTTCTTGATCATGGCAGCGTCATTTTCCCTAACAATGGAGGAGATCAATGCATCCATTCAATAACCATGGAAAGATCAGACACACATTTATATAAAGAAAAAATGAATTTCTTCATATAAGCAAAAAAGATTCAGAAGGACTAACCAGTTAGTTGAGTGATAACCAGCCATTAAGGGCACTTTTGCCAAAGCTTGTTTCCATCTCCTAATATTCTCCTCTGTTTTACCAGAACAAGTTTTTCTAAAGACTTTCCCAAAATCTCCGGACAGTTTCTTTACATCAGATGGATTCACTTTGTAGAAAATGGTCATCACAGTTTGACCCAACTCTTCTCTACACTTCATAATCTCCACCATTTCGTCGAGACACCATTCTGAAGAAGCATAGGTCGTAGAGAGCAAGATAATTGCGATTTTAGACCCTCTGATCGCCCGAAGGAGCTCGGGGCCGATGTATTCTCCTCTTGGGATCTCATTATCAACGAACAGAGTGTTTTCATTTCTTTGAAGCTCCGTCTGAATATGACTGAAAAGGTTTCTCCGGACTTCTGCCCCCCGGAAGCTGGGAAAGACATGGTAAGTCCTGATAGGAGACGAACAAGATGTAGGAACTGATGAAGAAAATGGATGTGACAAAGATGAAGAAGAAGAATTTTCTTCATAGTTATCTTGATGAAATCTGAGTTTTATCAAAAGCATGAACAAGCCTATTGCACCAGCAAGAACGCTAAGAACAAATAATGCAGACATTCCCTTTCGCAGCAGGCTCTCTCCCAGTAAGATATTTGGGACTCCCATTGCTTACCAAGAGAATGACTGTTACTGATTACGTACCACTGATTGAGAAGATCCGTTCTCGAATAAGCACTTGAACTGCTAGGCACCTGTCTTTTGCTGGACGAGTGCAACTCATCAACTCAATTATTCACAGCCTCACAAACTTCTGGATAGCGGCTTATAGATTGCCAAGTAAGTGTCTGGATGAGATTGATAAACTCTGTGCCGCGTTTCTTTGGTCAGGGCCTGCGTTGAACACAAAGAAAGCAAAAGTAGCTTGGGATGATGTTTGTAGGCCAAAGGAAGAAGGTGGTCTTGGCATAAGGTCCCTTAAGGAAGCTAATAACGTGTCCTGCCTCAAACTCATATGGAGAATTGTCTCAACGAAATCCCTATGGGTCCAATGGCTGCAACATTATCTCATACGCAAAGGATCATTCTGGTCAGTAAAAGAGTCTTCCTCTCTTGGCTCGTGGATGTGAAGGAAATTGATCAAGTACAGAGAACATGCACGTGAATTTGTGAGAATTGATGTGCGTGGAGGGGACTCGTCTTTTTGGCACGACAATTGGTGTCCTCTGGGCAATCTTATGGCTGTCACAGGATATCGAGGCTGCATCGACTTGGGAATAAGCCTGAATGCCACAGTGGCTGAAGCTGTGAGAACTCATCGCCGACGACATCATCGTGTGGCAGAGTTGAATCAGATTGAAGAGCAGATTGAGAAAATCCGTGTGAAGCTTTTACCCGGCCAAGAGGATATTGCATTGTGGAAAGGAAAAGGAGATAGCTATAAGGCAATATTCAGTTCGAAGGAAACCTGGAATGAAGTCCGAGAAGTGAAACCACAAAAGAGTTGGTACAAGGGTATATGGTTCTCAAAATCCACACCTAAGTACTCTCTTCTTGCGTGGCTTGCAGTATTAAATCGTCTCTCCACTGGAGATCGCATGGCGAGATGGTCTACAGCTCCGGATACTGCGTGTGTGTTTTGCCGCTATCACATGGAAAGCCGAGATCATTTATTCTTCGATTGCCCCTACACAAAAGAAGTTTGGACGGTCTTGGTACAAAAGCTACTCGGTCTGAAATTTGTTTACACTTGGAATCAGGTGCTGGATACTCTCAATGACGACTCACTAGAGGTGCCGGTTTTGTTTCTTGTGAGATATACATTTCAAATCAGTATTCATACGATCTGGAAGGAACGTAATGGGAGAAGGCATGGGGAGGCACATTCACCACCAACTCTTATTGCAAAGAGGATTGAAAAAGGAATACGGAACAGAGTATCAACGATCAGAGACGACGCACATGGAAGATATGCATCTTACATGGAAATTTGGTTTGGAGCTCGTTAGTTACTCTAGAGCTATTCTTGTTTAAGTTCGAAATCATAGTCAAAAACGTTGCTACTATGTAAAAACGATTTTTTGTATTAATTTTACATATTTTACAAAAAAAAAATAATAATAATGAAGAATCCATAGTTTGTGATAGAGAAAAAAGCTGAATATCCCAAACTTTAAAGAGAGCTACTGGAGGAAGAAATCACAAAAGAGGCTTGTATATATATACATTAAAACAAAGAACGTTGACTTTATTGACTTTTTCCACACACCTAAATCATAAGAACATTTCCATGAAATCGTCGTGGTAGAACGATTCTTCGAAGAATTCAGGAACGAAAAAACCAAGCAATTTCAAGGAAGATCAAAAACAATGTCTCTATCAAAAATCTAAGTACCCCTGGATTTAATTAAGAAAGGAACTCGGAAAGATGTAAAAACACTTACATGGATTGTTCATCCTCAAGCTTGCTCTTTGTCCAAATTGAATATTGATCAAATGGCATCTTCAGTAGCAATATCAATATATTTGTCTGTAATTGGAAATATTCAAAAATAAATATTCTGAACAATCCACAAGTAGTAGCTAAGTGACTGATATGTGAAGAAAACAGAAAGCATGTGCCTTCATTTCAGATGATACAACTTTATATATTTTTTCCACAATAACCTACCTCAGACAAAAGAAGAATAAACCTTACAAAAGAGATCAAATTAGAAGTAATATAAAAAACAGTGAGAAGGAAAAAAACCGCACCGTAGACAACAGGTTTATCTTCATCTTGGCTTTTGTCGAATTTGAAAGACTCTTCGAGAGAAGTTTTTGGACACCATTTTGAATAAGCGTAGTTCCTAGAGAGTTAAATAACCGCGATCCTAGACTCTCTAATACCACAGATGAACTCAGGACCGATGAATTCTCCTCTTTTGATCTCATTATCAATGAACAGAGTGATTCCCATCAGAATGTGACTGAAAAAATGGGTTCCTACAAGAGCAACAAGCAAGAGAGGAAGTTCCTTCGTTACAAAAAAATGATAATCTAAAATATGTAAACAAAGAGAATAAACAAGACATGGACAGAACAAGTGGTATTTAGAATCATAAGAAACAAGGCGGGAACGAAACACACAAGCAATTTCATGGAAGCAGTGTTCAAAATCAATGTCTCAATCAAAAATCTGAGTTCCCAGGATTTCATAAAGCAATGCAAAAGTGTCGAGATAATTACCGGGATCTAAAAATCAAAATTTCTTTGTCCGATTTGCATATGGATACCACTGATGAACATTCGGAATCGGAAAGCCATAGGGGCAAAAGTGGAAATATCCATAAACCACAATTAATTTGGGGTTTTGGACACGACGTACATCGAACACTCGACCTTGTATTAATACAACAAAATTAGCATACAACAAAATTAGCATTTAAATTAATAAAAACGAAATTTTACTACAATTGATACCTTTATTTCCGGCTAAACATTGATTTATAAGTAACTATAAAACATATATTTTTAAAAAAACTTATATTAATTAATAAAACATTACATTACAATTGAAAATTACATCTACAACACATACACAAACCAAATTACAAATTAAAAATTATAAATAAAATAACAATCTTTTTAAGAATATATTTCAAATTTAAACGTTTACAATGTAATTTTATATGTGAATATTTAAATTCATAAGAATCTATGTCAAATATTTATAAGATACAAAAAATTGGGACTAAAATGATAAACAACAAAATAAATAAGATTTTTTATATGATTTATAAAAACATAAGGACTCAAATGCAAAAAAAAGATGAAACTTAGAATTAGTGTATCCCATTGGAACAAGAAAAAAAACTCTAAAAATAAAGTTTTGATGTATGTATTGGAGATGCTCTTACATAGATATTACAAAGTCACTATACATAATTTTTGGAAAACAAATTACTACATAATCATATATATGAATGCGTCACATAGCAAAAAGATATTCGAAAAAAAGTGACTTTGACGATGCTTTCCGTAGATACACTAACGAATTACTAAATCCGTTATTCTCCTTCTCCAAACTCGATCTTACTCTGGTACGATTGATACGACGACTATTCACCTTGATACTTAAGTCTACAATTTTGCGACCAAAATCTTGGGCTGTCTAGGTAAATCCACCTTATAAATATGGTTTAATCTCATGTGCTTTCAAAAGGGAGAAATACTTAGGTACAGCCCTAGGGTGTATCTATGGGTCCACCCCCTTCCCCGTCACCAATCATTTATCCACCTATTATCTAAAAAAATTAGAGTTAAAAAATAAATAAATATATATATATATTAGGTTTGGGTTAACTAATCCCAAATTAGGGTATAATTTTGGAGTTTAGAGTTTAGGGTTTGAGGTTTTTAATTTATTTTGGGTTAACAAATCCCAAATTAGGGTATAGTTTTGGAGTTTAGGGTTTAGGGTTTGAGGTTTATAATTTATTTTGGGTTAACTATTCCCAAATTAGGGTATAGTTTTGGAGTTTAGGGTTTAGGGTTTAGGGTTTGGGGTTTAAACCCTAAAATTCTAGTCTCAAATTAGGGTATAGTTTTGGAGTTTAAACCCTAAACTCCAAACTATACCCTAATTTGGGAATAGTTAACCAAAAATAAATTATAAACCCCAAACCCTAAACCCTAAACTCCAAAACTATACCCTAATTTGGGAATAGGTAACCCAAAATAAATTATAAACCCCAAACCCTAAACCCTAAACTCCAAAACTATACCCTAATTTGGGAATAGTTAACCCAAAATAAATTATAAACCCTAAACCTTAAACTCCAAAACTATTCCCTAATTTGGGAATAGTTAACCCAAAATAAATTATAAACCCCAAACCCTAAACCCTAAACTCCAAAATTATACCCTAATTTGGGAATAGTTAACCCAAAATAAATTATAAACCCCAAACCCTAAACTCCAAAACTATACCCTAATTTGGGAATAGTTAACCCAAAATAAATTATAAACCCCAAACCCTAAACCCTAAACTCCAAAACTATACCTTAATTTGGGATTAGTTAACCCAAAATAAATTAAAAACCTCAAACCCTAAACCCTAAACTCCAAAACTATACCCTAATTTGGGATTAGTTAACCCAAACCTAATATATATATATATTTATTTATTTTTTAACTCTAATTTTTTTAGATAATAGGTGGATAAATGATTGGTGATGGGGAGGGGGGTGGACCCATAGATACACCCTAGGGGTGTACCTAAGTATTTCTCTTCAAAAGGTTACGATCTTGTGCTATTTCCTTACAAAAAATGATATCCATAATATGAAAACAAAGAGCATTAAACAAGACATAGAACTAGAAGCTGCCACCCCAACTTCTAACTGGTTACATTTTTTCCAAAAGAGCTCTCAGCTCATCTAACCCAAAGTAACTTACAGATGCCGAATTATTCAACTTGTTTGAAATATCATAGGCGATTTTCTTGATCATGGCCGCTTCATTTTCCCTAACAATGGAGGAGATCAATAATTCCATTAAATAACCATGGAAAGATCACACACATTTAAAAAAAAAAAAAATTCCTTGGATGTATATAGTGCGAATCAAAAGGACTAACCAATTGCTTGAATGATAACCAGCAATTGTGGCCACTTTTGCCAAAGCTTTTCTCCATCTCCTAACATCTCCTCGGTTTTACCAGCACAAGTTTTTCTAAAGATTTTCCCGAAATCTCCGGTCAGTTTCTTTACATCAGATGGATCCACTTTGTAGAAAACGGTCACCACAGTTTGACCTAACTCTTCTCTACACTTCATAATCTCCACCAATTCGTCAAGACACCAGTTCGAAGAAGCATAGTTCCTAGAGAGCAAGATAACTGCGATCTCAGACCCTCTAATTGCCCGAACGAGCTCAGGACCGATGTATTCTCCTCTTTCGATCTCATTGTCAACGAACGGAATGATTCCCTTTCTTTGAAACTCCATCAGAATATGACTGAAAAAATCTCTACGAACATCTTCCCCGCGGAAGCTGGGAAAGACATGGTGTGTCCAGCTACGAGACAAAGAAGATTGAGGAATTAAAGAAGGAGATGAAGAAGATGGAGCTGACAAAGAAGAAGAAGAAGAAGATGAATTTTCTTCATAGTTATTTTGATTGAATCTGAGTTTCCTCAAAAGCATGAAGAAGCTTATAGCACCAGCAAGAATGCTAAGAGCATCACCATCCATGTATCTTACTGAGGTTCTTAGGGGAAAAAGGAAGAAAGAGAGTGTTTTTGTGGGGTATATTGAATATAAAATTAATAAAATTTGAGTAAAGAGAGGAGATAGTGGGTGTGTTTGAATATAAAATTAATAAAAGTTAAGAAAATGATGAAAGAGAGATCTTAAAATGGAAGGATAAGAACTTTTGGAGAGTGGTTTTTGAAAGGAAGAGATAGTGTTTAAATATAAAATTAATAAAAGTTGAGTAAAAGGAAAAAAGAGAGCGTATAAAGTTAAGTAAAAGAAAGAGAGAGTGTGTGTTTTAATAATTTTATATTTAAGAACTTGGTATAAGAACTTAGTAAGACACATGGATGAAGATGACCTAAGAACCACTAATAAAGTATCCATAGTTTGTGATAGAGAAATCACAAAAGAGGCTCAGTATTCATGTATATACATACGTTAAACAAAAGAACGTAGTCTCCATTGACTTAGAAAGTTAATTAGTTAGTACTACTTTTTTCTATATACCTAATTCTTGGATATTTCCTCGCAAAAAATTAGAAGATGACCAATAATGGGTTCTACACTAGCAACAGAGGAAACTTCATTCGTGCATCATTTGTCAAGGAAAAACTAATTAACAAACTCTTATCTAAAAGGTAAAGGAAAAAGAAAAAACACAAGCAATTTCAAGGAAGCAGTGATATAATAAATCAGAGTTTTATTTTATTGATTAACTAGAAATACAAAAGGTGTTAAAATACTTACATGACATGTCTGTTTATCCTTCATGATACACAACCTTCTATATATAATCATTAAGTGTTATCATACAACATCAAAATTAGCTTTAAATGGAAATAAATCTAAAGACTACCTAGAATGACACTGCAACAACACTTGATAACAATAGCGATTTAAGTTCCCAATAGCGATTTAAGTTCCCATATATCCGATATCGATATTATTAGTACAAATACAATTCCCTGTAAATTTTATCAACAAAAATAGCACAAGAAGAAAGAGATCAAAGACTTGCATCTGTGTTAGAACCACCACCTCCTCTCTTGCTTCCTGTTGTGTTCTTCAGAATCTGCACCATAAACAACTCAAAATTTGTTAATAACCACAATTACCACACAAATACAAAGAATCCAACTTTGCATTCTCATTCTACTTCTACATACACCTTTCCGAACTCATCTCAAGCTTAAGCTAACTCATTAGTCCTCTAAATTCACTAATCTAATTGGTGAATGAATTGTCTAGGCTTGCAAATTATTTTTCCCACAAATATGAATATCTTTTAAATCAAATGTCACAATCAAATCATTGACATTAGCAGATTAGATAAAAAATAAAAACATAACGTACATGTCTAAGCATCTGATTCTCGTTTTGCAAAGTAGAAAGTCTTTCTTCAAGTTCAGAGTTTTTGTTCTCCAAGTCTTTCACTCTGTTTTCCAACTCAGACAAGTAAGCTTTTTTCCTCTCTCTTGCTTGTTGTGCTGATACTCTATTCCTCAACAACCTTTCCTTACACCAAAAATTACCAAAACACCCCTGATCACGCAAACCTTCATTTACACAAAATCAAAGGGTAAAAACGTAAAATCAGATACCTCTTAAGCCGCTTGGTCTCTTTCTCCGCCGGACTCCTCCCTCGCTTCCTTTGACTTTCTCCGACCGTCGTCTGTGTCCGCTCTTGCCCTGTCGCCGATCCTAATTCCCGACCGGAAGTTTCTTTTCCGGTGCCGGCTTCTCCTCCGAACTCCGGCACTCGCCGTATCTCCTCGTCGCTTTCTATACCTGAGACGGTAACAAAAGAAAGAGACTTCAGAAGAAAAGTTTTAAACTTTTAAGCATACAAATAAAATTACAGATCGTCTCGAAATCTAAGGACCCAATTGAGAAAACCAATGCATGAAGCTAAAAATCAATGAGATCAATCGTAGGGATAAAGAAAAATAAAATCGAAAATTTACTTTACCTTCTTTGATCTCTAAATGTGTAGCAGAGCTTGATGATCGTTCACTGCTAGATGGTAAAGAGCTTGCAGCTAAAGAGCTAGTCGCTTGTTCCTGCATTTTCCTTCAAACTTTTTGAAGATAGAGAGAAAGAGAGTATTGGATTTGCAGAATCTGGTGATGAATTGAAGATAGAGAGGAAAAGAGCGGGACATGAGATTTTACAGAAGAATCTAATCTCGAGTCATTTTGGGAAGGAATAGATTGGTTTGGTTATAGCCGTCAGATCGGAGGAGGATCGGACGGATTTAGAGAATAAATCGTGGAGAGATATGAGCCTTGAGGAAATACAAGGATCTAAAGGTAGGTGAGATGAGAACGTGGAGAGAGATGAGCCGTTGGATTTGATTAGCATCTTACGGTGGATAATGGATAGTGAGAAAAGGAAAAGTGGACCCCATGTCTGTGCTCGACAGAAAGTTTGGTGATAGTTCTTCCATTCTGCCACTTGTCCCCACCAATAGGGCATTGATTTCAAAGCTATTTAAATGTGAAAGTGGTTTTTTTTTTTAATCAATTTAAATGTGAAAGTGATTTTGTATTTCTTTGTCCTTTATGAAAACGAAGATATTGTGAAATTTAGTAGGAGTGAACCTGCTCGGATTTGCTAGCACAAATAGAGTATTTTGTAAGATTATTTAGCATTCCATTTTCCACAAATGATTAAAACTCTTGTCAGTAGATCTTGTTGACAAAACATAAATAGGAGTATTATATTAGACGTATTGGACCAGGTTTTATTAACCAAGATTTTATTGAATAGTACTTTTGTAACTGACTGATATACAATTTGTCCATTCAAACCAAACCCAAATCTTTTAAATATGAATTCTGTGAAATCATTTATGTAAATATAAAAAAATTGTTTAAATTTGATTAGATCTAAGAAAAAGGAAAACAAACCAAACCCCAACCAAAATGAATCAATTTCTTTCCGAACCGAACCAAATTCATATATCAATATCAATTGAATCAACTAAAAACTGAAATGTCCACGACTAAAACGTGTTTTTTACAACATCTGAAGTAAAAAAAATGGACATGACAATAATCTTGTAGCAAGGAAAGAACAAAATTTGAAATTACTAAATTCCTTAGCTAAAAAACATATCAATCACACCATTGGACAGAATCACTAATATAAACACCTCTTAATCCAAAAAACGGCCCTTGATGACTATGTTGATTTGAAAGCAAACTCACTACCCACCTCAAATGCAACATTCCATCAAACCGGAGCTTGATATGGAGCTCGCTTCTCCGGAACTCCGTCCTCTGCTCTTTTATCTTCGAACCACTTCAAAACTCGCTTCCTCGGAAGATTAGTCACTTGAACTATACTGCTAACCACAGCATTCTTTACACATAACAGTATCAAACATTCATCAAATCTATGTGAGATATATAACATACAATGAACACAGAACTGAATCCAAATGTGAAAAGGAAAAATCCTTACAGTGGGTCGTTTCGATCTTCTGTAAACTTTTTCAAGTGTTTCAATGTGAGCTTTCTTCACTCTTTTCTGAGAAGACCATCTCTGTTGCATCACATGGACTGCTTCATCTTTCACTTTTTCCTCTGGTTCGACCGCAACAACATCTTCACCTGACGATAATGATGATTCCACTGGAATTGGATCAGGTGAGGAGTTTTCAGGTGCTGGTACTGGCGGTTTCTCATCCGGTAGTGTAGCGCTTAGCATTAGAAGCTTCGGTGGCGGATCACGAAGCAATCCAAGAACATAAGCCCTGTCTAGACAAAGCTCAGCTGCTAGAGTTTTTATCTGCAGAACTCACAAGAAAAATCATCCTTTAACAATGATGCATTCGACTCAGACGTTTTACCCGCATTATAACCTAACAACAACGCTAAAGTCTCATCTAAAACGATGTATTCGATATGGATACTCAACACTGAACTTGGCAAGCAATGAAACTTACACTAGTTTTACGCTTCCCAGCTTTCAACGCATAAGCTAATCTTCTAAGCTGCCAATTCTTCAGCTTACTCGGTCTTTCGTCTTCTTCGATGTCATCATCATCATCATCATCATCCTCACCTTCAGCATCATCATCGCCCTCATCTTCATCAATATCAACATCAACAACATCATCAGTGGCTGAACCAAACAAATCAATGCCATCAACATCATCATCATAACCAACACCTAATGCTTCAGCTAACTCTGCTGCTAACGCATCTAATTCTTCCTCAGTTAACTCCTTATCATCAATTGAATCATTCTTCAAATCTTCTTCTAGCATATTAAACAATGCCTCAAATGGATCACCCTCTTCATCACCTCCTCCATTATCATCATCTCCCACAAAACTCTTCTGCCAAAAAACAAATGAAATCGAAGGTAAAGCGATTTTTGCTCAAATGCCAAAATTCTCAGTTTCTCACAAGCAAATGCCAAAATTCTCAGTTTCTCAGAAGCAAATGGTTATGATTTTGTTTGATTTTCTTACCTTTTTGTTCTTCTTCGGAGACGGAGACGAAGAAGACGAAGTACCAAATCCCTTTCGATTCTTCCCACGAGCAAAAACAAGTACAGAGCGAGAAGGACGATGAATTGGGAATGATAAACCAAAAGGACTAGTGTTCCGATTCCAAAAATGAGATTTGTTGCCGGAAGACGACGACGGAGATTGAAGATGAAAGGTGACGCCGGAGGAAGATAGAGCAACCGCCATAGCTTTTTATCATCACAAACTGTTTGCTGTTTTCTTCAGCAGATTTTATATCGATTTCTTTTTAAACGACGTCGTTTTCCCTCAAAGCTACTAACACTCATGCTGTTTTTGGTTTACAATAGAGCAAAGCGTGTCGTTTTAGTTTCCTTCGTCGTTTTTCTTCTGGTTATTCAACGGGTCTAGTCTCTCTCTCTCTACAGAAGGAAGAAGAAACCTGATCTCTCTCTCTCTCTCTCTAGAATCGAGTAGCTCCGAGGATTGATAATGGCGAATCCAGCTCAATCAAAAGGATGGATTAAGAGCTTGTCTTCAATAGCTTCACTGGTTTACTTCCTCTTGATTATCCTCCAGATCCCTCTCTTCAGGTAAATTTCATACTTAAAAAACCGAAACTCTTATCTGCGTAATTCGAACCTTAAAGTTCGTTTTTTTAACGAAAGATGCGTCAATGAATCCGAGATTTGAGGTTGATGAGTCCTTCTCTTGCATGGGTTTGATGAAAACTTGATTTCCGATTCACTTTCAAGTTTCTTCATTGTGTAGTTTTTTTTAGCATGTATTAGCTTCTGGATCTCTTGCTAGATTAAGAAACTGTTAGCTTAGTCGACTTGAATCAGGAGAAAATGATTGAAATTGACTTTATGAGTTTGTTTTGGGTTTGAAGTTGATCAGTAGATTAGACTTATGGATCATTTATTCATTACTTGGTTGTCTCTATGGTTAATCTGACTTGAACCATGATCTTTCAACAGGGTTCCATGTAGATCTGGTATGTGTATGTCGCCGATTCACGTGACATCGTCTCAGTTGATTACTAGCGAGATCTTTCCTGTTCCTATGATTAAGGCACTCCTTTACCCTGGTGCTATTGTCAATGGTCTTGCCATGAACATGACGTTTCCGAAATGGGAAAATGTTTTAGATGTTTACAATCTCACCAATGTGAAAGAAGCATCCGCAGTTCCCGATCTTCAGCGCCTAGAGGTTCGTTTTTTTCCTTGCTTAACAAAATTCATTATCACATTCTGATTCGGATTCTCATCAGTGATTTGTTTTGGTCAGGTTCTTGCAGGGAGTTACTTTTCTGTAGCGGGGGCGTTTGTGGGTTTGCTAAAGCCCGGTAGGATGAGCATGTTTGGGTCATTGCTACTAGTCTGGGGTCTTGTCAAAGAAGGGATCTTAGGGAAACCACCAAATACCGACCCCTCGAGGACCGTTTATGTGTACCCGACCATGGTGATTGCGATGATTTGTGCTTTCTCTATGATAAAGTATGACTTGAAGAAAGCCACGAGGGCCGCTCCTGCTCGTGCCATTGCTAAACCTCTCATTAGCTCTTCAAAATCTAAGCTCAAGTGAGTTTTTGACATTTGGTAGAGTTTGTTGCCAACACCCGGAAAGGAAAATGGTATTGTAGCTTTGTTTTTGCTCTCACGTACCTCGTGTGTTTCGTGAGTTGTTTATTTTGTGGGACTAGTCAGTATCTTTCAGTATCAAAGCACATTAACACAAGTTTGAAAGAGTATTGTATCATTACAGGAGGTTCCAATAGAAAATCATAATATCGCTTGCAGTTTCATAATCCCATGATCTTGCAGTTCCAATAGTGAATCCTTGATATATATATATATAGTTGCACCTCTATAGCTTCTGTATATAGAACCAAGAAGACTTGGTAAAGCACCCACCAGTGGTATTCCTTTTTTTTTTATGTCAACTTGTGTTACTTCAAATTAAAGAGTATTTGTGAGAGGCAGTCACGATTTGGCATTGACATTTGAATTTAGCAATGCAAGAAAGTAGTTGTCTCTCATTTTTACACAGTTCAAGGCTCTTGTTCAGTTGAAAGTCATAAGAGACATGGATCAGAATCAGGCTCTCACGGAGCTTCAAAATGCTTCCCTTGTAGCATCCATCAATGAGGAGTTGAACGCGTTGTCTTCTCTTTCACCCGAATGTTGTATCTATAAGGTACCTGAGAGGCTGCGGATACTGAACCCGGATGCGTATTCGCCTCGGGTTGTATCCATCGGGCCTTTACATCACGGTACAGAAGAACTTCAATGTATGGAAGATCATAAACTGAGGTACCCGAAATGTCTTATTCCTAAAACATCCTTTAGTTTAAAAGACATGGTTGAAATTGCAAGGACATGGGAAGCAGAAGCTCGTTTCCGTTATGCCGAAGATATACAACTCAGTAGCGATGAATTTGTGAAGATGTTGATCGTTGATGCAGGCTTCCTAGTCGAACTTCTTTTAAGGTCTCCAGTTGTTGTAGACGACAGTATGCTGGATAGGATCTATGGGAAGCAAAAGATGATTGTCGATGTGAACCACGACATTATGTTACTCGAAAATCAGCTTCCGTATTTTGTTGTGGAAGGGATGTTTGGATTGCTAAATGGCGAATTCCGACCGAGACTTCTTCTTATTCAGGTCATTCACGGCCATTTCCAGAAATTTTGGATAAGCATCCCTTCGTTTTCGACAAGCATTTCTGATTCAGAGCCTCGCCATTTTGTTGACCTTCTGAGATCTATTCACTTGCCTTCGGTTTTGCGTTTTCCGGGAGGAAGCATCGACATGAAGATGATGGGGTCTACACTGAGTGCAAAAAAGATTCAAAACGCGGGCATGGAGCTCAAGCCTGCAGACAGCAGCGCCTCCCCACTCGACATAACATTTGCCGATGGAGGAAGCATCGGCGTGAATATGATGGGGTCTACACTGAATGCAAAAAGGATTCAAAATGCCGGTGTGAAGCTCAAGCCTGCAGACAGCAGAGCCTCCCCACTGGACATAACGTTTGCCGATGGAGTTCTCACGGTTCCTCAAATCAAAATCAGCGATATCACAGAAGCTCTATACAGAAACATCATCTTGTATGAGCAATGTCATCGTTTAGAGACTCACTTCAGCGACTATATGATGTTCCTCAGTGTCTTGGTAAGGTCTCCTATGGATGCTGAATTGTTCATCGACCATGGGATCATCGTGAACAGGCGTAGAAATGCAAAACACATTTCGAGCCTGTTCGATTGTGTATTGAGGGAAACAACTCAGACAAGTTACAGCACAAATTACTATCAGACAGTCTACGACAATCTACAGGCGCATTGCAACACGGCTTGGAACAAGTGGAACGCAACCCTGAGACGTGAACATTTCCACAATCCTTGGTCAATTATTTCTATTGCGGCTGCTCTTATTCTTCTCCTTCTTACTTTCATACAGTCTTTATGCTCTCTTTTAGCGTTGTGAGAAAGTGAGGGAGAATTAAATGTGTGCAACTATCTCTTTTGTTTCCTTTGTTTTTTACTTTGTTATTTGATTTGCTTCTCTTGTTCATTTCTTTTTGATATCTTTCAAACTTTACGCGGCAATCATTGACATTGGTTCCAGTTATCATCTGCACGTAAAGGTTCTTTAAGGTGTGGTTTTGAGTTCCACATACTCTCTCAGAACATGTAGAAGGTAACACTGCATGTTATTCATGAGGAGTGAATCCTTGATATATACGTGTATATTTATGCACCTCTATAACTTCTGTTTACAGAACAGAGAAACTTATAACACTCACCACAAGAGAATCAGAAGACTTGGTAAAACACCCACTGGTGCTATCCCTTTTTTTTTTGTCAACTTGTGTAAAGAGTATTCGTGAGAGGCTGTCACGATTTGACATTTGACATTTGAATTTAGCAGTGCAAGAAAGAAGTTGTCTCTCATCTTTACACAATTCAAGGCTCTGGTTCATTCGAAAGTCATACGAGACATGGATCAGAATCACGCTACTACGGAGCTTCAAAGTGCTTCCCCTGTAGATTCCATCAAGAAGGACTTGGACGTGTTGCCTTCTCTTTCAAACGATTGTTGTATCTATAGGGCACCTGAGAGGCTGCGGATATTGAACCCGGACGCGTATTCGCCTCGCATTGTATCCATTGGGCCCCTACATCATGGTCTAAAAGAATATCGAGCCATGGAAGATCATAAACTGAGGTATCTGCAGAGTTTTATCTCTAAAACAGCCTTGAGTTTAGAGGGCCTGGTTAAAATTGCAGGGACTTGGGAAGAAAGCGCTCGTCTCTGCTATGCCGAAGATGTAAAACTCGATAGCAATGCATTTGTGAAGATGTTGGTCGTTGATGCAGGCTTCCTAGTAGTACTTCTTTTAAGGTCTCAATTTGGTGAAGACAAAGAAGAGCTTGATAGGATCTATGGGAAGCAAAAGCTGATCGTCGATGTGAATCACGACATTATGTTACTTGAGAATCAGCTTCCATATTTTGTTGTTAAGGAGATGTTTGGATTGCTACGTGCTGATAACCGACGCAGTCTTCCGCTTCCTGAAATCATTCACGGCCACTTCAAGAAATACTGGATGAGCATCCCCGTATTTTCAACAAGCATTTCTGAAACAAAGACGCACCATTTTGTTGACATTCTGAGATCTATTCACCTGCCTTATGTTATGAGGAAGATGGACTCTACACCGAGTGCAAAAAAGATTCAAAATGAGGATGAGATCGATTCATCGGGAGAAAGCATGAGGATGATGGACTCAGCAATGAGTGCAAAAAAGATTCAAAATGCGGGCGTGAAGCTCAAGCCTGCAGACAGCAGCACCGCGCCACTCGACATAACGTTTGCCGATGGGGTTCTCACGATTCCCAAAATTAAAATCAGCGACATCACAGAAGCTCTATACAGAAACATCATCTTGTTTGAGCAATGCCAACTTTTAAAGGCTTACTTCAGCGACTATATGATCTTCCTTAGTTGCTTCGTAAGATCTCCATCGAATGCTGAATTGTTCATCGACCAGGGGATCTTCCTGAACAGGCGTGGAAATGCAAAACACATTTCGAGCCTGTTCGATCGCGTATTGAAGGAGACAACTCAGACAAGTTACAGCACGCTTTACTATCAGCCAGTCTATGAGAATCTACAGGCGCATTGCAACATGACTTGGCACAAGTCGATAGCTACTCTGAGACGTGATTATTTCCACAATTCTTGGTCAGCTATCTCTGTTGGGGCTGCTGGTGTTCTTCTCCTTCTTACTTTCATCCAGGCTATATGCTCTATTTTAGCCTTGTGAGAAAGTGTGAGAGAATCACATGTGTGGAATGATCTCCTTTGTTTCCTTGTTTTTTTTCTGACATTTTCCCTGTTATTTTATTTGATCTCCTTTGTTTCTTTCCTTGTTTCTCTGATCTTTTCCCTGTTATTTGATTTGGCCTCCTTTGTTTCTTTCCTTGTTTCTCTGATATTTTCCCTGTTATTTGATTTGCTTCTCTTGTTCATTTCTTTTTGATGTCTTTCAAACTCTGCGTCACTCGTCGACAATGGTTCCAGTTATCATCTGCACATAAAGGATCTTTAAGGTCGGGGATTTGAGTTCCACATACTCTCTCAGAACATGCAGAAGGTAACACTGCGAGACACAGTTACATCAGTTCTTGGTCACTTCCTTCTATTCTCACTGCATTTGTGAATATAATGGGTCATCACTCATCACTTACTAACCAAAACCCTATCTAAATGTTCCCATATGAATATAGCATTGTGAAAATCTGAACAAACAACATAAAAATCCAGCCATGAAATATGAATCATATATTATCATTATTAACTTTTTGCCACTATTCGTTTTACAAGAGCTCTTAGGTACAGAATCTCGTAAGGTGTTGAATAGTTCTAAAAATGGGATTAGAAATGTGAAGTAATGGCCTAAAAATTATCAGGCGCCGCACAAAAGCTACAGACAAAACAGACAGACAAAACTAGCAGAGAAACAAACACTGGGAATTGGATCACCAGGCTTGGTTATGCTTTAATTCCCAGTGGTTCAGTCAGAAGAACGCAATGCTCGATGTCATCTTGAGAACAGTGATGCGACTCGTTTGGGAGATGTAAGCTTTGCCACACTCTTAAACTATCAAAGTCATGCAGAATTCAAAACCAGTTCAATCACCACTTTGTTGTTTTTCACTTTTCGTCAACATTACGGGATTATAGGGTGCTTTGTAAAGGAACTTACCTTAGGTTGATTGTATTTCTCACGAGTAGCAGCGAGTACACAGCCACTGGTGTTGAGCTGCAAATCCTCCATTGCAAGTACTGCGTTTTTCAGCTCGGAGACTGCATATCTAGTGTAGTGCTGCAGAGTAGGATTCTGTAACCAATAGCATTATTTTATCAGCCAAAAAAATTAAGGCAAATATAAAAACTCTTTTTCAAGATTTCAGAAGCATGAGCTGACCCAAGGATGGTCAGTTTGGTCGAGTGTCCATCTGGCTAGGAAAACAGCTGAAGCAGCAATTAGTGATGGCAGGAACCTTAGGAAACTATATTCCAGGAGTGTCAGTTCGGCGAGATAGTTTGCCAAAAACTCCAGTTCGATGAGAGGCACCTGCATGAATTATAAGAAAGACAGAAAAGATCAGATCTAAGTTTCCATAGTAGTGAGGATTAGTAGTGAATGGATCATTGTTTAGAACCTTGTAAGAAGCTTGAGCTGCTTTAACGAACCGTCTGCAAACATAGTGTTGAGGTAAGATGAAAACTGAGTGGTACTAAATCTAAACCAAGGTAGGAAGATGTGATGATTCATAGCTCTGCGGTTAGTGTTTACCTCAGAAAAGTTTTGGTGGTAGGAACCGATAATTTAAAGTGCACCGAATTTAGAACTTGAATCTCCATGCTCAGCACCTGAAACACAATATCTAGTTATCAAGAATCTATACACATCAAAGACACCGAGAAAGTTAATTACTTCTGGTCTTGTATATGTATTGGCTGTAATGAAGCAAAACTCCTCCACCCGTGGTGCGCAAAGCTCTTCGTATTTTCTTCATGGATCAACAAAAAGGTAGAAAGAAGAAAAAGCCTTAGTGTTTCTCTACTTAACAAGTATACTTATATTTCACTTTTGTGCGCTCCTTGAAATGTAAGTGCTATTCAGTAGATTCATGCTATTATAGCTTGAAATTTACACACACAAAAACAGCAAACTGTGGACTTACGAAGCTATAAGCAGGCAAGTGACACCAAGGAGCTGGAGTCTATGTCTTCCAATGAAAATGTTGGACAGAAATCGATCTATAAGATTCACGGTAAGGTAAAACGTATCTGGAACCAGCTTGTAGTCTTCAGAAACCTGGAATATTATCACGCAGAGAAGAATGTTACTCAAAAATTTTGATAACTTATTCTCGGGTATTTGCTCAAAATTTTCAAAGAAGCTATGTGTATGAATGTTCAGTATCCAGTAGGAACATGATACGGTGCTGCCTTTAGACTTTTGTGTTATGTTTGATGGAAACTAACCTCTACAAGCCAGTCAATTAGAATCCTTCTCATGTCCGGGTCAATATCTCGCTGCACAAGCTCCATATAATTAGCCAAGGGTCGTTGTTGAAACTGCAGGAAAAGAGGGGTTATAACTCCAAAATTCTTGATATGAAGTTGTTCTATTGAAATTGTCTACAAGAAACCAACTGTGGAAAGATGTAAATCAAATATTTGGATCATGTAAGTCAAACCTCAGCAACATGTATGTTGTCGTATATGTCAGCAGCATATAAGCTGCAACACTGGGGATCTTTGACATTGGAATCAATATCTGCAACTTGAAGAAAATCCATGACACCAGATCCATCTTCTTCTGCACAATCCAGTACAAGATACATAGCTTAAGTAAGTTTGACAAATATACATTTTTGTATAGACTTCACTTGTTTCAACCCTTAACATCACAATTTAACTGGAACTGCTACTGAAATTTCAATGCTTGAGTAATAGTTGGCTAAGGATCAACAAGATCTCGGAGTTAAGGAGACTTTGGATTCTATCATTATCACTAACACTGGTATTCTTACGTTGCTCAATAATGTCTTCATCTTTAGATATTGAAAGAGAGGCATCTTGGGATTCAGCCATCCTGATCTTGGACAAATCTTCTGCTAGTTTTGATTTTTCTGTACTCATATTTACCAGTATTTCCATGGCAACATTATCACCTTCCTTTACTGATTTTTTAGGCTTCTTTAGATATTTTTTGCTAACCTGCAACATGATCTCGATAATAAGAAGCTCAAAGAAGAAATTCGAAGGCTATAACCAACATATGATATATACCAATCAAGAAAATTAAAACATAGCATCTGAAATCTTTACCTTAATTTTGCCTCCCCCAAGAAGGTCTGAATAAATATTTTCTGCAGAAGTATTACTCACATCCTTAAGAACCGCACGTCTCTTTTGCTGATAAACCAGATGCAGGAAAATTAGAGATTTGGCAAATCGTTTATGACTTTCTATAAGAACATATCTCAGTACCTGTTTAAAAGAGGGTTTTGTTGGAGGTATTGATACTCCTCCCAATGCCTTTTTAGCTCGTGATCTTGTTATTCGTACAAGATTTTGTTGATCATTTGAAGTAGAGGTGTTCTCTTTGTTTGCATTTGGATGCATTGAAGAAGAACAATACATAACTTAGTCAAAGCCAGTGAGTAGCCAAGCCTGCAGAGCAAACAGGTTATAGTCATCATCAAGAAGATTGTTCAACTTCAAATGCAGCATAAATTTCAGGAAGAAACAAGCATATACTGGCAAAAGAAACAATTTCTTCGTACTCAAATTATGCCACAGATCTCAATTTCACACGATTCTGACTATTGAGTGATTTCAGCTCAAGCAAGCAAATCCAGCTCATATTACAACTAGATTTCATATTTCCTTCACCTAATCCTTCATCAGAGAATCCAAATTTCAAGCTAATCATCCTCAATCGAAATCATTAAGCATTGAATCTTCACAATACCATAACAAATCCTTAAGAGTACTGATTACTTAAACACACGTTTCATAAAATCCAGTAAAACAAAGAGGAAACGATCTCAACAATTTCGATTTCACCAGTACCTGAAATAACAAATACGCATAACCCAATACAAGCGGAAACAACAAAGAGGAACGAATGATCTCAATCGAAGACAAAAAAAAACATTCGCTAGTAAGATCGATCAGGCTAAATCCCAAATTACGATCAAGTCCGATCGATCAAAACGAAGAACAACAATCTACGATTCCAGAAAAAAAAAAAAAACTCAGAGAATCGAGAAACAAAAAATAGTGTAAGATAGAACGAAACGTGATGATACCTGGCTAGGAGAATCGGGATATGAATATCCCGGCGACTTTCAACGGCGGATTTAGTGAAGCTAAGCTCACTGAGATTAGAGAAACGCTCTAGAGAGAGAAAACAACGAAAAAAAAGGGTGACAGTAGAGAGAGAGAGGAGAGTGTTGAAATATGTGTAGGTGGGAGGAGCGGAGAGGAGCGGGCAAGCGACTGAGTGACAGGTACTGTTTCAAAATTCGGATTTTTGGAGAAAATTAAAAAGAAACTTTCTATATAGACAGTTACAAAAAAATCTTCTTTGCTTTTTATGGGAAAATCTTTTTCCTTTTGGTATAATATTCTCATATATATTTTCTATAAATTGGTTTTGGTTACTATACACTGAATAGTACAACTATATTTATTTATATTTTTTAGCTGTCAAAGAAAAATTGTATATGTTTTGGTAATTTTGACAACATATGAATAGTTTATCTGTTGAAAATTTTCCGACAAACGTCAAGCGAATATAAATTATCTATTTAAATAATTTTATATTTCCTATGAGGACAAATTGAATATGTTTTGGTAATTTTGACAACATATGAATAAATTATTTGTTGTAAATTTTCCCACAAACGTTAAGTGAATATAAATTCTCTATTTAAATAATTTTATACTCCCTCCGTTCCTTGGAGATTGATTTTCTAGCATTTTCACACAAATTAAGAAACAATAAATTGTGTTTAGTAATTAATGTAACTTTTTGAAAAAAAACATTTTTTCATAACAATGAACCAATAGATATTCTCTAAATTTAAATAGTCTCATTCAATATTTCTTGGAACTTACAATTTATTTAATATAAATTGATTAAAAAAGTATAAAAAACATACAACATTAATCTTTGTGGAACAACCAAAATATGTTAGAAAATCAATCTCCAAGGAACAGAGGGAGTATTTCCTATAAGGAAAAATTGAATATGTTTTGGTAATTTTGACCACATATGAATAAATTATCTGTTATAAATTTTCCGACATACGTTACGTGAATATAAATTATCTATTTAAGTAATTTTATATTTCCTATAAGAAAAAATGCAATAGAACACGAAAACACGTGAAAAATCCATCGGTTGAAAATATCCCGACAAACGTAAAATAAGTATGGAAATTCATAAATAATCGAAAATGACATATTTATGAAATATGATATATGTATCTCACAGACAGGACAATTTATATTTTCATGTTCATAATTAATTTTAAGAATAGTAAATGATATTAAATGTGGTGAAATTATCTTTATACGTTACATTTCGTAATTTTCAAATATAATATCGGCGACACCCCCAACGCATGTCGACCTACTTAATCATGTCACATATTTAACATCTAATTTATCTACTTTAGAGCTCGTTATTTCGATCTAAAATGTATAAATCTATTCTATAAATTCGAGTCATCTACAAATTAATATACATAAATATATAGATATATATAATTTTAGTACTAGCTATTTTTCTTTAAATAAATTTGATATATTTTGGTCCACACATAGGTTCAAACATGTATCATGGCATGCAGCGACATTCATCAAAAATTGAATTTCATTATAAGTCATCAACTTTAGAATTTATACAAGCAAAATAAAAATATTTTATGATAACAATTAATTTGAAATGAAGAAATATCAAAAAATGTATTTAGAATAAATAAAATAAAATAAAAGTTTGGGCTAACTTTGCTGGTGGAAGCCTAAAAAATCAGTTGATAGATATTTCCATTAACGAACGAAAAAGCCCAAATGGCGCGTAGTCATCACGCGCCGGTTATCTTATTTTCTTCATCGGCAACATTTAACTCTAATATCGCCGGCGATAAAAATGAACTCTCTGCTCATCTCCCTCCGCCGTATCCTCCCCTTAAACCCTAATCCTCACCACCACTTCCTTCTTCGCAAATTCTTCTCATCTCGCCGTTCATCGCCGCCTATTCCCGTCGAGCCTCTAATCCAACGGTTACAATCACCCGCCGTACCCGATCAAATCACCGTCCCCGATTTCTCACAGACTGATCTCTCCACTGTATCGAATCTTCTCGAAAACCCAAATGTTATTCCCGGTTCGAATCTCGAGTCGGCTCTGGACGAAACCGGAATCGAGCCGAGCATTGAGTTGGTTCAGGCGCTGTTCGTTCGGTTAAATTCGTCGCCGATGTTGCTCCACTCGGTGTTCAAATGGGCAGAGATGAAACCTGGGTTTACACTTTCTCCTTCACTGTTTGATTCCGTTGTCAATGCTTTGTGTAAAGCTCGTGAATTTGAAATTGCTTGGTCTTTGGTTTTCGATCGTGTGAGAAATGATGGAGAATCGGATTTGGTTTCTGCTGATACGTTTGTTGTTTTGATCAGACGGTATGCTCGTGCTGGTATGCAGATTTCTTGGTAGATTCAATCATGGAAACTGATGAACAATTTGAACTAGCTTTAGTAATGGAAGCTTAGAGATTTGCCTTTGATTAAGTTTTGGAAATTTGCTTGTAGGTATGGTGCAACAAGCGATACAAGCTTTCGAATTCGCTAAAAGTTATGAACCGGTTTCGAAATCAGCGTCGGAAGTTAAGTTGCTCGAAATTTTGTTAGATGCTCTTTGTAAAGAAGGATATGTTAGAGAAGCTTCAATGTATTTGGAGAGAAGAAGACGAAGCATGGATTCAAATTGGGTTCCTTCTGTTCGGATTTTCAACATTTTATTAAATGGATGGTTCCGTTCGAGGAAACTAAAGCAGGCGGAGAATCTATGGGCGGAAATGAAAGCGATGAATGTGAAACCGACTGTTGTCACTTACGGTACTCTCATTGAAGGTTATTGCAGGATGCGTCGCGTCGAGATTGCTATGGAGGTTCTTGAAGAAATGAAGATGGCGGAAATGGAGCTTAATTTTATGGTCTTTAATCCGATAATCGATGGTTTAGGAGAAGCCGGTCGGTTAGAAGAAGCTTTAGGGATGATGGAAAGGTTCTTCGTTAGCGTATCGGGTCCTACCATAGTGACGTATAATTCACTAGTGAAGAATTTCTGCAAGGCTGGAGATTTATTAGGTGCTAGTAAGATACTCAAGATGATGATGAACCGAGGCGTTGATCCTACATTGACTACATACAACCATTTCTTCAAGTTTTTCTCAAAGCATAACAAAACCGAAGAAGCCATGAACTTATACTTCAAGCTTATCGAAGCTGGACATAGTCCAGACCGGTTTACGTACCATTTGATTTTGAAAATGCTCTGCGAGGACGGGAAGCTGAGTTTGGCGATGCAAGTGAACAACGAGATGAAAAACAGAGGAATCGATCCCGACTTATTAACAAGCACGATGCTGATTCATTTGCTCTGCAGACTCGAAATGTTCGAAGAAGCGTTTGAAGAGTTTGAGAACGCGGTGAGGAGAGGGATTATTCCGCAGTACATTACATTCAAGATGATCGATAACGGCTTGAGATCGAAAGGGATGACGGAGATGGCGAAGAGACTATCGAGTCTAATGTCGTCTCTTCCTCACTCGAAAAAGCTACCGAATACATACAGAGGAGTAGATGCGGCGCCTGATAGAGATAGGAGGAAGTCTATCTTACATAGAGCAGAAGCAATGTCTGATGTATTGAAGGGTTGCAGAAACCCGAGAAAACTCGTGAAGATGCGTGGATCGCCCAACAAAGAGATTTGTGAAGACGAAAAACTCGATAGATGATCGAAAAGAACGAGATGGATTTGCAGGGGAATTTGAGTGAGAGTTACGTCCTACTGAAGTCTACAAATCCTCTGTGAAGTTGGAAATGACCCAAACCAACGAATGGATCATTTTCTCCCAATACTACTTCGAATTTAATTGGAAGTAGATCACTATTAGAGATTTATCGAACTGAATAATAATTTTAAAATTTCCAACAAAATCCAATTCCTACATAAAAATAGTATTCAAAATCACAAATTCACTTCTAATCTTAAAGTTATTTACCAAAAAAAAAAAATGAAATTAGTAGCAATACAAAACTTTGATTATATTTTTAATGAATAGTATATAATACATATGAAGGATATCATCAAAAGGGTAATACATGCGAACCAAAGAATTATAGACGGTATCTGGGCTCCACTTTTGTAGGAAAACTCATACCCACATCTAGGGCTGGGCAAAAAATCCTTTAAATCCGATTCGATCCGCGATTCGTTTCGATCCGAACCGAAAAAATCGAATATCCGTAAAGTGTCGAAGCAAAGCAAATATTAAAATGGACGATCCGTAAAAAAACAAAACAAATAACAAATCATAGTTTTTAAAAAGTTATTATCCGATCCGATCCGTATTATTATATACGTATGTCCATAAATATACATCATTATATACATATGTCCATACATATACATCTAAGACCATCTAATTAAAGGGACCAATTAATAAAATACAATTAACAACAAGATTTGCAGATCCAATTATTTGGAACGGGTCTAATATTATTTGGAACGTGGCTTAAGGAGAATGGATGAAGGAAAAAAATATTGGTGAAAAAACATTTCAGCGTGTTACTCAGTTTTTTTTTTTTTTTTGTCTCTCTGTCTCTTTTTGGTTTCTCCGATGGAGATATGTGATTTTGATCGTGAATCATCAGATAACTCTGATTTGAGAGGACAAATCAATCGGAAATAGGGTGATAAACGATGGATTCTCCGTTGTCAATTCATCAAGCTCAGAATCGTTGATTTTGGTTGATAAAATCAATCGTAAAATCCTTCACCAGAGGCTAATTGCCGTCTCGCTGCCGCTCTTGCCGATCGATCAATCGGACCTGGTTCGATGGTAATCGCTTTGGCTCCTTTCTTCATCTTTGAGATTAGTTTTCGGTCGATTCGTGAATTTTTGTTGATTGGCTGAAAAATGTTCTTTAACGAAAACATCGAAATCATTCCTTCTGTTTCCATGGACTCATTCCTTAGTCTATGTTTTTTTTTTGAGCTTTGAGTTTCTAAAGTATTTTTAACGAATCGGATCGCGGATATTCGTGGAATTTTTCGGATATTCGACTTATATCGGATCGGATCGGATATTCGCGGATATTATGAAAAAATTCGGATATTCGAATTTACGGATATCCAAAACCTAACGGATCGGATCGGATCGAAAAATCAAATATCCGTGTTCGACAGAGCGAATCGCGGATACTGGATTTTTTCAGGGTATTTGCTTCGTGCCCAGGGGCAGGGCTACCCACATCTACCAAACAACCATAAAAATTGAACTTCGGGTTAGAAAACATTAAATATAATCAAATTCACATAGACAAAAAAAAAAAATATATTATGGTAAAAAGTGAAAGGGTGATTGGGAATATTTGTTTAGAGATATGATTATATACCTGCAAGTTACATGGTCGCATCCTCCCACAAGTTCAATCACGTGTTGGCAATTTCCACATTGTCGCCACAATTTCTGATTTGCTAGAACTTTTAAAATCATATTCTTCGTTGTAGGATTTGGACCCAATCTTTTGTAATCCTTGCATGATAAGTTACTATGCCAAGGAACTTTGCACTCCATGCAAAAGAGTTCGCCGCAGTCGAAGCAATATCTCATAGATCTAGCTTTTTTAGTGAAATAAATTTTAGAGAGGTCAATTTTCGACATTAAAGCCGAACAATTCGGGTTCGGGCAATAAACTCTCTCCTTTACAGGAATTGATTCCTCTTTGATCTTTTCTAGCCATATCGTTTTTAGTTTAGGTGTTAAAAGATGGGCACAACTTCTAAAAGTTATGTTTGATTTGCAACCATAGTGAGGACATCTAGGTACACGTCCTTCTAGTATCTTCGTTTCTACATGTCGTTTCGTGCATTCGACACAATACCAATGACCGCATAAAACCATAGAAAATATTTGGATATCATCATCGAAACAGATACTACAAGTGTTTTTCTCAGCTGGGATATCTATTCTGATTTCAGAAACCATTGTTACCATAAGCAAATTTAATATATCTATACCAAATTGTTTATGGAGATTTTGGTGCCCTATGGAGAGTCTAAGCTAATTATGGACTCGTAGTAGATGATATATAAAGTAGAAATGGGCAGAAATTCAAATCCAGTTAGGGTTATGTCTTTTGGATATTTTTTCCCATCATGATTATCTACTTTAAAATATTCAAAAATTCCGGAAAGTATTTTCGATTTAGGAATTATGTAGAGCTTGTGAATGATACCGAATAAATCAAACCGAATCTGAAGAGAAAAAAAATCAGCAATTAGCATAATCAAACATGTGGGAAAAAAACTAAAATTTGTTCAAATGTCGTATTACTTTTTTATAGCTCTACTTAATTAAATGACATCAATATAAAATTCTTAAATATATATATATATATATATATATTATTTACGTATATCTATAAGTTGCTATGTTTTGTTGTTATCTTTTTTTTTTTAATTTTATTTTATCTAAAACCGAACTAATTGCAAATAAAATTCGACAGAAACGAGACCTTACAATCTTGGTATAAAATTGAGAAATTCCCTAAAATACCATCAAAAAAAGTTTTTATTCCAAAAATACCATTAATTTTCAAAAGTTCTAAAAATACCACAAACTCAAAAATTAATTTTAAAGAGTTTCGAATTAAATTTTTTGGGTTTGGATTAACTAATACATAATTAGGGTATAGTTTTTGGGAATAGGGTTTAGATTTGGGGTTTAGGGTTTAGTTTTGAATATTTAAAGTTAATTTGAAATTTGTGGTATTTTTGGAACTTTTGAAAAAATGGTATTTTTGGAAGAAAAACTTTTTTGGTGGTATTTTTGGAACAAAAATTTTTTTTGTGGTATTTTTGAGAATTGCCCTATAAAATTTCAAACCCAATAAACTAAAAAAGAAGAAGTAATTAATCGAATCAAAAGAAAATAACTAAATGCATGCATACGCATAGATTGAATCTTGCTAAAATTCGATCACGTGCCGTATATATCTCTTTACAAAGACTTGTCATATAAGAGGGAAGCGTAAATTCGACATGTAAACATTTGGACCCAAAACTAAAAGCCAAACAAAAAACACAATGTTGCTAAAAATTTAAAAGAAACAAAAACAGAAGTAGAGAATGGTGTGAATAAACAAGAAGAAAAATATGAAAGACAGAGGGAATCAAAAGACGTAGAGGATAGTGAGAGGTCCCTCTCCTTGGAAAAGAAGACTACGTAATAAACACAGAGGATGATGACATAAACTCCCCTAGGTTTGAAAATCCAAATGCTTATTTGTCAGCGAAGGTCAAGCTGCTCTTTAAAAGCAACATACCACTGAGATATCTTCACATTTGGCCCCACTTTTCATCTTCTTAGGGCATGTGTATTAGAGACATTTTGGGGTGTTCTTATAATATAAAATTATTAAAATGGTTGTAAAAGGAAAAAAGAAAGTGTTTTTGTGGGGTATATTGAAATATAAAATTAATAAAATTTAAGTAAAGAGAGTAGATAGTGAGTGTGTTTAGGAAAAGGAAGAGAGAGAATGTCTAATATTGGATATTTTTTAGAGTATTAGGAAAAAGAAAAGAGAGTGTTTAAATATAAAATTAATAAAAGTTGAGTAAAAAGATGAAAGAGAATGTATAAAGTTGAGTAAAAAGAAGAGAGTGTGTGTGTTTTAATAATTTAAAAATTTTTAGACAAGAGAGAGTGTGTGCATTGCACATGCCCTTAGGGTATCCACAATGGTGAGCCTCTAGAGGGCTCATAAGATTAAAAAAATAATAAATCTTCTCTTTTTACTCAATTTTACTCAAAAAACACTCTTTCTCTTCATTTTACTCAACTTTTATTAATTTTATATTTAAAAACACTCACTTCTTCCTATTGATACCCACTTTTGAGTCTCAACCCATAGAGACCCTCTCTCTAATAATAACAACAACTTCCTCTTTTTACTCAAATTTTATTAATTTTATATTTAAAAACACCTCATCTTTTTACTCAAACACATTCTCTTTTTTCCTATTCCTCAAATTTTAATAATTTTATATTTTATGAGATCCATTTTTGCTCACCATTGGAAGTGTTCTTATTGCTTATATTCTGATAAGTTAAATGTTTTGGGTTTTGAAATCATATTTCATATATCACCATCAAATCACCGCTCCTCAAATTTGAGATTTGATTTCGAGGTGTATGAAAAACACTAATATAGGTAGCAAAAGTATATATATATATTGACAAATGAAAATGGACGTAAGTCAGAGTGCTCAATTGGTTGGTCAATAAACAGTAGATTGAAAGAATGATCAATAAACATTTTGTTAAAATGCTATTTTATTAAATAGCCTGTTATTGTATAGTAAAACAAAATGCTCTTTTTATAGAAACTTATACATGATATTTAGAAAATGGCACTTGTTTGTATAGATTTTGCCTATTTTCATAATTATTCATTTTCTAGTCTAATGATATGTTTTGGAAACAAATGCTAATTCGAAAACACTAAAAAAATTAATGTTTAGACACGGAAAAAGAATTGTTCAACCAATTAGAGCCTTGTGTATTTTCTTGTTTAAAATTTAAGTGGAATTATGTTTCTCTTGGTCATTTTGGGTGGTCCACTCAGCATCATAATGGAATCTAAAGACTAAAACATGGTTTAATTCGGCTGATTTAAGGTGTCGAAGTAATTTTATCGTTAGACTGATTCGTCGAAAATAGTTTTTTTTTTTTATAAATTCTATCGGCTGATCCGGTTGGCCCCGGTAGGAACGCACCAAGATGTTACGGAGTGGACTAACTCCCCGAAGTGTTGGATTGCCCCGAGGGGCTACCACACTGCATGATCCGAATTTGGAGTGTCTTTCGACTAATGTCCGGGGGTAATCAGGCCGCCTGGATTATTGACTACCATGTAAACCAATTGGGCCAAGACCCCATTGACAGACTTCCCAGCAAGATGTTGATAACACCGAGTGGTGAGGATCGAATTTGGGTTGCTGAAATTTTCACCCTCTCACCCAAGGTCCCACCAACCACTCGCCCACCACCTTTTGGACGTCGAAAATAGTTTTTTTGTTGTGTAGGGGTTTTAAGTGAAGGGCCCAAGGCTGAACTGAAATTATGTTCTTTTGTGTAAATGAGCGATTGGTGGACCGTTTCTAAAAGAATCTACATATCCATGGCATGCATATTGTCTGTTTTATAGGAGTTATGATAAAAATCCTCACTACGTTCATTAGCTTTTTAATTTTTACCTATTTTTCAATTGAATAGCTTTTCAATTCAGTAGTTTCAATTAAGAATAAAGAAATTGGTATATATAACACACAAAAAACTATATCTAAATTTGTAACCATTTACCCTAGATCTAAGGATTGTTATTTGGCCACATTGGCATTTTTTGCTATTTTGCTTGATTATTAAATTTTTTTGTGTTATTATGCAAATTGACCCTTAAGAATATGGGTTAATTAGGTGTATAATAGGTTGGAGGCTTTTTATTAGGTATCTAACATGACTTAATTGGAAATTAGGTATCTAACACCCACTATGACCAAAATACCCTTAATGAAATATTTAATAAAATTTGTTAAAATCCCTAATAATATGTTTTACCATATCACGACACTGTAAAAAAAAAATTTGTTTTGATTTTATGAACGAGGGTTTTCTGAAAACTTCATAGGAGGAGGAATTTTTTTGATTGATTTGAATTTGATATTAATTTATCACGAATCATGTTGATTGATTTAGGGTTGATTGTGGGTGAATCAAAATCGATCTTCAATATCTTCTTTGTTGTGTATATAATGGACAAATAAAATCGATACACAATATTACGTCTGTCAATCAAATTTGTTGGTGAGAGAAAAGTTAACTAATATAGCTAACTAGGCATGGGCATTCGGTTTCCCGTTCGGGTTTCAGGTCGGATTATTCGGTATTCGGATTTTCGGTTTGATGAATATGAAACCCATTCGGGTTATTACAATTATCGGTTCGGTTTCGGTTCGTTTATACTCGGGTTCGGTTTGGTATTCGGGTTACCCGAAAAACCCGAATACCGATCGGGTTTCGGTTAAAACCGTTTGGTTATCAGGCTTTTCGGTTTTAAAACCCGAATAAACCGAACTATCCAAGAAAAAGTTGAAAAATCCGAAATTACATACCAATTTTTTATTATTATTATTATTTTTTTTTTTTTTGAAGATGCATGTTTATGTAAAAAAATGGTTTTTTGTGTGAATAAAATTTAATATTCATTTTAAACATGTATTTTTGTTTTAAAAAACATGATTCGGGAAATCTAATTTTTTTTTAAAACATGCATTTTTTTACATAAACATGAATTTCATAAAAAAAATTAAAAAAAAAAAAGATTTCGGGTAATTCGGGTAACCGCGGGTAACGCGGGTTTACCAGAAACCCGATGAGAATAGAAACCATTCGGGTAATAGGCATTATCCGAAACCGAACCGAACCCGAGTTTTTTGGTTTGGGTTCGGGCTCGGTTTTCGGGTTCGTGATTTATGCCCACGCCTATAGCTAACTATAAGAAGAACCACTCCATCATAAGTAACAAAAATAGTGAACTATCCGAAAATATATAGTGAACTATTAAGTTTGTTATCAACCATAATAGTGAACTATCCGAAAATAGTGAACTATTAAGTTTGTTATCGACCATAATGAACTATGGGAAACTATATAGTGAACTATCAGCAGTAGTTATAAATATAGTTAACTATCAGAAAAATCACACAATCATAAGTAACAAAAATAGTAAACTATCAACCTATATTAGAACAAAATAGTGGACTAAAATGAAGAGCATAGTTGACTATAAGTAATATGTGATTGATAAGTTATTATAGTCGGATTTGGATTGAAAAGCACAGATTATTTTAAGAGAAACATTTACCTGAGATGAGAAATATGTGATGATGAGAAATTGGTTAGAGATTATAGAAAAATGCGGCGGTAATGCTAAGAATCAAGAGAGAATCGGCGATGTCGGAGAGTGGTTGTGAGAGAAGAATTCGATTACCGGATTTTACGAGATGAAGAAATTGAAGAGACGAAGAAGATGTGTGAATTGAGAAAATGGCGACACTTCTTACGGTAAAAAATATTGAATTATCATTTTTGATTTTTATTTAAAGGTTAAAATTGAATAATAATAGAGCTAAAAAAATAATTTTAGGTATAGTCAATGTTAGATACCTAAATTTAATTTAGGTCATGTCATATTCTTAATTATTGGTCGAAAAGGTATTATTGATGCCAATATCCCTAAGAATATTATATTTGTTAATCTTTTTATAAGACGTAGATTAGTAGGTTATATATTGTTTCTACTTAATTATTTTTAAAAAAATCTGACCATTTTATTTTATATAGGATGAATTTGTTAAATAACAAAGAAAAAAATTATAATTTAAAAAGTAACATAAAACCCTAGATCTAAGGGATAGGATTATGCCACATATATAAATTTTTTTTAGATGTTAAGATTTCTTCTTTTCATGGTTATATGGCTTAATTTCCTAACTACTAACTAGTAAGAAATGTGTACACATACTTCTTTCTCAAAAGAAAAATAACGTATATAATATTAATTTTTGTATAAGTTAAAAAACTGGGTAACATTACTTGACAGAATCTACTAAAAGACTCATTAATTTGTCAGAAACTTCTATTAACATTTAAACGCAATAATATCTCTGTACTTGCTTGACTTTTGTTAAGCTATCATTAAATAATCATCACAACTTTCAAAATCTTTCCCTCATAAATCTATCAATCTTTTCTCATTAAATGTTGCTTCTAACTATAATTTAGCCCATCTGATGAAATGACGTAAGGTGATAACTATACGAAGCACACAAATACAATTTGCTTATCCGTGTAATATACACACGTCCGTATATATGTATGTATTCTGCGTATTTATGACGTAAGCTTAAAAAAATTGTGAGGGAGAAGATCTTGTCTGATAGTTCTCATACGCGATGATCCAAAATCTGTCAGAGCTCCATCATTGTCGTCCTCGTGGACAACTGATGAACTGGTTTTTTATTTATTTAGAATTAACGTAAATTTTTATATTAACTGAATACTATTGACCATTTTCTATATACATTTAAATGAGGGCAAGTTGGCGATGAAAAGAAAAAGAAGTACTGGTAGCAAAATTTTGTTGAAGTCATCAGTCAATCACAATCTATCTAATGGCAAAATGATGGCCAAATCATAAACCTATATTTATAATTTATGAAAATTAAACTTTTAAAGTTTCAAAAAAAAAAAAATTATATCTTGAGATGATAGTACATATCTGTTGATTTTACGTCTATAACTAAAAATAAATTGATTAAAGTTCTTGTAATCAGCCGTGGTTGAATGAAAATAATTGAGGGACGAATGTAAAATTTAATTTGTAATTCTTAGGTTAAAATACAATTTTGATTAGCATAAATTAGAAGGAAAGCACAAAACAAGTGGAATAGCGAGTGCGAAGCATAAGTTAAGACTTAAATGATGATCGTAGCAGTTTCATGGTTAAACATAAATTCGCATTTTTTTTCTTAAACTTCTTTAAAGAGACATAAATTCGACTACACCACACAATGCAAAACAAAATACATTGTAAAGTTTATTATAACAATGTAGTGATTTAATAACATCCTTAGTACGAAACATCAAACTATAAGTCATGATTTTAAATATTCTATATTATAAATGTGATCATTCTCTGAATTCGTTAAATTTACTTCAATAGTTGATAATCTGCAAAAGCATATTCCAAACCAATTTTGCATTCAAAAATCCACACAAAAAAAAACCAAATTTACAACACATGGTAGCTGAAAAATCAGGGAAATTACTACTCCCTCCGTTTCATTATATAAAATTTTTAAGAGAATTTTTGTAGTTTCATTTTATAAGACGTTTTAATAGTTTCTATGCAAATTTTAATGTGATTTGATACTTTTGTCCTTTGAAATTCCGTAGTCTTATATATGATTGGTTGAGTTATAATTTTAATTAATTATTAAATAAGATTTTGTTTGTATTTATTGTTTTCTTAATTCTCGCGAAATAAATAAAAAAATCTTATATAACGAAACGGATGGAGTATTTTTTTTTATATAAGGAATAATCTCTTCATGAAAAAGGAAAACGTAGAAATAAGTCAAAATTGTGAACAATAGTAAATGAAGTAAACGAATTATTATGATTTATTTAAATGAACATGGATTATATGGGAACTACAAACATTACGACAACTCAATGGACCCCCAAATTTCATCCATTGGTCTGTTATATCCTCCGCGATCTTAACGGCATCAAAGGCCGTTCCCAAGAGCCCTCTTCTCGTGAAACCCACCGTGTATAGTCCATTCTCTCCTTTCCAACCGTTAGGAAACGGCGTTTTCGGCATTCCTTCTTTCGTGAAAAAACTACTATCCTGCAAATTTCCAACCATAAAATTACTTTAAAATTTCTTAAAATATCCACAAGACCATGGAAAAGGAGACCAAGAAAACAAGAATTTAATATATGCCAAATATATATTGTAAATTTTGGGGGTTTTAAATGGTGCAAAATGTTTTATTCCATTTTGCATGGAGAAAAGAATAGCTTTGGATTGTTGTTCCATTTGTTGCATGTGTTATGTCCATATCATAGAAAGCGATGGATGATTCGCTAAATGATAACACTAAAAAACAATAGTATTATTTATAGCCTATGTACCTTATTTGCGTGTTTGTGTGTGTAAATATAAATCAAATTCTATATGCCTAGCATCCTTATCATTTTTACCATCACCATCACCGTTATTCTTTAAAACAAAGTTTTTTTTAATTGCATGCATATGTTTTTGGTTACTTGGTTCACACAATTTCACCATCATTACACGACGAGCTAGAGAGAATGGATTAATATTCGATTTTAAGTACCTTAAGCCAATCGGGCACATTACTCTTATACCCGGTCGCCAATATTATAGAGTCGAATTCCACTTCTTTCCCGTCTACAAACTTTACTCCGTTCCTTGTTATTTCTTTCACCGCTTGCGTCACCTAATAATTAATAACCACAAGACAAATCAATTATATGTTAGAAAAAAAAACAAAAGAATGAAGTAAAAAACTTAACACTGCTATATTCATGAACAAAGTACAAACGCACGTTTGCAATTTTTCTACAATTAATTTTCTTCCAAACTTTTTATATATCAGGATACTAGTCTTTTCATTCATATCTATTTAGCTAAGAGAAATCAAATTATTTTTTTTTGCTTCAAGAGATTTTAATTCTACAAGATTAATGTTACTTAAAAAATATTAGTATTTATGAACTTACTCTAATTTGTCCGGATTGGATCAAAGATATGGCGCCGACATCAAGAACCGGAGTTTTGCCGGTGACATTCTTGAGCTCAATTGGTCCGCTTTTAGGTCGTCGGAGGCCCAACCTGTCGGTATTACCCAACGAATAATTAGCAAGAAGTAAGAGAAATTTGTCCACCAGCTTTAGAGGAAACCATTTCAGTAGTGTCATTGCTATTCCAAAAGTCGATAAACCGAAAAAATCTCTTGGTAATACATGTACCTGCGTCAAGTCATTATAATAATTAATTAAACCTGGTTAAGTCAACATAACCTTTCACGCTTCTTAATTACTTACAGAATTTCTGACGACCATATGAGGCAGAGCATTGTTTCTACAAAGATCCAAACACACCTCCATACCGGAATTACCACAACCAACAACCAAAACCTTCCGGTTTGCAAACTCCGAACCGGACTTATAGGCACTGGTATGAACAACCGGTCCAGTAAACTTCTTCAAACCGGTAATATCCGGTACCACCGGTTCAGCGTTTTCCCCGGTAGCCACCACGAGCCACGTCGATGTATACACACCATCTTGCGTCTTCACCTTCCATAGACCAGAAAGAACATCAAACTCGGCTATCTCGACGGTTTGGTTGAATACCGGTTTGATATTAAACCGGGAAGCGTAAGACTCAACGTATGATATGAATTGTTGCTTGGAAGGGTAATTTGGGAAGTTTTTAGGGAATTTCATAAGAGGAAGCTCGCAAAAGTGTTTAGGTAGATGGAGTTTGAGACGGTCGTAGGTACGTTTTTGCCATAAAGATGCTAAACAATCGGTTCTCTCAAGGATAACCGATGGTACGCCTCGGTTTGATAAACAAGCCGCTACGGATAAACCGGACGGACCGGCACCGACTATGATCGGACCAGGAACAACGATTTGAGTATTATGCTCTACTTCTCTACAAGTGCCCATGATTAATAAGAGAGACTAAAGTAAGAAAAAGAAGAGAGAAGAAGATGTATTTATCTTTTTGTGACGATCACACACGCACCTAAGAAGTGTCCTGTTTTAGGGTCTTCGTTTGATTGTTTCTTGGGAAAAACCAAGAAACGAAGATGGAAATTATAAAGAGACCACGTAAGGAGAGGTGTAAATGCTAGAGAGAGAGAGAAGGCGTGAGAGAAAAGGAAAGGATTTGTGTTAGTGTGTTTTTCAATGCGAATAAGTAATGAATGGGGGGGGTTTATGGGTTTTTCATCTTCTTGTTGTTTGGGTTTTGAGTGAGAGAGAGAGAGAGAGAGAGAGAGAGAGAGAGAGAGAGAGAGAGAGAGAGTTGATGTGTATAGTGTAGGGAGTAGAGTAGGTCTAAGAGGGGAAAAATGGTGCAGATATTAAATATAACCACTGGAAAAATCTTTGCCATAGATTCTTTCATACTAGTCAAACTGGTTTTTTTCTACGTGTTAACGACTATTGTCTCTGCTATAAATGTCATTTAAGCATTTTTTTTGCATTATGTGGCTAGAGTCACCAATAAACCCGTCTCATATGTTTTTTTTTTTTTTTATAGAAACCGTCCCAAATGTTATTAGAGCACCTCCATTAGGAGCTATAGAGTGAGTTTCACAACAATTAAAAAATATAAAAAATAAAAAAGGAAGAGAGATAATGGGAAGAATTTGTTGTTTGAGAATTTTTGAGAAGAGGTTTAGAGTGAGTTTCACAATCATTTGCACACTTGCACTAATTTTATTGGTTCAATTTTTTTTGATAATTTAAAATTAAAATTAAAATTCTGTTACATTAAAATAATACTAATGAGAGATTACACTACAAAAAAAAGGGGTCTTTTACATCACTTTAAAAACATCATAAAATAAAGTGATACTATTTTACATCCCTTATTAGTAAGTGATATAAACTATGTGTATTAAGATCAGTTTTTACAAGTGATGCTATTAATGTCTCGTTTAACATCATTTTAATAAAAATGATACAAATCTCTTTTAGTTTGCATCATTTATATAATAGTGATACAAAAATATAAATTTAGATCAATTACACAATTAATGTATTTTAAAATATAGTTAACATCATTTTTAAAAATTGATACAAATTTTACATCAACATTAAATGATGCAAATAAATTTAATTATTTAGACTTTTAATAAAACAAATTGATGAATCCATCGACGTTGACCCTTTTTGTTTCCATGGCCGCCATGGATGAACGGAACTCCGACGTTTAATACGAATTGAATCCGGCCGGCTCCGAAACTCAGAATCGATCCCTCAACTTCAGGTAAGCAACTTATCTCTATCTGTAACATACTTCTTCTCATCTCTCTATTATTATCTGCTAATCCGGCTCCGTATCTGTTTTCTTCATGATTAGGTTATCATGGATAAATCATGGATAAGCAAATCACGATTATCTAAAGATTATATAAGTGGGGTGACAAGGTTTTTGGAATTTGCATTTGGTCAATCAAATGCAGACATGATGAAGTGTCCGTGTAATCGGTGTGTTCTAGCCAAATTTAAGTCTCGGGAGGATATTGAAGGTGATTTGATGTGTTATGGCTTCTTATCTTCTTATACAAGTTGGGTATTGCATGGAGAGGATACTAGTGTGACAGTGGATACAACTGAAATACCTTCAGATATGAACATCGATTCAGCTACATTTGATTCAACTATGAATCTCTTGGATGACCTTTTTCCTAACTATAATTTGAATACGTCTACGGAATCTGTAGCTTCTGATCAGCCAATGGACGGTGATATACCATCAAACTCAAGTGGATATAACGGAGAAGGAGAAGGTTTTGATGAGTTGCTTGCTGATGTTAATCAAGAGCTATATCCAGGATGCACTAATTTCTCAAAGTTGTCATTTATTTTGAAGCTATATCATATCAAATGCATGTGTGGGATAAGCGATAAAGGAATGTCTATGATGCTCGAATTGCTTAAAGAAGCATTTACAAAAGCAAAGCTGCCAGGTTCAGTCAATGATATGAAACAAGTTATTCGCAAGCTACGGTTGAGTTATGAATCAATTCATGCATGTCCGAATGACTGCATGTTATATTGGGACGTCGATGCTGAGCGAGAAACCTGCAAAGTTTGTAAATCATCTCGATGGAAAACTAATATTCCTCCAGTGAGTACGGTCTCCGGATCAGAAATTGAAAAAAAGCAAACTCCTGCGAAGGTTCTGCGTTATTTTCCTTTGAAACCACGGTTGAAGCGTCTATTTTTGTCATCAAAAACAGCTACTCACATGAGATGGCATGCAACTGATACAAACAAAGATGGTAAGCTTCGACATCCGAGAGACGGTGAGGCTTGGAAAGCTTTTGATCGGAAATATTCTGAATTTGCATCTGATCCAAGAAATGTCAGACTAGGCTTGGCAACTGACGGGTTTAATCCATTTGGTACAATGAGTATTAGTTATAGCATTTGGCCAGTCATCTTATTTCCATATAATCTCCCTCCGTGGATGTCAATGGAGCAGACATCAATGATTCTATCTATGGTTATCCCTGGAAAGCGCGCGCCCGGTAATGATATTGACGTCTACTTGCAGCCACTTATCAAAGAGTTGAAGGAGTTATGGTCTGATGGGATCAAAACATTTGATGCTTCTACTAAACAAACATTTGACATGCGAGCAGCCATCATGTGGACAGTTAGTGATTTTCCCGGATTTGGAAATTTGTCTGGTTGGAACACATATACAGAGCTAGCTTGTCCAAGCTGCAATTTTGATTTCATCAAAAAACGTTTAACTCATTGGAAAAAACCGTGTTTTATGGGTCATCGTCGTTTTCTTCCTCCGGATCATGGATTTCGTCAAAATGGTACTAGTTTTGATGGAGATGTAGAAACCAGAGCTCCACCAATCACACCGTCAGGTTCTACAATTATTCAGCAACAAGAGGAAGTAAATGTTGTTCTTGGTAAGAAACCTAGTTTAGTTGGGAATAAGCGAGATCGAAAGAATGTAGAGAGGAAAAAAACGCAACAATGGAAGAAAAAATCTTCACAACGCTTACAGAGTCTTAAAACCTCTTGCGAAAAGTCACTCTTTACCACTGCAAGGCAAAACGAATGTATACCTTGACTTTAAACGTTGATGCTGATATCTAGATACATCTTTTATCTCGGCACTGTTAGCTCTAACACTACCGAGCTGGGGGGCTAACTGTTGGGGTCGGTTTTCACCCCCTCAACACTAACATTCAAAGTCAAATGTTCAAAGACATGATTCCCAGGGCTCTCTAAGAAGAAGGTATGGCAGCACCTAAGTTCTCCTGCAGAGCAAGGAAAATGACCGAGGAGTGAAGCGAAGCTGGTCGGTCCAGAGCAAGGCAGGACCGACTGCGAGCTCGGCTTCCTTGGACGACCACGTACTTGGTCTCTCCACGCGACCGCAAGCTCGGCCCCTCCGTGCGACTACAAGCTCGGTCTCTCCACGCGACCACGAGCTCGGTCTCTCCACGCGACCGCAAGCTCGGCCCCTCCGTGCGACCACGAGCTCGGCCTCTCCACGCGACCGCAAGCTCGGCCCCTCCGTGCGACCACGAGTTCGGCCTCTCTATGCGACCGCGAGCTCGGCCTCTCCACGGGCGAGCGCAGCTTCGAGCACAGCATCATCCAGCCCGGCCGACCGTGGCCTCGGCCCAGGGGCCGATCGCACGCTCTTTTCAGCTGCTGAACACGTCCTCGGTCAATTACGATCTTCGGCCCAACCATGCAAAGCCCATGTCAATGACCGGCTCAAGCAAGGCGATTCTGCGGAGACTTAGGAGTGCTGAACCGTCTTAGAGTAGTATAAATAGCTAATGTAAAAACCCTAAGGGGGGGATCCGCAATTTTCAATACGCAAACTTGTACTCAAAGCTATTCTGAGCAATAAACAATCTCTTTACATCTTTCTTGGCCCTAGCTTACCATAGAAATCTCACAAGCTTCCCTAGAACTCTTACAAATTCTAGTTGTGTTGGTTTCGACCCCCACAGTTATTGTCTTCTTCTCTATAGGAAGTACAAAACAGAGCTACGAATGAACCAGCCTCGACAAGGTCGAAGGACTCGTGTTATTGACATCGACCGAGAAGTGCATCTTAAATTTGCAAATTGGATTAAAGAGAAAGTGGAAAAAAATGAAGTAGATGGGATAACTGATGATATTCGATGCTTAGCTTTCGGTCCTTCCGACAAAGTTTTGAGGTATACCGCTTACAATGTTAATGGATTCAAATTCAGGACATTATTAAGAGACGATGTCCTAACAACACAAAATAGTGGAGTATTCGTGGCTGCTGAGACTATGAGTTTTGCGAGTTCCCGTGATATAAATCCAAGAGCTGGAGATGTAGCTTACTATGGGAAGCTTGTAGAAGTGATGGAGTTGAACTACTATGAGACTTTCAAAGTTGTTTTGTTCAAATGCAAGTGGGCTGATACTCGTTGGGGATATAAGGTGGATGCAGCTGGTCATCCGATGGTTAATTTTTCACGCTTATTACACACCGGAGACAATGATGAGGATGAGCCATATGTATTGGCATCTCAAGCAAGAATGGTATATTATGTCAAAGATCCTTGTGAGACGGAATGGAGTATTGCGGTTCATGTTCAGCCTAGAGACCTATATGATATGGGTGATCCAGATTCTTAGTAGTTTTTAATTTTATGGTTGTAGTTTCTCCTTCTTTAATACTTAAATCTCTGTTGTTTTTTTTTCCAAAAATTTGGTGTTTGAATGATTTGCAAGTATTTGTTTCTGCTTTGAATGATTTGCAAGTGTTTGAAACTATTTGCAAGTATTTGTTTTTTTTTTTTTTTTTGGGTCAGCAAAAAGATAGTTCCCGTGTGACCATTTTTTTATTTGTTCATAAGTCCTTTTATTTGTTGATAAAAGCTGCGGTCGAGGAGATTTGGAAGTTGTTAACGGGACGAAATCGTCGATCGGAGACACCTAAGTTGCAGGCGAGTGAAGAAGAGAACTCATCGGAGATTGTTGGTAAAGAGGTGGAATCGATTGAAGCAACAAAATCAAGAAAAGGGAAAGCGATTGATGAGGAAGACTCGAAATCGGTGAACGAATCGGTGAAAGAGGTAGAATCAGACTCGATCTTGTTGTGTTTGTTATTGGAGATTAATGTTACTGTATTTTTGGGCTTTCTTATGATGCAGATTTATTGAAGTAGTGATTAGTTTTTCGTTCATTGGAGACAAGCGAAGATGATTTCGAGAATTCTTGCTCCCTCCCTAAAACATTAATTTTAGAGTTTTTGTGTAGATTTGGACTTTATCTAATGAAACATCACTAAGCAAGGTGTTTTTGTGACTGTTCTCTAACAGTGAACTTGATTTCCAGAGGAAAATGTTAATGTTATTAGTTTTTAATTCTGACTCTTCTTAACACACAAATATTTAGGAAATATTTAGTTTTTTTCCTAATTCGAGTTTGGCCGTATATATTTAGATATTATTTTTAGGAAATATAAATCAAATCTTCCTAAAAGATTTGGAGAAATCTTTTACAAGTCCCGCTACTTTTATTTTCAGCGGGAGTTGAATTTTGTTTTTTTTTCCTATAAAAGAATGCCAAAACCGCTTAGATATATGGATTTAAGGTTAATTGAGCCGTCAATCACAAACGACGCTTGTCAAAAGTCACAAACAGGTAACCTAATTTTAACTCTTACTCTCTTTGATCTTCATATGGGAGAGGTGAATGATAATTGGTTTCACTGATTGATTGGTTGTTTATATAATCAAACGAGTTGATAAATCAAAATTCTTTATTATCGTAGATCTGAAAACCAAAATCTATAGAATTTTGATTGCTTTGGTTTCTTTGTATTAGGTTTATGGATTTCTTGGATTCAGAAACGCAAGAACCGGATGATCATCAAAGCTTGGAGATGGTTTACAATTCATCTGCACCACCAGCTCATGAGTGTAACAGCCATAAATGGGAAGTTCAACTCATAGGTAGCAAAACTAATACTTGTGATCGAAACTCAGTAATGTAACCGCTATCGATTCACCCGCTTCGCCTGTCTACGATCTTACTAATCTAGCCTTTCATAATTTTTAAACACTGTTGAATCCCGATTTCATTATCATATAGTAATACAGTTTTTTTTATGATGAAGATAATGATGGAAACATTGAAGGAAAAATGGTGACAACGAACGATGTTTGGAAATTGCAAAATCAAAAAGTGGTCGTTCAATTTGATGAAAATACCGGTCAACCGATTAATCATTCTGGAGGTTTACTTGGATCATGGTTAGGTAAATTAAGTAAGGATGTTAACTTGATACCCATTGACTACGGCGATTGGAGAAATGTGTCTCCTCACATAAAAGATAGGGCATGGGATGTAATACAGGTATTAGATTAGAGATTTAATTGTATTATATTTTCTGTTGTAAATTTTGTTTAAGACAATGAACGTGTTCCCTTGGTTAAATTTCAGGCAAAATTTCGGTTTGACGACCCGGAGTTAAGAAAAGATTATGTGATTTCTAACCTTGGGAGCAGATGCAAGGATGTGAAGGGTCGTATCTGGAAAGATTACAAAAAGAATGACCGAACTGAAACAATGCAGAATCGACCCAAGAATGTTCCTGAAGATCAATGGTGTCATTTGGTTCATATGAGATTCGGTGATAAATGGATAAGAATGCGAGACAAGAATGTAAAGAGCCAAAGTAACAATAAGACCCCTAGCTTATGTGGAAGAAAGAGTATAGCAAGAAGAAGAAATGACATTGTGAGCAATTCCTCCATCATTTTATAGTATTCATCATCTGATTAATACAGTTTTCAAAAATTTATTTAATAGTATAGTAATGAGAACTGATATTGTATATTACTATGCATGTGTTGTTGACATAGAAAATCAAGACTGGAAAAACACCAAGTCGTGCAGAATTGTTCATTGCAACTCGGACAAAGCCGGATGGAAGCTTCGTATCTGCAGAGGCTCAAACACGTGTGGTAAGTATTTTTCTGAGCATAAATATTGTTTATCATCAATGTTCGATTTTTTTGATTTGTGCTCGTCTTAAAGTTAAACATTAATCTAACACTCGAATTTTCAGGAAGCACTTACCACGTTGATGAATCAAAACCCAAACCCGCAAGTTACAAGCCAAGTTGCAGCTAGTTTGGATGATGAATACGCTCAAGTGTTTGGTCCAGAGCGTCCAAGACGTGTACGCTGTGTCGGTCGTGGACCTACACCTTCAAAACTATTGAGACGTTCTACTATAACTAGGCAAGAGATCGAAAGTTCTGAAATCGCTGAACTGAAGAAAAAGGTGAAACTATTAGAAGATCAAAATAAAACTCTAAGTACATTAAGTCAGCAGGTAGCTGCTTCCGCGACCAATGAACAGGTAACTTTTACGTAAGACTTTTTTTGTATTAGTTTAACTGTGATATAATTAGGAAAGTTGAATCTAACTATTAATTTAGGCAAGTACATGGGCGTCAATTCTATCTGCAGCCATTGCAAACATACAACCTTCAACTACTTCTCAGGTTAATAAATTTTTACTCAAGCTTCATAAAATTTATTGACTGGTTTTGATTACGTATTTATTTCCGGTATTTAATTTGTTTTTGCAGGCAATTGGTAATGGGACAAATCGAGATCAGAACGCTTAGGACCAGTTTATGAAGACTTTGCAAGCAAGTTTATTTGTGGTTTATGCAAAGACTCTAGCAAGTAGTTAGTTATTTTATTTATGGTTTCTCTGCATTTCATGAACCAAGACTATGTTTTTTTTATTATTTACTTTTAATACATTATGTTGGTTTTTTATATGGTTTTCTTGTTTTATGATACAATTTATTTATTATTGATATTAAATTTTAATTTAAAATTATATAAACGAAAATAAATTTATTTAATAACATAAACATTGTTTTTGACAAATGATTTAACATAATATCATTTATTAACAAATGATTTATCATAATATCGGTTATTACTAGAAATGATATAACTTTCTGAATCATTTATTATCAAAATGATATATAAATTTAAATCGGTTATTGGAAATGATACTAATATTTGAATCATTTATGAAATCGACACTAATTTTTAAAACACTTATGTTCTAGTGATACAAAAAAAATTAATCATTTAATTAAAGTGATGCAATAGTTAGAATCGTTTTTCAAAAATGATTCAACTTGTGCATCAATTACATGCAAGTGATATAAACAATTAACATCATTTATTCAAACTGCCACAAATTATGACATCAGTTTTCTCAATTGACACATATTTACATCGCTTAGTGTAAGCGATACAATATTTGCAACAATTGTGTAAAATGATGTATACTGTTTACATCACCAAATGTTAAGACGCTTTTATAAGTGAGGCAAATATCGTTTGTATCACTTATAAGTAATGCAAACATATAAAATAAGTGATGTAAAAGACCCTTTTTTTTGTAGTGTTAAGAGAGTATGAAACTAATGGAGATGCTTTTAGACAAGTAAACAACAAGCTCGTTTCGAATATGGGAGTATGTGTTTTTTAGGAAGATACCCCCTCCGTTTCATAATGTAAGATGTTTTAGACATTTTGTTTTGTTTCAAAATATAAGATGTTTTGACAATCCTTAGGTATTTTTTAATTTTATTGAATACTGTGCAACCAATAGTATTATGTAGCTTTTATTTTTGTTGGTTAAAATATTTTTTATATATTTTTAAAATGTTACTTTTTAAAATAAAAGTAGTTTTTTAATATTTGTGTTTTTAACTAAAACATCTTATATTATGAAACGGAGAGAGTATAATTTATTATGTTGTGTGTCGAGTATATTAAAACAGTTAATTAACGGCTATATTCGTTTCTAAAACAATTTTCAAACCTCGAAGGATGTGTTAACAAAACGTTCCAGAGTAGAACTTTTTGTATAGCGAATGACGGCTCTAGAAAAATAATTTATCCGGAACAAACAAATTTGTATTACGTATAATTTATGGTTTCCAAATAAAATAAAAGACCACCAGAATATTGTGTTACTTGTTTATGATATTTGCGTTGACGTGTTTCATGATGTAGATTGATTTTAATACTTGAAATACGATCATCACATTCGTACCGTTTTTTGTTTTTTCATACCTTTTTATAATTAATCTTGTACCGAAAGTTTGTTGAGGTCAAAAAAGTAGAAACAGAAGGTTCATGTTATTAAATGGCTAATAATTACTATTTTTTCTTGCTTTAACAAAGTTGTAGATGGCCTTCTGACCGTCTCTCCATCATTAGTGTTCATGGAGGATCATTTAAAAGAGAATAATGAAGGTAACCTTTTTGTACAACGAATTAAACCTTAAGCAAGAAGGGAAGGTCTCTTTCTATTTTGTTTTTCTTTTTGTTCTTTTTGCTCGTCAACACAAGTTTTGAAGAATCATCCAAAGTCGCTAAAATCAAAAAAGATTTTAAAATCCAATGGTTATATATACCTTGTGTACGATTTTATTTGGTCTCTCTATGTGTGGCTTCATTCATGCAAAAGTAAGATAACAATTTTCTACACTTTGGTTTTTGGGGGTGGCTAGAGATATGATAAATACAAGATAATTAATGATGATTGAACAAACACATACTCTAGTTAATACTAGATGTGTGGAAAATGTAATTGCCTTGCGCATGACTGACCACTCCTTCGTTAAATGTCAACTAATGCAGCCGACATCCACTTACCTATGATCTCCTTTAAGGTTGCATTATAAATATTTATCATATTTCATGTGAAGACATTTTTTTCCAAATCACCTTATTACATACTCCATATCATTTTAATTATAGCTTGAGTTTTGTATACTGGTCACAACATCACATATATTCTACCGCTAATTAGATAGAATCAACATCACATCACATATGACAACTTTTTATCAGTAGAGAACGTAATTAGTTACTAACATATCTGCACCAAAATTATTTTGAAGATACACAATATGCTGATAGATATATAGAATCAAAACCAGAAAAATACCAAATCCTTGGAATCTCATTTATCTATATCTTGCAGCCAAAGAATCAATGTAATTAATGATTATCAATCACTGGTTCAAGATTAATTGCTTTTGTATATATTACGTTTACGTAGTTTATAGGTATAGAAGATACTATTTTATAAGAAAAGAAAGATTGTGACTTACTCTGAAGTGGGAGTAATATTTTATGCTGACATGTACGCGCATGGTAGTGTTTCGCGCGGTAAATCAATGATTTAAGTGCATGCTAAACCTTATCACACTGATTAGTTTTTTTTAATCTTATTATATATGGATACCATCTCACGCGATACTGTAAATAAACGATGGACTAATAATAACAATATTCAACTAACATGCCGATTCTTAATTACAATTAAGTATTATGCCGATTACTTACGTTAATTACTCCACATGTATCTCTAATCATGATATGTTCAATTGATTTTAGTTCATCTTTTTGACTCTGTAAATAATGTATAATTAAGTAATTCTCCACGCAAGAGTCTTACGTGCTATTTAATAATCTGGCATTTTACATGAATTTCTTTCAATTTTTTCTTTCTATAATCGAGTTGTCTTAAAACAAAAATAAAATAAATGATACTTAGATATGAATCCCTTTAATTTATTGGTTAAAATATTTTGATATTTTTTTTCTTGTATCTGTAACTATATTTGATATGTATATATAACTATACTTTTTTTTGTCACGTATATAGTACTTAAAAGCAGTGTATAAGTGATTTCGACAAAAAATAGAAGCAGTGTATAAGTGATACTTTTGCATGTATATATCTAGTCCTAGGAAAAACTCGTGTTGTGCTAAAATAATTCTAGTTGCAAATATACATATCTTAGCCATTAGATACAGAGATACAATTCTTGGATAGAAGTTCAATCTAATTTCGAATTTGTAATACTACACAAAGTCTACATCAAACTTGGTCATTGATAATCAAATGTTTTCTTCTACAATATAATCTCAAAACCAAACAAATGCTATATATAGACTCATTATTTATGCATGCTTGGGGTATAATAGAATGGTCCTTACTTTTTTTTTTTTTTTTTTAATCTTTTGTTAATTAAAATGGTCCTAAGTCACAGTTAAAATAGAGTCTAGACTCATGACTAATCTGGAAGAAAAATACAAGTTTTACAAGTGTAGCAGCTACTAGTAAACCTACTATTATACGCATGTTCCATAGTATCGATGGTCCCTTTGGTTAGACGAGGAATATTGTGGAGCTTAGATGGATCAACATCAGCAATGTTGTATTCACTATCGATAATGGCAATAATATGAATATTTACCCTATAGACAAAATGGATTTTTGGGTCCTCAAAAGCGTCATCTTCTTCTGGCCTCTTCTTCAATTTCTCCCCCTCTGCAATGCTCTTTGGAATTTTTCTGTCAGGATTGAATTTTCCCTTAATTTGTAGTTATATGACCACACATATACACATGCACTAGTATTTATTTATACATTCACACATGTTAGGGAGTTGAGATAGCTTAGGAATTTGTGATGTTTATGATATTGGATTACTACGCTTGGTATTGTATTCAATATTCATAACCAAATCATGGTAGTCTAGTGGTTGAGGATTAACCATTGTATTTATAACCAACTCGTGAATACAATCACGAAAATGGTATTAAGAGTATTGTATAGAGAAAATGGATAAATGATTGTTCAGTGACTTTGGTTTAATCGGTAGAAACGTTCTTAGATTTTATAGTAAGAAAATTTTAGTTCGAGCTTGGAATCTCACAGGCTTGAACTAGATAAATATGCGTTATCCGAATAATACACAAACGGGTGGAAACAAGTTACTATTGTCCCAATATATATACATTAAAGATGTCAAAAAATATTATCCATTTTGCAAGAGCCTCAAATATCTTTTTGTTTTGTAAAATTTAAGAGTTTCAAAATTTTCATATGTTGCAAAATATCAATAATTAATTTAGGCTAAAAAAAAATTAGGACATTTTGTTGTCACCATTACAAAAATATGTACGATTATAGTTATTAATCTGAGTTCTTTTGCCAGAAGCGTCTGTAGTCCAACGGTTAGGATAATTGCCTTCCAAGCAATAGACCCGGGTTCGACTCCCGGCAGACGCAAATTAAATTTTTATATTTTTTTTGTAATGAGAAAGTAAAATTTTTTGGTTCTCGGCCTTATAGTTTAGTAAAGCCTTATTTTTTCATCAGTTTTATACAACTTGTATTCGACGTAACCAATCTTATGTTACGGGCTTAACGCATACTATATCACTCAATAACATACAACATCTCTTGCATCAATATTATCACTATACAAGAGGAGCATTAGAAAAGAATGGCATGTTTCCCTGTTTCAATCCAAGACCGTCACTGCGAATTCCCTCATGATCCAGACCTTGCTTGACACGCCCCAAATGCCGTGCATACAAAACTTGCTCAGAAACAACAGGCAATCTTATTCTCTGATATTCCTCAAGACCCGAATTTAGATTCTCAAGTCCCCATTTCTCCAAGCACTTACCTAGCACTTCCGCATCAAGTATTGACATATTCGTGCTTCTTAGACCATGAGGGGTCGTGGGATGAGCAGCGTCTCCTACCAGCACGACATTTCCCCAAAAGATTCGTTCTAACGGGTCACAGTCGTAAATAACATTAAGGAAAGGATCTTTTGTTTATTTCGTTACTCTCGCCAGCTCGGGGATCCATACGGTGTCTACTTCTTGATGCATCTTATTCATCATTTCTTGGCTTACTTTAAGCGTAACCGAGTTGTTCTGATATTGTAAATACATAACAACAGATTCGAATCAAGAAAACTACTCGAAATGCGTTCTCACCAAAAAATAAAAAAGAAACAAGATTATTCTTCTTACTTTCAGCTCAGGCTCTGGTTGATTGACATACCAAATCCAGTTGGTTTTCTTGTTAATAAGCTCGTAAAACACGATATGAGTCTGCTTACCGAGATCAAAATACAAGCATTTCCCAAGATCTGGATACTCTTTCTTGAGTCCAGTAACTATTTCTGAATTCTCATTCCCTGAGAAATCAAAAATACCTCTCCATGCGCAATAACCAGAGTACCTTACATAACCAAACAAACAAAACTTCATCACTCCACGATCTGTAAAATTATCGAAAAAAACGAAGATCACACTCTTTAATTCAAACCTCAATTTAAGGTCAGGCAAGAATGTTTTCCGAATCGAAGACAAACACCTGTCCGCTGCAACGAGTTAATCTCCTTCGATTTCAACAATTTCTTGAGTTTCCATAACTAAAGCCATAATCTTTACAGTAGATTTATCTTGTGACATTGTAAAAGAAAGAAACTTATGCCCCCAAAGAAACATGGTTTCAAGCAATGCGTTATACAAAATCCCATGAATATCTGACCAAAACGCGGCTTCGAAATCGAAATTCTCGTCTCTCGTTAAAATCTTCGTCACTTTCTTCTCACTATCTGTTTCCTGATTTTATAAACCCCCAAAAAAACACAAGAAAGGCGGGAAAATTACACTTGGATTCTTGCAATTTTAGAATCAAATTCACTTTTTTTTTTTTGTTAATTACCTGATCAATTGAGAGAGGTAAGGTGATTGATCTAAGAGATGTGGACGAGGAAGCCAAGATTTGATGATTTGGCGAGCCTGAGGATCGAGTCCGAGCCCTGCACCGGTGGGACTACGAGCCGGTGGTTCGGAAGATTTCTCGAGGACTGATACATCCCATCCTGCTAACGTGACCGTGTGTGCGCACGATAAGCCTGCAATACTTCCTCCTACTATGATCGCTTTCCCTTTCTTCTTCACCATCTCTCACCAACTTCTTTCTTTTAATTCAGGTGTCTCTGGTTCACAAAAATGTTAACGATAAGTGTTTGAAACTGAGTGAAACCTCTAGGTGAGTTAGAATGTTTGAATTAATGCACGTGTGCTTATTCCATGCCTGGAAATAGAGGGGACCAAAACATTTGGTCTCTACTAGCCCCCCTCTACTAGCGGTGGAACCGGTTCGGTTTGGTTCATTTTTTTTTTTTTTTGGAAAAGAAATTTTATGTGGGGATCAAATGATTTTATGGTTTGATTTGGTTTAGAAAGTTGGTTTGGTTCGGATTGAAGTTAACTTGGTTTAAATAAAGCATTGTCGTATAATATAATGAATGTAATTTATCTGTATATTGAAAATTTTCAATTTATTGGATTGTGCGTATATTTGCTGTTGAACTTTTCTTTGTTTAGAGCAGTTTAAATTTAGGAAACTTATCAAGTATTAAAAAAAAAAAAAATTAGGAATCAAGTGTTTCAATAAATAAATAAATTAGGGTTTTATTGCCTCTCGAAAACCTAGCAGTCGTTCAATTATCTCAACTTCTCTCCATGGACGAATCCACCATCAAAGTAATTATATTCTTCTTCTCCTTATGGATTTTCTTCTGTCTCAGTAGTAGAATTTCTGATTCGATCTTTCGTACGTACCTTAGGGGATGAAATCGCTGGAATTGAAGGATCGTGAATCTCTTTTTGTTCCAGATACCCGGTAAATTTCTCTCTTTTTGTTTGTATATTTGGATAATTTGTATCTAGCTTGTCACGTGTTGATATTATGTATTATTTCAGTGTATTCGTTAGGGGATATGACTATTACCTTGGTAAGGATGAACTCAATAGCGCGTTGAGGAGTCACTTCTCTTCATGTGGAGAGATCAGGGAGATTGATTCTCCCACAGATGATTGGGATCGTTGCGTAAAGCTTGTCTTCCTCCTCCAAATTTTCCCCAAGAATTAAAAAAAAAAAAACGGGAAAAAGGCTAACTTTAAACTTGTTTTTGTTTTACAGATCTCTCCTTTGTATTGGTGGACAAGACGCAGCAAAAAAGGCATTGGAACTTCATGGAAGTGAGATGGGAGGATGGAAGCTATACGTTGAGGTACGACCACAATGGGTTCCTGGACCTGATATTCCTAGACGAAACTACAAAGGATCAGGCGTGTAAGTAGTCTTATTATTTTTTATTTTTTTTGGAGATTAGTTGTATCCGTCACATGTCTTCTTGTCATGCAATCAAATTATTATGTAGGATTGATGTTACCGGATTTGACACTTCACTCTCTGAGAAGGATATCGAGAAGGCCATCATTAAACATTTCTCTTCGTGTGGAGAGGTCGTTGAATGTATTCTTCTTGAATGGTTTGTTTGTGGCTTTCTTCTCTCCATTTTTCCCCAAGTTATTAAATGCCAATTACTAAAGACTTGTCTTTGTTGATTTCTACAGCCGCAAAAAAGTTAGGGTTGCTATCATTGGAGAAGACGCGTAGAAAAGGCGTCGAAGCTTAGTGGATGTGGTCCATGTAGATGTAATGTGGAAGGATGTAAGCTTGTAGCTGAAAAGTATATTCATCCAAAAAGACCTCGTGGCCGTACTGGCTATACTCTCCCAGGTACATAAATTGGCTCTTGATATACTCTCCCAGGTACATAAATTGGCTCTTGATTCTCGATTTGTGGTAAGCCGAAAAAAGAAAGATTGAGAGTGAGACCCTCTAATTAATTTTTTGGTTTTTAGATCCTTCTACTAGGGGCGAAGATGCCTAAGGCCCTGTACAACGCAGACACCGGAGAGTCTAATGTGATTTTTAAATTATTAAAACACACACTCTCTTTTCCTTTTACTCAATTTTATACCTTCTCTTTCATATTTTTACTCAACTTTTATTAATTTTATATTTAAACATTCTCTTTTCCTTTTAAACACACTCTCCAAAAGATCCAATATTAGATCTCTCTCTCCAAAAGATCTAATTTTATCCACAAAAACACTCGTTTTCTTCCTTTTACTCAAATTTTATATTTCAATATACCCCACAAAAACACTTTCTTTCTTCCTTTTACTCAATTTTTAATACTTTTATATTATAAGAACACCTCTTTAGACCCTCCGGTGTCACCAATGCTCATGCTCTAAGGTGTAGAAAACCCTCTTTTCTCAGAAGAATATGAAGAAGAAGCTCCCTCTCTCTTATGTTATTGTGTAGGTATTAAAAAACTAAGCTCAAGAATCGTTAACTACCTTCTTGATTACCTAAGTTCAGTATTATGTATTTGTCTGGATGTTTACCTAAGTAAGCTCATGGGTGCAATTGGATCAAAAACTATTAGTTAAAAATATTTTTCATGATAGTTTAGCTATTCAATTGGAACACTTTTTTCTCTGATGTTCTTAATGATAATTATCAAACTGATTTAGAGATTTAGAAGACTATTTATGTTTGAATTTCTTTGGTCGAAAAATTAGATTTATTCAACTGGATCTAAACCGGGTTGGTTCATTACATTAGCTAAAACTAGTGTTCTAACCGTATACCCCGGAGTATAGGCGGGGTCTAGGCGGATAATTACTTTTAGGAATATATACCTGTAAAATTAAATGTATATATATTACAATGAATAAAACACGAAAATAATTTTTAGTTAGAAATGAAAAAGAAAAAAATACTATATAATATTAAATTTCATAAATTCTTATATAAAAAGATATGCAATTTTAAATATATATATGATCTCTAAAAAAAGTCTTATAAAATAGATAAATATACAATCTCTTGAACTTATTTTTAATATAATTTTTAATTAATAAGTTTAAACTTTAAAAGATAAAAATAAATATTGCTTATGATACACATTTTTCGTTCAACATAACAAAAACAATTATGATTCAATTTTTTTTTTTGTTATTGCCGCGTAAACGTCCGCCTAGACCGCATAAATACCCGTATAGACCACATAATCAACTGCATTTTAAGAACCCGCTTAAATCATCGAATAACATAAAATTGGTACGGAGCTTAGCTCACATTTTAGAACACTGGCTAAAACTAATTTTGCCAAACGATCAACTTCAACGTTTTAATCTCTTCGAACAAACTCGAAAGAGATGAAAATGAAATCGATATTTTAATCTCTTTGAACAACTTCAACGATCAAGTGTTTCAAAAAATAAATAAATTAGGGCTTTATTGCGTCTCGAAAACCTAGCAGTCGTTCAATTATCTCAACTTCTCTCCATGGACGAATCCACCATCAAAGTAATTATCTTCTTCTTCTTCTCCTTATGGCTTTTCTTCTGTCTCAGTAGTAGAATTCCTGATTCGATCTAGGGGATGAAATTTCTGGAATTGAAGGATCATGATGAATCTAGTGATGCACCAGTTCCAGATGCCCGGTTAGTATCTCTCTTTTTGTTTGTGTATTTGGATAATTTGTATCTAGCAGATGTGTTCTTCTTGTCATGTGTTGATATTATGTATTATTTCAGTGTATTCGTTGAGGGATATGACTATTCACTTGGTGAGGATGAACTCAATAGCGTGTTGACGAGTCACTTCTCTTCATGTGGAGAGATCATGGCCATTATTTCTCCCAGAGATAGTGCCGGTCGTAGCATCAGGTTTCTGTCTTCTTCTTCCTCCAAATTTTCCCCAAGAATTAAAAAAAACGGGGAAAAAGCTAACTTGAAACTTGTCTTGTACTTAATGGAAGTGACATGGGGGGAGGATGGAAGCTAAACGTTGAGGTACAAAAATGGGTTCCTTGTCCTGAAATTCCTAGACGAAACTACAAGAAAACAGGGCCTATTCCGACGGACAAGATCCATCGGTTCTATCTCGTCGGAAATGAAAATTCGTCGGAACAAACCGACGGATTTCCGACGGAACAAGGATATTCAGAATCCGTTGGCAATCCGTCGTAATGCCGTCGGAGAACATAATTCCGACGGTATTCCGACGGATTATGAAACCGACGGATTTCCGACGGTTACCGATTTTGACGGACAAGATTTCCGACGGAATTCCGAAGGAAATGTAACCGACGGATTTCATAAACCGACAGATTTCCGACGATTTTTTTTTTTAAATTAAAAGAATTATTTAAAAAAATTATTTTAAAAATCTAAATAAAATTAAAATAAAATTTAAATTGTTTTCAAACCAATTGAAAGTTTTACAATAAAATTAAAATCACTTAAAAGTCTATTCCGGCCGATGAGTACGGAAGAACGCGTTTATCTTCTCTTCCATTGCCACTACAAGGAAACAGCCTGTTTTCTGACGGAAATTCTTTCTGTCAGGGTTTCCGTCGGCCAATTCCGTCGGAATTCAGACGGTTTTCCGACAATAAATCATTCCGTCAGGAAACCGTCTGTTTCTCCTGACGGAATTCTGACAAAAATCATTCCGTCAGGATTGCCGTCCGTATGCCGTCCTTAAACCGTCAGAATTAACAGACGGTTTCCTGACGGAAATAATCCGTCTTGTCTTTTCGTCGACATTCTGACGGAAACCTGACGGAAATCGGATATTTATGTCTGGCGGACGGATTTCCGACGGATTCTGACGGCTTCCGATGTCGGCAAACTTTGGGTGGTTAACATATCGTGTGGGTTGGCCGATGGGACTGAAGTGTTGCTATGTCGGACGTTTTGACGGTTGGCTGACGGAAATCTGACGGTTATTCATTCTATATAAGGTCTCGCATTTCTTCCGACGTTCATAACAACATTTCAAAACCAAAAAAACAAAAATTTAGAGATGAGTTCTTCATATTTTCGGTCATGGATGGACGAGCCAATGATGGAAGAGGGGTCGAACTTATTAACGACCGAATACGCTCAAGGTATTTGCGAGTTCATGCAGTTACCTAAAAATCAAGAGGCAGCCAACAAAGGTCAGGATATCAAATGTCCTTGCTCTAATTGCTGTAATAGAATTAGTGTTGCGATTCCTATTGTTTGGAACCACTTATATAGATACGGATTTAGGGCGGGATATAAGGTTTGGTATTTACATGGAGAAAGGAATTATGAATATGGTAGTACCAGTAGCAATAAACCTTATTTTCCGTCTAGCGTAGGGGAATCTACGGCGGAAGTAGATGTTGGGGTAAATACGGTTGCGATGGTAAACGATGCGTTTAGAGAGAATTTGCAGTCGGGTGTGTATCATCATGAGGGTGATAGGGTTGAAGAGCCTAATTTAGAATCTCGGAGGTTTTTCATTATGTTAGACGCAGCAAAGCAACCTCTATACAGCGGTTGTAGGGATGGTCATTCACCGCTGTCTTCTGCCACTAGGATGATGAACCTGAAGACTGATTATAATTTGTCCGAAGAATGTGTTGATGCATTCGCCGAGTTCGTGAAAGATGTTTTGCCAGAAGATAATCTGGCCCCTGGATCATACTACGAGGTCCAAAAACTTGTCGCCGGACTTGGTTTGCCCTACCAGGTTATAGATGTGTGCATCGACAACTGTATGATATACTGGAGAGAAGACGAGAACCGAAACAAATGTAAATTTTGCCACAAACCCCGGTTCCAGGACACAAGCGGCAGGGTGAAGATTCCATTCAAACGGATGTGGTATTTACCCTTAACGGAGAGGTTGAAGAGGCTGTACGATTCAAACCGCACAGCTAAGGCTATGAGATGGCATGCAGAGCATAATCAAGATGGAGATATCACGGATCCTTCTGATGCGGAAGCTTGGAAACACTTTCAATCCATATATCCAGATTTTGCATCTGAACGACGGAATGTATACATAGGCTTATCCACTGATGGTTTCAACCCGTTTGGCAAGCATGGAAGAAAATATTCACTGTGGCCGGTCATCGTAACACCTTACAATTTGCCTCCATCTATGTGCATACGGCGAGAGTTCTTGTTTCTGTCAATTCTAGTTCCTGGGCCAGATCATCCAAGACGGTCGCTCGATATATTCCTCCAACCATTGATCTGTGAGTTGCAGGTGTTGTGGGAGCATGGTGTTGAGGCATATGACGTTTCGGTCCAGCAGAATTTCTACATGCGTGCGGTTCTTATGTGGACCATAAGCGATTTTCCGGCATACGGTATGTTATCTGGATGGACAACGCATGGAAGATTGGCATGTCCTTATTGCCAAGACAATACTTCTGCTTTCCAACTGCAGCACGGAAGGAAGACATCGTGGTTTGATTGTCATAGGTGTTTTTTACCGGCAAATCATCCATACCGTCGGTCTAAAAGACATTTCAGGAAGAATTTACCAGTGTTACATGGTCCACCTCCTGAGGTAGATGGTCGAACCATATTGGAACAGTTGCGAGATTTTGGTGCAGAGCGGACTCCTGATTGTGGGGGTAATGGCCACCACCCGGTCGACGGTTGTGGGGAATATCACAATTGGCACAAGAAGAGTATTTTCTGGGATTTGCCTTACTGGAAATACCATCTACTGCGGTATAATCTAGATGTCATGCATGTTGAAAAGAATTTATTTGACAACATCATGAACACCTTATTAAACGTCCCAGGAAAGACCAAAGACAACTGGAAGTCTAGATTGGACTTGCCATTGATTTGTTCGAGGCCATCTCTTCATGTTCTGCCTAATGGTAGATTGCCGATGCCTGCGTACCGGTTAAACGCTAGGCTGAAAGAAGTATTTTTTGAATGGTTCAAAAAATTTGTAAAATTTCCAAACGGCTACGCATCTAATCTACGTAATTGCGTGGACGAGACGGAAGGGAAGTTTACAGGAATGAAGAGTCATGATTGTCATGTCGTCATGCAGCGTCTTCTTCCATTTGTATTTGCATATCTTCTTCTAGATCCTATCCACCAAGCAATTGGAGGTATATTTCTTACTCCCATTGGTTTCTTAATACCATAATATTACTATATATGTACTAACTTGTTAAATATTTGTTTCCAGAAGTTGGTGCATTATTCCGAGATTTATGTTCAAGAACGCTTACCGTCCACGGGATACGTAACTTGGAGGCCAATATCCCTGTTCTCCTTTGTAATCTTGAGAAGATATTTCCACCGTTTTTTTTTGACGTTATGAAACATCTTCCTATTCACCTACCACGAGAAGCAGCCTTAGGAGGCCCTGTTCAATACCGATGGATGTATCCGTTCGAGCGTTACATGTTCCATCTGAAGAAAAAAGTTTAAAATTTGAGCAGGGTTGAGGGATCTATTGTTGCACAGAGCCTAAACGAGGAAGTCTCAAACTTGGCCGAAAATTACTTTCCACCGCAAGTTAGTACTAAGGCTAGACGTCCGGCGCGACATGATGATAGAGGTGAGAAAGCAACGTATGACGTGGTTGTACCCGAGTTATTTGCCCAAGTCGGGCGAGCAAGTGGAAAACGAAAGAGACGCAAATTATCGGCACAAGAGCTCACCCATTTGCATACGTACGGTACGTATATCAGTTATTATACTAAATCACAGAAATTGTGATGAAATTTTGGAGTACGAACGGTACGTATATCAGTTATTATACTAAATTTATGTACTTATTTACCTTTATCTACTAACAACTGTTATGTTACAGGATCTACATGTCTCTAGCACGTGCTTACCATTCTGATAAGACAGATGCCGAACTTGCTGTCTTGAAAGACGAAGAGTTTCCGGCGTGGTTGAAATGTTATGTAAGTTTAATATAATTACTTACTTTCACTTTTCCATGTTTTCACGTTCATATGTTACTGATATACTACTTATATCATTCTTAGGTTTCCGAAAGTTTAGCAAGTGGTCAATCAATCCCGACATGGTTACAGGAGATTGTGTACGGCTTACGCAGCACCGCGACATCATATCCCAACTTTTGCACTAGGGGATATGCGTTCAGGATCCGTGAGGAAGGACGTGAGAGGACAACTTCGGACTATGGTATTTCGTCCCAATCAGATGATACCATGTACTATGGGATTTTAAAAGAAATCTTGGAAATCCACTATCCAGGAATGTTGAACTTGAGGTGCATTGTGTTTATGTGTGAATGGTATGATCCCTCTAATGGTCGAGGTGTTCGAGTTGACCCTCTTGGTGTTATTTCGATAAATTCAAGCCGGAAACATCAGTATTACGATCCATTTATCCTTGCGCCCCAAGCAGACCAGGTATCAATACCAAAATATATTGACCTACGTACTCATACTTAAGGTTTGTTGATCATGTATATTAACAATATCCACTTTTTATTACTAGGTTTGCTACATTCCATATCCTCGAGTCGCCTATCGTAGTGATCCTTGGATCACAGTAACTCATATTAACCCGAGAGGAAAAATATATGGAGTTCCAGAACAAGATGCTCTACAACCATCGAGAAGTATACAAATGTCACATGTTCAGGAGATGGATAACATTGACCTTGTCGTTGATGTCACACATATCGGGGATGATCTAGTGCATTCGGACGAAGAGGAAACACGTGAAGAATTTGACGACGATTCAGACTCCATCCCTAGTGAGAGTGGAAGAGGAGATTCAGATTAATAATCTGTGAATAAATGTTTGATATCATTGCCATTTACTAGTATATAATAAAGCCTTTTTTATTAATTGACGATATATTTTGATTATGCAACTCCAATAGAACATTACATTTAATGAAACATAAAATGTAAAATAACTTATTACACAGGTAGAGTAAAGACTTCCAACAGATAAACACACAACGGTTATGGTACAAGAACATAATAGACAATATTCAGGTATCAATACCATAGGTCTGTATCCACTCCAAACTTACCATTGGTTAGAACCATTTAGTGATTTTCTTTCCCTTTTTTTTTTCTTTGGTGGAGAATCTAAAACTCCGTCGCATAATTTGTTGATTGCATCAACATCTATATTGAAGTTTGGCTTTTCTGGGCTTTGGGCGCCTATCAAATCATAGGAAGGACTTTCACCGTAAGTATATGACGGTTCACTGAATTCATATGGTTGGACGGCTTCCAGAACCCGGTTCTGGTCAGCACAATAGGCCTGGTACGTATCGTATTTATGATTAGGAAAACCCAACCCATCTTCATTTTTGGGAGTGCATGAATCATCTTCCCACGAGTATGTGGGTACATCTTTAGTGTATTTGTCGCACTGAGATGGCGATTCCCACGACAATTTTGGAATGTGGTGGATGTTTGGCGAGCACTGGGTGTCAGGCACTATTGTTGATGTGGAATCTTCTTTATGGATTGGTGAGCACGTATCAAATTCCCACGAGTAAGTGGGCAGCTCTTTAAACGATTCGTCGCAATAAGATTGGGTTTCCCACGAGAATTTTGGTATTATTGGAAATCCAAAAGGATCAAGGTCGGGTGTTGTTTCTGCGTCTTCATTAGGAGAGGGAGAAGACATATTTTGTGTTATTGAGAGGTGTAGAAGAAATACACTCCATGAAGTGTATTTATAGTAGAATTTTTATGTATACACCGAAGGGTATAGTAGGGTTTTATGTCAGAGTGGGTTGACGGATTTCTGACGGATTGCCGACGGTCTTCGATGTCGGCAAAGTTTGAGTGGTTATTAAGATTCGTCTGCAGTGGCCGAAGGGATTGGTGGGGTTTTATGTCGGAGTGGGTTGACGGATTTATGACGGATTGCCGACGGTCTTCGATGTCGGCAAAGTTTTAGTGGTTATTAAGATTCGTCTCCAGTGACCGAAGGGATTGGTGGGTTTTATGTCGGACTGAGTTGACGGATTACTGACGGATTGCGGACGTTTATCCGTTCTACATAAGTTTCCACATTTTCTATCTCATTCCTCCATAAAAATTTTCACCAGAAAAACATAACACAAAAATAGTCAATCAAGTTATGGGTAACAGAGATCTATGGAATTACTATATGCAAAACCGAGGCCCCGGTCACTACCCTCCAAACACAACTCTTGTTCGTGCAAGCCCTCCTTACGATAACTTAAATGTTACTGATGTTGAACCGACAATTTCACTCTATCAAACTCAACAATCCCAGAACCAAATGCCCGTAATGCCGGGACCTGGCCAAGTCGTACGGCGAGGAATGAATCGCAAGAGGTCTCATGATGCAAAGGTGTTGCGAGGTGAAAGTTCTCAGACACGCCCAACACAAGATTTTATTCGTGAGGTCTTCAATGACACAACACATGCCGGCCATGATTTTAGTAGTCCTCGGTGGACTTCTACTATGGATTACATTATCCGTGAAGGTATATATATATATATGTACTTTTACAATAATGATTGTAGCTGACAAATACACGGTCTATCATTCATACATGTAGGTTCTTATAACAATAGGAGCACACCATTGTGGACCCAGGTTGGAGAAATTCAATCCCCGCATTCACAATTTGTGAAAGTCAAAAAGGTTTTCGTTTTCAACCTATTTTATTTACATTTAAACATACAGTTAATTATCGGACTGAAGTATATTCTATTTCATTATTAGATTGTGGCTATGCTCTCTAGTTTGACCCCCAATGACCAGGGGGATCTGCTAGTAACCTTAAAAGATCCTTCAGGAAAAATCGAGGGAGCCATGCACCATAACATCTTCGAGAAGGACGAGTACAGACTCACCACTAGCGTAGGTGCGGTGGTCATCCTAAAAAATGTTACCGTTTGCCGTTTTAACAGGAACTCAAAGTACTTGAACATCACAGAGCGGAACATTGTTAAGGTAGATGTATAATACGTTTATAAATATTTATAGGAAGGCTTAACTAAATTTATTTTCGAAACAGATAATCGGTGCTAATTCGATGATTGCTGAATACCAACCAACGGAAGTATCTACCATCGATGAGGAAGATGAAGGAACTACTGGGTACGAATTTGAAACAGTTCCAGACTCAGATGATGAATAAACATCCGACCCGTCCATGATTTTAATATTTTCCTACTATCCTTTGTACGAGTTTATCCGCATAATGTTGTTATATGTTAATTTTACCTTCCACGATTTTAGTATGTACCATCGATGAATTTATATGTCATATTACGGATTTCCGACTGATTTTCTGTTAAAGTATTATTTCCGCTTAGAAAGAATTATTAACGAAAAATATTACAGAACCTTTAATTCATTCTTTTCGATTCTAAGATACGAATAAATTGGAATAAAATTACGAATCCGTAACAAATCCGCCATACATTTTGAAGGAACTCGATCCGACGTTTTCTTCATCATATTTCAATTTTTTCTCTCCGAATACAAACTAAATGAACTTCAACCATCACAGATTTTTGACGGATTAGATGTTTTATATTTGTTCCACTCGGACATAGACAAAATAAAAAATAAAAACTAAGAACCGTCAGAATCCCGTCTGAATGTTAATGTTTCTTTATTAATTTTTGTTTTTCCGATCCGATTCGATCGGATCAACAAAAATTAAAAAAAAAAATTATTTAAACCGTCAGAATCCCGTCTGTATATTATGACAGGATTCTGACGGTTCTTTGTTTTTTTATTAATTTAGGATCGGAGAAACAAGATTTAATAAAAAATTAAACACCCGTCAGAAACCCGTCATGACGTAACGACGGGATTCTGACGGTTTATATATATTTTTTTATTAATTTAGGAACGGAGAAACAAAATTAATAAAAAAACATTAACCGTCAGAATCCCGTCTTTACGTTATGACGGGATTCTGATGGAAACCCTAATTCCTCCCGCCTAAACGCATCGATCTCATCGAAACGACGGGAGTTGCTGACGGAAATCTGACGGATTTTTAATATCCATCACAATACCGTCCGGAGTCCGTCATATAGTTCTATAAGAACAGACACTTCGTCTTCTTCGCAGACACAGAACGGAGAAAACAAAACCACCCCAAATTGCCGACTCCGACGTTATTCAATCATCCGTCCGCTAAGCCGCCGTTCGCCACTCATTTTCCGGCGTCGTTGCATCATATGCACCAAAGAATGTAAGTTTTTTTTGAGTTTTGTGTATTTCATATGGATTTTGGATATGTAAATTTGGTGTTTATGAATTTAGGGGTTTGAAAGGAAATTGTTGATTTGAAAATGAAAGGAAATTAGGAATTTGTTAAATTGGAATTGAACAATGTGAATTTTAGGATGATTTTGTGATGATTGTTGAATTGTTGAATTGGGGAAAATATGAAATTAGGAATGTTATGAATTTAGGGATTTAAAATTTTGTGATGATTTTATGAATTTAGAAATTAGAAATGTTAGTGATTAGAAATTTTATGAATTTATGATTTTATGAAATTAGAAATTAGAATTTAGAAATTTAGAAATTAGAAATCTAATTTATGAAATTAGAAATTAGAAATTATGAATTTAAAATTATGAATTTAGAAATTAGAAAATGAAATTAGAATCCTTATGAATTTAGGGATATAATAAGCAAATTTGTAATTTTATGAAACTAGGGATGTTAAAATTATTGATAAAATATAAAAATATGAGAATTTTGGGGTTATGAGGAAATTAGGAAGGGATTTTTAAATTATGAAATTTTTAAAATTTTATTATTTTTGGCAAAGAATTGAATTTCAATTTTAATAAGTGTTTGTAATTTATAAGGATTTATACGTATTTATAATATACATATTTATAGTATGATCCAATTCTTGAATTATCTAAAAAATATACATATGTACAAAATTATAATATGATATAATATATGTCACAATTCCTAAATTCCTAAATATATATCTAAAAATTAACAATAAAAAATTAACTATATGCACAAAAACCTTTAAAACATTTAAAAAGAGTACGTGTTTGGTCTTCGTGATGTCGGCGAATTAGGTAACTGTTTTTTTTTCGAAATTCCAATATCGGAAATTCCCAATTTACCATATATACTAAAATCTATAACTTTCAAAATCTCAAAATCACAATTTTCCAAAAGCCTTAACCCCGTAATAAAGGTTGTAAAGTTTAAATTTATAATTGACATAGAAATTTTAAATATGTCAGAAAAAATCAAAAACTTATGTAAAAAATTTGTAAATCGTAGGGATTATGGGCGATTTAGTGAGGGTAGAGGAGGCGGTACTTCTTCCTCCGGGGGAGGTGGGACTGCGGGTCAGTCGCACATCCCCGAGACTGCTCCTATGGGTTCAGGTGGCCCAGCTCTTACGCAAATGAGCATGGAGGACTTTGTGTCGCAACCCGGTCGGGATGTCTTGCCTCGCCTTGATCCCGAATTACCACCTAACACGACCTGGTAATGACTACTTTTCAAAATTTATAGGATTATATTAAGTTAATAAAATTGTGAACAAAATATCAAAGAAAATATTGTGTAGGTTCCAATATTCCCAGAACGGTATCTTGACATCTATCAACGGAATGATCAATTCCATGATAACTAAACCGTATCCCACTTATAAGGACATGCCGGTGGAAGACCGGGACACATGGTTTCGGCAATTTGCGGTATGATTTGATATTCTAAATTGAAAATTCATCTTTTATAATACATTCGAATTGTCAATAGTAATTCGACTATTGTTTTTTTTCAGCAAGATTTTACGTGGAACCCACACCTGACTTCTCGGGTCCGACGTGAATTCGACAAGAAGGCAAAGAGCCAGTACAGGCACAAGATGAACGAGTGGAAGGAGGGGTGGATGAAGTACCGTAAGGTGCCTACCACTGTTAAAAACAACGAAGTATTATGGGCTGGACTAGTGGCACATTGGGATCTTCCGGATACTAAAGCCACCTCCGAAACACACTCGACTAACTGGAGGAGCGACCGGAAGGGGAAGGGACCGGCGACCCATAACCTCGGTGCAACGAGCAAGGCGACACGTGTACAGCAAATGGTAACATTCTTAATTTTTCAACAATTTTTAATTTATAATTAACATTTTCCATACTTGACTTTCATAACAGTATGCGAAGACCGGTGTGCTTCCTTCGCATATTGATGTCGTCAGAGATGTCCACACCAACAGAAAGACTGGTGAAATCCAAGATCCGCTTGCTCGGGAAATCGTGGAGACCGTGGAGAAGCTCGGGCAGGAGTACCTCCAATCGCAACCGATCGTCGAGGGAACTCCGCCCTCAACCGAAGTTCCAGTCGAGAAGATCAACGAGTTCACTTACACGGTTAGTAAACGAGTCAATTTTAAACACATTTAAAATACCTTTTAATACGATTAAGTTTTGAAATTGATTTATTTATTTTTTTCGTAGGTTACCCCTAAGACCAGAGGTCGTGTCTACGGCCTCCCCGAAGAGAGTTCCTCATCCGTTTCGTCGGTTCCCTTTCACGGTGGTAGTAGTTTGCTAGCACAAAACGCCGACCTGACCAACCGGATCACAGATTTGGAGGCTAGGTACGAGAGAGAGAAGGCGGAGGCGGAGGCCCTCCGCGAGAGAGAGAAGGCGGAGGCGGAGGCCCTCCGCCAGAGAGAGAAGGCGGAGGCGGAGGAAATCCGCCGGAGAGAGAAGGCGGAGGCGGATGAAAAATATCGTCTGATGGAGGAAAAGATGAACGAGTTCTTCCGTCGTCAAGGGTTGTAAATGTTTATGGACAATTTAAATTTTTATGTAAAACTTTATATTTGGTATCAAAACATTTTTCATTTTATTATGATTTTAAATTTTATTTTTTGTTATTAATTTAAATATATTTCATTTATAAATTTATATATAAATAAAATAAATAAATTTTATTTATATATATATATTTTTTTAAATTATTTCAATTCCGTCAGGATCCCGTCAGATTGTCCAGACGGTTTCCTGACGGAATGTGGATCACCGGAATCCGGCCACAAATCCGGTGATCGACAGTCCGTCAGACAACCGTCAGGATACTCAGACGGGATCCTGACGGACTGTCGATCACCGGATTTGTGGCCGGATTCCGATGATCCACATTCCGTCAGGATCCCGTCTGAGTATCCTGACGGTTGTCTGACGGACTGTCGATCACCGGATACCTGACGGACTCCCGACGGTAATACAAACTCAGACGGAATTGTCACGTACTCAGACGGATCCACATTCTGTCAGACAACCGTCAGGATACTCAGACGGGATCCTGACGGATTTGTATTTTCTGATGCGATAGAACTGACAGACAAATTCCGTCTGTAATCCGTCGGAATAGAGGGTATCCCGACGGATTTCAGACGGATTTGGCCGTCAGAAAACCGCCTGTTTTCTTGTAGTGTGCACGATATCGTTCATCCGCCTCCGCCTTTTCTCTCTGCCGCAGTGCCTCCGCCTCCGCCTCCGCCTTCTCTCTCTCGTACCGCTCCTCCAAAGAGCTAAGCCGCTGGGTCAGCTCGGCGTTTTGTGCTACAAACTGCTACCACCGTGATAGCGAACCGACGAAACGGATGAGGAACTTTCTTCGGGGAGGCCGTAGACACGACCTCTGTTCTTAGGGGTAACCTAAGAAAAAAAAAATCAATCAATTCAAAACGTATTAGTAGTAAAAAGTTTTTTAAATGTGTTTAAAATTGACACGTTTACTAACCTGGTAAGTGAACTCGTTGATCTTCTCGAATGGAACTTTGGTTACCAGCGGAGTTCCATCGACGATCGGTTGCGATTGGAGGTATTGCTCCCGAGCCTCTCCCCGCTCTCCACGATATCCTGAGCAATGACATCTTGGATTTCACCACTCTTCCTGTTGGTGTGGGCATCTCTGATCACATCAAGATGCGAAGGACGCACACCGGTCTTCGTAAACTGTTATTATAGTGAAGGACGGAAAATGTTAGCAGTAATTAAAAATTTTGGAACAAAAATATGAAACTTTCCAGTTGCTCTACACGTGACGCCTTGCTCGTTGCACCGAGGTTATGGGTCGCCTCTCCCTTCCCCTTCCGGTCGCTCTTCCGGTTACTCGAGTTTTTTCCGGAGGTCTGTTGAGTCTCCTCCCGTTCCCAATGTGCAAGTAGGCCAGCCCATAATACTTCGTTGTCTTTCAGAACCTTAGGCACCTTCCCTTTTTTGAACCACCCGTCTTTCCACTCGTTCATCTTCTGCGAGTACTTTCTACTCGCCTTTTCGTCGAATTTACGTCGGACCAAAGTGGTTAGCTGCGGGTCCCACGTAAATTCTTGCTGCAAAAAAAACAATACACGAATTACTATTGACAAATGGAATGTAATATAAAAGATAAATTTATAATTGAAAATATAAATACATACCGCAAATTGCTGAAACCATGTGTCCTGGTCTACCATCGGCATCAAATGATAAGTGGGATACGGCTTAGTTATCAAGCAATTGATCATTGCGTTGATAGAACTCGAAATACCGTTTCCCGAAAATTGGAACCTACACGGTATTTTTTTCATTTTTTTGTTAACAATGATTTTATAAAGCTAATATAATCCTATAAATTTTAAAAAGTAGTCATTACCAGGCCGTGTTAGGTGGTGCATCCGGATCAAGGCGAGTCAACCTATCCCGACCGGGTTGCGACACAAACTCCTCGATGCTCATTACCGGGTTGCGAGTCAGTCGCAGATCCTTGACACCCATACGAGGAGTGTCGGGGATCTGTGACTGACTCGCAGTCCCACCTCCCCTACTCGAACCACCAGCTCCGCTAGCCTCATGAAATCGGCCATAATCCCTACGGTTTCCAAAATTTTAACAAAACTTTTAAATTTTCTTACATATTTTAAATTATTATGTCACTTATAAATTTAAAATTTACAATCTTTACTACGGAGTTTGGGATTTTGGGAATTTGTGATTTTGAGATTTCAGAATTTATGGAATTTAGGATTTTTGGTAATTTGGTAATTTGCGATTTTGGAATTTAGAATTTATGGTAATTTAGGAATGAATTAACACTCCGACATCACGAAGACGAAACACGAATTTTTTTGTAAATGGTATAAAAGTGTTTTTAGATATAGTGAATTTTTGATTTTTTTCATCTTATATATATAGATTTAGGGATTTAGCATTTGTTAAAATTTTTTGAAAAACATTACAAAACATTTAAAACAATACAAATGTTTAAAATTAAGGGACTCGCTCAATGTTGGGAGTTCATGCAACCATTATTGACGATGTTAAGGAATTAGAGGTTTATGAAAACCAATGCAACATAGATAGAACTTCTGAGATTCACGGCCTTGGATGTTTGATTGGCAGAACATAAATTATGACGGATTATGTTGCCATTCGAATCCAGGAGTTTAATACTCAAAACACAAACAACATGCTTGCAGGAAATAAAGATTACCTGGCCACCAGTATCAGAATCCCGACCAAGCTCCATGTTTTCACCGCGTATCAAACCGTGAAGACTGCAAAACAATTTCTACCATTATGTACCACCATGTGAAAACAAACTAATACCAATTCTCAAATAGTGTTTATACCTTATCAACACAATGTAAAGCTTTTTGTCTTTATGTTGAGCAAACCAATTCTCAAACACATCAACAGAACTAATCCGAGACATTCTGAATGTCAACAAGTCCTCCATCCCTTGTTGCAAGTATGATAGACCTGAGCAGGGTTTCTATCAAAGTACTGAGGGCAAACCATGAGCCCCTGCCTGTCAGATACATCGTCTGCGACTTCATAAGAAATCCTGAAAGTAAAGCTACCGGGATTAGAGTTAGTCGAAATGGTTCGATGAAAGCTGGATTTATAAATACTCCCTGCAAAAACATTCTAGACAAGATTGATAATACAATGCCAACATTCTATGCATTAAAATATGGAAAACATTACTGTATGATACACTAACTTATAAAGTTCGTTTCTATACCAAAAAAAAAAGAAAAAACACTGGTACGGGTGGGACTCACTTCGTCACTTGAGCATAAAGGAGAAGACTAAGAAAGCATGTATTTAAGTTCAAAATATACTCATGAACATTATCTTTGTTTCTAAACGGTAAATTTCAATCACATAGATTGTTTGTGGCAGAAAGTGGCGTAGAGAGAGAATTCAGCTCAACTGAATATTTAAAGAAGAAGACAACATCTCATCTAGACCACAAAAACGACCTTAACAAAGATATAATCCTAAAACATAATAAAGAAATGAGATGCAACTGCCGCATCAGGTTGGTTTCTCAAGTACGCCGGGGAAGCGGACAAATTTATAAAAAACGACATCAAAATATAAAACATATAACTCGAATGAAATGAATGTTGTTTTCGAATAAAACTTACAGTGATCTTGGTGAATAATCTCACTATGCCTCGGTATCTCATAACTCGGATTTTTCCATCTTCTCCCCAATTCTTTTTCCATACGAGTCTTGGAATATCCAATAATGGTTTCCAAACTCATCAACATCTTTTCCAATTAACAACATCAAGTGTCCCGGCTTTGAACCTTTTACTTCATTATCCGTCGGATTGAAAATTTCATTCTTCTGTAAGAAAAACAAAAACAAATTTAGATTGAGAATAAAATGAAAACAAAAAAGCTACAACTGAACGTTACCTTTAGGTTGATATAACTCGGAACCGATGCAATCTCAACAGCTATAGGTCCGTCAGATTCAAGGAGTTGCTCTAACCGCTTCTCAAATGAAACAGGATGAAGACCAATGTGGATATTTTTGCTTTCATCATCAGAATCTTCGTCGGCCACATCATCATCGTCTATTTTCCGGTCTTCAATGCTAAAATAGGTCATCCTTGCTACCTTGAATGTGGTTTTAGAGCTCTGTTTAACCAAAAAGAAAACTTGTGGTCGGTGAGCTGAAGCTTTCAATCCCTATAATTGCATAATAAAAAGAAATTATAACATACCAAATCTTTAGGTACTCTGTCAGCCCTTCCAAGTAAGTAATCCAGCTTGCAATCCTTATCTAACACAACCCCTTTCTCCCTTAAAATATCTCCAGCTTCCTCAAGAGTAATAATTGCACCATTTTCTTCCAAATTGTTTTTCGGGACCTGATCAATTAATGATTGGACAGATAGTGTTTGATCGTATTCTAATATGCCAGCCAACTTTAAAGCTGCTTCTTGTTGGGCAATGAGAGCAATTGCCCAACACACATCTACATTAAAAACACAGTTGATAGTTAGCAAAACGACGGCGTACATCAATGAAACAGTTGATAGAGTCTATGATCAAGTGGATGGAAGTATGTTAAGGAGTCTTATATTTGAATTATAGTAGTTATCTATGCTTTGTGTTCCTAATGCTAATCAAAGTTTGAAGATAAGTTATTATTTTTCTTGGATACCTTTTAGTTGGAACAAGATCTCAGGAAGAATAAAGCCATTTTCAATTTCCCATGAGAATTTCTTTGAGCTTCTCGGGAAAACCTGTTTTAGAAAAGCAATCATATTAAAACTTCAGTAAAAAATACTAAACTAATAAGAAAAATATTTCCAGAAGAAGTTCAACTTACCAATTCCCTAAATCGCATTTCTCGAAAATACAACTTTGAAGGCGAGTCAGAGTAAGACACCGTTAGTGTATGCACAAGATCATAACCAGGCTTCACAAACTTTACTCTTTTTGCAGTAAAGATCGAGATTGTATGGGGTAGTGCTTCATGTACTAATAAGACTTTTGTAGGCTCTTCCAAGTATAGATTCAACACATCCCAATGGTAAGAGAGACCTCTCTCTGTAACAACCATGACATATAACTTTTTCCCACTTTCTTCACCACAAGTATCTACTAAAACGGGTGGCTGCTCGAGAGTAAAGGAAAGACAAGCTGCTCCATTGCTAGCATTCCATACTGAAATGACATTTTCACCGACTATAGATGACAAGACGTAGCTCCCATCCTCAGTGAAAGTACAAGTACTAACACTATTGGTAAATGTTTTCGTAAACTTTAACTCGCTATCAGCACAATCAAAGATCTTCACTTGATCATGGCCAATAAATTTCCATCTATCAATTGAAAAGAAACAAAACAGAAAAATCATCAAAAGCTATGTATATATAATTTTATCTACATAATTCCCTACATTACATCTATCAAGAGAAAAGACCTTTTTCAACCAAAACGACTAGGAAACACATTTATTAAGTAAATGTAGTGAAATGGTCAAAGAAGACAAACTTGGTGAAACGGTCAAAGAAGAAATAGCTTTTGTTGAAGCTATGAAACTCTTGATCACCTTTCCCGTGCGGGAATCAATCACACAAACCTTCCCGTCCTCACCACTACTATATATGTGGAAGTTCTTTGCATCATACGACAAAGTACATATACTTCTGTATAAGACAAGACAGTACTAATTTGGTTCAAACTCTACTACTAATATGAAATTCAAGGAGCTTCAAAGCGGAGATCTTTACAAGAAAAAAAAATGACAATCAATTCACCTGGGATGACAACCCTCTACTTTCCATTTCCGCTTACTAGAAGTCACATTAAGTGCTACAAAACCTCCTCCAACAGTCCCTACTACCAATAGGCCACAAGCTTTTCTCTTCTCCTGTGACAAAACAATGAATTACTGTATCAACACAGCTAGACACACGATAATGAAATTAGAAAACAAGTACTTTACCACTATCAATTCTTCACCCAAATGTTGAACCACAAGTTTTTTCTCATCACGTTTTCTCTTCTTCTCCTGTAAATAACAAGAAGAAAGCTTAGTTGTCTGACAAAACAATGAATTTACTATAATGACTGATAATGTAATTAAAAAAACAAGTCTCATTACCGCTTTCCGACTCTTTACCGGTTTCGGTTTCTGCTCCAATTCTTCATCCAAAGGTAGCTACTTCATCATACACTTTTCTCTCAGTATTACAGACTCAAGAGAACGTAACGTTTTGTGTAGCTCACCATTAGTATCCCAAATCTATACCAAAGAGAAAATTAGTTTTCAATACTTTTCTCGTGATAGCGTTGTAGGCATTGCACATTTCCAAGCGTGCTAAAACTGGGCATTCTTTAAGTGTAGGCTCGAGACGATTCTCAAATACATCAACATTTGCAAGAAATTCTTCAAAACACTCTTCTTCCCTAAATTCTTCTTCAGGAGACACTTGTTCAACATTGAGATAGTCAACATGATAACCAGCTATCTTGAATCTCTTAATACTTTCATCATGTTAAAAAAAGAAACCCAGAACTTAGTAAAAAAGAACAAAAAAGTTGCAAGAAAGTTGTTAGAGTCCGAAAAACTAACCTTAGAGAATGTTAACTTTTGATTAATTGTCTTTGTTAAAGGACGTCTAAATTCCAGAATTGTGCCCTCCTCGTACAATATCTTTAAAGCCTATTTGATATCTAATATTCCTCCATTCATGTCGTCTTAAATTCACAAATTCTTGAATCGACAAGTTCACCCAATGTCCCATCGCTCTCAAAAGGGCCTCCAAGTGTCTTATTACGGCCACAACCCAACATATATATTTGGATTGTTCTATGACTGGACTCAAAAGACTTGGGTTGCTAATCCTAAACGAATAGTATTCTTTGTATGTGTCTAGATGCAATATGCACTAACTATGAGGAGAGGAAACAAAAGAAAACTGAGATTACGAAACATAACAATATGAACTTACTAAGAGTTTCACGAACTAGTCACAAGTCCACAACCTATATGATCAAGTCCACAAAATATCGAAATATGAATTATCATACAATCTTATCTTTAAATTCACAAATTATCGAAAAAGAATGTCTTTGGAATCGATTACGTCGAAGACATTGAGTAAATCTTCTTGGATTTTAACGGTGGTTGCTTGAGCTTCGACAGATAAAGTTTAACTTTTCGACACAGACAAAGATGGCATTAGGCATGATGGTAACAAAATACAATCTGAGTAAAACAAACGAGTTTTTGAAGGATATTTTGAGCTAAACTGCTAAAGTATGAGGTTTTTTTTTATCTTGTGTGAAATAAAAATGTAAAAAACGAAATATGAAACCTCTAGCTGAAACGGAGGTTTTGAGCTTTGTGGGCTCTTAGTCTAGGCCCAAAATAAATATCCCAAAACTTAAAATTACTCGATTTTCCCTAAAGAAAGTTTCCCCTACGATATTCTCTTTTACTCTGACGAATTGATTTCTGGTCTCGATTTATTGTTTTCTAGATTTTCGGTAGAGGAAGAAGACGACGGCGATGGGAGCTGGGCAAGAAGTCAGCGTATCGCTAGATGCAGTCAGAGACAAAAACCAGATGCAGCTTAAGAAGCTCAACACGGTTCTGTTCCCGGTTCGGTACAACGACAAGTACTACGCCGATGCAATCGCTTCCGGCGAATTCACCAAGCTTGGTTCGGCTTCTTACACTTGTGTCTTTGATGGTTAAAGTTTGTCTTTGTATGCTGCATTTGGTTTTTGCTGAGTGTGAGTTCTTTAGGAGGAATGTGATTTTGAGTTAAGATCGGATTGTGTTATTTGTTCTGTGAGATCTCTTTTGGTTTCTGTCTTTTTGCCTTATGGAGCCTTTTTGTCTTTTCGTGCAATAGGTAAAGTTTGTTCCTTTGGGTTTTATGAACTGTTCTGTGATTAAGCTTAGTAGACAAGTTATAAGATACCATTTGCTTTGATTACTTGGATTTTGACAGACAACTCTTTTGCATTCTTGATTTTAATTTGCTATTGCTGGCTGTCTAGTTATTGGATTCACTGGCCATTGTTATTAGTGTTGTAGTGAGGATTGTGTTTAAAAGAAGATAATTTAGTTTATATGTTAAATTGATTTACACACATTTTCTGAGTCTCATGAGTATTTTTGTGTAATGGCTGCACACTTCATATGCATCATGAAATACATGAACCAGTTTGTTGTATGATTACCCTGTAAAATATGCAATTATGTAGCTTTAGAGACTGTTTAAATTCAACACCATCCAGTTGTTATCTTTTATTTTGTGCAGTGTTGTTCTTTGGGTTACATTGTATTCGACATGAGAAGTTCTTGATGTTTCTGATGATGGATTTGCTTTTGCTTCTTCTCAGCTTATTACAGTGACATATGCGTTGGAGCTATCGCTTGTCGGCTGGAGAAGAAGGAAGGCGGGGCAATGCGAGTGTATATAATGACACTTGGTGTTCTTGCACCATACCGCGGGATTGGCATTGGTGAGTCTTAAATCTGCTATGCTTAACTTGATGAATCTTGAGACCACCGTCAAACAAGAAATAATACTTAAAACTTAAGCATGCATGTTGGTGGAATTTCATACTTGTCTTAATTTGTTGATCTCGAGCATAGATACATGCCATGAAGTCTCTATGGCAATAACTTGTCTATTTTCTCTTCTTTTTTTTAGGATCAAAGCTATTGAATCATGTTCTTGACATGTGCTCCAAGCAAAACATGTGTGAGATATACTTGCACGTTCAGACGAACAACGATGACGCAATCAAGTTCTACAAGAAGTTTGGGTTTGATGTCACAGATACCATAGAAAACTATTACGTCAACATCGAGCCAAGAGATTGCTATGTTGTCAGCAAGTCCTTTGCCCAATCCGAAGCCAAGGAATGACGATAACACTCAAAGCCATTCTTCCCCAGTTCAGGATCTATTATTAACATCATGTTGGTTTGCTTGTTTTGATTACCTTAAAAGTTGATAGATTCCTGGTTTTGGTCACTTTGCACTTTGCAGCTCAGTATCCTCCTATCTTGTTGTCACATCAACACTAATTTTGAATTGCTATGATCGAACTATATTCAAGGCCCAATCCTTTTTTCTCAACCATATATATATATTTACAATCTTTCTTGTTGGTCTAATTTGATTCATTTATTTTGTCGTCTGACCTAAATCCCTAAAACTCGAAAAAATCTTCTCAACCCCAACAGTCGTTCTCCGCCATGGAAGTAGTCTCCTTCTCCGTATGTGTTTCTTCTCTCTCACTCTTCAACCTGTCTATTAATGGAAAAGTATGGTTTCTGTTTTAGGGGACGGAATTGAAGAACCGTGAAGCAGCCATACAAGTAATCTTCTTCTTCTCCTTGTGTCTTTCTTCTGTTTATTAATGGTTCCAATTTCTGATTAGATTTATCGTGCCTTCTTAGGGCATAAAAACGCTGGAACTGAAGGATAGTGAAGCAGACACAAAAAAATGCAGGTATATTGCTCTTCTTTTCTTTGTTTGGAGTGTAACATGTGTTCTTGTTGTCATGTGTGGATTATATGTATAACAGGATTTGCGTTGAGGGATATGACATTTCACTCCCTCGCGATGTTGTCGCGAGCGTGTTGAGGAACCATTTCTCTTCATGCGGAGAGATCACAAACATTTGTATTCCTAGATTTGTTGGATCCGATATTCTCAACAGGTTTGTGTCTTGAATCCAAATTTTCCCCACCTAGACCTAGTTCAAGGGTTGACTGAAAACTTGTTACAGCACTGCTCTCGTTTCATTTCTTGGAGAAGACGCGTTAGGGAAGGCGTTGAAGCTTCATGAAAGCGACGTGGGAGGGTGGAAAGTTCTCGTTAAGTCTTGCCCTTTTGAAGGGAAGCCAAATCCTGAATTTGTTGCTAAGATTGCTGAATCATTCCGTACATCGTTTCGATACTGGTATTGTTTTTGGCTTTTGGTGATTAGAATGTTATTGTCATGTTTGATATCATTGCAATCAAATTATTATATAGGATGAGTGTATTGGGATGTGACACTTCCCTTCCCAATGACGAACTCAATAGCGTGCTGACGAGACATTTCTCTCCGTGTGGAAAGGTCACTGATGTTCGCTGGTTTGAGACAAGCATTTTCCCAAGTTACTAAAATGCTAATTACTAAAAGACCTGTCTTTGCTGATTTTTGTACAGAAGAGGCAAAGTTCGTGTTTATATCAAGGGAGAAGAAAACTTAACAGAGAAGGCGAAGAAGCTTAGTGGTGGTGGATGTGGATGTGACGTGGAAGGATGTAAGATTGCAAGGTGCTTAGAGTAAATATAGTGGATGGTGCTTAGAGTAAATATAGTGGATTGTTAAAATATAAAATTATTAAAATTTGAGTAAAAAGAAGAAAGAGAGTGTTTTGTGGAGTGTTTTGAAATATAAAATTAATAAAAGAAATGAGATAGTGGGTGTGTTTAAATATAAAATTAATAAAAGTTGAGTAAAAGGAAGAGAGAGTTGTTTATTTTAGCACTTTTGGGAATAATTTTTGAAAGGAAGAGAGATTGTTTAAATATAAAATTAATAAAAGTTGAGTAAAAGAATAAAAGAGAAGGTATAAAGTTAAGTAAAAGGAAGAGAGAGTGTGTGTTTTAATAATTTTATATTTTTAAGCAACTCTATAAATCCACCAATAATCATGCTCTAACCCTACACCAAATCCTATACCAAATCTCATTTTGGTGTAAAATCTTCTCCAACCCAACACCAAATCCTACACAAAAATGGTGTAACACCAAATTTTACACCAAATTTGATGTAAAATTTGGTTTTACACCATTTTGGTGTAAAACTTTTTTATTTATAAATTGGTCCTTCAAATTATAAATAATTTTAAATTTAAAGAGAAACTTATATAATTATGACAAATTAACCCAAATCTAATATTTTTATAATTATTAAATCAAAATCTATTATACATACATTTATTTTATATGATGTATTATATTTTTTCTTTCATATGTAATGTTAAATTTAAATGATTTAATAATTTATTAGACTAAAAAAAAGTAGATGAGTTAATTTGTAAATTTATAAAAGAATAAATTTAGAATATTCCCTTTTTGGTGTAGAAAATGGTGTAATACATTAGAATAAAACCCAACACTATTTTGGTGTTACACCATTTTAGTGTAAAATATGGTGTAATACATTGGAGATGGTCTAAGTATCGCTTTGGTATAAGTGGACAACATCAAATCCTTCAGTCAACAACGGATATAAAATTATACTTTACTAGATATCATTTTCCTAATTTTCATCATCTATGTTGGTATGCTACTAATTATTATATCTTACGTAAAATTCTAATTTTTCATAGCTATGTATTGCTATTATTGTTCTTTCTTTTGTATACAAGTCGGTAGACAATCATTTTTGCACGATCTGAAGACAAGTTAATTATGTTGTTGGCTTGTTGAGATTTGATAGTGTTTATCCAATTAGATTTTATTTGTTTGACTTAAGTTTAGTACCGCAAATTTAAAGTTTGAACGTTTTCGATAATGAATGGATCAATGGTTAGTTAATAGTTTATTTTTCGATATATGTGCAATATTCTTACATACTCTTACTCTAATTTTAATATACTTATCCGTAAATTAAAGAAAACAAAACAAAAAATAAAGAGGAAAGGAGAAACAATGCTTGCGCCTCGGTTTCTCGCCGTGAAATCTGAGTTTTTCGTATTTTCCGTTGAGACCTGTCGCCATTTTCCAGCGTCTCGGTTTATCTGTTAGCTTCTCATGGCGTCTCCGTAGAGTTTTTTTTAAAAAATTTTGTGGGTGGATTTGGTCAGCATTGTTGTTAAGCGAGATGTTGAAATGCGTTTAGATCATGTGTATTAGCTATTTGTTGAAATTTATCATAGGAGGGTTTGTTTCGCATCTATTTCAGATTATTATGTTGTTACAAGGTACACAATTAGAAAAGATGTAGCGGATGTAGACTTATTGAGCAAAGTTGATATGAATAACAAGACGCCAATATGAATGGTGTGTCATTATCTTATCATTTGTTTAGTCTTTATTTTGTTCATTTCCTAAGAATATTGAAACAAGTTGTCTTAAACAATTAACATTCAGCCAACAAGATTATCCCAAGTACAATCAACTATCTTGAATGCGTCGATTTCTCTTGCTTGATATAGTTTGTCATATTTCACTGCAGAAATGAACCTCTAAGATTAGGTGTAGGAACGGTAATTTTTGTATCACCCTTCATCTATTTCCTCTTAAACGAGACACTTCCTTGTTTGAATTTACCATGGGATGATGAACTAAGAGCGTGTTTGAGGGATGGAACTGTCTTGTGTAGCCAGCTTTGTCCTGGTTCAGTGAGAATGGTACATACGAGTTTTGATTTTCTAAACTTACTCTTCTCTTTTGCGCTAAGCTTTTGGTTATGTGTCTTTTTCCCCCTTATGTATTTCCTGCTACACTCACGCTCTTTGGCTATTTAATAGGAAGGCAGCTCTGAACCTGCTGAGTGCTTGCTGAGTGCTACGGAGGAAATGGCCCTGCCTAGATTCGAGGTTTCAGACATAGAACATGTTTGTTATGTTATGTTTTTTTGGATAGGATACTTTGTTTCTGTGGAACAATTATTTCTCAATTGTGGAGCTTTAACGTAAAACTGTCCCATGTCAGGTAGATAGAGTGGGTGTGTTCCTTTGTCTTGGTACTCGGTCACTGATTGACATGCTGGATAAGCTTCTAGATGAGAGCATGAAGAAGATGAATGGACATGTGTCTCAGGTATGAAAAAGAATGAGCTACTGATGTCATTATTCTCTTGATTCTTGGTAGTTGGGTTGAATAGATTGTCAAACCTTAGTCCATTGAACATTTCTTCTTAACCTATATTTTGAGTAGACTGCTCCCCTTTTGTTTTCTTGTTTTGTTTAAGCTATGGCATCTCTCTTGAGCGCACTCGTGCAAGTGATAGAACAGCTAATCTCAAATCAAGCTGAAAACTTAAAGAATGTGAGTTATTACTTAAGGTTTTTCTTCTCATGATGTGCATATCACCTTCTTAGATGAAGAGAATGGTTGTGACTCGAGCAGATTTGCAGAGGTTTTGGTAGACTAATAAGTAGTATTGTAAAGGCTGAAGAAGATTTGGTACTTGTTCTTTGCAAATGGTCCATTGCCATATTGCAGCTTGTTAGAGCGATATGCATTTTTTTATGTTAAGCATTTTGTCGTTGAACGTAATCCAACATCAGACAAGCAGAGAGCATTAATCTAACCCATTTTAACAAGAAAAAATTGTTCCATCAGACAAGTTAGAACACACTACAAAGATATACCATATGCTTTTATCATAACGACTAAGTAAAACAATATCACTGCATTATATCACTAAATCCTTTTAAACTCCAAAGTTTCAACTAATATTGAAGGTCTAAACAGAACAAACCACGGAAGATACATCTGTTCATTACAATGTTTTGATAGACAAATTATTTGATTAAACAGAACAAAACATGTAATAAAACTGTTGTCCTGCAAAGGTAGATTTAAACTCATGGAAGCTGCAAAAGAAAAAAAATATACAATGAGCATAGGAAAAAGAAACGTCGAATACGAAACAACGTTTATGCACTTACTGTGAGGGTCAGGAAAGAAGTGACGAGTCCACGGCCTCGGGCTACTCTAACATACCCAGAATCTCCTTCCTCTATGCCGCGAGAATCTTGGAACCCCCAAAGGGATTTTCCTTCCTTGTCAACCCCCTTTCCCACAAGAAGCATGTAATGCCCCCATGTCTCTTCATATGAAATCTCATCCAAAGGCAGATCGTACAGAGCCTGGGAAAATAGGATAGCTTAAGTTGTAATCTTTAAAGCATATAAAGTTGTAATCTTCAATATTTTGAAGAGAATTATCTTTCCCTTGATCTTGTGGTAGTCATTGCACAGTAGCACGCGTGCTGCAAGCGGTCCTTTTTTCAATGCCATTTCGAGTTGATCCTAAATGTAACAACATCAGCAAGATATTCTTCTTCAGTCTCTCCTTCAACATTGAGATAGTCAATCTGATAACTAGCTAGCTTGAATCTCTGAAAATTCTCATCTTGTTACAAAAAAACTGAAATTAGTAAAAAAAAACTAAAATTAGTTGCAAAAAAGTTGTTAAGAGTCCGAAAACAAACCACATTGAGTCTTAACTTTTGGTCAACTGTCGTTGTTAAAGGTCATAGAGATTCGAGAATTGTGCCAGTTTCTTTCAATTTCTCTAAAGCTTCTAGGAGATATACTATTCCTCCATGCATATTGGGATCTTTCAAATGCGCAAGAACCAGATTGACAAACTCTTGAATGGACAGGTTTACCCACTGTCCCAACGCTCTCATAAGCGTCTCTAAGTGTCGTATCACTGCAACAGCCCAACAAATATCTCTGGGTTGTTTTATCACCGGACTCAGCAGACGTGGGTTGCTTAATCTAAACGAAGAGTAACGCTTGTCTTTATCTTCGTCTTTGTCTGGATCCCGCAAAGCCTTGTCCATCTTCCCTGACAAATTCAGCAACCAAATTAGTCCCAATTTAAGGAAACAAGTCAAGCTGTTAGAACCAGGAAAGAGGTTTTCAGAATGAAGAGTAGTCACCTTTTCACTATTACTCGGCCTAGAAGACATAGCGTTTGTTACATGGAACACATAATCAATGAAATGTTTCCTCTAACCAAATAATCAGGACAACACATGTTCATTAAAACCCAGTAAAGTGATCCATTTTCATCAACAAAACTACCAACAGACAATATATCAAGACGAAATTACAGGCATAAGAACAAGGGTTTTGTAAATATCAAGTCACAATTCAATGGTGCAAGGACAACTAAATTATTGTTCTGCTCTCCTTAAGAGAAATCATCTGATTTACACCATCAATGTATAAGCATAACTTCTTTCCATCATACAGAAGAGCATTGATATCACTGCATAAATACATGAAACACATATTAATAAATGTACAAAGTTTGCACCACTTATTCTGCATTTATGCTGACCAGAAGCCACATCAAGTGCTAAAAGTTTTCCACTGCCGGTTCCTAATACCAATAAGCCACAAGGTCCAAGTTTTCTCTTCTTCTGCAAATAACAAGAACAAACCTTATTTGTCAACAAAACCTGCAACCACTTTAATTTTTCACCCAAGACTTGAATTTCTAGAACGTCTCAGCTACCTCAACCTTGGATTTACTTTCTTAAAGATAGGGAACTTACACTTTTTTCATTATACTTCTATATCAATGAAGGTTGTCACTATTTGCCGGTAACGCATTACTTTTATAACCCCATTGTTTCCCATAAGAATCTCGAAACTTCCAAAAAGAATGTCCATTCTCATCTACACCAACTCCAATCAGCAACAATAAATGTCCTCCATTTGCTTTTTTCAATTCATCATCCATCGGATTATAAATGCCATGTGAAAAGAAACAAATTTAGAACGAATTTTTTTAAAACAAAGATACAAGTACATGTTACCTTTAATCCGCATTCGGTATATTTCTCAGTCACAAGGATCCGGCAAGCCACATGGCCACGACGCTTAAGTTGTAACTCTAGCACTCTCTCAAACTGATCATGAGGTAAACTTACATTGACAACATTCTCGTTAATTTCAACTTCTTCTTCTTCAGCGTCTTCTTTAATGCCACTCTCTAAGTCATATTACATCACCTTTGATACCTTGAATTTGTTAGTAGACTCCTATTAACAACAAAAATTATTTGTCAAACACAATGGACTGTAATCCTGTAATTGCATGAAAGATAGAAATGAAGATATTGTATGATCCTAAAATAAGTATATATAAAGTATAATTTAATATTTATATCTATTTCAAGCGGGATTTTGGGAAATCATGTTCCCGTCCCCTCTCTTTCTGATCCCAATTAGGAATGAAAATTTGTCCCATATAAAAATACGGAAAATAAATGGGATGAAAATTTGGAGACGGGTACGGAATAGAACAGGATGGGACGGGAATTATGCCTACTCCTATCCAAAAGCTATCTCTTCTTGGAGAATGAGTTGAAATGCGAGGGTTATACATCATTGTTTATCATTAGTAACAATGGGTATATTATGGTGTGAATTTAAACAAATAGATTTAAAGGCCTAACAAAAGAAAAAGCTAGGGAACAATAAACTATTCACATGAGCTTACAGATTAGGCATAGCGAACCATGCCCATTAGGATAACAATCCTCGACAACGTTCTATCTCTTGTCTTTGTAAAGTATCCAAGAAATTTGGAGTTCATATTTAGTTCGGAGGATATTAAGCAATATCTATTTGTAATAGTTTTTTGGTATAAGGTTTTTTTTTTTTTTTTTTTTGTCGTTGGTATAAGGTTATTAATTTGACGATTATAGTATTAAAAGTTGAAAAAGGAAATAGTATTCAAAATAAAAAATTAAAATATTGCATTTAACATGAGATCCAAATATATACTACATATTATTATAAAACTCCAAAAAGAACATGGAAGAGTGTGTATCACTTTGGATAGCGTGCCATTTATTTACAGTAAAAACAGGGAGCTGTGTACTTGTAGAATAAAAAAACGTCAAGATTGTCAATGAGTCTCCTCCGTTCATCGGATTGACTCGCCGTCTCTGCAATTAAGTCTCGTCGTCCAAATTTTCTCCGACGCTTCACTCTCTAACGCCTCCACCTCACATTGTCGCCAAGTCTAATCGATCTCCGGTAAATTTCCCTCAGCCAATTTCACCTTTTGCTTTTCGTCGCGGTTGCAAAGTTGTTGCTTGGTGAAGATATGTCAGGTTCTGGTTTTGTGAAATTGTAGATGGGAAATTGGAGTGGAATCTTAGTGTTAGTGATCCAAAACTCTCTTACGTTGCTTGAAGCAGCAGTTTCCATCTCTAACACAAACTTCTCTAGACATAAGCAAGATTCAATGGAACAAGGTCCCAAAAAACCATTTTCTCTAATTACATTACATTACAGTTTTCAAGATTGCTTGCTTGGTCTTACTTATAATTGGCTTTTTGAAGTTTTGCAGCATATTGGGATATCAATCCTCGAAAGCGACTCGAGGGCACTAGAGAGCTCAGCATCAAACGTCGTGGCACGACTCGATGATTTTACTCTACGTAGATGGGATGACTGAACAAAACAATCAGATGATAACAACCTGTTATTAAATCGCTTCCGGCAAATTCACCTAGCTTGGTTCGGCTTCTTTTTTACTTTTGTCTTTTCTGAAAAATTTCAGTAATCTCTCCTGCGTGTGTGTGCTGATGGTTAATTTTTTCTTTAAATGCTACATTTGATTTTTGCTGATTGTGAGTTCTTTAGAGGGAATCTGATTTGAGTTAGATCGGATTGTGTAATTTGTTCTGTGAGATCACTTTTGGTTTCTGTCTTTTTTTGCTTTGTGTGGTTGCTTCAATGAATATTTAGAAGTGGGTAGAGTAAATGACAGTTGATGTTTCTTGTTTGTTTGTAATTAGACTATTACCGTGACCCCGTTGCCATGATGTTCGTTCGTTAATCATATGAAAGTTTTTATGTTTCTAATGATGGATTTGCTTTTGCTTCTTCTCAGCTTATTACAGTGACATATGCGTTGGAGCTATCGCTTGTCGGCTGGAGAAGAAGGAAGGCGGGGCAATGCGAGTGTATATAATGACACTTGGTGTTCTTGCACCATACCGTGGGATTGGCATTGGTGAGTTGTAAATCTGCTATGCTTAACTTGATGAATCTTGAGACCACCGTTGAAACAAGAAATAATACTAAAAACTTATGCATGTTGCTGTAATCTGGTAGTTCTCTTTGTTGATCTCGAGCGCATAGATCCATGCCATGAAGTCTCTATGGCAATAACTTGTTTTTTCTCTTCTTTTTTTAAGGTTCAAAGCTATTGAATCATGTTCTTGACATGTGCGAGATATACTTGCACGTTCAGACGAACAATCAAGTTGTACAAGAAGTTTGGGTTTGAGGTTACATATACCATACAAACATCGAGCGTAGAGATTGCTATGTGGTCACCAAGTCCTTTGCTCAGTCTGAAGCCGACAAATGAGGACAATACGCGACGTGCCCCGATTTCTTTGTTCAGTTCAATATCTATTATTAAATGTTATGATGCTGATTTCAAAGTTTTTGTTTTGATGATCTTAAAAGTTGATAAATTCCTTGGTTTTGGATGTTTTAAGTAGGGAAGATTTAACTTTGCAGCTCAATGATTTTATTATTATCAGTGCCATTGTGTTGGTAAACAAATATTGAGGTTCCATATTGTCTCTATCAATATGAAAATATAAAGAGGTACAAAATTCTCGGTGTGGAGATAATCTGTTTCACGATGTACAGTAAGTTTGTTTTGTTTATTGTCAAAATAGCATGTACTACAATATTAGTTCTTAGTTCTATATATTTAATTAAAATATACGTCAGAAAAGGTATTTAATTAAAGAGATAATTATAGAAATAGACCATTTTTATAGACAAATTTTAAATTTTATTTTTTTAATGCTTTCCCTTATTCTTTCTTCCCCATGGCGATTCCTTCGTCAGATTAGGAATTCCCTTAGTCGAGGCCCATAGTAAATTCAAGGCCCAATTGTTTGCTCCGAAAATTATTTATATATATATATATATATATATATATTATATATACATTCAAATCCCCTAAATCTCGAAAATCTAGCAAATCATTCGTTCTTCTCGCAACTTGGCCATGGACAAATCCACCATCAGAGTAATCCTCTTCTTCTCCTTCTTCTCCTTATGGCTTTCTTCTGTCTCACTCTTTAACCTCTGTTTCTGTTTCTCTAGGGTATGAAATTGCTGGATTTGAAGGATGGCGAATCTACTGATCGCGAAATCCGGTAAATCCCTCTCTCTTTTTTTGTTTTGTTTTGATACTTTGTATCTCTTAGATGTGTTCTTCTTGTTGATGTATATATATGATTTCAGTATTTGCGTAGAAGGATATGACCCTTAACTTGGTGGGGTTGAACTCGAGAGCGCGTTGAGGAGACATTTCTCTTCATGTGGAACGATCATGAACATTGTTATTCCCAGAGAGGTTGGAAGCAGGTTTGTGTCTTCTTCTTCCTTCAAATTTTCTCCAGCCAGGTCCAAAGTTAAAAGAGCTAACTAGAAACTTTTTTCTTTCTTTTACAGATGTGTCATTCATATTCCTGGAGAAGACGCAGAAAAGAAGGCTTTGGAACTTAATGGAAGTGACATGGGAGGATGGAAGGTTGTCGTTAAGCCTTTCCCGTACACACCAGAACTGAATCCTAATTTGGGCGCTAGAGCTAAGAGTTCCTCATCCCGCCCTAATAGATCAGGCTGGTAAGTAGACTTATTGGTTTTGGAGATTAGTATCCGTAAGATGTGTTCTTGTCATGTTTGATAACATTGCAATCAAATTATTATACAGTGTGGATGTTACGGGATATGACAAGTCCCTTCCTAGGGATGTTATCAAGAGGGCTTTGATTAAACATTTCTCATCATGTGGGGAGATCCTTGAAATTGTTGTCTTCCAAAGGTTTGTGGCTTTCTTCCTCCATTTTCCCCCAACTTATCTCAAGTTATTATTACTAAAGACTGTCTTTGTTGATTTTTTACAGCATATGCAATGCTAGGGTTCTTCTCAGGGGAGAAGCGGCTATAGAAAAGGCGGTGAAGCTTAATGAATGTGGATGTGAATGTGAATGTGATGTGTTAGGATGTAAGTTTGTAGCTGAAAAGGAAATTCCGCTAAAAACAGTTCGTGGCCGGCAGTCTACTGGATACACTGTCCCAGGTACATATATAAGTTTGCTCTTGATTCTCAATTTTTGGCTCTCATTAATCTCTTGTTTCTTTTAGATAGGTGTATTCCGAAGGGTAAGAGGGCTAAGGTGTAGGAAGCCCCATCTACTGGCTATACTGTCCCAGGTATATAAGTTTGCTCTTGATTCTCGATTTTTGGTAACTAAGAAGAAGAAGTAAAACCCTCTCATTAATCTCTTGTTTCTTTTAGATAGGTGTATTCCGAAATAAGAGGGCTAAGGTGTAGGAATCCCCATCTCTCTCTCTCTCTCTCTCTCTCTCTCTCTCTCTCTCTCTCTCTCTCTCTCTCTCTCTCTCTCTCTCTCTCTCTCTCTCTCTCTCTCTAGTGCTTGTAAGAAGAAGAACCTCGTTTTTTTTAAAGTAAGTGTGTGGATGTTATTTTAAGCTCAATAGTCGTTACAATATATAATGTAATTGTCTGGATGTTAATGACACTTGGTGTTCTTGCACCATACCGTGGGTTTGGCATTGGTGAGTCATAAATCTGCTATACTAAAAACTTTGTTGGTGTAATTTCATACTTGTCTTTGTTGATCTCGACCATATCCATGCCATGAAGTCTCTATGTCAATAACTTGGTTTTTTCTCTTCTTTTTTTTAGGTTCAAAGCTACTGAATCATGTTCTTGACATGTGCTCCAAGCAAAACGTGTGTGAGGTATACTTGCACGTTCAGACGAACAACGATGACGCAATCAAGTTAATTCTACAAGAAGTTTGGGTTTGAGGTCACAGATACCATAGAAAACTATTACATCAACATCGAGCCTAGAGATTGCTATGTGGTCAGCAAGTCCTTTGCTCCATCTGAAGCCGACAAATGATGAAAATACGCGACGTACCCCAATTTCTTTGTTCAATTCAGTATCTACTATTAAATGTTATGATGCTGATTTCGAAGTGTTTTTGTTTTGATGTTTTTTAAAAATTCCTTGGGTTTGAATGTTTTAGTAGTGAAGATTTAACTTTTCAGCTTAATGATTTAATTATTAGTCAGTGCCGTTGTGTTGGTAAAAAAATCATTGAGGTTCCATATTATCCCTATCAATATCAATATGAGAAAGAAAAAAAAAAGAGGTATTGTTATAGACAAATTAATTTTTTTTATGCCCTAAAGCCCTAAATCAAATTGCCTCTCGCTCTTGTGCCCTAAATCTCGAAAATCTAGCAAATCGCTCGCTCTTGTGCCCTAAATCTCGAAAATCTAGCAAATCGCTCGTTCTTCTCGCCACTCCGCCATGGAGGAATCCACCATCAGAGTAATCTCCTTGTGGCTTTCTTCTGTCTCACTCTTTAACCTCTGTTTCTGTTTCTCGAAAAAATATTCGAATTTCTAATTAGATCTTTCGTACGTACCCTAGGGGATGGAATCGCTGGAATTGGAGGATCGTGAAACTCCTCCTTTTGAAACTCCCCATTTACGGTAAATTGCTCTTGTTCTTTTGTTTGGATAATTTGTATATGTAAGATGGGTTGTTCTTCTTGTCATGTGTTGTTGATTATATATTTCAGTATTTGCGTTGAAGGATATGACCCTTCACTTCGTGGGGATGAACTCAAAAGAGCGTTGTCCATGCATTTCCTTTAATGTGGAACGATCGGGATCATGGCTAATCCCATAGATTTTGTAAAAGTTTCTGTCAACAGGTTTGTGTCTTGTTCCTCCTCCTCCAAATTAGCTCTAGAGTTAAAAGAGCTAACTACAAAGCTTGCTTTTGTTTTACAGATCTTTCATTACTATGTTTGGACATGAAAAGTACACAAAGAAGGCGTTGGAACGTAATGGAAGTGACATGTGGGGATGGAAGCTAGTCGTTACGCCTTTCCCGTATCCACAACGGATTCCTGAATTAGTTGGTTGGGTTCCCCCTCCCACACCTGAGCCCATAGAATCAGCCTGGTATCTCTTTTTTTGGTCATTAGTATATGGAAGATGTGTTGTTGATGACATTGCAATCAAATTATTGTCCTAGGATGACTGTTATGGGTTTTGACTCTTCTCTTCCCAAAGACGAGATCAAGAGCTCCCTGAATAAACATTTCTCTTCATGTGGAAAAATCACTAAAACTGTTAAGCTCGTAAGGTTTGTGGCTTTCTTCCTTCATCTTTTCATACTCTCCTGTCATTGAAATGCTAATTACTAGAGACTTTTCTTTCTTTACTTATTACAGCGACAAAAAACTCAAGGTTTTGATCGAGGGAGAAGGTGGACTAGAGAAGGCGCTGATGCTTAGTAGATGTGAATGTGATGTTAGAGGATGTATGATTGCAGCTAAGAAATATAGGCCGTCAAAAAGACGTATTTGTGGCTATACTAGGAAAGGTAACAAAAAAAAGATCGAAAACCCTCTCTCACTAATTCGTGGTTTGTTTTAGTTCCTTGTAGTCCGAAGGCGGATTCGTCAAAAACTTAGGATTTTAATCGAGGGAGAAGGTGGATTAGAGAAATATATGGGGTCAAAAAGACCTATCATTGGCTGTAACTAAATAAGAATTTTTTTTTTCTTTTTCTTTGAAGTATATAAGAAAATCCGTATGTCCAAAAATTGCGAGTATATACATATTTACATCAACCCCACATGTTATTTTGCTTTTCGTATAACTTCGAGGATCAGATGATTGATTTATTAGCTTTCTCTACCTGAAACTAAAGGTTGAATAATAGCTGTTGACCAAACTACCAGACCAATTCCTTTGTGCTGCTTCTTTTGGATGAATTTCAAGCAATTTTATATTAGATTCTATGACTTTAATTGTTAGTTGTGTCAAAATATGACACCGAAGACTAATTGCTGATTCCATTTGTAAGGTCACTGCCTTCCAAATACCTTGTATGAATTTATAAACTTTAATTTCGAAAAACAAGATTGATCTAAATCAACCATGAAGACATCATCTTATCCAAAAAGTTAACATGATCAACATGTCCAAAACCTATATCTTCCTGGAGAATGAGTTGTAATGTGAGGGTTATACATCATCGTTTATCATTTGTAACAATGGGAATGTTATGGTGTGAATGTTAGCTTTTCTTTTTGGGGATAAAATGTGAATTTATAATACCAAAATGAAACAAGAGTTTAGTTACATAATTACATTGCTTTAAGACAAATAGCTTTAAGGTCCAAAAAGGTAAGAAACCAGTAAGCTATAAATTAAGCAGGAGCTTAAGAAAGCAGATTACGCATGAGTGAACCATTAGGATAACAATTCTTGACACTTTGGAAAAGCCGTCGTAGGAGAGTGATCATTCAAATTTTAGAATTTCAAATACGTTTAGTGTTGTAATCATTACCTTCTAGACTTCTAACTCTTGTATTTGTAAAGCATCCTAGAAATTGGAGTTCATATTTTGTTCCGAGGATAATAAGAAATGTCTATTTGTAATAGCTTTTTGGTATAACGTTATTAATTTGACGATTACAGTATACAAATTAAAAGTTGTAAAAGTTAAAGAAGAGAAAAAGCCAATTTTCTTATGCATACAATACATTTGGTGTGTATCGCTTTAGCTAGCGTGCCATTTATTTACATTGAAAACAGCAAGCCGTGTACTACTAGATTCTAAAACCGGCATGATTTTTCAAGAGTCTCCTCCGTTCATCGGATTAACCCAAGTTTCGTGAAATTGTGGATTGATATCTGGAAATTCGATTTAGGTTTCGTGTTAGGTATAACCAATTCGATGAAATTGTAGTCGTTGAGTATTTGGAACTGGATAGGAATCAAACTTTCGTTTCTTCATATTGTGAATTTAATCCTTTAGGGATTGTTATGCCAATCATGGCGATTAGTTAGAGATTGTGGTCGATTTTCTATGAGGAAGCTTAAATTTTGATGATGATATATGAATTTCAGGTGATAAAAGCATATGCTGTTAGGTTTTCTTATGGACATTTTTGGGGCTTTGTTGATGCTCAGAGCATTTATCACTTGCACCGGTAAGTAAATTTTCCCCAAGCTTCTATTTGGATTGCCTTTGATGTTCGGTACTATTGTAGATACTAACTGTGAAATTTTGAAAACCTGCTTGCTTCAGGTGTCTGTTGTTCAACCAGTCTCGGGATGTGGACTTGCCATTCTTTCCTGTCTTTTCGCATTTCTATTTGAAAGAAGTCATGAATGTGTTTGACTGGATTGGGATTACCGTTGGCCGGCATTGGCACCATAGGTAACATCAATAGTTGTTGATATCTTGACCAGTGCTCACTATCATATTCTGCTTACTACTAGCTGTTGTAGATATTGTGATACTGTAGAGAAAATTACCTTGTATAATTTGGGTATTTGTCCATTGGCCTGTAGGAGTTGGTGCTGGTGGTGAGGAGCTAAAAGCATCGTTGATATCTGTCTTCCAGTTGCTGTGGCTAGCATTTGTTGTTGCCATCTTGTTTGTAGGTACCTTTCATCCATGGTATTTCATAAGAAAGTCTTCCTCTTTTGGCATCATCTCCTTTGATCTCATCTTGACTGATGGCGTTTTCTTGACCTGTATATATCATTTCCATGTGCAAACCATTCGAAGTTGGAACAATGGGGTTTATAATTTCGTTTTCATCTTTATATGATATTATCACTTAATTGGTGTGATTAATCGCTATGTTTCTGATAACTTGTGTATTGAATTTTTGGGACAAAGGTACTACTTAATGCATGGCTTCATATCTATAAACGCCAGCGCAGGGAGCAGGAACTGGTATATTATCCTCTTAACTATCTAAATGTTTAGATTTTTTAGCTATATGAGCAGTATCACCTTTAATGTTATTTTCCTTTTGTTTCTGTTACTAAGTGTACTTTGGCCTAATTTTGGTTTGCAGGGGGGAATATGAAGTGGTGGAAGAAATTATATATGGGTTGGAATCTGGGGTTTTATTCGGGTAACTTTCACTACTCATATATATCATAGAGCATATTATTTTAGTCCATTTGCTGAACCTCTGATATTTACTCATCATCATCTCCGATTATATCCATTAACATGTGGTGTTGATTCTAGAAACATATAAGGACCAATGTGCTGGTACATAGCTGAAAACAGTTTATAACTCATTTGATCACAGGATGGCATCTGTAGTATCAAAGATGGGTTTTGTATTCGTGGAGCAGGGGTTTTCTGCAATGTTCATTCCCATGTGCATTTCGATTAGCATATGCTGTAGTGGAACAGGGTTTTTCTACCAGGTACTTTGTCCGTGCGAGTCCATTTCCACTTTTGTGTACAACAGAAAGGATTTTCTACCTGTAGTTTTGTGTAGGTTGATATTCAGGGGACTAAAACACGGGAGAGCAATCGTAGTATCCACTTGCGCTGCTGTAGCATCAATCGTAACAGGTGTGGTTGAAGGAATGTTTGCTCTGGGTGAGAAATTGCCCACTTCACCATCTGGACGGCTTTTACTTCTCACTGGTCAGTTTGCTAGTTGAGACAACTTCTATCAGAGTCATTTGGGATGAAACATTGCTTACACATGAAACCAAACCGCAAATGCTATCGTGAATTACTGCATCTATGTGCATGAACATAAGACTAATTGCAGAACTATAGTTTTTGATGATTGGAGACTCTTTAATTTTGTTGCAGGCTAGTTATCATGCTAGGTGTTGTGTTACTCGTGACTTCATCACGGCTTATCAGACGACATCTTCCACGATCATTCCGACGTTCCAGACAGACAAATGTAGAAAGAGGTTTCAGCATAAGGCGAACACCTTCTCACACACCAAAGGATACAAACCCAAGTGCGGTTATCCAAGCAGCAACGTTAGACCATTTCTTATCAACCCCATCAAAAGAGAGAGACTTAGGGATTCTGAAACACCGAACAGAATATTACTGAGTTGCGTTTGCAATTTACACAGTTTTTCTCCCGAATTTGTGATTTACGGTATCAGATATCACGTTTAATCTCAGTTGATATTCAAGTTGTGGGAACAGTTGAAAGTAAGAGCTTGGGACGTAACTTGGTATCTGAAATGTGAAAGAGTTCTCTTTTGTGATGTTTCTCTAGCTTTGCAAACTTTGAATTTGGAATATATTACGAACAAGCCATCTCATATTATCTTCATGAAGTCCAAGCTTTGATGCTGGTATTTTGTTTTATGCTTACTATGTTCTGTTTGCCACTCAGACTAAATATTTGTTTGAATATAAGCATTAATCACTGATGCGTAATTTCTTTCATTTTCTGGTCTCTTTTAAGTTCAGAGTGATACCATACCAGAATCAGAACCAATAAACCGAAAATAGCAATATCTCACCAAACCACGAAGTTCCATACCCCAGTTTTGGTAGAAACCGATAAAGTCAAAAAGAGAAAAGGATTACATGCCACGATGTCACTATGCGACGGTAAGATTAAGATGGGTGGCTTCTCAAATGAAATCAGCACACACATCAAAATATGGACATAACATGAAACAAAACTAATTTTAGAACAGAAACTTATAGTCATCTTAACGAACGTTGACAATAAGCCACGATGTCGCATCACTCTCACATATCCATTCTTTCCTTTCTCTATTCCAAATGAGTCGTGAAACTCCCAATACTCATTACCTAAGTCATCGATACCGAATCCAGTAACCTCACGTGCCTAGTCGTTGACTTTATATCTGTTAGTTCTTCATCGGTGGCATTATAAATGTCATTGCTATGTAAAAAAAAAAGCAAATATTGACAGTTAACAAAAACGAAACTGATACTCAAAACATAAACTACAAAATCTTGTTACCTTTAGGTTTTCATAACTGTCTAACACGTAAACTCGAGCTGCAACAGGGCAGACTCACTACAAGAAAACTGTAAAATAGTCACCACTTTTTTTTGGTGGTTAAATCCTAAAATCAGTGGCTAAAATAAAATTAGCTACCGTTTGCTACCAATTTTTTGTGTTGCGGATCGGGTGTAGCTAAATCAGTTCGGTAGCTAAACGGTAGCTAAATTGCCACTAATTTGCAACGCCATATTTCGGTGGCTAAATTAGCTACCGATAATTCAGTGGTATTTAACAACCAATATAGCTACTGAAATTCGGACCAAAATATTAGTAGCCATTAATATGCAGCTACTGTTTAGCCTCTTAAAACATTAGTGGTTAGTAGCCACCAATTTAACAACAAATATTAGTAGCCATATTTTATTATTATATATTTATATAACTATTAATTTTAAATTATAATGAAATTACCAAAAATAAATAACATAACCAGAATTATAATAAATCACCAAAATGTTCAAAACACATAATACAAAATTACGGAGACAACCATTACAAAATAGATTAATCAACTAGAAATGGTCATTGTGCTCAAATACTTATCTCTTCTAGTTGACTGTCAGATGTTGCGTGGAACTGGAAGAGACCTTGAAGGATTCATACTTGAACGAATCCATTCTCACTGCGAGCAGATTAATCAAACATTCTAACCTTGAGACATCATGGCTTGCATTTCATCCAATTCTTAGCCTCCTTGATCAAAATCAGCTAATGCTGCAAGAAAACAAAATCATTAATACTCACAGTAATGAAATCTCCACTATCATCACATTTTAAAGTAAAATTACAAATCATATTCGGATTATGAGTAAACCCAGGAAGAGCTAACCCGAAACCAATCAATTAAAGCACACATTCAAATGTCAATTCGGATTATGTACTGTAAATGAAGATCTCAATTGTTTTTATCTTGTTCTAGTTCCAGGACTGAAATTAAACATATGATTTTACCAGCTGCTGAAGTGAATTGTCTTGGAGAGTTAACTTTTGATGTATGCGTTCAGGTGCAGTAAACACATGAAATATTAAATTCAGCTAAGTATCCACTGAGACTTTACATGAACTATGGAGGAATTAGAAGTCGTTCTTAAAATATGATCAGCACTCAAGTGGAATGTTCTGCAACTGATTGATAAATATATTGGAGCAAACAATGCCATCAATCTATATCACATTTCGTAAAACAGCTACACTCACGGAAACACAAGAAGAAGCAAACCGATAAATCAAACACATTTATGCGTTAACTAATTTAAATGAAAACGGAAGAAGCAGAGGAGAAGGGATTACCTAGAGGAGATATCAGAGAAGATCTGAGAAGCTTAGAGACTCAGATGGCGATCGAATTCATCTTCAAGCAGAACCGGTTCTGAGGATCTGAGAAGCTTGGAGACTCACATGGCGATCGAATTACGAGTTTTCCCGAATCACTGCTCGGACGAACATGAATCACAGGGAACAAAAGCATAGACAAATACGATGCAAACCCACATGACGATTGAAAGAGATAAACTAGAAAATCAAATCATACCCTTTTCTTTTCTGAAAAAAAAAACCTAATGGATTCATCGTAGATAGAAGGAGAGAGAGAGAGATGAATGTTTTGTTGCCTTTGACGGCAAATAAGAAAAAAAATGAAGAGGTTAAAAGATTGGAAGCATTAGACGGACAAGATTGGCTCTCTAGATTTGAACGGGCAAGATTAGCTCGCCACGTCAGCAATCTGAGAGACTCTTTTTAATTGGATGTTGTTGCTGAAATAATGAAAATCTGAGTTTAATGGCTTTTTGCAATTTTTAAATAATGAAGAATAATTAACTGTTGGCTAATTAAATTATTGCAGAAAGATTAGGATTATTATTCATTTTTTAATATTCAAAATCATAACATATGGTAACCACCAATGTTACATATGAAAACATATACAATCATCTCTTGATTGTGTAACAACACATATTGTGAAAACACAATAATGGTGATATTGCATATAGATTAGGATTATTATTTATTTTTTAAAATTAAAAAAAAATCACAACGTTTTTTTTAATATTCAAAAGTACTTCAGAAGTTTTTCAAGTCGCTCTTCAAAGGCTACCGGATGTGGACTGATAGGAATGTCACAGTGTTTATCTTCGTCTTCTTCATCTGCCTCATTTGCATCATCTATTGCCACTGTATCTTTTGAGTCAAAATAAGTCAATCTCTGAACTTTGTATCTTCTAATTGGGCCCTATTAACAAACAAACAAAAAATTAGAATAACAATGAGCAGAAATCTCAAACCATCTAATTGCACAATAAAAAATAAAGACATACCATATCATTAGGTATCATATTGCCTTGGCCAAGCAGATAGTCCAATCGGCATATTTCATCAGCTACCGTCCCTGTATCCCGTAATCTACCTCCAGCAACCTCAAGGGTTATAACCCCACTATCTGGATACAACCCCACCATCTGGATACAACTCTTCAAGATCGAGCATATCAATCAATGCTTGAACATATATTTTTCATAGCTATCTAAAACTCCGTCTAACTTCAAAGCGGCTTCTAGTTGGGCAATCAAAGCGATTGCCCAACACACAGCTGCATTAACAACACAATTAAAAATCCGACTACTAACATAACTAACCACAAAAGACAAATTAGTAGATTAAATTTACATGTTTGTTGGTGCAAGATATCACGACGAAGAATGTCCTCTGCCAAAATTCTCCACGAGAAATACTTTGATCCCCTCTGAAAACCAATTGCAAACAGATCATAATTAATTCAAGTAACAATACTAAACGCATAAAAAAAAATGGGAAAAGAGAATATTCCAAGAAACTAATTAAATTCTATAAGAAAAATAACTTTCCAATTCGGTGCCAAATCACAACAATTTTTTTCGGAATGACAATTCCTCACACATTCCACTCGCATATACTACGGTCACATCAACTAAACCATGCTTCACAGCTTGCTCTCTTTTTGCACCAAAAATAAGATTGTGTCGACAGTCTTCCCTTACTAATGGTCTAGGTTTTTAACCTGCAATGCATACCAATAATTACACAGACTTGTCGCTGAAATTCCCATAACATATATCTCTTCTCCGTTTCCATCACCCCAAGTGTTCACAAAGATGGGTTGTTCCATGGGAAGGACAGAAATAACATTCTGATTCTCACCGCTAACTTTCCAAACTGAGATACCATCTTCACCAAGTGTAGATAAAAGGATGTGTTTCCCATCATTGGTAAAACTACAACTACTCACACAGTTGGTAAACGTTTTCACAGTTGTGGTCTTGCCTCGAGCGCAACGATATATCTTCAACTCATCAGATCCAACAGCAAAAAACTTTTCATCTAGAATTGAGATCAAACAAAAAAAACAAAACCCATCATTTCATCTATTTTATGCATGTTAAACAAACACATATAAAGTAAATTTGTCAATGTATGCTTATTTTGGATGAATTTCAAGCAAATTTATGTTGGCAAATTCGATTACGTTAATTGTTAGTTGTGTCAAAACATGACACCAAGAACCAATTGCAAATTCAATTACGTTGATTGTTAGTTGTGTCAAAGTAGGTCAGTGAGAGTTAATTATTCACCCGGGATGACAAGCTTCTGCCCATTTCTCTTCACTAGAAGCCACATCAACTCCTACAACATTTCCTTTACAAGTTCCTATTACAAGTAAGCCAGAAGGTCCATGTTTTTCCTTCTTTTGCAAATAACAAGAAAACAGAGCTTATACTTATCAACAAAAACAATGAACTTACAAACTGGAGTATATATCTACATATATAGCGATAAATACCTCCAAAGAAAAAGAAGTCCACTTCATGCACTGAGTCCCTATTGCAGATGCAATAGAATGTAGAGTTTTTATGGCTTGATTCCTCATAGTATCTCAAATCTGTAAAAGTCCAAAAAGAATAAATTCAATAGCAAACGAAAACGTAAAAGAAGAATAGTGAAAATACCATGATAATGCCGTTTCCTGTGGTAATGGCGAAATAATCAAAGTCAGGACTGAAAGAAGTTGATACACCGTGACTATTCACAAATTCAAATGCCATATTCCCTAAAATATCAGGAAGAGGATTACAAATCAATACGGAAAATTGCTAGTTTTCAAGAAGTTTCATAACAAACTGCAACTTGCATAAGCAAACGACTAATGAATTAGATGGAGAAGATAATAATCAATACGAAATTATTAAACCAGTTGCTAAAACAACAAGATAATAATCATTGCAGGGAATTTTTCTTCATGTGCAGAATTTGATCATATAGTAAAGTATTCGACTATTTATCAGTTTTAGTAAGATTTGATTTATGTTTTTGATTGGATATTATTTGAAATTTAGATTTGTGATTCAGTTCAAAATTTAATATATGGGAAAGACTAACTTAAGAACAAAACAATCAATTAATGTTACCTTTTTCATATTCCATTCATAACAAACTACAACATACCTTAAAACAACGTCTTGAATGAATTTGGCATATACATAAAACTAGTTCTCCAATCAATAACTAGATTAAATAGAGATTGATCACTTCGATTTTGGTTTGAAAAGGTAGAATTTTTCTGATTAATTTGTGGTGTCAAGCGACTCGAATGTAACAATGATCATTCTAATTCTTATATTCATAGAATATTGTTTCTAGCTATAAGTTATTGTTGAACTTGTTTTTGTTAACTTATATAATGTAGTGTAGACTATATATTATTTTGTTAGAAACGATTCGATTTATTGCCGAATTATATCTAAATCCTAACGAGTTTTATAAAGCTAAATTCATACGATTTCTATGATGTAATCGAAACTAAACTTTTTCTACTTTGGTTGAGTACAGTTTCGTCAAATCGATCGTTTCTATAGAGAGATATCAACATTCTGGTAATGACCGTGGAATGATGTTTCTTTCACGATTTTAGCAAACAATTGGCAAAAATTTAGCAAAAAAGAATAGATGAAAATTTAGCTAAGGAATTAGTAAATTTTCATGATGGAAGCGTTAAAGAAGAGAAAAGCCAATTTTTTTATGCATACAATACATTTGGTGTGTATCGCTTTGGCTAGCGTGCCATTTATTTACATTAAAAACAGCGAGCCGTGTACTACGAGATTCTAAAACCGGCACGCTTTTTTAAGAGTCTCCTCCGTTCATCCGATTGATTCGTCGTCTCTGCAAATTAAGCACCGCCTCCTCTAGCTTCGAGTCTCTATCTCACTCCCATTCGAATGCTCAATGCGTCGTTCTCGTCTCGCCGTCCAAATTTTCTCCGACGCTTCACTCTCTAACGCCTCCACTGCTTCTGCTCACATCGCCGCCATGTCTAGTCGCTCGCCGGTAAATTTCCCTCACCCAATTTCTCTTTGATACGATTTCACCATATTGCTTGTGTTTTAATGGAAGATTGAGTTTATCTCTTGCGGAGCAGTACAGAGGTTTTCGAGGAAGAGGCCGAGGCGGGAGAAGTTTCTCCGATCGTCCGTACAATGACGGAGGAAGCGATCAGTTTGTCACCGGAGACTCGCATTTCCAATCAGTTCATGACGCTAATCGCGAATTCCGCCATGGAAACTCGAATCTGGATCCTCGTCGAGGTCGATGGCAACAATTTCATCAACCTAATCATCCTCCACCGTCGAATCAAAGCTACGCGGCTTTCCCTCCTCCTCCGTTCTATCATCAAAACCAGATGTCTCGACCACCTCCGCAACGGAGCTTCCGTCAACGGCCAGGATCGAAACCGTCGGATTACCGAGATTGGGAATATGCGAAAACGCCACCGTCTCCTGGGTCCGGTAACTTTCTCTTTGCACTTCACGTCATAGTTTCTCTATGTTTTTAGTATTTTGATTTGTTTTCATTGTTTTTCCTGCAGAGGAGAAGTTTGTTGTTCTATCGTATAACATTTTGGCGGATTATCTTGCAAATGATCACTGGAGAAGTCTCTATTTTCACATACCAAGGAATATGTTGAGTTGGGGATGGAGAAAGAGCAAAATAGTGTTCGAGCTTGGTCTATGGTCTGCTGATATAATGTGCCTCCAGGTTATATAGCTTCTGCAATTGGTTATGTATCTTCCATACGTAGAGTAATCTAATATTAGTTTGCATATGTTAGGAAGTTGATAGATTTCAGGACTTAGAGGAGGAATTGAAGCCCAAGGGGTATAGTGGCATTTGGAAGGTAACATATATATGTTCTAAATTTGGTGAAAGCTTTAGTGGTTGTTTTGAGAGATAGACTTGTAATGTATGGCTAACTGTAGATGCGGACTGGTAATGCTGTTGATGGATGTGCAATATTTTGGCGATCGAATAGGTTTGATTTCCTTGTTCTTCCTTGTGTGGTTCTGTGTGGAATTTTCATTTGGGACCTCATTGTTACCGTATTAGATTCAAGTTGGTTCACGAGGAAAGCATCCAGTTCAATCAACTTGGTCTCAGGGATAATGTTGCTCAGATATGTGTGCTTGAGGTAATATGGATACCTTATGTTGATTAGTGACTTATATAACTTTGCCTATTTACCTTCAATTAAATTTGCTCTGTGTAGAGACTGTTGAATTCACAAACAAAAGAAAATGAGGTCTCTCCATCTGAAAGGTAACCTAATGAATGATATCTATTAATGTTACTATCATACTATTTCATGAAAATATTGCTGATTCCCTTCACTCTTCAGTTGTTTTCGTTATGGAATATACTTTATGGTTGGGTTGAAGTGAATCGCCATTTACTTTTGCAGCTGTTCCCGGCGAGTTGTCATTTGTAATATTCATGTGCTGTTTAATCCTAAAAGAGGAGACTTTAAACTTGGTCAGGTACTTTCCATTGCCATATTCTTTTTTGTAGAAAAATCTATTGCCAAATGACAATTTGGTACTCTGATTTAGCTCAATCTATATATGTATCTCTGCTGCACAGGTCAGAACACTCTTAGAGAGGGCTCATGCTGTTTCGAAACTCTGGGATGATGCACCTGTTGTTCTTTGTGGGGATTTTAATTGTACACCAAAGGTAGAACATTCTTACCTTAGCTAGTTGATATACCTAAAATCACTTGCTTTGTGACATGGATAATAACATTCATTTGCCTGGTTGCAGAGTAATTTGTACAACTTTATTTCTGACGGGAAGGTAATGACAGTTCCTTCACCTATTGGCAACATTATGTATATGGTTCACATTATAATCCGTGCTGCTCTCTGCAGTTAGATTTGTCTGGTTTGGCCAGAGACAAAGTTTCGGGGCAAGAGTCCGCTACAATTCGTCCACCAAGGCCAGAAATTTACACGACGAGGTAGATCATCAACTCACCAAGTTTATTGAACATCCTTATGTAATTTGTTCTGCAAGTAGCATCTTTATGTTTACCTCGAATCTCGTTTTCTTCTCTGCCTACTCAATTTCTCTTAGGTTTCAGACCCCCAATAAATCTCCACAAGGTCATGTTCAACCTCCAGATTCAATCGCAAATGCTCGTATGGAGAATAACTCTAACATTGATCTTGGAAAAGCCCCTGCAAGAAACACATCTGAGCTTCCATCTGCTGATGCAGTTGTTGCTGGTGACGAAGCCACCTCCAGTTCTGACCGAGTGTTACCAGGTGAAATTATGTCCAATGCGCAAAATATCTCATCTAGTCTCTCCGCCGAGGTTGACACTTTGGCTGAGATAAAACTAGATGGCTTGACATTGGACGAACCAGTTGTATTCGCGCAAGACGAAGAAGGTATAGGTGAAGACGGGGAAACTTTTTTGGCTAAGCTACACAATAAGGACTTGAGTCAAAATGAGGAACTTGTGAATGAATCTTCACCTATATCGGGTTCTGAAGCTTATAACAGTGAGAAAATCACATATAATCCGTCCTCTTGGACTCCGATGGAGATAGCAACTGCAACAGGCGACCCAGAAAGAAGTACGGTTGAACACGCAATGGAGCTTAAAAGCACTTACTCGGAAATTGAGGTACACTCTTGTCCCTACACTCTTGTCCGTTTAACTTGAGAAACTAGAGTTGTAAGTAAAGAAGCTGTTGGTTGCTGTTAGGGTCAAGCGAACACAAGAGATGAACACGGAGAACCAGTAGTGACTAGTTATCACAGATGTTTCATGGGGACAGTTGACTACATATGGTAAATAGCATTCAAACCCAAAACTAAAACAAAACCCTTTGTGACAAACATTGAGATTAGATTTACATAATCATGAATTTTGATGTTTTATTTCTGGTTTGAGATTAGGCGGTCGGAAGGTCTCCAAACAGTGCGTGTGCTTGCTCCAATGCCAAAACAAGCAATGCAGTGGACACCAGGCTTCCCAACTCCAGTATAATCCCATGATAGTGAAATTTCATTATTTAGCATACTGATTGATTGTGAAACTTGTTTTAATTTTGTGTATTTTACTGGTTTTGTTACAGAAATGGGGAAGCGATCACATTGCACTGGTTTCAGAGTTGGCATTTTGCAGCAGCAATAGTCCTCCATCTAAGAGCTGATATTAAACAAATGTGGAAGCGATCACATTGCACTTAAGCTTAGAAAAGTTTAATGGAAAAGAAAGATGAAATTGTGATATTTGTTGTTGGTTTCTTCTTTTGCTTCAAAAACTAATAGGAGCAAAGCAAGTGATATATTAGATGACGAAATGTCCAACTCTTCACATATTCCAACAATTAGTCATGTTTTTTTGTTTGGATCCCGGTTACAATAAGCCCAAGGGTTAATTTGTTATCTAACACAAAAAAATTCGTTTTATGTCCCTTTTTTCACTTCTATTTTACATTTCACCTCTTAAATTAAATTTGATAATCTCAACCCTGTGAGTTTGGATTTTTCTAGGGTTTTGTTCGTTCCTCTGTTTCTTAATTCTCTGCCTCTCTGCCTTTGATTGTTACAACTATTCTTCTGTGTGGCATAGACAAAAACTCAAGCCTCTTACCCTACGGTGAGGGTAACAGATTCTTGCAGGGGCTTGGGTAAGATATGGACAAGGTCATTGGGTTTTCTGATGATGACTTGGTCGTTAAGATCTTATCGTTTCTTCCAACAAAAGTTGCGGTAAGCACGAGTATTTTGTCCAAGCATTGGAAGTTTCTTTGGAAGCGTGCAACAAAACTTGAGTTTGATGATTATATTATGTCGAATAGCGAGAAGTTGCATCGTTTTATCGCCATGAAGCTGCCTTTACATCCCGTCATAGAGATCTTGCGTCTGAAGCTTTACACTGGATTTTTTAAACCTGAAGATACTAAACTGTGGGTTGAAATCGCGGTTTCTCGCTATCTGCGTGAGCTAAGTATTACATGTTTTAATGCACTACTGCTGAGCAGCTTGTATACTTGCAAATCTCTTGTGACATTGAAACTGAACGACAGGATTCTCGTGGATGTTCCTCGTGTGGTTTGTCTTCCTTCCTTGAAAACTTTGCACCTTGATCGTGTGAAATACGCGGATGGAGAATCTCTTCAACGACTTTTATCCAATTGCTCTGTTCTCGAAGATTTGATTGTGGATCTATTTTTTGGTGAGAATGTGAGAAAGTTCACTGTTTGCATCCCGTCATTGCTTAGTTTTGAGATTACTTGTGGTGAGTATGTGATAGATACTCCTTCTTTGAAGTATTTCAAAGTTAAGGGTTTTAATCTGAGCTCCTCCTTTTTGATTGTGAATATGCCTAAGCTGGAAAAGGCGGATTTCTCTCTTCATCGATTACTCAATATCGAGAAGCTTCTCAAACTTGTCACTTCTGTCAAACGTCTTTCATTAGTCAACTATGCAGAGGTCATTTGAATCCATTGATAAACTTCAAATTCTTCAATCTCACTCAAAATACTAATTAAGCCTTTCTTATTTTGCACAGGTCTTATACGTTGATGATATTGTCTTCCATGAGCTTGAGCATCTCGAGTTTCGTATACACTACTCAAAAAATTGGTCCAAGTTACTACTTTGGTTTCTCAAAAGTTCTCCCAAACTACGAGACTTCGACTTCGTTGTAAGTTTCTTCGATAAACATCTATTAATTTGGCCTAATTCACCCTTTTGATTTAATCTAACTCAGCTCGTTTTCAAATCTTAAGGGACACTTTGAACCAGATGATATAGATACATTGGTTTTGTGGAAGCAATTGAATTATGTTCCTCGGTGTTTGTTGTCGAGTCTCCAAACTTTCAAGTGGAAATGTTCCAATCCAACATCTGAAGCGAGAGATCTTGCAACATATATCTTGAAAAATTCTTGCCGATTAAAAACTGCAACATTCTTGGTTCCGTCAGATATCGATCCACAAATGAAGCTTGAGATAGAGAATGAGTTGGTACTATCTTCCCGTGGTTCAACCACATGCAGCCTCGTATTCGCTACTTTCGATCGATTTAGGGTTTGAATCATTACGTTTGACTTATTACTTGGATATGTAGTTTCTTGAATCTCCATTCAATGAAATTATTAAAATTCATTTGCTTGTGGAGATAGTTCACTACTACTTCATTTTGAATCCTTTTATTTTGTTATCCATGTTTTTGCAAACATTTAGTAACACCTAACATAAGCTTCACCTTTTCCACAAATATGATCTCTCTAATTTGTACGGTCCCTGTTTGTTTCTCTACTATGCTATTGTGTTATCTCCATTGAAGTTTTACTTCATAAGAAAACACATAATTTATGATGTGTTAATCTTCTAATAAACACAACTAGCTCCTTTATTTTTTTTTAAATTCGTTTTATGTCCCTTATCACTTCTATTTTACATTTCACCTCTAAAATTAAATTTGATAATCCCAATCCTGTGAGTTTCGATTTTTTTGTTCGTTCCTCTGCCTCTCAAGCCTCTTACCCTACGCTGAGGATACCAGATATGGACAAAATCATTGGGTTCTCTGATGATGACTTGGTCCTGAAGATTTTATCGTTTCTTCCAACAAAAGTTGCGGTAAGCACAAGTATTTTGTCCAAGCATTGGAAGTTTCTTTGGAAGCGTGTCCCAAAACTTGAGTATGATGATGAAATCAATACCTTCTATCTAATAGTACAAGCGTTTCATGGTGTGCTCTCTGAATATGATCGTTCGAAACGCGAGAGGTTGTGGCGTTTTATTGACACGAATCTGCCATTTCATCCCGTTATAGAGAGCTTGCGTCTTCACCTTACCACTCCATTGTTTCAACCTCAAGACATCCAATCGTGGGTTGGAATCGCGGTTTCTCGATGTGTGCGTGAGCTAAATATTAATTGTTGTAATGCATTATTGCCGAGTAGCTTGTATACTTGCAAATCTCTTGTGACATTGAAACTCGGATACAGTATTACTGTGGATGTTCCTCGTGTGGTTTGTCTTCCTTCCTTGAAAACTTTGCACCTTCAAAGTGTGAAATACACAAATGAAGAATCTCTTCAAAGACTCTTATCCAATTGCTCTGTTCTCGAAGATCTAGTAGTGGAACTTTGCGAAGGTGACAATGTGAGAAAGTTCGCTGTTATCATCCCGTCATTGTTTACTTTATCCGTTACTATTTCTGCTAGGTGTACTTGTGATGGGTATGTGATAGATACTCCTTCTTTGAATTCTTTGAAGTATTTCGAAGCTATGGATTCTAGTAAGAGTTCCTCCTTTTCAATTGCGAATATGCCTAAGCTGGTGAAAGCGGATTTAGCTCTTTTTGGATCCCTAGATTATATCAAGAAGCTCCTCAAACCTGTCAGTTCTGTCAAACGTCTTTCAGTATCCGTAATAGGCGACTATGCAGCAGAGGTAATTTGAATCGATTGATAAACTTCAAAGTCTTCACTTTTAGAATACTAATTAAATCTTCCTTTGCACAGGCTGTATATGGTGATGATATTATCTTTGATGATCTTGAGCATCTCAAGTTTAGCACAGGTAACACAAAATATTGGTCCAAGTTACTACTTTGGTTGCTCAAACGTTGTCCCAAACTACGAGACTTGGATTTCCATGTAAGTTTCTTTAATATTTTGGTCTATATTTCTTCACCCTTTTACTTTTAATCTAACTCAGCTCCTTGTTAAATTTCTAAGGGAGACATGAGTAGGGATACATCGGTGTTCCAGCAATTGAATTATGTTCCTCAATGTTTGTTGTCGAGTCTCCAAACTTTCAAGTGGATATGTAACTACTATACAACATCAGAAGCGAGAGATGTGGCGACATATATCTTGAGAAATTCATGCCGATTAAAGACTGCAACATTCTTGATTCCGTCGGAGGTGGATCAACAAAAGAAGGCTCAAATGAAGAAAGAGTTTTTATCTACTTCCCGTGGTTCATCTACATGCCACCTCGTTTTCATTGATCATTAGATTTGGAAGATTTATATCTTAACCAAATTAACTCTTATCATTTTTTTTAGTGCCTTGTGATTCAAGTATTTAAACTTTTTCATGATTCTGTTGGTGCGTCAATTTGGGCTTAACTAGGCCCAAATAAAAAATAATTGGGCTTTATAATATTTGCAGAAATCATCTTCTTCATCTCTCACCCATCGAAGAAGAAGCTTTGTGATTCAAGTTCAAACTGACTTCGGTTTGCGGTTGGTTTGAGATTGAAGAACGGTTATCTCCGGTTCACTAAAGTCAGGTTCTGATCAAGGTGAAACGGTGAGCTTTGGAGAAGATAAGTGTAAAGAGAAGTCTCTAGGAGATTTAGAGTCTTCACTTTACCTTTGTGTATAAAAAGCTCCTCTCTTCTTCTTCTTCATGTAGACGTGAGAGTGAGACTAAGAAGAGACTTGTGAGAGTTGTAGCTCTGGTTATTGAGCTTGTATTAATCATCTCTGATCAATATATTGCCTGGATTGAATCCGGCCCCAGACGTAGATGTCATCACACCGATAGGTTGAACTGGGTTAAAAAGTCTTGTGTCTCTTTACTTTCATGCTCTGCTTTTGCTTTCTTATTCTTTGCTTAAACAAACGAAAGTTAAGAGAGTGAGTGTGCTAGATCTTGCGAACATAAGGCGTTGGTAAAGTAACAAGTGGTATTAGAGCTCTAGTTCTTGAGGAAAGCTTCAAACTTTGAAGAAAAAATCATAAAGTTTCAAGCTTTGTCGAAGAAAAGTGTGAAAGCTCCAAGCTTTGTGAAGAAAGGTTCGATCTTTATCATCTTACCTTAAAGTTTCGACCTTTAGATCTGGGAAGTAGTATTTTGTAGTAAAGGTTCAAGCTTTGTTGTAAAAACTCAATCTTTATCACAAAGGCTTGAACTTTATTGCAAAAGGAGACACCTTTGTTCGTTTGGAGATGGCTAAAGATCTTATGGCGAGCACACGAGTAGATGTCGATCGATTCGATGGTACAGGGGATTTCTCTCTGTGGAAGACAAGGATGATAGCTCATTTTTGCATCCTTGGCTTGAAGGATATTATTACAGATCATAGTATGGAGACGGTGGTTCAAGTCACAAAGGCTCAGGAAAAGCAACTTGTTGTAACTGCTGCTACAGCTTCTGGTACAGCTGGAGTTGATACACCAGCAACAACGACAACAACATCAGAGCCTCTAACTAAGGTAATCTTGGATCCTATTAAGTTAGAGAAATCTGAGAAAGCTATGGGAATGATTATAACTAGTGTTGGTGATCATGTGTTGAGGAAAATCGAGCATTGTCAAACTGCTGCAGAGATGTGGGCTACATTGAAAAGGTTATATATGGAGAGTAGCTTACCAAACCGGATTCATTTGCAGTTGAAGTTCTACACATTTAAAATGAATGAATCCAGTAGCGCAGATGAAAATGTTGATGATTTCTTGAAGATTGTTGTTGAGTTAGGCAGTCTTGATGTGAGATTTTCAGATGAAGTTCAAGCTATTCTGTTTCTAACGTCTCTGTCATCAAGCTATGATCAGTTGAAACATACTCTAAAGTATGGAAGAGACTCTCTAACACTGGAAGAAGTTGTATCAGCTGTTAGATCGAGAGAAAGGGAGATTAAAGATGCATCAAGGGATTACAAAAATTCTGCAACAAGTCTTTATACAAAGGAAAGGGGAAGATCATACTCTAAAGGTCCCAAGGATACAAATGGGAGAGGCAGGAGCAGATCTAACTCAAAGACAAGAGTTACTTGTTGGTTTTGTAAGAAAGAAGGTCATATGAAGAAAGATTGCTATGCAAGAAAGAAGAAGTATGGAGATAATGGGTCTGGAGAAGCAGGGGTAATTGTTGAGAAGTTGGTTTATTCTGAAGCATTAAACATGGATGAGCCTCAAGCTAAAGATGTGTGGGTTATAGATTCTGGGTGCACAATGCATATGACGTCACACAGAGATTGGTTTATTGATTTGCAGGACAATGGAGGTACAACTATTCTGATGGGTGATGATCATTCAGTTCAGTCACAAGGAGTAGGTTCCATCAGAATCAACACACGTGGAGGGTCAATCAAAGTGTTGCACAACGTCAGATATGTACCTAACTTGAGAAGGAATCTTATCTCTGCAACCACTCTTGACATGCTTGGCTATAAGCATGAAGGTGGAGATGGTAAGGTCAGATACTTCAAAAATAACAAGACTGCTCTCCGGGGAACTATGATTCATGGTCTGTATCATCTTGATGGGGAAACTGTCTTACCGGAAAACTGTAATGTTGAGAAGAAGATGGATAAGACAGTTTTGTGGCATAGTAGGCTTGGACATATGAGTCTAAACAACCTCAAGATTTTGACTGGAAAAGGATTACTTGATAGAAAGGAAGTGAAGGAGCTCAGTTTCTGTGAAAATTGTGTAATGGGAAAATCCAAGAAGCTCAGCTTTAATATGGGAAGGCATAACACAGAGGATGCTCTTGGATACTTACATGCAGATTTGTGGGGCTCTCCAAATGTCACACCTTCTATGTCAAGGAAGAAATACTTCTTATCTATCATTGATGATAAGACAAGAAAGGTATGGCTTATGTTCTTGAAGACTAAAGATGAAACATTTGAGAAATTCTGTGAATGGAAAGAGTTGGTGGAGAATCAGGTTAACAAGAGGGTTAAGGTGCTAAGGACTGACAACGGACTCGAGTTTTGCAACAACAGATTTGATGAGTATAGCAAGACACATGGGATTGTGAGACATCGCACTTGTACCTACACCCCATAACAAAATGGTGTTGCAGAAAGGATGAATCGTACAATTATGGAAAAGGTAAGGTGCATGTTGAATGAATCAGGTCTTGGAGAAGAATTCTGGGCTGAGGCAGCGTCTACTGCAGCTTATGTGATCAACAAGAGCCCTTGTTCAGCTATAGATCACAATGTACCAGAGGAGTTATGGCTAAATAGAAAACCAGGTTACAAACACTTAAGGAGATTTGGTTCAATTGCTTACGTACATCACAGTCAAGGTAAGTTGAAACCTAGAGCATTAAAGGGAGTATTCTTGGGCTATCCTCAAGGGACAAAAGGGTATAGAGTGTGGTTGTTGGATGAAAAGGAGTGTGTGATAAGCAGGGATGTTGTGTTTCAGGAGGAAAAGGTATACAAGGATTTGAAGTCAGAAGAAGAACATGGTAAAAAGGGTAACGTTAAGGTTGGGCATTCTAGTGGAAAGAGTAACATTGAGATTGTTACTGGAACAGTTCTTGTAGGACAACTACAACAACAATCTGGTACAGAGGGTTCTGGTACAGGTGGAGTTACTGTGGACAGTTCAAGTGATTCAGAGGATGAGTTCATTGATGCTAGTACATAGCAAGATGATGATGAGGAGGCTGAGTTAGCTGGGTATCAGTTGGCTAGAGATAGGACTCGGAGAGCCACTGTACTACCATCTAGATTCACTGATTACACCATGGTTGCTTTTGCATTGCTAACTGCAGAGGATATTAATGTGGAGGAACCACAGTGTTACCATGAAGCCAAAACATCAAAAGAATGGGTGAAATGGAATGGCTCAATGGGAGAAGAAATGGACTCACATATCAAAAATGGAACCTGGATTATTGTTGATAAACCTGAAGGAAAGAAAGTCATTGGTTGTAGATGGTTGTATAGGAAGAAGCCTGGTATTCCTAAAGTAGAACCAGAAAGGTTCAAATCCAGGTTAGTAGCAAGAGGTTTTACACAGAGAGAGGGCATAGACTATCAAGAAGTCTTTGCTCCTGTTGTAAAACACGTATCTATAAGGATTTTGATGTCGGTTGTTGTGAACCAAGATCTAGAACTCCACCAAATGGACGTTAAAACCGCATTCCTTCATGGAAATCTAGATCAAGAACTTTATATGGAGCAACCTGAGGGGTTTGAAGTAAACAAGGAGAAAGATCAGGTTTGTCTTCTTAAGAAATCTATCTATGGATTAAAACAATCACCTAGGCTATGGAATAAGAGATTTGATCAGTTTATGAAAACAAATCAGTTCTTGAGAAGTGAACATGATTCCTGCGTCTATGTGAAGCAAGTAGAACAAGGCTGGGTATATCTTTTACTTTATGTTGATGATATGCTTTTAGCTGCTAAAGGAATGGCAGAGATTGATAAGTTAAAGAAGATAATAAGCTCTGAGTTTGAGATGAAGGATATGGGTGAAGCGAGTAGGATTTTGGGAATTGACATCAAGAGAGACAGGAAAGAGGGTGTGTTGTACTTGTCTCAGTCTGGTTACTTGGAGAAAGTGGTAAAGAATTTTAATATGGCTGAAGCTAAGACAGTGAATATACCTATTGGAGGACACTTTAAGCTCTCAAGTGTTAAGGATACTTCTGAATGTATTGACACAGACAGGTTTCCTTATGCAAGTGTGGTGGGGAGTCTCATGTATGCAATGGTGGGAACTAGGCCGGATTTGGCTTATGCCGTTGGTTTAATAAGTAGATTCATGAGCAAGCCTGGAGATATTCATTGGGAAGCAGTGAAGTGGTTACTTAGATATGTAAAAGGTTCATCTGAGTTGAATTTGGTTTTTAGGAGAAACAAGGATTTCAGGGTTCAAGGTTATTCTGATTCAGACTTTGCTGGAGATTTGGATAAGAGAAGATCAACTAGTGGTTATGTATTTACAGTGGGAGGTAACACCGTAAGCTGGAGATCGAGTATTCAGTCTGTTGTGGCTTTATCTACCACTGAGGCAGAGTACATAACACTACATGAAGCAGTTAAAGAAGCAATTTGGATAAAGGGAATGATAGAAGATATGGGATTGGGACAAGAGAAGGCAACAATTTGGTGTGATTCTCAGTCTGCGATATGCTTGTCAAAGAACAATTCATTTCATGAGAGGACAAAGCATATGGCAACTAAGTACAATTTCATAAGAGATGTCATTGAGAAAGGGGAAGTTGGTGTTGATAAGATTCACACTTCCAGGAATCCTGCGGATATTCTAACAAAGACTATTCCGGTGAACAAGTTTGGTGCAGCTTTGGATCTTCTAAGGCTGACTAACTGAGGCTGACGCAGCACTTTGCCGGAGGTTAAATCCTAAGTACGTGCAGTATATTGAGATGAGATGAGACTTGAATCAAGGTGGAGTATGTTGAAGAAGAAGCTTTGTGATTCAAGTTCAAACTGACTTCGGTTTGCGGTTGGTTTGAGATTGAAGAACGGTTATCTCCGGTTCACTAAAGTCAGGTTCTGATCAAGGTGAAACGGTGAGCTTTGGAGAAGATAAGTGTAAAGAGAAGTCTCTAGGAGATTTAGAGTCTTCACTTTACCTTTGTGTATAAAAAGCTCCTCTCTTCTTCTTCTTCATGTAGACGTGAGAGTGAGACTAAGAAGAGACTTGTGAGAGTTGTAGCTCTGGTTATTGAGCTTGTATTAATCATCTCTGATCAATATATTGCCTGGATTGAATCCGGCCCCAGACGTAGATGCCATCACACCGATGGGTTGAACTGGGTTAAAAAGTCTTGTGTCTCTTTACTTTCATGCTCTGTTTTTGCTTTCTTATTCTTTGCTTAAACAAACGAAAGTTAAGAGAGTGAGTGTGCTAGATCTTGCGAACATAAGGCGTTGGTAAAGTAACAAACTCCTCTGGATTCTGTAAATTGCTTTCTCTCCATACTCATTTTTGGCGTTTTTCGCGGCATTTATTTCGATTTCTCTTGAAATTTTTGCTTTCTTCATTTTCGAAGTCTTTCGCTTTCTTCATGGGTTCGGCTTCGATTGGTTATCGATTCGGAATCTTATCTCGATTTGACGGAAAATTCAATTCGAGGTCAGATATTACTGTCTCTTCGCTTCCGTGTAAAGTTGATGTTTCCAGAAATAGCTTCTTCTCACCTACAAGCTCCACTCACAAGGTTAAAGACCCGTCTTTGCTGATTTCTCTTAATCTCGTTTATATGCCAATAACACTAAATTGCCAAAATTTGAATCTGGGTTTCAAGAATTCTACTCAATTTCGGATTTTAGATTGTTTCTTAGTTGATGGAATCTCCTAATGTAGTAGCTTTTGAAATTCAGGAACTTTCAAATCGAGCTCGAGTATGTTCGTTGCCAAATACTGATGAGTACTGCTATGAAAAAACTGAGACGCCAATACTAGACAGTATTGAAACCCCATCACAGTTGAAGAATTTGAGTGTAAAGGTAAAGTCTTTGATGTTCTTATGATGCGAGTGTAAAGGGCTTGGGCATTAATGAAGATGGTTTCTTCTTCGTAGGAGTTGAAGCAATTAGCTGATGAAATCCGTACTGAGCTTCTTTCTGCATTATGGAAGACTCAAAAGTCTATGAATCCTAGCTTAGCTGCTATAGAGCTTACTCTTGCTCTGCATTATGTTTTTCGTGCACCGGTTGACAAAATATTGTGGGATGCTGTGGAACAAGTAAGCTTACGTTTTTGATTTGCTGATCGGATTCTCTCGTATGTTTTGGTGGAAGGTTTTGATGTTCTTCTTGAGGTGTTAATAGCTTGTTTTCTCGTTTGTAGACCTATGCACATAAAGTTTTGACTAGACGTTGGTCTGCAATACATTCGAGACAAAAGAATGGTGTTTCTGGGGTCACTTCTCAATTGGAGAGTGATTATGATTCTTTCGGGACCGGGCATGGCTGCAACAGTATCTCTGCTGGGCTCGGTAACTGTTTTCGTCACCCTTTGTTGGAAGAATCAGTTGCTTATATAGCTAATGAATGCGATTTGTCGTGCTGAACTTTTTATTTTCTGTTTCTTAGGATTAGCGGTTGATCGTGATATGAAAGGGAAGAGAGACCGTGTTGTTGCTGTGATAGACAATGTGACAGTAACTGCAGGTCAAGCGTATGAGGCGATGAGCAATGCGGGTTACTTGGATTCAAATATGATTGTTATACTAAATGATAACCGTCAAACTTTGCATCCAAATATGGAGGAAGGATCCAAGGCATCCATCAGTGCACTATCCAGCATCATGAGCAAAATCCAGTCTAGCCAAATTTTCCGGAAATTTAGAGAACTAGCCAAAGTATATGCATTTGCTATACTCTCTTTATGAAAACTTAGCTGCTTAATATGGCTGGGAATTTTGTGATCAGTTATTAGTATTATTGATTATTTGTTTTTGGATATTGGCAGGCTATGACGAAAAGAATCGGAAATGGGATGTATGAATGGGCAGCTAAAGTCGATGAGTATGCACGCGGTATGGTCGGACCAACGGGATCAACTCTCTTTGAAGAACTTGGTTTGTACTATATTGGTCCTGTTGATGGACACAACATTGAAGATCTAGTTTGTGTTCTCCGAGAAGTGGCTTCACTAGATTCAATGGGTCCTGTGTTGGTCCATGTGATCACAGACGAAAATCGAGATGCGGAAACGGCAAAGAACATCGTGGTCAATGGTACATCTCCCTACTTATGTTATGTGCTTATCGATATCTTGACTTTGACGGTCTATTTTTGTGTCTCAGACAGACGCACTTATAGTGATTGCTTTGTGGAGGCTTTGGTGATGGAGGCAGAAAAAGATAGAGACATTGTCGTGGTTCATGCCGGAATGGAGATGGATCCATCGCTTGTTCCATTTCGGGAGAGATTTCCCGACAGGTTTTTCAATGTCGGAATGGCTGAACAGCATGCAGTCACATTCTCTGCTGGTCTTTCCTCTGGAGGTCTCAAGCCCTTTTGCATTATTCCCTCTTCTTTTCTACAAAGAGCTTATGACCAGGTTTCACTTTTCTCTCCGCATAGAGGAAAATCGTTATTAGAAACAAAAAGAGCCTTAATGTCTTTGATTGTTTCATTTAGGTGGTCCATGATGTAGATAGGCAGAGAAAGGCGGTACGATTTGTTATTACAAGTGCAGGACTTGTTGGATCTGATGGTCCAGTGCAGTGTGGAGCTTTTGACATCGCTTTCATGTCATCTTTACCAAACATGATATCCATGGCTCCAGCCGATGAGGATGAGCTTGTAAATATGGTTGCAACTGCAACTTACGTCACTGACCGTCCTATTTGTTTCCGGTTCCCTAGAGGCTCCATCGTCAAAAGGAATTATCTCGTCCCTGTTGGATTACCAATTGAAGTAAGTTCCATTCTAATCCTCAAAATCTTTCTGCTGCGAAAACATAGACTCTCGTGCTGACACAAGAACGGCTTTTATCATATTAGAGTAGATTGGGAAAGGAAGAGTTCTTGTAGAAGGTCAAGACGTGGCGTTTCTCGGGTACGGAGCAATGGTTCAGAATTGTTTGAATGCTCACTCGCTTCTTTCGAATTTCGGTTTGAACGTGACTGTAGCTGATGCAAGATTTTGCAAACCGCTCGACATTAAGCTCGTGCGTGATCTTTGTCAGAACCATAAATTCCTTATCACTGTCGAAGAAGGCTGTGTAGGAGGGTTTGGTTCTCATGTGGCGCAGTTTATGGCACTCGATGGCCAGCTCGATGGGAATATCAAGGTACACACACACAACTTCAAAACCACATGTTTTCAAAGTTGTCATCTTTTCTTGGTTTTAATTTAGTCATTTTGGGGACTAAAACATTTGTAGTGGAGACCGATTGTGTTACCGGATGGCTACATCGAGGAAGGTTCGCCTAACGAACAGCTTGCTCTTGCCGGGCCAACCGGACATCACATAGCAGCAACCGCTCTGAGTCTTTTGGGTCGAACTCGCGAAGCATTGCTTCTCATGAGCTAGGATTATTAACTCTTTAAGGAGTGTGAATGCTCAGTGTAATTATTAAGTTTAACAAACAAAAAAAATTGTAGATAATTATTTGGAAGTTAAGAACCCAAATTTATACGTTGCGAAAATATAGGGATGAAAATATACTAGTAAAATTAAAAAGAAATTAGTTTTGGACTTCATTAATTCTCTTATAAATGTGATAAATCAATTTTTTTTATAAGTTAATGTACAACGCCACATTCAAAGGCTTGAAAGAAAACAAATTTTGATATATTTTATTTCAGCTATTATTGTGTTTGCTTAGTCAACACGATTCCTTCTTCTCGATCTGTCTCTCTCTCTCTCTCGTGTCTTCTCGAATCCCATGAATCATGAGCTACGCGGAGGAGTGTGAATGCTCAGTGTAATTATCAAGTTTATTAAACAAAAAAAGATTGTACATAAAATTATGGGTTAATTTGCCAAGTAACCAAAAAAAAATTAATAATTAGATAACTACCCAAAATTGACTACGTGGCTAAATTATAACTATAAGATTTAGAGTATTTAGTTACAATTTTAATTATAATTTTTTTAAGGTTATATTTGCTAATTTTCCCTAAAATTATTTGGAAGTTTTTTTTTAATCGTCTGGAATTATTATATAGAAATTACAATCATCGTTAGACTAATTTGATCAATTTAAACTAATTCTATTTTGATGATACTTCACTGCATGTTGTCTTTACAATTAGGGTGAACAGTTTCTACATAGGCCTCCATGATGCATCAACTCTCCATGTACGACATTTTCCATGATGGACAAGCTCTCCCCATTGAACAGCTCTGCATATACGACATCTTCCATGATGGATAGATTCTTTCCGACCAACGGTTCTGCATGTACGATATCCCCAACGATGGATATTGTCTCCCTGGACGACTCCGAAGCTTCTGAAAAGTGCCGTCCATTAATCTGCAAGAATTTGTGTTATCTGGGATTCGAACCCCAGACCTTGTGTGGAAGTTAAGAAATAAGAACCCAATTTATACGTTCCGAACATGCAGGGATGGAAATATAGTAAATGCAAAAGAAATTATTGGACTTCATTAATTCTCTTAGAGCACGTACACCAGTGATATTTTAGAGTATCATAAGATTAAAAAAATAATAAATCTCATCTTTTTACTTAATTTTACTCAAAAAACACTCTCTCTTCATTTTACTCAATTTTTATTAATTTTATATTTAAAAACACTCACTTCCTCCTATTGATATCCACTTTTGATATCAACTCATTGATACTCTCTCTCCAATAATATCAACAATCTCTTCTTTTTACTCAAATTTTATTAATTTTATATTTAAAAACACCTCATCTTTTTCCTAAAAAATACTCTCTTTCCTCCTATTCTTCAAATTTTACATATAATACCCACAAAGTATCACTGCTGTATAAATCTGAATCAATTTTTAAATTATTTTATAACTTAAATACAACGCAACATTCAAAGATTGATCTCTTTTATTTCAGCTATAATTGCGTTTGCTAGTCAAACACGATTCCTTCTTCTCGATCTCTCTCTCGTCTTCTTGAATCACTGAATCGAGTGATTTCGTTAAGTGTAAAGCTTTCTCTTTCTCGCTCTTGAAGGTTTTGCACCGATCAAAACCTCGATCGGGATTAAAGTGAAGAATTTGACATAAATCTGAAATTCGTCGGAACCCTAGAATCGTCGACCGTCAAATTCGCTGCTTTTTTCGTCTTTCGAGATCAGAAATTTCCCAGAATGATAACTCGGATCCTTGCCGCCTTGGCCGAATCCATGGAGACTCAGGCGGCTGCAGCGGCGGGTCAATCGGTGCTTGGAACAATCAAAATCGCAGTGATGCCAATAGCCAAAGTTTTCACCATGTGCTTCCTGGGACTTCTCATGGCCTCCAAGTACGTCAACATCTTGCCTCCCTCTGGCCGCAAACTCTTAAACGGGGTATATCACTAACCTCTTAACTTTTTCTCAACTTTGAAATTTTGATGAACAATGTGTAATGTAATGATCCTTTTTGCCATATACACAGTTGGTTTTCTCGCTTTTGCTCCCTTGCTTGATCTTTTCACAGCTTGGACAAGCCGTCACTCTCCAAAAAATGCTTCAATGGTTTGTTTGTTTCTTCTTTACTCTTTTGTTTCTAAATATAGAATCATAAAGTAATCTTCTTTTGTTTATCAGGTGGTTCATTCCTGTGAACGTTGTTCTCGGTACAATCTCAGGGTCGTTAATCGGTCTTCTTGTCGCTACGATTATTCGTCCGCCTTACCCTTATTTCAAGTTCACAATTATACAAATTGGAGTTGGTTAGTTTACGTTAGACCCTTATTTTTCCTTATGACCTCGCTTGTCTTTGCTCTGTGTCACTAAGTCTCACCTTTGGTTTGTTTTCAGGTAATATTGGCAATGTGCCTCTTGTTTTACTAGCTGCTCTTTGTAGAGACACGAATAACCCTTTTGGTGACTCTGAAAAATGTAACATTGATGGCACTGCTTATATCTCCTTTGGTCAATGGGTTGGTGCCATTATTCTTTACACATATGTGTACCAAATGTTTACTCCTCCTCCAGAAGGGTTTGATGGTGAAGAGGAGAATGTTCCTTTGAAAAACCTTCCAGGAGATGCTACTCCACAGCAAGTCCCTTTGCTTACTCAAAATTCTCCTGAAGTTCGCTTGCCTGTTCAGAGCCCTGAACCTAGAGGACAAGGGGATTCAAAGAAAAGCAAGGTGAATGTGCAACTTTTTATGATTCAGGAGTACTTTTACCTGATATAAAGCCGGTTCTTATGTTTTGTTCTGTGATGCAGATTGCACATATCTTTGTTTTTCTATATGAGAAGTTGAAACTGAAGCAAATTGTCCAACCTGCAATAGTTGCTTCGGTAAGTATCTATTCTCTTGTATCCGATGAACTTGCGATTGCCTTTACCATGTAACTAAACTAGACGTTTCTTTGTTTACTTTAGATCCTTGCCATGATCCTTGGCGCAATACCTTTCACAAAGAAGTTAATATTCACAAATGGTGCACCTCTTTTCTTCTTCACAGACAGCTGCATGATTCTAGGGTAAGCAAGCGCACTCGTTATGTGTCTCATCTGCTAATTAAATGAGTTAATAATGTAAAATCTTTGGCTATCAGGGACGCTATGATACCATGTATCTTGCTGGCACTTGGAGGGAATCTCATTAACGGTAAGGTATCTGCTCTCTTTTTCGTACCAACTTTGTTTCAGTCAAACTTATCGGTTTCATTGCATAAAATTTCAGGACCAGGAAGTTCAAAACTCGGATTCAAGACAACAGCGGCGATTATATTTGGACGGTTGGTGTTGGTGCCACCAGTAGGACTGGGAATAGTGACATTAGCAGACAAACTTGGGTTCCTTCCTCCTGACGACAAGATGTTCCGATTTGTGTTACTCCTTCAACACACAATGCCTACATCAGTGCTCTCGGGAGCTGTTGCCAACCTTCGAGGCTGTGGAAGAGAGTCGGCTGCTGTGCTCTTCTGGGTTCACATTTTCGCCATCTTCTCGATGGCTGGATGGATGGTTCTGTATATTAGCATACTCTTCTAAGTTCTTCCTCCTGACACATTCATCTGCTACTTGAGAGTTTCTGATGTAAATACAGGCTTATGTATGTGCCTGAACCAATCAAAAGTTTTTTTTATTTTTTATCACCACTCTTCCCTGTGTAAATGTGAGTTAATAACTCTATCAACTAATGGCAAATCTTTTTTCTTTGAATATTTACAACACTTTGGTTAAACTTCAATTAAAAAAACTAACATGTTTACATGACAAGTTAATAACCCAATTTATGTGTAGAGATGAAAATATACTAAATTCATTGTCTTTATTCCCCGTGTAAATGTGAGTTAATAATATCAATTAATGGCAAATCTTTTTTCTTTGAATATCTGCAACCCTTTGGTTAAACTTCAATTAAAAAAATTAACATGTTTACATGACAAGTTGATACCCAAATTTTTGACTATAACATGTCAAAAAACTAAAATCTTATTTACTATAAATTTTTTTGATGTAGATTTAGAAGCTGTAATTTTAAGTTTTTAGATATGTGATGTAGTTTTAATTTAATTAGTTTATGCATATTAATATTGTTATAATTTAGAAAGTTATTGCTTTTTTTTAACATATAAAATCAATTTAGTTAAAATATAAAATTGCTATTTTAAACTAAATTTATTTTATATGTTTAAAGTAGTAATAAATTTCTAAATTATAATAATTTTTATTTGCAAAAACTAATTAAACTAAACTACATCAAATATTATATATTTCCCAATCATGTTTTATTTTAGAATAATTACATCTAACAACCTATAGCTACAGCTTCTAAATCTACAGCAAGAAAATCTACAACAAAAAAATCTGCAGCAAAAAAAATGTACATCTACAACCAAAACACTTACAGTAAAAGTTCTACAACAAAAATTCTACATCTACGGCCGAACCAATCACCTTCGCAATTAAAACACCTTTCCACCTATACCTAGAACAACAAGTCTATAAATATCTTTTACCTAGATTTTGTAATCTTGACAATATTCACTAGTAAGTCTATAAATATCTTTTACCTAGATTTTGTAATCTTGACAAGGTTAACTAATCTAAGGAGCATATAGATATTTACACTACTCTGCCACAAGTCATTTATCTAATATATTTTTTTTGTCAACAGTCATTTATCTAATAAAAAAGATGGTTTAGATATTTTACTGATGGAAGAAGATATTAAGCTAATTTACTATTTTTTGTAATTTAATAATACAACGCAACAGTCAAAAACTTGTGTAATCTTGACAAGGTTAACTAATCTAAGGAACATATAGATACTTACACTACTCTGCCACTAGTCATTTATCCAAGTCAAAAACTTGTGTAATCTTGACAAGGTTAACTAATCTAAGGAGCATATAAATATTTACACTACTCTGCCACTAGTCATTTATCCAAGTCAAAAACTTGTGTAATCTTGACAAGGTTAACTAATCTAAGGAGCATATAGATATTTCAGTCATTTATCTAATAAAAAAAATGGTTTACATATTTTAGAGCATCTCTAATGTATTACACCATATTTTACACTAAAATGGTGTAACACCAAAATGGTGTTGGGTTTTACTCCAATGGATTACACCATTTTCTACATCAAAAAGAAATATTCTAAATTTATTCTTTTATAAATTTACAAATTAACCCATCTACTTTTTTTAGTCTAATAAATTATATAATCATTTAAATTTAACATTACTTATGAAAGAAAAAATATAATACATCATATAAAATAAATGTATGTATAATAGATTTTGATTTGATAAAAGATTTTGATTTAATAATCATAAAAAAATTGATTTGGGTTAATTTGTCATCATTATATAAGTTTTTCTTTAAATTTGAAATTATTTATAATTTGAAGGACTAATTTATAAATAAAAAAATTATACACCAAAATAGTGTTACGTGTAGGATTTGGTGTTGGGTTGGAAATGATTTTACACCAAGTAAAATTTGGTGTAGGGTTAGAGATGGTCTTACTAATCCAAGAAGATATTAAGCTCGTTTACTCTTTTTTTTGTAAGTTAATAATACAACGCAACATTCAAAGATTTGAAAAAACAAAATTTGATCTCTTTATTTCAGCTATTATTGTGTTTGCTAGTCAACACTACTCCTTCTTCTCGGTCTCTCTCTCTCTCGTCTTCTCGAATATCCTCTCTTGAATCACTGAATCGATTGATTTCGTTAAGTGTAAGCTTAATCTCTCTCGTCCACCGTTTCGCTGCTCTTTTGCCTTTCGAGATCAGGAATTTTCAGAATGATAACTCGAATCCTTGCCGCCTTGGCCGAATCCATGGAGATTCCGGCGGCTGCGACTGCGGGTCAATCGGTGCTTGGAACAATCAAAATCGCAGTGATGCCAATAGCCAAAGTGCTTACCATATGCTTTCTAGGCCTTCTAATGGCCTCCAAGTACGTCAACACCTTGCCTCCCTCTGGCCGCAAACTCTTAAACGGGGTATTTCATTCTTTCTTCATCCATCTTTTTCTCAACTTTGGATTTTGATGAACAATATGTAATGAATGATCCTTTTGCCATATATACAGCTGGTTTTCTCGCTTTTGCTCCCTTGCTTGATCTTTTCACAGCTTGGACAAGCCGTCACTCTCCAAAAAATGCTTCAATGGTTTGTTTGTTTCTTCTTTTCTATTTGTCCTTGTTTCTATATATGATATGTTTTTAATTATTTTTTATAGTTTCACATTTAATACTTTGGTCGTAAGTTTATGATTTTTTTTTTTAAAAGTCATTATTCATATTTTAAAATAAACATGAAACCTCAAAACTTATATGAATATAGTTCACTAAATTAATAACAAGTTTAATAAATTTGGTTATACTATTATATATCCCACTATAAATATTTAATTCGGTAAAGTTGTATGGCATATTGATATGCTCAAATTAACCTAAGAGCTACTCTCTCAAATTAAGAGATCAATGCAGTACTTAAGGTATCGAAATCCACAGGAAATCAATGAAACACAAAAGATTAAATAGATTCGGATTATGCTAAGCACAATAAAGAGAATGCAAGTAAATCAAAGTAAGCAATTAAATTGGTTATGAAACAATAAGAGAAAAATGCTAGGCACAGAGAAATCTCCAGTGAATCAGAATTGCAGATAAATCAAATTGATAGGAATATTAAAGCACAGTTCTTGAACATGAACACGAAAGTAAAACAAACCAGCTTTCGCTACGAATATTATCTATGAATAAATCCTAGAAAACCAAATTCCTTTGCGAATCCTATGAATCTAAATAAGCATTAATTCCAGGTTCAATTGTTCACAAAACCCTAAACCAAATTTCTTTGCGAAAAAGAATTTTGCTCATCAAAGACTAGATCAGGTTATCAATCAAACTGTCGTTTCTATTAATGAACCCTCGATCAGATTTCAGTTCGCGAGACTAAAATCAGCAATAAAGACAAGTCAAGATGAAGAACATTCTAATGATATTATCCTAACAAGAAATCAGATCTAACAATTCATCAAACACTTTCGAATAACCCTAAACCTAACAAAGAAAACTATTCAGACATATCGAATGATGAAAACATGTTTTTATTAAAAGATATCTCTAAGAGTTAAGTAAAATAAAGCGTAAGCCTAAACAATGGCTTGGAAAACGTATATATAGAGGTACAAAACCGACTGAAAACCTAAAAGTAAACATCTGGAACTTTCGGGCTTCGAACGGACTTCTTCTGATTAAGTTTTGGGCTTGGTCGACATGGGTGTCGATCGACACTCATTGTGGTGTCGATCGACACCATCTTCAGATTTCGATTCTTCACTTCGATCTTCGCCACTTCGTTCCGCAATGCTCCAAAAGCTCCATTAAACATCTTTTCTGCTCCAATCGTCCATGTACCTATAAAGACTCTAAAACCAACACAAAACACCACAAAGACTCTAGATAATGGACTTATATAATGGCTTAAACTGGGTAAAAACCATGATATATCACATATATTATCAAATATCAAACAATTCCTATTACTAAATTCATAAACTAAAAAATAAGTTTATAAGTATTACATCAAATAAAGAAAAAGTAAATTAAATTTAGTAACTTAAGAGAATTATTGCAATTAGAAAGTGAAAATAAGAGAAGAAGATATTTATTGCAATTTTACACCAAAAATAATATAACATTAAAAAAAAAAATTATTGTGTTTTATGATTTTAAGAAAATTTCGAATGTAACTATAGGGTGAGGAGAAAATGAATGTTCTAAACTATTAAATATCTGATATAATATCTATCATGTGATGTTAGTGCAAATAATATTTTGGGGACAGTACGAGATGAAATTTCAAAGTTCGATGTGTCACATAATATATACATTTGTAACCTTTTGTATTTTTAGTTTTAAACAATTAAGTTTTTAATTTAAATAAAAGTCATCAAAAGTCATAGTAAAAGAATATCTTCAAATGATATATCAAAAAGACAATTATTCAATTATACATAACTAAAATGTAACTATTTTTTTAAGAAACAAATTAGAAATATTTATAAAAAATTATTTTGCTTAAAAAATTGAAAGATTATTGTGTTTTATGATTTTATTTTAAGCCAAAAAGATAATTTAAACATGTAGTTAATATATTGGAAACAATACGAGAGGAATTTCAATGTCAATGTGTGACAAAAGAGATGCATTTTTTAACATTACAAGTACTTTTTATTTTTAATTTTAAATAATTAAGTCTTCTATTCAACCAATAGTTTCATATTATCAACTATACAAAGTAAAAGTCATAGTAATCATACAAAATTTTAAACAAACATATACATTTTCAAATAGTGATCATCAATATTTAAAAATGGTTAAGAATCACTTAATATTTACATGTTCATGCGGTTTCTAGTAAATTCTAGTATAGATCATAAAAGCATTCTCTATCTTTATCAGGTGGTTCATTCCTGTGAACGTTATTCTCGGTACAATCTCAGGGTCGTTAATCGGTCTTCTTGTTGCTACGATTATTCGTCCGCCTTACCCTTATTTCAAGTTCACAATTATACAAATTGGAGTTGGTTAGTTTACGTTAGACCCTTTTTTTTCCTTATGACCTCGCTTGTCTTGCTCTGTGCACTAATTCTCACTTTGGTTTGTTTTCAGGTAATATTGGCAATGTGCCTCTTGTTTTACTAGCGGCTCTTTGTGAAGACACTAATAACCCTTTTGGTGACTCTGAAAAGTGTAACATTGATGGCACTGCTTATATCTCCTTTGGTCAATGGGTTGGTGCCATTATCCTTTACACTTATGTGTACCAAATGTTTGTTCCTCCTCCAGAAGGGTTTGATGGTGAAGAGGAAAATGTTCCTTTGAAAAACCTTCCAGAAGATGCTGCTCCAGAGCAAGTCCCTTTGCTTACTCAAAATTCTCCTCAAGTTCGTCTGCCTGTACAGAGCCCCGAACCTAGAGGAAGAGGGGATTCAAATAAAAGCAAGGTAAAAATGCAATTGTGGATTTTAATTTAATTTTATGATTCATGACTAATTTTATATTTTGTTCTGTGATGCAGATTGCACAGATCTTTGTTTTCCTCTATGAGAAGTTGAAACTGAAGCAAATTGTCCAACCTGCAATAGTTGCTTCCGTAAGTACCTCGTCTGTTTTACTCTCTTGTGACCTTGCGATTGCCATGTAACTAAACTTGACATGTCTTTGTTTACTTTAGATCCTTGCCATGATCCTTGGCGCAATACCTTTCACAAAGAAGTTAATATTCACAAATGGTGCACCTCTTTTCTTCTTCACAGACAGCTGCATGATTTTAGGGTAAGCGCGCGCACTCGTTATGTCTCTTATCTGCGAATCAAATGAGTTAATAATAATGTAAAAACCTTTGGCTATCAGGGACGCTATGATACCGTGTATCTTGCTGGCACTTGGAGGGAATCTCATTAACGGTAAGGTATCTGCTCTCTTTTTCGTACCGACTTTGTTTCAGTCGAACTTATTGGTTTCATTCATTGCATAAATTACAGGACCAGGAAGTTCAAAACTCGGATTCAAGACAACAGCAGCGATTATATTTGGACGGTTGGTGTTGGTGCCACCAGCAGGACTGGGAATAGTGACATTAGCAGACAAACTTGGGTTCCTTCCTCCTGACGACAAGATGTTCCGATTCGTGTTACTCCTTCAACACTCAATGCCTACATCAGTGCTCTCGGGAGCTGTTGCTAACCTTCGAGGCTGTGGAAGAGAGTCGGCTGCTGTGCTCTTCTGGGTTCACATTTTCGCCATCTTCTCGATGGCTGGATGGATGGTTCTGTATATCAGCATACTCTTCTAAGTTCTTCCTCCTGACACATTCATCTGCTACTTGAGAGTTTCTGATGTAAATACAGGCTTATGTATGTGCCTGAACCAACCAAAAGTATTTTTATTTTTTATCACCACTCTTCCCTGTGTAAATGTGAGTTAATAACTCTATCAGCTAATGGCAAATCTTTTTTCTTTGAATATTTACAAAACTTTGGTTAAACTTCAATTAAAAAAAACTAACTTGTTTACATGACAAGTTAAGACCCAAATTTATGTGTAGAGATGAAGATATACTAAATGAAAAAGAATTTAGGTTTGGACTTCGTTTATTTTCTTGTATAAATGTAATTATCAAGTTTTCTATTTTTTTGTAAGTGAATACTACAACGCAACATTCAAAGACTTGAAAAATCAAAATTTGATATCTTTCTATTTCAGCTATGTTGTGTTTGCTGTCAATAACTGGATTTCTTTCTATTTGATGTTATATGTCCCCAAATCTGGAAACAACATATTGTTAAGACTTTTTCTTTAGTCGAAATAAAACATTTTAAAATAATTAGTAAAGAGTAACAAAATCCCAATTCTTCGTCTTCTCGATCTCTCTCTCGCAAACTCCTTCGTCTTCTCGAATCTCGAACATCTCCTCCTACGCAAAGCTTCTTCGATCCTCATTCGAGCGATTTCGTTAAGTGTAAGCTTTCTCTCTTGAAGTTTTTGTGTCGATCTTAAACTCGATCGGAATTAAAATGAAAATTTTGATCGTGATCTGAAATTGATCTGAAAACCCAGGATTGTTGCATTTTTTAGGAACCCTAATTTCGGATCGTATTCAATTTCTTGAGGAAATGATGTTTTTTCTTCTTCTCTCTATTGCAGTTTTGTGATGGAAATGGAAACGGAACATGGTAGAACTGTATCTGTAGATGATAACGATAGCCTCGTACCAGAGCCTAGCTCAACGAAAGAAGATGTCTCGCTTAGTGGTCAAATCATGAATCCAGAATTATCAGGTGCAAGCGAGGTTTTAACAAAAGTTGAATTGGATTTTGCTTTTGTTTCTGAGAAATTGGTGAATCTAAGTCTTCTTACTATGCAACTCGGTTCGAGAGAAAACGATTTCGAATCGTTTGTTTCTGAGAAAGAAGAAGAAGAAGATGATGATGATGATGATGATGATTCGGCTGAGAAGGCGTTGGAGTTTGATCTATTATCTTCGATTCTTAATTCGGAGGTGAAAGAGCTCGAGTCGCTTCTTAGTTATCTACAGACCGAGATTCACAATGCGCGTGTGATGATATCTCCGTTTCAACACGATGGAGAAGCTTTCTTGGATTTGGAAGGAAAGTTGCATGATGCAGAACAATCTTTGGGGCTTTTGATAGACCAAGTTATGGAAATGAAGAAGCAATCTTGTAACTTTCAGAGGTTATCTTCTTGTTTGGATGAAACTGGAAGCTGTAAGTAACAAACCTAACTTGAAAAATGCATTCTTTTGATTTCAGGAGTTTGATATGTTTAACTTGGTTTTGTTAGGGTCTGGAGGGAGAACTGCAGAAAATCGAAAAGACGGTGAGTTTGGTGATCTGAGTGCTAAGATCAAAATGCAGACTGCGGATCAGCAAAGGAACGTTTTGAGGATGCTTGAGAAATCTTTGGCTAAGGAGATGGAACTTGAGAAGAAACTAACCGAGTCGAGAAATACGGAATACGAACTCGGGATGAAGCTATATTCTTCGGAGCAGGATGTTGTCTACATGGAAGAAGTAATCGAAGATGCGTATTCGAGGTGGCTTGAGTCAGAGAATGCTTCTGAAGTCTTTAAGGGAATGTCAAAGGAGATGTCTGGAAAACTCCAGATTCTTCAGTTTAATCTAAGCGGCTCTTTTAAACGGGCAGATGATTTGAAGTCTGAGCTCGTTGATTCAAAGGAACGTTTAGAGGCTAAAGAATCTGCCTTGCAAAAACTTGATAGCAGCAATTCAAGATTTCATGAGTTTCTTTTGGCACAAACAGACGGCTTAAAAGAGAGTTTGAAAGAAGCTGAGGAAAAATTGATTCTGTCACACACTGAGAATTCCACACTAAGTGAAAAACTTAGCTCTCTTGAGGAACAACTCAATGAATATGGGGATCTTGAACGTATCTACGAGGAAATGAACGATAAATTAGCGAAAACGGAAGCAAGAGCTGAGGAAGCAGAATCCAAATGCAAATCACTAGAAGAGAGCAAAACCGCGATTCAAGACGAGAATTTCAGAGCCAAGGGCTTTACCGTGGAGAAGTTAGCATCGCTTGAGAAACACTTGAGAGACACAGATCTTCAGTTAGAACATGCAGTTGCGGCTGTTGAAGCAAGTAAAGAAAAGCAGAACTTGTTGTATTCTACTGTTTCTGATATGGAGGATGTGATCGAGGATCTAAAATCAAAAGTTTCTAAAGCTGAAAACAGGGCTGACTATACCGAAGAGAAACTGATCATGGTATCTGAGTCTAACGCAGACCTCAATGAAGAATTGAAATTCTTTAAAGGTAGATTGAAAGAAGGGGAGAAATATATACAGCAAGCAGAAGAGAGAAAATTGCGGACCGCTAAAGATATTGGTGTACATAACAAGATCATGAAAAAACTGGTCATGCAACTAGCTGGTGAACGAGAACGACTTCATAAACAGGTATCGATTATCAAACTCATAAGTAGCTTGATCATCATCATAGTGGATGCTTTAGATATAGCGACTGTTTTTTTTGCAGATATCTAACTTGTCAAGAGAGAATTGTGTAATGATGGTGAAGTTGAAAAAGATTGGAAAAACTGGTTATACGGACAATGGCAATGGAAGTGAAGTTTCACCAAAGTCTGACCAGAGCCATCGAGAAAGTAAACCTCAAGCCACTGTAACTTCACTAACTAATCCAGAGGTATATTGATTCTTCCTTGCTAAGAATCTGAGTTTTCAGGCATCTAAATGAATTCAACCATTGAGCTTTAGTCGAAAAATCGAACATTAAGAATCTAGTATTGACTCTGTTATTTATAGACCTTATAGTAAAAGTTATCTTGGTAACTGCTTTGTAGGAGGAAGAAACCGAATCAAAATCAGATATCGGAAGTGTTAGGAGATTAGATGTTGGAGCTCTTGGATTCAAGCACATTCTCGTTGCAATCTTCGTGATCTTAATGTCGTGGATGGCTTATTTTATAACCCAGCAAGAAATCCAAGAGTCTTAACTTTTTTTTTGCAGAATCTCATAGGCTCCAGTTTTGTTTTTCTCTCTTTGTCATAGTTTACAATGACCTAATATATTTTATAGTCTTTTTGTTTTGGCTATCTCAGTTACAGAAAATCTGCTATCAAAGTTAAACATGGTTCTCGTTTAACCCAACTCTTTCAATTTTGGTCTCAGCACCTGTGTACTAATTCTTTATATTATTACAAATAGATTATAAACTACTTCCCCAATGTCAAATATCAGTACCTCTACACATCAATACTTCATCTTTGCAATGACATTCAGAGCTTCCAAAACATCTTGCATCAATGGTCGTTTCTTTATGTCGTGCTCCATGCAACATTTGATGACTTCTTCCATCCGTGTCGCTGCTTTCACAGGATAATCCTTCCCAAGTCGTGGATCGATTATTTCTCCAATCTTATAGAAATATTTAATCGACCAAGCTAAGTTTTGCGTGTCCGTGTTCCTTTCGATATCGGAAGCTTTGAGACCAGTTAGGAGCTCGAGCAAGATGACACCAAATGTGTAAACATCAGCCTGCATTCCCAAAAGACCTACATACATTACACAATTTTCTTAACATTGAACAAAAGTAAAGATTTTGGTGTACCAATCATTACAAATTCAGGAGCCGTGTATTCAGATCGTCTTATGGTTTGAGCGTGGTCCACTTCCAAACGTCGTTGCTTTGATTCAAGATAAAGCAATTTTGCATTGTATTGCTGATGAAATCCAGACATAGGAATTAATTTCTAATATCACAAACAAGAATAATGTAAAAAATAAGTCATTACCTCATCAAGCAGAATGTTATGCATTCTGATTTCTTCATGTATCGAGCTGTTCTTGATCGAGTGGAGAAATGCAATACCTTGAGCTGTTTGAATGGCTATCTTTACCCGTATTTCCCATGGCAATGGCATTTCTTCTGTTGAGAGAAACATCAAAATGTTATATACCAATTTTAAAGAATGTAGACAATAATTTGAAGGGATCTTAACTTCCGAATATGTGACGGTCCAAACTTCCTTTGTGCAAGTTTTCGAAAACCAAGAAAAGTGATTTGTTATCTTCACAACAGTAACCCAAAAGTTTGACCAAGTTGTGATGAGAAAGTTCCCCTTGAGACTTCACTTTTTCCTACACTTGATAACTTAATAAGCACATAAAAAGAAAAATCTAACGAAGAAATAGTTGAGTGAGAAATGGACAGACTTTGCATACCATCCACTCTTGTGAATTATCTTTAAGACATTTCACGACTGGAACCGCAATGCCGGTTTCAGTTCTTGATGGAGCAAATGTGGTCTCATTGATGTAGCCCTTGTAGAATGTTCGAACAGAGCTATCCTCGCCAAATCCGGCTTTTTCTTGTTGGAAGTTATTCGTTGCTTTTTTCAATTCCTTGAAGCTAAAGACTCTCAGATTTTTATTTTCTGATTCCACTTTTCATGTGTTACACATAATAAATTTGAGTTATACGTATTTAAACATTAAACATGATTGTACCTGAAACTGGAAGGTTGATGAGAGGCTCATAAGCAAATGAAAGAGGATTTTCTTTGAAAGGTTTTAGACCGTTTCCCATTGTTGATGGAGATGATAAAATCTAAAGATTATTTTGGGTTCAAGATTTTAACACATTCATGTTTGTGTTTTATATAAAGAGGTTGAAAATAATTCAAGTGTGAAAGCATCTTTAAAGATAAGTTGGTTCAACACATTGATGAGTCAATTGCTCACTTAGGCAAAAGAATGGAAAACAAGAAACCACAATGTAAACTATGACTATATCCATTTTTAAGCCAAATTTGGGAAAAAATGCTAAGACTTACGTAATCAATTGCAAAAACGCGTGTAGATCATTTTTAGTAGGTTAGTGTCTTATTGCTTAGTTGGTGAGAAGTAAATGTTGATTTGGTTTTCTTGGGGGAAAGATCTACGGTCCTAAATTAAAGTCCAACCCCTACCCAATTACAGCAGCCCGTGGTGTGACCTAGGGCCAGGGTAAAAGATTTTTGAGGACAAAGTGAAAATTTTCCTTCAAGATTTCGATTCTTACATGAACACTTTCATTTTCACTTAGCTGGTTGAAATAGTGTCACGTACACATTAAACTGGACGACTATAGTCACCCTGAAAAATTAGTCGGGTCTCGGTTCAAAACTTCATGGTTATAAAAAATTGTTTTTACCGTATAGAGCAAAAAAAACAAGAATGTTTTTATGGCCTGATCTGATAAGTTGCACAAAGTGAAAAATTGCGGAATGAAGTTATTGTATGATTGGATTAATGCTTCGATCTTGTTCTTATTTACTTTTGTTCACAGAATCAGAATGACATTCACAATATACTTGTTGGTTTCTAGACATCTTATTGGGTTTTAAAGAGGTGAAAATGATTCCAACGTCAAAATTCAATAAACCTTTGGAAAATAACGTTGAGGCAAGCCTTTTATAGTCTTACTACTAATACTAATTACTACTATGTCTTTAAAAGGCAAATTCGCGAAAAAAATTCTAACTCTATAGTAAACAATTTTTGAAAAGTGTTGATTCAGTTTTTAGCAAGTTATCGACTTATTGCTTAGTTGATGAGAAATAGAGGTCAATTCTATTTTATTTGATCTTCTAGGAAAAATTCTACGCACTGGTTTCAACTGTTTTTTTTTTTTTTTTTTTTTTTTTGAAAATTACTGGTTTCGACTGTTTTAAACCTTTTTCATGCAAAATGTTTTGAGGTGAAACAATCTGTCTTGTTCCGGCCGGTCCGAGCGGAAACAATATGTCTTGCAGTCTCCGCGTTGAACTAAAAACCGGATTTGAGGTGGTGTTTAAACCTATTGAAACCGTCATAATCAGTGACCTGATTTAAATGTCAAAATCGCTAAAATCCCGTTCTAAATCAATATTAAAACGCGTTTAAGTAAATGCTACGATATTGTATATCAATCAATATTAAAACGCGTTTAAGTAAATGGTAAGATACTGTATATCAATCAATATAAAAACACGTTTAAGTAAATGGTTATATATCAATCAATTCTAAACTTAGAATAATAGCCCAAATATTTATTACTAGTATAAATCTTTTCTTACGACGTTATATATATAAACTAGTACGTTTTTTTTTTAAAACATATAAACTCGTACGTTATATAGAGTACCTTCCATTATAACAATCATAAAAAAAAAAACAATCATAAAAAAAAAATTCTGATTTTAACAAAAAGTGCAATGTACTAGTTCAAGGGGGTGAAGAACCCGTTCTTTGTATTCAAAGTTTCTTTTTCCAACTTTTCTATTTTCCCAAAAGTGCGATGCGCTAAAAATCAAACATTTTTCTCCAGACGACACCATTTATCACTTATATATTACCCAACCTCCATTCGTAAAATCTTCCACACGATACCTTAAAAAATTGATCTTCAAAACATTATCTCTGATTTACAAATCTATTCGTTGCTGATAAAGAAATCAACCAACATATATTTTTAATCTCCAAACACCGTATACCTGAAGAATCCAGTAGCTTTGTGATGGAAAACCAATGGACTTCTGGTCTTTTCAGCTGCATGGAAGACACCAACACTGGTTAGAATTTTTTTTAATAAAATTATTCGAGTCGTTAGTAGATCTTTTTTTCATAGTTCTATTTTCATCATCTAATTATTAAGTTGATTTATGATTTATTTTTTCCTTTACATTTGCGTTTGATAAGTTGGCCTCACATTTTTCTGCCCGTGCGTCACTTTTGGACGGATCGCGGATATTGCCGACGAAGGAAAGACCGGTAATTCATAGATATATGCATATATCTATTCTTTAATTGTATATGTGTACATATATATTTATATATATATATATGTATGTGTATATATATTCACGCAACGTGTATATATGTAGGTTGTGAAAAATGTGGTATATTTTACGGACTGATATGTTGTGTGGTCGCATTACCATGCTTGTTCTCATGCACGTATCGGACAAAGATCCGAAGCAAATTTGGGTTACCGGAATCTCCAGCTTCGGATTGCCTCACTCACTGCTTTTGTGAATGTTGTGCTCTTTGCCAAGAATACCGTGAACTCAAAAACCGTGGTCTTGACCCTTCCATTGGTAATAAATCCCTTCTTAATTATGAATCTTTTTTGTTTGTTTGTTTGTTTTTTTACGATCTAATTTATTAATCAAATGAAGTTTAGTACATCAAATATCCATTCCGGGGAAAAGAAAATTCCGTAACGAAAGACTTGTAGTCCATGTAAAAAGTAACACAGAATTTTTTATTTGTTACTAAGTTTCAAAAAAAAAAATTTGTTTATTTGTTTATGTTTATGAAAGAAGAAGATATAATACATTTATCTTTGAAGAAAATAGTGTTTTTTTAATGTTATAATGATTTATTGTTAATTTTTATTATTTTGGTGTAAAAGGATGGAATGGGAATATGCAACTAACGATGGCTCCTCCTCCTCCTCCTCCTCCTCCTCCTCCTATGAGTCAACAGGTCCCTCCTCCCATGAGTCAACAGGCTCCTCCTATGACTCAAGTCATGATCGAGTTGATTTAAAAGTTGTATGTTTTGCAATATTTTTTTTTTGAAACTTTTTTTTATGATCGCACCCTATGTTTTGCAATATTTTAACCTCAAAAAAATTGTTGCAATATGATTTAAATTAAATAAGTGAATTAATAAAAGCAGAACTTTTAAGCGTTTTTTATATTTAGCAAATTCATTTAAATTATGTAAGTTTTATCAAAATATATTTCGCTAAAATAACATATATATATTTCATATCAAATAAAAACTTTAGGATTGTTGTCCCTCTCCAGCTGAGAGCCACGCCAACAGTTTGTAACTTTTTCCCCAACGCTTTGTGTTCCCCAAGTTCGTCCGTTTTCAATGCTTCTCGTCTTCCTTCCTAGGGTTTTCAAGTGTCAGTGTCGATCACAACTACTTCTACAAATACATAAAACCTCTTAACGAGTTTCCATCTCCCCATAAATTCCTCACTTCTTCTAATCAAAGCCGTCAAGCAAGCGTAGTCACAAATTTTCCAATACCTTCAAATGCAAAACGCCTCCATAATGTCAAATGAAGAAGTTAGACGGATTTACTCTCTTTGCTCTTCATAAATCGTGTGCTGTGTCGATCGCGCGGAGAATTGGATTCATCAACCAACGGAGAGCCTATAAAGCTATGGAGTTTCTTCGTTAGCTTTAGATCCAAAGCCATTCTCGGGGCCAACGATGCTTTTCACCGCGGCCATGGCAGCTCTCATCCGAGCCCCTCCGGTGGATATAATTTGGTCGTTAAGTTTGATTAGATTGAACAAGAATCTATGATGCTTCGTGGGAAAGTGAGTTTCTAATCTCAGCTACTATTGAAGTTTGGATGTATTCTTTTCCTTTTTCTTTTATTTTTTTATTTTTTTATTTCTCAACATCCGTTTTGTTTATTTGTTCTCAACATGGGGTTTAACTTTCATATAGGAGTTCGAATTTCCAAATGGACGACCTTCTAGGTTAACAAAGAAAGAGCGATTGCTTACTGAAACAATGAAGAGAAGAACAAATGGAAACTATATTGCTTATTCGGTTTGATTGGTCACTGAAATTAGGTTAACTCGGTTCTGTTTTACTCCCATGTTAATAATGGAAAACAAATGGAGTCAAGAGAAGAAATATGTAATCCAAATCAAATGGAGGATCAAGAGCGTCAGCAATTAGAAATTGTAGTACATTACTCTATGTAGGTTTTCTTACTTCTCCATTAACGTTGGGCTGGTTACTGACAAAAACGACTTGAGTGTTTGAATTGTCAGAACATGAAGGAACAAAAACGACTTAAGTTTTATAAGCTAACTGAGGAGGCAGAACAATAGAGACTTGCGGCAGAGCCTTGAAAAATTCTTAGGATATGAGGAGAGGAAACTTGAATTGTATCTCTTCACTATTTGTCATCATGAGAGTGACTTGAAGGAGAAGAACATGTTGTCTCCAGAATATTGGATAATAAGGTCAGTTTTGACATGTCAATAGTTTTTTTTAAAAAAAATTCACCTCCAAGTGTATCTCTTCACTATTTCCCAATGCATTATCATTTCGAACTAGCAATGAATATATGATTCCTATCATAGAAATTATATTTCCTCAAGTATATGGTATAAGTGTCTGCTCAAATTTTGTATAGATTTTGTTACAAAGGTTTTTGTTTCGTGCATATAGTTCTCATTGTAAAACTTGATTTTGTAGAGACATTCAGTTTATGAACATGGTCAACTTTTCCCACTCTCTCTCACACTCTCTCACTATGATCTGAAGCGAACAAAAATTTAGAACATGGAACTTTGTTCTTGAATGGCATAGGTTCTTGAAGTTCCAAACCTATACTTTTTGGAATACGTTTGGATCATGATTGAAGTTGTTTAATGAAAGTTTGATTTCTAGGTGAGAACGATGTGCTAGATGATGTATCAACTTTTAACGAGATTGTTCCTAATACAGTTGTTATTGATGACTTTAAGAGGTAAGATATATCTCTACTTTATGAGATTTTAGATTTCTTGGTGAAAATGAGACTGGTTGTATATCATAAAATCGGAGTCAAAAATTATGTGTAGCTTAACATTGTAATTAATTTCTATCTGGATCAATGATTGAAGAAAACAATTACTGAAATTACTGAAATTATGTGTAGCGTAACATTGTAATTAATTTATATCCGACAGATATTTCCGTCAGTTCTATCTTGTCGGAAATGATAATTCTGTCGGAAATCCGTCACAAATGCCGACGGATTTTCGACAGACTTATTTCCGACGGAATTTCGACAGCCTGCCGGAGTCCGGCAACCCGTCGGAAAAATAGTCGTCGGTTAACCGTCGGTATTATTTCCGATAAAATGCCGACGGGTTCCGATAACTTGTAAACCGACGACTTTCCGACAACTTTCCGGCGGATGAATTTCCGACAGATTTCCGACGGTCGTTTTCCGACAGCTTTCCGACGGATCCATTTCCGACGGATTCGTAGAAATTAGTAAAAATAATAATAATTTAAATAATAATTAATTGAATATAAATTTTTAAATTATAATTTGAAATTATTTAAATTAAATTAAAATTATTTAAATTAAAAGAAAAAGTCATATTGTTTTATAAAAAGGTTGAAAATAAAAATTTAAGCGGTGGGCGGCGGAGGAAAATCCGGGTTGCGCCCCAAGTACGACATCATTTGTTGCATCATCTCCCGGTCCTTCTCCCGTTCGGCTTGTTGGGCGGCTTGTTCATCTCGTATCTGCTGGACCGTCGCCTTCAATTCTGAAATTTCTGCGTCCTTTTGCTGCATCTGGGCTCTCAGCTCGGATGACTCGCTGTAGTAACGAGAAGACCCCGATGATCATGCATCGTCGAGAAGACCATAAATCCGCCATTTGCTCTGCGGAGCAACCAGCAGAAATTAAATTGTAAATGAAAAAGACTTGAAAACTATTTTAAATTTTACATACCTTTAAGACGAATTGGTTGATGATGTCGTCCGGGGCTTGGGTGAGGGGAGGGGTTCCTTCCGTGGATGGCTGAGACAGAATGTACTCGTCTTCCATGCTTCGGTCGCTCTCCTGAATCTTCCGAGCTAGCTGATCCTAGACGACACCATCCTTGTCAGTGTGTTGCTAGCAGAAGTTCCAAGTGGTTGGGTTCCCGACCCAACTCCTTAGCCTGCAGTTGTTAGATATTTATTTGATAATATAAATGTATAAAACTAAAAAAAAATTAATAAAAATCAAGACGTACATAAAAAACTTACCATATCCCTAGTCTTTGTCTTCTTGCTGGTAGCTCCAAGGTTGTGGGTGGCTAAACCCTTGTCGTTGCGCGTGTTGTTCCGGTTGGTAGAGTGATATGTAGAGCTCGTCTTGGTATCCTCTCGTTGCCAATAGACGACGAACCCGTTCCACAAGTCTTGCTTCTCAACCATCTCCTTTGGCACCTTCTCGTGTTGCCACTTATCCTTCCACTCGTTCACCTTCTTCGAGTAGTGCCGTCCCGCTTTCAAGTCGAATTCCCTCATGACCGTAGCGGTCAAGTGTGGTTCCCACCTAAATTCTTGCTGCAAAAAGAAAAATTAAATTAAAAAAATAATACTTTAAATGAAAGTAAAAATTGTGAAAACAGATGACTTACCGCAAATTAGCGAAACCACATTTCTTGATCCTCCAGTGGCAAGGCGGTGTACGTCAGATACGGATGGCTGAGCAAAGAGTTTTCCATCTTGTTGAGGGACTTCGAAATCCCGCTTCGAGAATCACCAAACCTACGGAAAAAAATGTAACAATATAATTACATTTTTTACTAATTTAAATTAAATTAGTAAAAAAAAACTTACAAAAATGTAACCACACACTTACCATGTGTCTGTACCGCGTTGGTCTGGATGAAGATTAGTCAACCTCTCTCGTCCAGAAAGACCCATGAAGTCCTCGACGCTAAGCTGGGACGGTGCTGTGGTGGTTGGTGGTGTCTCCGGCGTCTGTAGAGGTGTAGACGACGGTAGAGGTGTAGATGTCGTACTCGAAGGAGGTCTACTCGTACGACGACGACGTTGGCCGCTGGCAGATGCAGCGAAACCACTATAATCCCTACATTTATATTAAAAAAAAAATTAAGTAATGAAAAATCTTAACTTTTTCAAATAATGCTAAAATTATTAAGAAATTCTAAAATTCTTAAGTAATTGTTATATAATTTAAAATTCTAAAATATTAAAATTCTTAAATTCTAAATTAATCCTTATAATTGTTTAAAAATTAGTAAAAAATGCTAACAATTTTTTAAAAATATATGCAAAATATATTTTCCCTAAATCTAATTATATAAAATTTATAAAAATATATATATAAATTCAAAAATTAATTCATTATCTTAAAATTTCAAAATTGGTTAAATATACAATTATAAAAATACAAATGTTTAAAAATAAAATTCTTAAATTTCCAAAAAAACTAATTTGATTAATTTAACTTTCCTAATCCTAAATCTAATCATAATCCTTAATTTAACTTCCATACTCCTAAATCTAACATCTCAAATTTCCCTAACCCTTGATCTAACAAAAATCCATTGATAAATTGAGGAAACTTACAAATGAGATGGAAGATCCGCCATCTAAATTGGAACGTGAAGAGAAGAGGAAGAGGCGGTGGCGGCGGAGGCGAAATATGGCGACGGCGGCGGCGAAATCAACCGGAGAAGGGGAGAAGATGGAGAGACGAAATCCGGCGGATTTCCGGCGAAGAAGAGAAGAAGAAACGGCGAAATCGGGCCGAAATCCGGCGAAGAAGAGTGGGCTGAGAGGCGGAGGCGAAATCCGGCGGAGAATAGGAGAAATCGAAAAAAAATTTGGAATCCCAAATGTGTTCTTCGGGGAAGATGACTTTGGTAATAAATAGAAGTTCCGACGGATTTAAAACTGTCGGAATTCCGTCGGAAATCGAATTAAATCAAATTAACGCATGTTTTGGACCGACTGATTTCGCGGTATTTATTTTTCATTTCGCGGGTAAAATTTGGTACATCCGTCGGAAATGTGTTTATTTTCCCGACGGATTTCCGACGGGTTTGTGGTTTTGAGCTTTTTAACGATCCGTTTTCGTTCATACCACTTAATAGCACGATTGGATCATGATTTAGAAGATAAAATACTTGAGAATGATCATTGTTACTTTCAAATTCTAAAGAGTTAGTATTTTTAGTATTTTCCGTAAACATCTATTGTTTTGTATATGTAACTGTATGAAACGCTTTTGGTTGAAACATGACAAAATCGCAAATCATGTTCTGTATAACATCGACAAGGTTATTAACTCTCTTATCTTTGACTTTTGTTGTTAGAATTGTATGCCGAGACTTTGTCTTCTCGAAATTCTGGAATTTGACCTCAAATCCCCAAACCCGTCGGAAATTTGTCGGAAAAATAGATACGTTTCCGACAGATTTCCGACAGATTTGAGGGTAACACGTGTCGTCCATTAAGGTTAGGCTGATATGAAGCATCCGTCGGAAATATATATATTTCCGACAGATTTCCGATGTAAAATCAAGTTATTAAAAAAATAATACAAAAATATAAATAATCTGAAATTCTTGTTTATGTTTACAGATACAAACATATAATGTAACTAATCTGAGTCTGATTCTGATCCTTCCGAAGGAATTGTGTCTTTGTCTTCATCAAATTCTCCAACTTCTTCTTCTGATTTTGAATGTACTATATTATCACCAAATTCTGTGAAATCAACAAAAAGGTCCACCGCAGAAGAATGATCAACTGGATCCATCGGAGTAATTCTAGTTGGTTGCATAGCATCTTGCTCAGCAACTCCATATAGTCTCCCTCTTTGATTAATTGGAGTCACTGTAATCTAAGGATCTCCTCGATGTGTTACCCTAGGGTAAGAAATGTAGCATACCTGAAACAAACATATTTAATTTAGGCAATTACAATATCATTATTTATCAATAACGCACGTATTATAAAATTTTAAAATCAAACCTGGTATGCTTGTGATGCTAGGATGAATGGGTCATACTTTTGCAGTCTCCTAAAAGAATTTAATGAAGTGACGCCAAATTGGCTCACCTGAACACCTTCTCGATATGATGGATCATACCACTCACACAAAAAAACAATGCACCTCATGCCCAACATTCCTGGATAGCGCACTTGCAATATTTCTTTGAGAATCCCGTAGTAGACTACATCACCACATGTAGCTGAAATACCGTAATCTGCAGTTGGCCTCGTCCTTTCTTCATGAATCCTAAATGCAAATCCCCTAGTGCAATACCGAACGTATGAAGTTGCTTCGAAGCTTGGGCCAGAAACTATCTCTTGTAACCATGTCGGAAACCTTTCTCCATTCTTCATTCCTTCAGAAACCTGAGAGAATAATTTAGACAAATTAATAAACAAACATTTAATTAAGTATTAATTGATTCACTAATTTTAATATATATATAAGCATTTTTTAAAAACTTACGTAATATTGCAGCCAATTTACAAACTCGGTTTCCTTAGATTCTCCAAGTTCGTCTTCTGTCACTTCCGGATAATAGCGACGTATTGATGCAATGTAAATCCTGAAAGCAAACAACAATATATAACATATGAAACCTATATATTACTTAGGTATTAAAAAAAAGAAGTATTTAAATAAGTTCTGTTTTTACCTTTCGTACTCTGCCATCTCCTCACAATTCGTTAGGATATACATATGTAAGTGACTTCACTCATCTTGTGATAGGAAGCGTTTCTTCCCTCTCCCAGTCACTCGCCCAACTTGCGAAAACAACTCAGGGACCAGCACGGGATACATGACTCTATCACCTCTACTCTTCGTACGAACTTCCCGAGGAAAGTAATATTCCGCAAACTGTGATGATTTTTCATTGATACTCTGTTCGATAATAGAACCTTCAACTCGAGCCAAATTTTTGACCTTCTTCTTTAAATGGAACATGTACCGCTCAAAAGGATACATCCAACGAAATTGAACGGGACCACCTAGTTCGGCTTCGCGGGGGAGGAATAGGGGAAGATGTTCCATAACATCAAAAAAAGACGGCGGAAATATCTTCTCAAGATTGCAAAGGATCACTGGTATATTGGCATCTAAATTGCGGATCCCCTCAACTGTAAGTGTCCTCGTGCATAAATCCCTAAAGAAAGCACCAACTGCTGCAATAGCTTCGTGGACAGTTTACGGAAGGAGATGCGTAAAAGCAAATGGAAGAAGCCTCTGCATCACTACATGACAATCATGACTCTTCAGTCCCATAAACTTTAGGTATCGCGAGTCTACGCAGTTACCCAGATTAGCTGCATATCCATCAGTGAATTTAACTTCGTCTTTAATCCACCGGAAAAATTCTCTTATCTTTTCTATTTGCAATCGGTACGGAAAAAAAGGATATGTACCATCGGGAAGACGTTTAAGATAATCACGGTTGCAAATCTTTGAAACATCCATCCTAGACTTCACATTGTCTTTTGTCTTTCCCGGGACGTTTAACACTGTATTCATGATGTTGTCAAAGAAGTTCTTTTCAACATGCATCACATCGAGGTTGTACCTTAATAAATGATCCTTCCAATACGGCAAATCCCAAAATATACTCTTCTTGTGCCAGTTATGAGCTTCCTCTACACCACAAACTGGTTCTTGCCAAGAGTCCTCCACAATCAGGAGTCTTCTCAGCACCAAAATCTCTCAACTACTCCAATATAGTACGACCGTCTATCTCATCAATTGGAGCATCAAACACTTGTTTATTTTTCTTAAATAATCTTTTAGACCGACGAAAGGGATGGCCGTCCGGTAGAAACCTTCTATGGGAATCAAACCAACATGGCTTTCTTCCATTCCTCAATTAGAAAGCGTCAGTGTTGTCTTGGCAAAACGGGCACGATAATCTTCCATGAGTAGTCCATCCAGATAGCATACCGTATGCTGGGAAATCGCTAATAGTCCATATAAGGACCACACGCATATGAAAATTCTACTGCCGTGAAACATCAAACGCTTCGACACCGTGACTCCATAGCATTTGTAACTCATAAATCAATGGCTGGAGGAATACATCAAGTGATCTCTTCGGATGCTCAGGGCCGGGAGTAAGAACGGAGAGGAATAAAAACTCTCGACGCATGCACATACCAGAGGGCAAATTGTACGGTGTTACGATTACGGGCCACAAAGAATACTGCCTTCCATGCTTCCCAAATGGGTTGAAACCATCCGTACTTAACCCGAGGTACACATTTCTTGACTTGTATGCAAAATCCGGATACAACATTTGAAAATGTTTCCACGTTTTTGCATCTGAAGGATGTGTAATCTCTCCATCTTGACGATGCTCTGCATGCCATCTCATTTCTTCTGTTGTTCGCGCAAATTGATATAACCTCTTTAACCTTGTTGTCAATGGTAAGTACCACATACGTTTATATGGAATTGGAACTCTGCCACCAGTATCCTGATACCGTGGTTTACGACAAAATTTACATCTTCTCCGGTCTTTGTCTTCTCTCCAATATAGCATACTGTTGTCGATGCATACATCTATCACCTAATACGGCATACCAAGACCAGCTACAAGTTTCTGTATCTCGTAGTATGATGCAGGTGCCTGATTATCTTCAGGCAAAATATCTTTCACAAAATATGCTATCGCATCAACACACTCTTCCGCCAAATTGAAGTTCGTCTTAAGGGTCATCAGTCTACTAGCAGTTGATAAAGGGGAATGTATGTCTCTACACCCATGATATAATGGTTGCTTCCCTGCGTCTAACATATCAAAAAATCTTCTAGCTTCTTCATTTGGTTCTTCTACTCTATCCTCCCCTATTACGATCGATGGCAAATTCTCTCTAAACGCATCATGAACCATCTCAACGGTACCTACACCAAAATCTACTTTCGTTCTATGTTTGCCTAAGCTATCTGTTATATGTTCACCTAAGCTATCCGTTCTATGTTCGCCTAAGCTATCCGCAACATATGGTGCACTGCTACTACTACCACCATCATAATTAGTTTCTCCATGAAAAAACCAAATTTTGTATCCCGGCATAAAACCATGTGTATACAAGTGATGCCAAACTTGTTCTACCTTAACATTACGCGAATTGCAACAATTTAAACATGGACATTTTATCTCCGGTCGATTCCCGACAACCGCCATGAACTCGCATATACCTCGTGCATAACTTTCATTTAATGTCTTCGACTCCGGATCATACATCTCTTCATCCATCCACGATCTATAATATCTAGAAGATGACATCTCCCTCTCTTCACGATTTTTTTCTAACAAATATTTGGTTGAAAGTTGTTGTTGTTGTGAGTGAATGAAGATGTGTGGAATCATATATATAAATACGCTGACCGTCGGAAATCTGTCGGAAAAGCGTCGGAAAGCCAACGGATATAATAACGGCTATATAACGGCTATTTTTCCGACAGATTTTCGACAACTAGTTGGGTGTCTGTCGAAAATCTGTCGGAAAATATTAACGGTAATATTGACGTTCGTATTTTCCGACGGATTCCCGACAAACAACTGGAATCTCCTCCGGCGTCGGCACCGGCTAGTTACACGGTCCAATAATCCGACTGATTTCCGACGGTTTTCTTATCAGTCGGAAATAATTCCGACAGATTGCCGACGGAATTGAAAAATTTCAGTTCCGTCGGAAATCGGTCGGTATACCGTCGGTAACTTTCCGACGGAATCACTTCCGTCGGAAATTCTGTCGGTTTTGCGGCTGTTTTCTTGTAGTGTTCGTTGTAAACTTTAAAATATTATATAGATATCTTTGAACCCCTAACTTTTTAAATTTTTGTGTCACAACTCTGATACTTTCAATTATTACAAATACACTCCTAACTTTCCCATTGTCTAATATAAATACCTCTACATTAATCCTTAATCTTTGCAATATCATTCAGACGATCCAAAACTTGTTGCATCAATGGTCGTTTCTTTTTGTCCCCCTCGATGCATCTTCTTATGAGTGATGCCATCCGTGTCACTGCCTTCACAGGATAATCTTTCCCAAGTCTTGGATCGATAATTTCTCGGATTTTGTCTTTATCATACAAAAAGGACTCCCTCCAAACAACTAAGTTTCGCTTCTCCCTTTCTGTATCAAAAGCTTTGAGACCAGTTAAGAGCTCAAGCAAGATCACGCCAAATGTGTAAACATCGGTCTGCATTACACAATGACCTACATACATCACACATTTTGTCTTAGCATTCAACACTAAAAGATGAAACAGAATTTCTAAAACAAAAATTAAAGATTTTGGCGTACCTGTTATTGCAATTTCAGGAGCTAAGTATCCAAATCCTCCCTTGAATCGAATTACTTCGTCCTCCGAACATTGTTGGTTTGTTTCAATATTAAACAATTTTGCATTGTATTCCTGATGAAATCCAAGACTTAGGTATGAATTTCTATTATCATATGATTATAAGAAGTAGAAAAATAAGGAAATAAATTCATTACCTCATCAAGCATAATGTTATGCATTCTTAGTTCTAGATGCATCGTGCTGTTCTTGACCGAATGGATAAATGCAAGACCTTGAGCTATTCCAATGGCTATTTTAACCCGTATATCCCATGGCAACACCTCTTCTTCTTCTGTTGAGAGAAACAACAAAACTATATACATAAAGCAAAATTTTCTATACCGATTTATAAAGTGGATATTAAAAGAGATCTTAACTTCCTAATATGTGACGGTCCAAACTTCCTTTGTGTAAGTATTCGAAAACCAAGAAATGTGATTCTTTATCTTCAGAACAGTAACCCAAAAGTTTGACCAAGTTTGGATGAGAATTTTCCCATAGAGTCTTCGCTTTTGCCTAAACTCATAGCTTCTTTAATAAGTAACAAATGTAACAAAAAAAAATTTTTAAAAAAAAAAAAAACTTGAGTGAAAATTGGACACACTTTACTTACCATCCACTCTTGTATAGTCTTTGATTGATCTATAAGACATTTCATGACAGAAACAGCAATGCCAGTTTTAGTTCTTGCTGGAGCAAATGTGGTCTCATTGATGCATCCTTTGTAGAATGTTCGAACAATGCCATCGTCTTCAGTTACGACTCTGCCTCGTTTAAATTTCTTTGTTGCTTTTTCCAATTCCTTGAAGCTGAAGACTCTAAGATTCTTGTTTTCTGCCTCCACATTTCATAAAAATTTGAGTGAGACGTATTTAAACATTATATGTAAACAAATGTGAAACAGAGATGTACCTGATATTTGAGGATTGAGAAGAGGTTGGTAAGCATATGAACAAGTTTGTTTTTTGAAAGGATTAAGGCTGTTTCCCATTATTTAATATAAAAAATCTGTATATTTTTGGTTTTTGAGAATCTCAACACATCTTAATTTGGGTTTTATGAAGAGTTTATGAATGATTCAAGTGTCAAAGAATCTTTAAGAACAAATTGGACTGCTTCAGATTTCAACACGTTTGATGAGACAATTGCTCAGTTAGGCCACATAAACAAAGGAAAACGAGAAACCAACAATATTAACTATAACTATATCCATTTAAGGCAAATATGGGAAAACATTTTATCAGAGTCAAAGAATTACATATAGGAGTTTTAGTCCATTTTAGTAAGTTATTGACTTATTGCTTTCGTTGGTGAGAAACTAGAGGCCTGATCTATGACTTATTCTAAGCTAAGAATATACTTTAGTTCTTTTTTTATAAAATAGTTTACAACGTACACATTAGTCTTTAATCTTTGCAATATCATTCAAACCATCAAAAACTTGTTGCATCGATGGTCGTTTCTTGACGTCCAACTTGATGCATCTTTTGATGAGTTTGCCCATCTGCGTAGCTGCATTCACGGGATAATCGTTTCCAAGTCGAGGATCGATTATTTCTCGGATTTTATCTTTATCGGACAAGAAAGGTTTAGATAAGATTAAGCTTTGCTTAATCTTGTTCTTTGCTCCATCTGAAGCTTTTAAACCAGTTAGAAGCTCAAGCAAGATCACACCAAATGTATACACATCACTTTTCATTCCCAAATGACCTTAATACATTACACAATTGTTTTAAATATTGAACCATGAATGATTAACTAGAGAGGTTTTGTAGAAAAAAAATTTTGAAGATTTTGGTGTACCTGAGATTGCATATTCAGGAGGTGTATAATCATTTCTTCCAATGAATATAGTCGAGATACTTTCTTCTACCAAATATAGTTTGTTTGATCCAAGATAAAACAATTTTGCATTGTATTGCTGATGAAATCCAAACTTGGGATTTAAGTTTTGTAAGAATAAAAACAATAAGAACACAAAGAGTGAATTAGAGTCAGTATTACCTCGTCAAGCATAATGTTACACATTCTGAGTTCTCGATATAGCGCGCTGGTCTTGACCGAATGTAGAAATGCAAGACCTTGAGCTGCTCCTATAGCAATCTTAATCCGTATTTCCCACGGTAATGCCTCTTCTTCTTCTTCTAATGAAAGAAAAAGTAAACTTACATGTAAAGCAAAATTGTCTAGACCGATTTTTAGAAATGGACCTATTGATTAGAGAGATCTTAACTTCCGAATATGTGACGGTCCAAACTTCCTTTGTGCAAGTATTCGAAAACCAAGAAGGATTTGTTATCTTCACAACAGTAACCTAAGAGTTTGAGTAAATTGGGATGAGAAATCTCTCCCAGAGACTTCACTTCTTCCTGGAACTCAAATAGTTAGGTTTCACTAGGTGAAATACGGATATTTTTAATCATTGATTTTAAGGTCTTGCTACAAAAAAAAATATACATATTAGTATAAAATAATGCTTTAAACATGAACAGATTTTGCTTACCTTCCACTCTTTCTGAGCCTGTGAACTATTTTCTTGAACACATTCCATGACAGAAACAGCAATGCCGGTTTCAGTTCTTGATGGAGAAAATGTTGTCTCATTGATGTAACCTTTGTATGTTAGAAGATAGGCACTATCAGTACCATTAAGTCTGGTCACGTATTCTTTAAATTTCTTAGTTGCCTTCTTCAATTCCGCTAAGCTGAACACTTTCAAATTCTTCTGTTCTTGGTCCACTTTTTCATATAAAAATATAAATTTCAATTACATATATATGTAAAGAAAAGTAAAGTAGATTTAAGAAAACAGAGATGTACCTGAAATTGGAGGGATGGTGAGAGCAATTGAAGGAGGTTGTTCTTTGAGAGGGTTTAGGCAGTTTCCCATTGTTGATGGAGATGATAAAAATCTGTACATTCTTTGTTCCAAGATTTTTGTTTATGAGGTTGAAAATTGTAGGGGTCAAAACTCCCCTAGAAGAATCGATAAACCAAACGGCTAAACGCACGTTGAATCGGCTCAGCGATCGAGCCCAGAAGACGAAGGCCCGTTAAGCGATCCATTAAGGGCCCATTAGCGATTTGTCAAAGGCCCAACAACAATTCTTTAGTATTCCACTTACGGTATGAACAGTAGCGTGTTACTGTTCATACCGCCTTCTTTTTACTATAAATAGGCATGTACCCCTTCACTTGAGGGGGATCCGAAATTTCTGGTAAAAACACTGTTTACAGCTCTGATCTTGATGAATAAGAACCCTAATTCATAGTCTAATTCTATCATCCTCTAAGTGTTTGAAAACCCTAAAGAAACTCTATTTCAAACGAATCTTCACAAATTCGATTGTGTGATTAATCCAGCACGCACAATTTGGCGCTAGAAGGAGGGGGGCTCGCAACACTAGCTTCATACACGAAACAGACACTTAGACGAATTCGCAAGATGTCAATAGCGAACCCGCAGTCTCCAGCGGCCGAAGATACAGGTCCAAGCGAGCCCATTGTGGCTGGGCTGATCAACCAGTCCGCATTGGAGGCGGAAGCAAGCAGACCTGTCCCGACAGAGAACCAGGCAACCGCCAATACAAACACGGCCGACCCGTCCACACCAGGAGATTTCGGTCAACTCAAAGTAATGCTCGAACAGTTGCTCAAGCAGTCGCAAAACCAGGAAACGATCAACAGCAACCTAACTGCTGAAATCAGGGCCTTGTCGACAACTCGTCAGTCTCGAGGGCTACCTCAAGGTAACGCGCTTCGCGTCGCCCCGCTCGCTCTTAACTTCTCCCAGGCGGCGGCGGCATCGCCATCGGCTCGGGGCACTCGCGAAGATCATACGCCTACACCTCTCAGAGACGGAACCGTTTTCGCTGCAGGCGCTCCCGGCGGCATACCTGCAATCGCAGACAATTTAGAAGGGCGAGAATTCGGAGCAGCTCGGCCCAGTCGACCGACTAGTCGTCTCCAGAGTCGGGACGAGGGCGAAATCGCAGAAAATACGCGATGGATGGAACAAGCTGAAGCCCTAACCGCCCGTAGAGCTGTCGATTCGCAGGGAACGGAAATGGACGAGCTCAGAGCCGTCTTGCAGCAGAACACTCGCGATCTCAAGGATATGAGGTCACAGATCCATCGCGCAACCAGCAAGGCGCCGGAACTCGACCGCGTTCTTGAGGAAGCTCGCACCACTCCTTTTACCGAGCGAATAACAAAGGCGCGTTTATCTGACCCAGGGAAGCTCAAGATTCCTATCTATGAGGGAAAGGGCGACCCCACGGAGCATATCAGAGCATTCTCAATCGCAATGGGGCGAGCTAATTTCAGGCTCGATGAAATCGATGTTGGTTGCTGCCTCCTCTTCGTGGAGCATCTCCAAGGGGCGGCCCTCTATTGGTTCACGGGGATGAAAAGGAACTCTGTTGACAGCTTCGCCCAACTCTCCGAGGCCTTCCTAAAGCAGTATTCCGTCCTAATCAAACGCAGGTCATCGGAGGTGGACCTTTATACTATAACGCAAGCGGCCGGCGAGCCCTTGGGAGTTTTCATTGAACGCTTCAAAGCGATGCTTATTCAGGTAAAAGGGATTGACGACAGATCCGCCCTGAGTGCCCTGCGAAAAGCTTTGTGGTACAGCTCGGATTTCCGAAAAGAGATGACGATAAACGAGCCCTCGTCAATTCAAGATGCGCTTCATCGCGCTAACGACTTCGCAAGAAGCGAAGATGAAACCAAAATCCTGAGCCATAAGCATGGAAAGGCCAGGAATCCTAGTCCGCTGGAAGTCCCAGTCGCGACAAAGAGGAAGCCGGGAAATTTCGTACAACATGAAGGAGGTTTCAAGGGGGCCCATAACTACCAGGTGGACTCGCCCGGCTACGGTCGAGGAAGAGGGCGAGGCCGCGGAAGAGGCGCCCCTGGTCGCGCTAGCGGCAACCCTTGGCCGAGAATATCGCAGTATGACGAGTCTGCTTATTGCGACTTGCATAAGATGGAGGGACACTCGACGTCTAACTGCAGAGTCCTCGGCATGCGACTCGCAGCAAAGTTGGCCGCCGGCGAGCTCAAAGGAAACATCAATGTTAACGATTTTCAGCTCGATCAATTCGACGATGCAAGAGAGGGGGACGGCCCGTCGGGAGACAACAGGAATAATAAGCGATACCGACGAAACGACGAGGCCCACCTCGACCGACGAAACGGTAATGATGGCCGGAGCGCCTCGAAACAGAAAATCTGCAACATGATCATGGGCGGCTCGCGCTACTGCTCTAACACCGTCTCGTCGATCAAAGCCTATCAGAGAAGAGCGGAGGTAGGGGCAAACAAACCCGAACCGTCGAAGTTCCCAAACGACGTCATCCAGTTCGAAGAGAATGAGGTCGATGACATCGACAAACCTCATGACGACCCGCTTGTCATCCGACTCTCCGTCGCAGGATGGGACACGGGTCGCGTTTTAATCGACACTGGGAGCACAGTCGACATCATTTTCGTAGACGCTCTGAAGCGCATGGAAATTGACCTCGCACAAGTCGAATCCTATCCTAAGCCATTGACCGGATTCAATGGTGAGACGACGATGACACTCGGTACGGTCAAGCTTCCTGTAAGCGCGGAAGGTGTGACTAAAATAGTCGAGTTCGCAGTCTCGAACAACCCGGCAATTTACAATGTGATAATGGGAACCCCTTGGCTAAACTCGATGCGCGCCGTCGCCTCAACGTATCATCTCTGTCTTAAGTTTCCAACAAAGGGCGGAGTCAGAACAATCAGAGGAAGTCAGTCGGCGTCAAGATCTTGTTTCATGACCGCGCACAAACTAAGAACTCAGGCGACAGTGCCGATCCCAAGCGAGCCGCGGAAAAAGATTAAGACAGACAGGGAGCCCGTCAAGGAAATCTCAAACCTCTTATAGCAGCTACAGGTCGCGGAATCCGCTGAAGCTAGAGGAACGGGCCCGACCTGCGAGCCTGTCATATCGGTTTGTATAAACGACAAATTCCCAGAGAAATACGTAGAGATAGGCGCGACACTTGACAAAGCCGTCAGGCTCGACCTCATCGAATTCCTCAAGAAAAACGTCGGTACATTCGCATGGTCCGCGGGAGACATGCCTGGGATCGATATCGACATCATCAGTCACGAGTTAAACGTGGACTCGACCTACAAACCGATAAAGCAAAAGCGAAGGCGACTAGGTCCTGAAAGGGCTCAAGCGGTAAATGACGAAGTAGACAAACTCTTGCAGGCCGGCTCGATTTCTGAGGTCAGATATCCAGAATGGCTTGCGAACCCAGTCGTCGTGAAGAAGAAAAGTGGTAAGTGGCGAGTCTGTGTAGACTTCACAGATTTGAATAAGGCATGCCCTAAAGACAGTTTCCCTCTTCCTCACATCGACCGCCTCGTCGAGGCGACATCTGGAAACAAGTTGTTGTCCTTTATGGACGCCTTCTCTGGCTATAATCAGATCTTCATGCACCCCGGCGATCGCGACAAAACATCTTTCATCACAGACCGCGGAATCTATTGCTACAAAGTCATGCCCTTTGGACTTAAGAATGCTGGGGCGACTTATCAGCGATTGGTAAATAAAATGTTTGCGGACTTACTCGGCAAAACGATGGAGGTTTACATTGACGACATGCTCGTCAAATCACTCGAGGAAAAGGACCACGTCGGCCACCTCGCAGTGTGCTTTGCGTTATTAAACAAGTATAACATGAAGCTGAATCCGGCTAAGTGTCGTTTCGGTGTAACGTCCGGCGAGTTCCTCGGCTATATGGTTACTCGTCGCGGGATCGAGGCAAATCCAAAACAAATCGACGCACTCATCCAGATGCCTTCGCCAAAAACGAGAAGAGAAGTCCAGCGACTAAACGGCAGAGTCGCGGCCTTGAACCGGTTCATCTCGCGCTCTACTGATAAGTGTTTACCTTTTTATGAAACGCTCAAGGATAAGAAGGGGGCAGCTCGACAAGATTTCGAGTGGACTGAAAAATGTGAAGAAGCCTTCCAGAAGTTGAAGCAGTATCTCGCGACTCCACCATTTCTGACAAAGCCGATTGCTGGCGAACCGCTCTATCTTTACATCGCGGTCTCGACCTCGGCAGTTAGTGGGGTTCTGATTCGCGAAGACGGCACCGAACAAAAGCCTGTTTTCTATATTAGCAAGTCGCTAATCGATGCAGAAACAAGATATCCTTTGACGGAGAAACTCGCACTCGCAGTTATTACGTCGGCTCGAAAGCTTCGACCGTATTTTCAATCACATTCGATCGTGGTACTAAGTACTTTTCCACTGCGCGCTGTTCTCCACAGTCCGACTCAGTCCGGGCGACTCGCCAAATGGGCGATCGAGCTAAGCGAGTTTGATATCGAGTATCGCAGTAGGACGACGATCAAGGCACAGGTATTGGCCGACTTTTTAATCGAACTGCCGGAGGCGGAAGCCTCGCCCGAAATCGAAGACGCACTTGCGGACAGTTCTGCATCCCAAGTCTGGCAGCTGCACGTCGACGGCTCGTCATCTAAACACGGATCGGGAGTAGGCATTCAACTATCGTCAGACGGAAAATCTCTAGAGCAATCGTTCTGCCTTGGTTTCAAGGCATCGAACAACGAGGCCGAATACGAGGCCCTTCTCGCAGGTCTTCGATTGTCTAAAGCGTTGAAAATAACAAGGATAGAAGCTTTTTGCGACTCTCAGCTCGTCGTAAATCAGTTCAACGGCGAATACGCAACAAAGGACGAGCGCATGGAAGCATACCTCGCTCTCGTCAAAACTTTAACAGCTGAATTCGATTTGTTCACCTTGATAAGAATTCCAAGGTCGGAAAACTCCCAAGCAGATGCCCTCGCATCACTCGGCTCGACCGCAAAGCTAGATAAAGATCTTCAAAGAATTGTCAAGGTCGAATTCATTGAAGAGCCGTGACGACAGATAGTGACAGATAACGGTTCGCAATTCATATCTAAGCGGTTCGAACTTTTCTGCGATAAGTGGAAAATAAGAATCAGCAAGTCAACGCCTCGCTGCCCGCAAGGCAACGGCCAGGCAGAATCGTCAAACAAAATACTTATCCATGGCCTAAAGACTCGACTCGACGCTAAGAAGGGTCGTTGGGCAGATGAACTTGAAGGCGTTTTATGGTCTTGTCGAACAACACCGCGACGCGCTACGGGCGAGACGCCTTTCGCCCTTGTCTACGGAACAGAATGTGTGATTCCTCCTGAAGTCTATTTTCCAGGAGTTCGCCGACGATTGCTTCCAGAACAGGAAGGTCTCAATCATCTCCTCATGCTCGACGAACTCGACCTTATCAACGAAAGGCGCGACCAAGCACTTATAAAAATGACCGAATATCAAATTGCAGCATCCAAGTATTACAACTCCAAGGTGCGAGTTCGGCGTTTTTACGAAGGAGACCTCGTCCTTCGCGCAGTATTTCAAAACACTGCCGAGCCCAATGCCGGCAAGCTCGGCGCTCACTGGGAAGGACCTTATCAGATCACAAAAGTAGTTCGCCCGGGCGTCTACGAAATCGCCAACATGAATGGCGAGATGATCCCGAGTTCCTGGAATGCGCGACATCTGAAGAAATATCACTGCTAAAAATACTAAGTCATTAGACTTGAACTACGACGCGACTTGATCCCTTCATTGGGTACGTAGGCAGCTCGTTTTCGGACGAGTTCAGTTGCCCCCTTGTTCAAAAAAAAAAAAAAAAAAAAAAAAAAAGGGGGGAGTGGGTCCGTATATTCATACTCCCACTCGCAATATGTAACGACTTAAGGTTTTAACCAAGTCTTATTCGCTCAACTCGCTAAACGACTTCGGTCTAAACGCGATAATCGATTCGCAATAAGCTAAGGTTTTAACCAAGTCTTATTCGCTCAACTCGCAAAACGACTTCGGTCTAAACGCGACAAGTCGACTCGCTATACGACTTCGGTCTAAACGCGACAAGTCGACTCGCTAAAACGACTTCGGTCTAAACGCGATAATCGATTCGCAATAAGCTAAGGTTTTAACCAAGTCTTATTCGCTAAACTCGCTAAACGACTTCGGTCTAAACGCGACAAATCGACTCGCTAAACGACTTTGGTCTAAACGCGACCAGTCGACTCGCAAAACGACTTTGGTCTAAACGCGACAAGTCGACTCGCTAAACGACTTCGGTCTAAACGCGACAAGTCGACTCGCTAAACGACTTCGGTCTAAACGCGACAAGTCGACTCGCTAAACGACTTCGGTCTAAACGCGGAAACTCGCTAAACGACTTAACTGTCTAAAACGCGAGATCAATAACAATTAGGCGTCATTATGGCCATAATGGCGACCTGATTAAAACTTCATCATCATTATGAAGTATACTCATACATCCTCAATGGATAAAGCGCGCTATATAAATTTAGAGTTCATTACTGGGATAGACGTATTCAGTGCGAGTATTGTCCGTTAGCCGGGGTGTCCATCTCGCGAGTCCATCTCGGGATAGACACATTCAGTAGAATGTGTCCGTTAGCCAGGATGTTTGACTCGCAAACCCAGTCTTTACCTTAACAGACTGGTCGAACTTAGCAAATATATATTTGCTTGGACAAGATATATTCAGTAGAATATAACCAGGATGTTCGTCTAAGCGTCTTAAAACCGCATCGGGTCTTAAAACCGCATCGCGTCTTAAAACCGCATCGCCTCTAAGCGTCTTAAAACCGCATCGCGTCTTAAAACCGCATCATTTCTATGGCCTTAGACAAGCTCTAACAGGCCTCGTCAACAAACTAATAATCGAAAATATAGTTAAAAAATTGCTTAAGGGCATTCATATAAATCTGCTCGACCAACTCGGCATAAAAATGTTGTTACTAGTTGGATAAAGCCATCCAGGCACAAAAACAAAAATCGAGTCAATAAAGCCTTAAGCAAAAACAAAAACTAATCCTTCTGTTGCTGTCCGGACTAGGCGACAGTCTCGCCATCTTCGGCCTCTTTGTCATCAGAAGCCAGCTCGCCCTCTTCGACAACTTGTTCTTCGGCTGGAGTAATGATAGCAGCCGAACTCGCAGCCTCGCCGTCCTTGGGCTCTGGTTCCGAAGGAGCCTGTTCGCGAAGAGGTTCAGTTGGTGCGTCTGGGATCGGAGCAACGGTCTCATCAGCTTCGTCCGACACGCTCTCGTCTAACTCCTCACTCGCGCTTCGCAAGCGCATACCAAGAGAGCCATCGTTCGACCCAGAAGCTGCATTTATACCAACAGACTTAGCAACAACTTCGATTCGCGGAGACGCAACTATATCCGCTACTCTAATGGGGACAACATAGTTCTTACCCAAGGTCTTTCTCAATTCGAGTGTTATCGCATCAAAGATCTCGTCGGCTTTTCCGAGCGACGCCTTGTGTTCAGCTAAAAGGGCACGCTCGGCCTTGGGATCGAAGGCCTCCTCTGCTTCAACATTCTCCATGTCGTCAAGGAGCTGGAGATTAGCCTCCGCTTGTGCAAGATAGACCATTTTCCTAATCGGCTTCTTCATCATCTGTTGAAACAGCTCGTAAGCCCGGTTAAGCTGGCCTTGCACTTCGGCGGCCGCAGATCGCCTCGCAGAAGAGACAGCCTCTTCAAGATCCTGCTCGCGACTCGCCTTCAGAGCAGATAGCTCTTTCGCCAGCTCGGCGTTGTTTTCCTCAACCTTCTCCTTCTCCTTGCCGACTCTGTGAAGGTGCACGCCCAGGTCGTCTGAGCTCTTCTTGTACATATCTCGCTCAGCAGCAAGATTTCTCATTTGGGCCGCGACGTTTTCCTTCTCGACCTCTTCTCTCTGCCTGGCCTCGCCTATAAAGAGCTCCTTAGACCTCGAGTCTTGATCATACGACATGATCAGCCTGTTGAAATGGGCGATGGCCTGCGAAGAAGTTGACAGTATGAAAAATAAAGCCAAGTGAAAAAGAAAGAATAAAATGTGGAATTACCTTGGCCTGGCGAGACGCGAACTCCTTGTAGAGCTCGCTCTTTACCAGCCTTTCCGGGATCGGCATACGATCGCCCGGATATGTAACCTTAGCCATCATGGCGGCTGCGGCTAAGGGATCAGTGTAAAGCCCATCCGAACTTCCAGGAATAGTTTGCCCTGGGGACAGAGCCGGCAGCTCGCGACGAGATTTCTTCTTCTCGCCAACTTTACCTTTGCCTTTCTCAGAGGCAGAAGATCGTTTTCTCTTCCGATGCAGTTGGGCCTCAGGCTCGGCGGGCTCGTCAGTAATGGTAGTTGGCTGTAAAGTAATAACAGCCAACGCACCACTCGCAGCTACAGCAGCCGCTTCGTCGCCCACAGCAGTGGGAGTAGTATCTTTGTCGACGCTCCGCTCGGACGTCTCGACGATAGAATCAGTGGCCTTCGGGTCGGCCTTTCTCTTAGCCTTCTCGGCTTTTCTCTTGGCGAGATCGCGGAAAGTGAGCTTGGGAGGCATTATGTCTAAATCGTCGGACTCGCTTTGTTCGACTTCTTCTTCTTCGTCGTAGGAAATAAACTCGCGAGCTCGAACAACTCTTCGAAGATTGAAGTGACGATTCCAAAGGCACTTCCGAGCCTTCAATTTATTGACCAAATCGTCGATGTTGGCAACAAGAGTGAAAAGCAGTCTGCTAGCTGTAAAAACAAATTAACAGAAAAGTTAGTATAAAACACAAGGGGGGCAGTTCGCGCAGTAAACATTCGAGAAAATCTACCAAGTGTCCCCCACTTCGCCACCACTAAGTGTTCATCCTCGGCCGACGCGGCCGATATCGGCACGAAGAAAAAATACTTTCTCCAGCTATGATCTTTGTTTGGGAAGTCGTCCAGTATTTTATAAAGGGAACGACTCGCCAGATTGTAGTACTTCATGCCACCCGGGTTTGATTGCTTGCGCCATTCAAGAAGGTTGTGTAGATGGCGAACTCCGATGGGCTCGCGACATTCGGCTGCCCGCGTCGTAATTCCCACCAATTGGCGAATCCCTCTTAAGTTGATTTGCGCGAGCGCGATTTTGTGAACCCGCGCGAATCGGAGAATCAGCGCAGGAATGGGGAACGTGAGGAAACACTCCTTAAACCAACACGCATAGGCGGTAAACGTGCCGGCAGGGGGATCGTCTTCTCGCTGCTCGATAGAAGGCGCGATCAGTTCGACCGAGTCGGGAATTCGGCACTCTGAGCGATAGTCTTCCAGGAAGTCCTCATCGCACCAAGAAGAACCTGGAGGCGGGCGTTGCTTTCGCCTCGATCTCTTTTTCTTCTGGACAACCTCGGCCAACCCGCACGCAGCCCAAGCTTCCAGTCTCTCCTTTTCTACTAAAGAGTTGTACGACCAGTTGCCTTCTTCGATCTTTACTTGGAGAGGCAGCTCGGCAGGACTAAGGGACTCGTCGCGGAGTTGTGGGATTTCCACAACCAGTCTTCGCCCATCAGTGGTCGAGGCCTCGCCAATTTGCGAAGGATGGATGAAGTAGACTCCCTTGTCTCGCGACTTTGTCTTAAGACGGGAGTAGGATAAGAGAATAGTTCGACAAGAGGAGAATGGCCTCCAGCTCGATCTTCTCGACTAATGGGACTCGCTTCCTCGCGGCCTGAAGGACTCGCTTCCTCTTGACCACGGAGCCTACTACAACTCGAACTCGCATCTACAATCGACTCGCTATCAGGAGAATACTCCCAGGCCAATTTTCCCTTCTCGGGGAGTTCGGCAGACTTCGCGGATGCAAAAGAACTAGACGACATCTTTCTTTGGATCAAAACTTTAAGTTTTTTTCAGTTTTCTGAAGAACACTGCGGCGGCGATGAAGAACACTGCGGTGGCGAAGTGATGGGACGGCAAAATTCCTATCTAATACTCGAAAGAAAAAACAGAGAAGGGAGAGAGAGAGCGAACCTGTTTTTTCGGAGGAATGAGAATAATGAGAAGTATCAAGGGAGCGTTGCCTCTTATAAGGAAATTTTCGACGGTTCGACTTTCGAGGTGGGCCTCATTTCTTAATGGGCCCAAAGATTCTGGACTCAGAAGATCAGTTTCGCGAGATTGATCCAAATCAATGGTCCCACAATTGTTATCTGGCCCTAAATGCGACTCCGCGGGCTCCTCCTCGATTTGTTTCGCGACTCCATAGTTTCAATATTCTCAGGATTTTTACCTTCAAAGAATCGCGCGACCTCGCGACTTCACTAACGAATAAACCTGCGACTTCAGCATCTTGCAACTCGCGACTCCATCTCAATGGTTCAGTCGCGACTTTCTCTCCGTGAAAATCAACTCGCGACTCCATCTCAATGGTTCAGTCGCGACTTTCTCTCCGTGAAAATCAACTCGCGACTCCATCTCAATGGATCAGTCGCGACTTTCTCTCCACAGAAATCAACTCGCGACTCCATCTCAATGGTTCAGTCGCGACTTTCTCTCCGTAAAAATCAACTCGCGACTCCATCTCAATGGATCAGTCGCGACTTTCTCTCCGTGAAAATCAACTCGCGACTCCATCTCAATGGATCAGTCGCGACTTTCTCTCCACAGAAATCAACTCGCGACTTCGACTCAGCGGACAGCTTGCGACTTCGTCCCACCAAATCAAGTCGCAAGTCTCTTCATCTGCTTTGAACTCGCGACTTCGTATCATCAAATCAAGTCGCAAGTTCTCTCCGTCTTAATCAACTCGCAACACCGGATCTTATTCATCAAATCAACTCACTTAGCAGATTCAGAACGTATTCATCTCGCCACTTCACTGAGGTCAAAGCCACCTCCAAGCGAGACAAGCTTGTACCCGAATCATTACGTATGCCAATGGCCAATGCTGCGACTCAAGGCGAAGAGGCTCAAGCGCGCTCTTTTCCTTGTCTTGGTTTTTTACCCATTGGGTTTTACAAGATAAGGTTTTTAACGAGGCCTTGGCTCTCTCTTCTTCCTCTCCAAAAGCCCAAATCGACTCGCAACATCGCCACTCCTTGAACAAATCGACTCGCAACGTCGCCACTCCTTGAACAAATCAACTCGCGACCTCGCGACATCTCTGCTCGAACGAATCGACTCGCGACCTCGCGACATCTCCCTTCGGCAGACGATCTCACGCTCTACGCGACCAGCTCGCGACTTCGCAAATCTAAAGTCAAACTGTTTAAACATCACCTCGGACGGCTCGCCAAATCGCCTCCTGAACTCATCAACGCCATATTCAACTCGTTACGGTCTAAACGGGAATCGATTCTGGGACACCCTTACTTCAACATTTTTAGTTTACTAAAAGTGTTGAACTGGGGGGCTAACTGTAGGGGTCAAAACTCCCCTAGAAGAATCGATAAACCAAACGGCTAAACGCACGTTGAATCGGCTCAGCGATCGAGCCCAGAAGACGAAGGCCCGTTAAGCGATCCATTAAGGGCCCATTAGCGATTTGTCAAAGGCCCAACAACAATTCTTTAGTATTCCACTTACGGTATGAACAGTAGCGTGTTACTGTTCATACCGCCTTCTTTTTACTATAAATAGGCATGTACCCCTTCACTTGAGGGGGATCCGAAATTTCTGGTAAAAACACTGTTTACAGCTCTGATCTTGATGAATAAGAACCCTAATTCATAGTCTAATTCTATCATCCTCTAAGTGTTTGAAAACCCTAAAGAAACTCTATTTCAAACGAATCTTCACAAATTCGATTGTGTGATTAATCCAGCACGCACAAAAATGATTAAGTGTGAAAGTGGCTTCATAAAGTTTGGATACTGCCTCATAATTCAACCTTTTGAAAAGTCAATTTCTCACTCAAAGCCAAAGCAAAACCACAGTACTATTTACTAAGTGTATATGCAATTTTAGGCAAATTCTTGGAAAAAAAGCTACGGCCCCAAATCTAAGCTCAAGCCTTTTCACGAAATTCTGAAGCTAAGAGTGTTTCTTCTAATGCACTATAATTATAATTAGGCTTCGTTTGTTTCTATAGCTTTTAACAGAGTTTATCACTCTGCTTTTATGTTCGGATATACAATTTTGTTTTTCATAAAGCAAATTTCATCAAATGGCAAAAAAAGGCTTCAATTGTTTCACTGTCAACATTTTTAATCTGCCTTTTGTTTTAAATCAAGATGTTCTGGATTGAGATCTGACTAATTTTTGTAGGGTCAATGAAGTCGTCTTCACCGAATTTTGTTAAGACCTAAAGCGTGTGTGACATCATTTTGATTTGTCAAACGTAAACGAAAGTTTCCAATGAAAATAAACTTGAAGAGAAATGGAATAATAGGAAAGTCGGCTATTACGTGACTATGTTCAATACATACCTGAACTTTACTATGGTGCGAAAACATTCTTCAGTTAAAAGCAATTTTGAATTTTATGTACCCAAACTTAGTTTTTTGTGCGGATTCATACCTGAGCAATAATTTTTTTAATTAATTTTTTTTTTTCATTTTTCTTTTTTTAGTTATAAGTTCTTAGTCAAAATTTTTGATTAAACTAATGAAATAGTAAACTTTTTCTATATAAAATATTTTAAAATTATAAAACGCTAAAAACTTTAGACAAAACGCTTAAATTTGCTACAATTGTGTTAGTATCTACTCCCTCTGTTTCATGAAGATAAATTTTTTGGTTTTTTTGAGTTTGTTTCATGAAGATAAATTTTCATCATTTATTAATAAGAAATTGTAATTTCCACAAAAAAAATTCAAATATTATTGGTTGAGATGTTTTGAAAACTGTTTATTGTAGAAATCAATGCAATTATTAGGGATAATTATGATGTTTTCTTAATATGTGTGAAAAATTCAAAAAAATTATATTGGTGGAACAGGGGAGTATAATTTAGTTTTATTTTGCTATTGATTTTTGTTTTTTGTTTTTCAAAGGTTTGAAATAATTGAAATGTTTTATTTGATATTTGATAGTTGGTCTTATATTTTTTTTTTTTTCTATTTATTTTTTTAGGTTTGAAATGTTTCCATTCAAGCCTTTGAATTCCGATTCAAGCTTATCTTGAGGGAGCTTCTACTAATCTCCAACACCTTCTCTTAAAAAATAGTCGTGTAAACAAATGACTAATTAACGGATTTTGCAATTTATGAGATCAGTGTGGAGAAATGTTTCTAGAAAAGGATAGGCACGAAGTGAAGAGTGAAGACATTCCCATGTGAGTCACATTCACACGAGGGTCCTAAAACATTGATGAGCTTATCCTCCATGTCTTCTATTAATGCTCTAAATTCCCAACTAATATCGTTAATAAATTTCCACACGCAAAAAATAACTAATGTTGTTAATTAGTATTTTTAAATATTGTTAATTACGATATCGTTCGATAACAAAGGTTGGTGTCATATCAATTATTAATTCTAAGACATTCGAATCTGATACTTCCTTGAGATGATGCAATGAAGTGAGAATTGATACTATTGATTTTGACTTGGTCTTTAATTTTGAAGTAACACATATTGATACTATTTCGATCGTATAAAATTTCAATTTTTTCGAGGGCCTCCACGCACAAGTGAGAATTGTGAAAGAAAAAAAGTGTATATTGCCGATTGACTTAGATCGTCTATCAACTTAGTCACTTAGAATTTCAAAAAAAAAAAAAAAAAAAATAGTCACTTAGATCCGACAGTTATAATAGAATTTGATATTTAAACAAGTTTGTAAAATGTCAAAGCTATTCTATTAAATAATATTCATTGTTTGGTAATAAGTATTTAGACTAGGGAAATAAATTCGAACTCTATCAAGAAACATGAGCAGATTATTTTTTTTTAAGTATGAAATAAGAAACATCTAATATTAAGATACAAATAGAGTAATAATTAGCATTCCGAAGTTTCTTACTAGTTTCGTGGATTTTGTTAATGAGAGTGTAGTGGCTCGACGCTTGTATTGGCAAGTGATATAGCCATTATGCATGACGAGCGTGGTTTTGGATTTACATGGGAAGGCCACGTGAGGCGCCGTTAAATATGGAAAGAAGTAGGACAGAATTTCCACCGTCACGGCCTGAGAAGTTGACGTCAAGTGACCGAGTCAAGTGGGACGTTAACCGCCACCGGAAAGAAGCAGAAGACTCGGTCCACACTCACATGCATGTCCACTCTTTTAACATCCTTTATCGCTTATATATGTACACTTGCTTGCTTCTTTAATTTAAACAAAAATAATGAAAATAAATATAATTAAACAGAAAAATCATATGACTAAACAGAAAAATCATAGGTGATCAATATACAAACTAAGTCTTATAACTATGTAGATAGACTAATATTAACACTTATTTCCAAAAATACGCAGGTGTGAAATTATAGCTTGATGTAGTATAGCTTGTTCTGAACTCCTAGGAATATTGGTTAGAAAGCATACGATCTTAGTCTGCATCCCCTGGTGGATATTCGATTTTCTTTTTTTTGATATCTTTATGATTAAAAATATATATATGAATATGATACATTAATTTTGTCTGCTTCGTTAAGTGAACACAGGTGGAATCAGGTCATGGGGCCAAGAACGAGTAAAGGAAGTGGTGACTAATTAGGAGAAAGTTTAGACAGCCGCACGATGGTGGCTTTAGCGCTCTGTTTCTCTCACAACCTATCTGCCGTCTCCTTATCAAGTGGGTCCCACTCTCCCTATACCGTAGGTCCCACCCACGTTCCCACTTCTCTCACTCACCGTTCTTGTCCCTATCTTCATTGTTCCTAATCTACCGCAAGCCGAATTGTGACATTCGATTCGAATTGTTGATACAAAAAGGTGAAAAAACTGTAACGATAAGGGATACAAAAATAGTTGGACAATATAATAACACCTTGAATAATATATGTTGATAGCAAAATAGATTACATGACATAGTATAAAAAAGATCATATCTCTAATTGTTACAATAACTATATTTGAACTGTGAGGTTGTTGTACCGATTAAACCATTTGAAATAAGTAATGGTGCATTACAAGGGAGATCGGATGAAATATATAAATCTCAATAAATTAGTTGCAAATACGATATGGTTCATTATAGTTTATTGCAACTGTTTTTTTTTTTTTGTGAAAAGTTACAAGGCTTTTTTGTCAATATCCCTTTCGTCTTTTAATTTGATTGAGTTATAAAAAAACTCGAGAGCAAGACGCAATGCAAAGGCCACGTTCCGGCCGACATTGAAGAGTGTTACCCTACGTCCACATTTTAGCCGAACTATGGCATAGCTTAACCAGTCCCCACTATTAAATTAATATAAAAACAATACTAATAAATTAAAATATAAAGAAAACGAAAAACCCCAATAAAAGACAATAATAATTCAAATGTTGTCCCAAACAAATACTATCAAATGAATTACATGGAAATCTTAAAAAGTGAGATCCAACAGCATGTAACTTTACAAGGAGAAAGGTCACACAATCTTCCCCGTAGCAACTCCACCGAATAACCAAATTACCAAGACCAGAATGCCCTTTCCAGCGACTGTATCAAAAAATTCTTTAAGATTGATAAGTACAAATTTATGATATATCATTATTATGTACGTGAAGTTTAGTTTATTTAATTTAATTAGCAGATCAAATTGTATATTGTGTAGGTGTTAAGACAGATTATTGGATACGAGATCAAGCCAATGTCTCCATTAGTTGGCATTTGCGAGGAAACGTTGACCATGTGATTATGCATCAACACAATTTGTTAGTACTCTTTAATTGTTTAGTGAAAACTAACATGCAAAAGCTGTCTAATGTTGTATTTTTTTTTTTGTCTACGACCATTTATACATAAGTCCTTTTAAATATTTACCAACTTACTTCTAAATGATGATATCATTCATGCGTTTAACACACTCCAAAATGTAGATATGCTTAATACAGTTATACCGTCCTAAGCCCAAATTGTACACTTGTGCGTTCGTGAGTAATTTATAACATGTTTTTTTCAAATTATTAATCGCTAAAATAACTAGCTAAGTTAGAAAAAAAATTACACGATCCTACCTTATTTGTTCACCGTCCAAGCATTTTAGATACATGCGCTTTATATGTTTACATACACTCAAATTGTTTTACGCCAAATTCCTACAAATCAAGACATCTTATTGCATGGTAACATATCTAATTAGTCGGAGTAATAAAGTTGATAGTAGATTAGCAGTAGTTACTAGATAGCATTGCTTGCCGTAAAAGCACAGTAATGCCATTAACGCCATTCAAAACAAAACAAAACAGAAAAGCAGTAAACTAAAAGAGTTTTAAAAACAAAAGGAAAAATGTTCATTAGCGATTTGGCGTTTACTTCATTTTTCAATCTAATGCATTAAATGTGTGAATACTAACAACATCAAAATTTATGACTTTAGTATGTTTACTATTAAATGCTAATATAAACAGAATTAAGTCGTGCAAGAGGAGTTATCTATGTTTTTTTATTGTTATAAAGTTTTTAAGAAATTGAACTTTCTGTTTTATGGATGATAATCTGATGGCAGACACAAACCGTAGAGAAAAGACTAGGCTTTTCCATAAATAACCCTCTCGGCTCTTCACTCATGCAATCTCGGCTAAACCCCAAAGGAGTGAGTCACGGCCCCACGTGGATACGCAAACCACATCAGTGGTATAAATCCGTAATTTGTAGTAAAATCTAGAGGCATTTTCCAATTCGAAAATCCATAAAAGCAATTGCCACTCCTCTCCTAATTTCCCACAAAAATTTATAAAATCTCTCTCTCTCTGGTTCTTTTAATTTTCCTCCGTAATGATGAAGAAAGGAGGGAGCATCTTTTTTCTCTACGTGCTTCTCATCGCCACCGTCACTTCCGTCCTCTGCTTCACTGACGGTAATCTTTACATACTTACAAAGTTATACTCTTTCATGTATAAGCATAGAATTGCATATTTAGTGACATATTTGTTTATTATTATTTTGGGCAAACTGTGACATGTTTCTCTTTAAGCTTAACTCTTTTTGAGGGGAAACGAAGCAGAAAGTTAATTATCTTTAGTAGTATTTATCCGTAGTTTCTAACTAGACATGTTAACAAAAAAATCGGACAGGGCCATTGTGTTCCTTAACATTATTATTCTTGTATTTTAACAAAAAAAAAAAAAAACATTATTATTCTTGTATTTTCTTACTCTTGGAATTCATTGATTTTGTAAGTCGGTTTAGACGATAATTTACCTTTATGCCCTATTCTGACAAAAACATTTTTCAATAAGTCAGTCACATAAAAGTGGGTCCAATCAAGTAAATCTAATTTCTTTGCCGCCTTTAAACAAGTCACATAAAAGTGTTCTTTATATATATGTACTGTGTACGTAGTCAAATAAAATCTATAAACTTTAAATTTTTTTAAGTTTTAATAAAAAATAATTGAACGTAAACTAAACTCGAAAGTTAAAACGTGTCCCTTGAAACTGAGGGAAATTTTGTAATTTCGGTATAGGAATGTTACCAAACGGCGACTTCGAGCTAGGACCAAAACCATCGGACATGAAAGGAACACAAGTGATAAACAAGAACGCTATTCCAAGCTGGGAGCTTTCAGGATTCGTCGAATACATAAAATCCGGCCAAAAACAAGGAGACATGCTTCTCGTAGTCCCGGCCGGAAAATTCGCTGTCCGGCTAGGAAACGAGGCATCGGTCAAACAAAAACTTAACGTGACAAAAGGAATGTATTACTCTCTCACGTTTAGTGCCGCAAGGACTTGTGCTCAAGACGAACGGCTGAACATATCGGTCGCACCGGACTCGGGCGTTATTCCTATACAAACCGTGTATAGTAGTAGTGGATGGGACCTTTATGCTTGGGCGTTTCAAGCCGAGAGTAATGTGGCTGAGATCTTGATTCATAATCCTGGCGAAGAAGAAGATCCTGCTTGTGGACCACTCATTGATGGTGTAGCAATCAAGGCTCTATACCCTCCAAGGCCTACCAATAGTAAGTGTGTATTTAATTATGTTTGTTATATGATTCGAGTATAGATCTATTATATTAATATTCTAAGAAAAGGATAGAACATGAAATGTGATCTGTCCTGTCTTCAACTATTTGTACTTGTTAAGCTAATCATAGTTATTAGTAGTATCTTATTAGAAGTTGGCATTTGAAACATCGGTTTGGTTTTTCGGTTTATTTAGTTTGTAGCAGTATTGAATTATAATCGGAATTTTAAAATTTTATTTGTCAAAACTTATAAAATGTTAGTTTAGTGGTCTAAGTTTGAATTTGGTTTACCTTACCGATTGAGTTATAAAGTATTTCGGTTTTTATTTTATTTTATTTTTGTTTGGTTTATCTGTCAACTTGTAGTTTTAGTCTTGGGTTACAACATATTTTTCTGTGGATTAATAGGTTCAATGACCGTGGCATGTGTTTAGCCGAGAAGATATACAAGGATATATCAATTAATGTGTTTTTGCTATTGTATTAAAACAGAGAATATATTGAAAAACGGAGGATTTGAAGAAGGTCCATATATACTACCAAACGCAACAACCGGCGTTTTGATTCCTCCCTTCATAGAAGATGATCATTCTCCTTTACCAGCTTGGATGATCGAATCACTCAAAGCCATCAAATACGTTGATGTCGAGCACTTCTCGGTCCCACAAGGCCGTCGAGCGGTCGAGCTGGTCGCGGGAAAAGAAAGCGCGATCGCTCAAGTGGCTCGGACCGTCGTGGGAAAGACTTATGTGCTTTCTTTTGCGGTTGGAGATGCGAACAATGCGTGTGAAGGATCAATGATAGTCGAGGCATTTGCGGGAAGAGACACTTTAAAGGTTCCTTACGCGTCGAAAGGGAAAGGAGGTTTCAAACGCGCTTCTTTGCGGTTCGTAGCGGTTTCTAACCGCACGAGGATAATGTTTTACAGCACGTTTTACGCCATGAGAAGCGATGATTTCTCGTCGCTTTGTGGTCCCGTGATCGATGATGTTAAGCTTCTTAGCGCTCGTAAGCCGTAAAATGGTGATTGATATATTTTGAAGGTTTCTACGTATAAGCAATGTGGGTTTTTCTTCTTCTTTATCTTGTGCTTTTGGAATGAGCTGGTTAATACATGAAAGAGTTGGTTTGGTGTAGGGTTTTAATATAAGGCAAAATGGTCTTGCTTATATCTATTTTCTTGTATGAGAAGGCTGAAGAAAGATCGTCCTTTTTTACTATTTTGGGGTTTTGAGGAGATCAAGTGATTATGGCTTTATGAGAATAAAAGTGTAATACTTATATAAATAGTATACAGAGGAATGAGGATATGTATTTGCCTTTTAAATTCTTATATATTTCGGTCCGCGTGGTATATGATTTTTTTTTTTTTTTTAATTACTATGATTTTCTTTTTGTAATATTTTATTTTGTTAGATTTTTGTGTTCTACCAATTGGTTTACTTATGTTCTCAAAAATTTGTGTCGTTTACTAACGTGGATAAAAGAAATTTGTTTTTATAAATGGTTGATCGAGCACCGAAACATAAACATCCGAATATATCTTGTCCCTCCCTCGCAAGTGAGAATCAATCGGAAATTTAGATAACAAACTTTTGGAAGACTCAAGTAACATCCAAACCCTTTTGGTTAGAAGGAAGTTTTGTAGTGTGCTATCAAACCATTAAAAAAACGTTTAGTGAAATCCAAATCTCTCCAAATTTTTGTTTTAAATTGTTTTTTGTCAAAATGTTTCTAAACATGTTTTAATGGTTAGTAAAATTGTGGAATTGGAAACGTGGTTTAATGGCTAGGATTTAGCTAAACGGGTTTTAGAAGAAAGTTTTTAAGTGTGTTAGGTTACATGGAATCGGAAATGAATACTTGAAATTGAAACATTTGGAAACGCAATCTTTTTTTTTATGTAAAAATAAAAATAAAACCGAACAAAAAACCGTATAGAAGATCAAAATTTGAGATATACTTATTGCTTTCTTACAATATATAAACTTGGATCACCAAAATTAATGGGCTTAGGAAGGAAAACAAAGAAAATATCAAGGTGAGAGAGGTTATAAATTTTTCATCATTAGCCAATAGGCTTTTTTCTTAGGCCCAGTAGCCCAATATATAGCCACACGTGCGATCCACATCGAACACACAGTTTCTCTTTTTATCTCCAAAGCAAGAAAACGAAACAACTCCAAAACTTTATCACAGACGCTAATCCGTCACCTACGGATTTCTTCTTTAGGGTTTCTTTCTTATCTCTTTCGTTTCGCCTCCATCTCTGCATCTACAGCCTCCGATTCATCCGAGGCGCTAATTCTTTTCCTGTTCAGGTAAATCTATGTTAGATTGATTGGGTTTGATTCAATGGTTTATTTCTAGGGTTATAGCTTTCTGGGTCAGTCGCCTTTGTTCTAGATAAATCTGATTTGAATCTGTATTTTCGATTCGAATCGTTTGTTGCATGTTGTTCAATCGATATTTGGTGTGTTCTTGTGGAATTTTCACGTTTTTTGTTTGTTATCTCTTTCGATTTCGATTTTTCATGGGATTTTCAGATTTAGTTTGATTTCGATTGCGTAAATGAGGTTCTGAAATCGATTTAGACAGTTGAGATGTATGGTTTTGGTGGGTTCGAATCACTAAACCAAATTTTGACTCTTTTTTGTGTGTTTGTTTTACCTTGCAGATGTTGAGTTGGATCTTGAGGTCATTTTGAATCTTTCTTTTCTGATTCAGAAGCTTTTAAAGAAACAAACTTTGATGGAAATGGCTGAGTTAAGTGGGTCGGTGCAGCTACCAGGAAAGCGGAAGTCACCACCTGAGACTATTCTCGGTGGTTCTGTACCGGATGCACCGAACAAGCAGTTTAGACCATGGTTACAGCAATTGTCACCAGCAAGCAATGGGATTCTGCATATTCCGACGAATATGCTTTCTCAGAAGACACTACATTCGCTGATGCAGAGCAAGAAAGTGACGCAAACGGAACCTGTTCTTCAGCAATCTGGGAAGCATGTCATGAACAAGAAACAGAATATCCCACCTCGAGGGTCGGCGAAAACGAATGATGAGTTAAATGAGTCTGTGAGGTCTAAAATGAGGGAGTCATTAGCAGCTGCGTTGGCCTTGGTTCGGAAAGATGATGAGTTCCCGAAAGGGAAAGAAATTTTGGAGACTGAAGAAACTCGTGCTATGAATCTGGAGAATACGCAAAGTTTTCAACCTGCCTTGCATGATGGCGTCAGTGTCCCCGTAGGCGAAGGAGTCACATCAGAATTGGCCACCGGTGTTGAAAGTTCTGTGCAGAAGGACATTGAGATTTCTGTCGACACTAGGATGGAAGATGTTATTCAATCTGATGAACTTAAGTCTCAATATGACGAGGTTTTTCCTCGGGATGATGTTTCTTTTTCAGATATTATTTTTCCCAATGATGACCTTTTACAAGGTAATGAACTCTCATGGGTTCTTGGACATGTTTCAGATCTTGGAGAGACAAAGGATTATGAAACGAAAGGCGAAAAGTCGTTTCAGGATCCTGAACTCTTGGCAACTAAAATTGAAATGGAAATGTTTAAGCTTTTTGGAGGTGTAAACAAAAAGTACAGAGAGAAGGGAAGGTCCCTCTTGTTCAATTTGAAGGATAAGAATAATCCTGAGCTAAGAGAAAGAGTTATGTCTGAAGATATTTCTGCTGAGAGGTTGTGTTCAATGACAGCCGACGAACTGGCTTCTAAGGAGCTTACTGAGTGGCGACAAGCCAAAGCTGAAAAGATGGCTGAGATGGTTGTTCTGCGAGATACGGATATTGATGTCAGACGCCTGGTGAGGAAAACGCATAAGGGGGAATTCCAGGTTGAAATTGAACCTGTTGACAATGGCATGGCAGACGTTTCTGCTGGTATCACGTCACGTAGCAGACGTAGACCCAAAGCAAAATCTAATTCTGCCAAAACCACCCTTAAAGATAATCCAGCAGAAGCTGATCAAGCAACATCATGTGATATTCCTCCCTCAACTGAAGAGATCGATCCTATGCAAGGTTTGGCGATGGATGATGAGTTGAAGGATGTGGGGTTTCTTCACCCAATTGTATCGCTTGATGAATTCATGGAATCCCTGGACGCGGAGCCTCCATTTGAAAGTCCGCATGGTAATTCTGAATTGCAGGTGACTGCGTCTGAGAAAAGTGACTCCCAAGTTGGGTCGCCGTCAAAATCTCCTAAAGAATCTCCTAAGGAACTAAGTGAAAAAGGTTCCCCTAAACCAACACCGGAAAAGATTGATGAAGTTTCCCCAAAATCTGATGCCAATGTCAAACTTGATGACGATGTTTCTAAACTTGAGAAAATAACTTCCCTTGCTGATGTTAATGCTGATGTAAAGGGAGAAAGAGTATGGGATGGAATACTGCAACTGAGTATGTCTTCCGTAGTCCCTGTCACTGGCATTTGCAAAAGGTAAGTTCTTATCACCTAAACTATTGCTTCACTATCATTGGATTTCTGTGATACTCTTTTCGTTGTGCATTGACAACTTCTTCTCTATGCTGATACTTAGGTACTGATAGTCTGATACTATTATTAAAACTGTTGCTTGAATTGGAATTTTGTTACCAGTTAATCTTTCTGATTCAACTAGAATGCTATTTGAATAAGCATAAGGCTAGGTTCTTTGCTAGTTAATTGAAAAGGAGCTGTGTGAGATACTAATAACAGACTTAATTAACTATGTATGCCACATCCTTAGGTTAGACATTGTCTAGGATGCATGAGCAAGTGCCTTGAGTATCATTCTTTGAAATTCTTTTTTGTGAAAGAGCTTGATTCTCTAATACATCCATGCGATATATGACATTCTCCGCTGATGTTTGCTTTCATTGGTTTAACCAAACAACTTGAAAGTGAGAAAGATAGTAAGCATTCTCTGACTGGGTTTCTCTATGGCAGTGGCGAGAAAGCAGACACGAGCGAATGGCCGGCGATGGTGGAAGTGAAGGGTAGAGTTAGGCTGAGTGGGTTTAAGAAGTTTATTCATGAGCTTCCCAAATCTCGATCCCGTGCCATCATGGTATATAAAGCCTTCTTTTGTTATCACTGTAGTAGCATTACAGTGAATAGTCTCTTGCTTAATACAACAGCAGAAGTAAATCTATTACTTCGTATGCATATGCTCCTTACCTCTCACTTTGTCTCATCTCAAAACTCTTCTGTCTTCTTCATGGAAACCAGAAAGCAAAGAGATTACAATCAAACTGTTCACATGTTTATGCCTCACAGGAATGCTACACGTTTTGAGCAGCGAACCAGCTATAGATTGGGTCAAACCAACTATGGGTTGTGTCAAATTATGTATAAATTCATCAGAAAAATGGATGCTAAAATGAGATTTTCTTGTCTCTGTACGTGATTGTGAGTTACTGTGTCTGTGTTGGGGATAGAATAATCAGGAAATCTGACAAGAATCTCTCTATCCCAGACGCAAAAACAAGAAAATTTTCAAAAAAAAAAAGTTGCCTATTTTCCATCTCAAAACACAAAGCAGAAGCTCACAATACATACATGAAACAGAAAAAGATTATTATCTTTTTGGGTAAAATTATCATGAGCTATTTATTTTACATTTCTCTAATGTACGGTACTTTTTTTTGTTTCTTGGAATTTCAGGTTATGTACTTGGCGTGTAAAGATGGCATTTCTGAAAGCCAGCGTGGCAGCCTTTTTGAGGTAAAGTAATCAACTCAATTTCAATTTTTAATAATCTTCTAACTTGTAGACTTTGTACAAACACATTTTGATAATATAAAACATGTCTACAAAAAAGTCTCAGTTTTTCTCTTCTTCTTTTTGTTTTAAGGTTGCTGAATCCTACGTTGCTGATCAGAGAGTTGGCTACGCAGAGCCAGCTTCAGACGTCGAGCTTTACCTTTGTCCAACGCGTGGAGAGACTCTAGATTTGTTAACCAAAGTCATGTCTAAAGAGCAGCTTGATGAGGCCAAGTCATTGGATATTGGTTTGATTGGAGTTGTTGTATGGAGACGAGCCGTTGTTCCCAAGCCCGCTTTGAAACGTCATCATTCTTTTGGCTCTAGAGCCTCTGTTTTGCCTGAAAACAAGAAGCAAAGAGTGAATGTCGCAGAGAAACCTCGTGTGGTTGCATCAATGGCGAATCGTAATTACGGATATGGAGTTAAATCTGTTGTGCAAGAAGATGATGATGATGCGCCGCCTGGATTTGGTCCTGTAGCTTCGAGAGATGACGATGATTTACCGGAATTTAACTTCAGTTCCTCGGTTATGCCAGTTTCTTCTCCTCGGGCATTACCGGCTCAATCCAAGTCTATAGATCAAGTAAGAAAGCTCATTCACAAGTATGGTAAATCTGAAAGCACGTATGATAACGATGAAGAGGACGATATACCTGAATGGCAACCAAATGTCACTAGCCAACAGCTACCACCACCACCTCCTCCACCTCCCGGCTTCAGGCCCTAGATGGCTAGACCGCCTCAAGATGGGTGGTGGAATGATCAAAATAGTGGTTCAGGACATCAGTATGATCAGAACCGGTCGAGAAACAGAGGATATTAAAATCTCTGTTGATGATAGTTTTCTCTGTAATTGTAGCTTTTTTTTCGTTTCGTTAATTTCTCTCATTAGCTTTTTTCCGAAAACTATCTCATTTTCGTTTTGTAGACACCGTAGAATTGCAAAGCTCGAAATAATCCAACTTTTGAAGTGAAAACTGACAAAACATTGTTGAGTTTTTTTTTTTTCCTTAAATAAAACGGAAGTCAGCTCTGCTCTGCTTTTAATTAATACCAATGGATTTTTCGACTCTATGTGCTTTTGAAATGTCTTATTCTCCAACCACAAAGTATAAAATTGAGTCTCAAACCGACCCATTTAATATTTAATGGACTTTACCAAAAGCACAATAAGAGCAACCTTTCTAGACAAAACATAGAGGATTTGAAGGCTTTATCCTATTAGCAAACATTTGTAGGAAAAAAGAGAAATTATTCAAACCGGTGAAACTTTCTTACGTAAATTTCATATATTTCTTTTTACTAAGTGTAAAAGATGATTGCATAATTCCATATCCCTTTACACTCCAAAAATGGGGGTTTTTGTACCATTTAGCCTTATACCAAAATCAAACATATCAATATCATTCATTGGAAAATCCAATCCATAGATGGGAGCTTGCAAATAAAAGAGGGTCAAAAGACCAAAATTAATCTGCCCAAACAAAACATCACACAGATTTGCACTTCCAAAAACTTTACATTTTTTCCCACCATTTAACCACTCACATAATCATTTCTCTAATATACCATTACTTTCCTTTGAACCATACATCAGATCAGGACGATACAGGCGCATTGGGGATAACCGATGATGACGATGCAACAACTTCTGCATTCTTTTGTTTCGAAGTTGAAGGCCCTGATTCAGAGATATCTCCAATATCCAACGTCTCTGGAAGGTGTTCTTGAGCCTCAGTGCTGTATATCTATACCCAGAGTCAAAAAATTATCAGTTAAGATCACTGCATCGAGATTCTACATTCATCGGTGTTGTATAAGTTCAATCAATACAAGAGATGATTTATGAGTTTTACCTCAAGCAGATTAAGCATCTCAATGGTAGCTTCTAGATCACCGCTATTCGCGAGGTAAACATCGGTTATCGACTCTTGCGAAAGACCAGAGAAAGTGACTAAAAGGTATTCAATATCCATGTCAATATCCATCTCCATATCCAAATCATCATCTCTTATCTGCTTGTACACCATTTCAGAGCCCGATTTCTTCGGCATCGACACTTCAACTCCCGCAAAACTTATCTGCTGGCCCTGCACGATATGCGTGGCGGGATTCGCAAACACCAAACCGTCCATATCACCGTAATCAACTCTTTTGGAGAGAGGTACATATGATGCTGCATGTGGATTCAATGCAAATGCTCCTGGCTTCATTATTACTGCTTCGTCTTGCTACAAAAACTGCGAAATTCGAATTCGATAACCATTAGCAACCACAAAAATCTAACATGGAAGCTATAATGATTTCAAAAATCCAAGCATGAATAAGCTACATATCAGATTTTGCTTCCAAAACCAAAATTCAAATTCAGATCCTAAGTTTCTACAGCATATTAGCATCAGAAAAGCTGTAAAAAGCCATTAACATCAGAATCTGATAACGAATCAGCAAATCGATGATCGGAAAACTTACATAAACAAATTTGAGAACGAAACGGAGATGATTCTTCACACAGAGAGACACAGATTGTAAATTCAAAATGATCGGAAGAAGAAGAGTGATTATATATGCAAAAAATCAAAAAGCGGAGAATGATCTTGACCTCGTCAACGAAAGATGAGGAGAAGAATATGAGCTTACCAGAGAAAAACTAGCGTTGAAGATCGCTCGACCAAAAGCGAAACCTAAATTGCGATAAAAGTGCTAAGGGAAAGAGAAGAAACGCTTCAAAAAATTTTACCAAAAAAAAGAAACGCTCCAATTATGATTAATCGAATAATGAAAAGATCAATAAAATAAACATCATGAAGAAGAAGACTGTTTGTTTGGATAGAGGCTTATCTTTATTCTTGACCGAAATCAGATTAAAAAATTGGGATTAGAGTTTGGTTAAGTAAACCGATTGAAAAAGAACCGGTTTTGAAACGATCATATGTGGATGATGGATTTTGGCTAAGGAAGAAGAAGTGAAGAAGCTCCAGAAACGCCATAGCCATGGCTTTTCTCTGTCCATCTCTATCTTCTCCGAACAATCGTCTTTTCATGTAAACTATCTGCAACATTTGTGTTCGTATTTGTTCGCCGAACGCTTTTTTGTGAATTTCGATGAGATTTTTCCAGGTGCAGGAGCAGCAACATTTCGAGAAAGTATCATGGAGAATCGAAGGAGCTTATGATTGCTCGTTCTGGTGTTTCTACGAAATCGAATTCTCCAGAATTAGGGTTTTCTCGTAGGGATTTGGTGTTAATTGGTCTCTCTTCTCCATTGTCTATGCTCTTGCCACTATCTTCTTCTGGTAATGTCTTTTTGCTTCTACTGTTCATCTTTCAGTATCTTATATAGAGAATTTCACTTAGGGCTAAGAATTTTAGTTTATGGCTAATGGTTCAATGGAAGTAATAGAGAAGCTCTTATGGTGTTTAGGTCATTATTGGTTGTTCTGATGCTATATCAGAGATTTATGCATTTTGTGTGATTTACTTAATGTTTGGGGTTTTTTCTGTAATTGCAGTAACTCATGCAGAAGAAGCCCTGAAAATGGGTGCAGAAGAATTGAAAGTGGGTTCAATGGTGGATGATATAAATGCTTATTCTTATGCTTACCCACTAGAGTATCCATCTGAGAATCTTGTCTTCAAATGGTACTGAAATGACTGATTCTTTTGATATACTGTTTCCTTGTAATTCAAGATGGTATCTCAATCTTTATATTGGTTATGAAGGGTTGAATCAAGAAAGCCTGAACGATACTCTTCAGCTGCACCGCTCTCTCGTAAGTGCTATGCATTTCTTTTGATTTCTGGATGCTTTTCTTGTGACTGAATCTGTTACAACTGCTTTTAGCTGATGCGCGTCTACGGATTGTTTCTGAACGAGTTGACCTCATCGACAACCTTATAATTTCTATTACGGTAAGTTCTTGTGTTGCTCCACTTACCTTATGAACCGCTTTCTCTTTGCTAGCTTTCTCGCGTTATTGTCTTTTACGGTTCTTGATCCAGATAGGTCCTCCAAACTCAAGATTCATAACATCAAAAGAAAAGAAAACATGGACTGCCAAAGACGTTGCTGACTCGGTTTTATCTGATAAATCAGCATTGGTAACCAATCTAACATGAAACACATCACAATAATAACCGTTTCTCCTTCTCTCAAACTCTAATTAGATTGTTTGATTGAGCAGCGTGTCACCTCAAGTCAGCGTTTAGAAGAGAGCTCAGTCCTTGATGCACATTCTACTGATGTAAGTATGATTGTCCATAACAAAGTAAAACAAATTGAATCTACAACAAGCATGAGCCTTATATGCTTTATATATGCAGATTGATGGGGAGCCTTACTGGTACTACGAGTACCTTGTCCGTAAATCACCGACCAAAATCGTAACTCTCTCTAATTCTGAGTTGTTTTGAGGTACAATGGTCTTGATTATGATCTGATTTTAGTGCCTATGTGTTGTTACTTGTTCAGGCTGAAGCATCAAAGCTTTACAGACGCTATATTTCTTCAACAGCTGAACGTGATGGTAAACACCTCGCCAATTTGTAATATCCGAGCATGTCTTAACGCTCAATTTACCTCATAAAGTTTATCTGAATCTCACCCGTTGATTGCAGGGTACTTCTACACCATCAACGCTTCGACCCTTGGCAAGCAATGGGACAAGGTACGGAATCCGTAACCTCTAGTTTCTGATATTCTGGTATGTTAGTGTGAAGATTTCTCATTTTGAGTGTTTGTACAAAAACGCAGATGGGACCGGTGTTAGAAAGAACAGTTGAATCCTTTAGGCTTCTTCCTCCTACTGATAGTTATGTTCCTCCATACAAGGATCCATGGAGGTTTTGGTGATACTTCCATCTACCAGCTTTTCATCACAAAATGCTCTCTTTTTCCCCGAGATTTTCGTTAAATTTGATAGGCGAGGTTCCCGTATTGTGATACCTCAGTCACTCTTAGTTATGGAAGATTATTGTAAAAGAAATGTACCAAGAGGAGTAATATGCATTACTTGTAATCTTCTTCCAAACAAAAAAGAGAGTCTCACTTTCTTCATAGTTCCACTCATGGGGACAAAACTTAATTAATACATTGACCACTGTCTCCTTTGGATTGTTTGGGTAGCATCAAAAATTTAACAAAGGAAAAAGACTTAACCGGAGAGGAGCCACAAAAACCAGCTACTACACTCCTCTTATATAAACTAAAGATTTTATCATACTTAGAATAAAGGAAACATAAATATAAAATTTCATAACATTAGCTATAAGTCCCAATCAATGACCCACCAAAACCATGAAAGATGAGACCAAATGTATTTTTTCTTTGTAAAGGAAGTAGAAGCATAAGCAATTTACAAAAAATGATCATCCATGGCCGCTTCGGTTTAGAGAAACCAGCACAGCTCTTTATCTTGGACAGATGATCAGCTCAAGCTTCTACACTTTCCCTCTTTTCATGGACTCAAAATCAATCATGGAATTGGTGGGCGCATCGGAGTCATCCCACGGTGAAGATCACACCGTTACTCTTCTTCTTAGCCATGTCCTTGTCCGAAGACGAGCCACACTTAGCTGCTGCTTCATCCTCTTCTTTGCCTTCCTCGATTCTCTCGTCCTCTTCAATCTCCTTCCAACGACACTCGCTACTACAGAACGCTTTGTATCCACTGCAAATCAAAACCAAGGACATTGATATACAACAAGATGTTTCAATTTGTGTGTAATTTGACTACATTTCAAAGAACTAACATATCTGAAGCAATGCACTCTAGATAACAAAGCACTGTAAATTTCAAGATTCATGTTTTAGGCTCAAAAGTTTCGAAAGCTCGAGACTTTATCTTAATACACACCAAGAACATGGAGTACCTGTACATGTATATGTCTTTCCCCATACCCAACTTCTTGCTACAAGACCAGCAAAAGCTCAAGAAGTCACTGGAAGGTACCAGATCATCAATATCTGTGTCCAACCCAAGAGGAGCAATCACAAAAAGACTCTCTTTCTTGTCTCCACAACACCCTTTCTTCATCTCATTGCACTCGACCGTCTCCAGAACCCGATCACCGTAAAAATGAGTGGTTTTGGGGTTAGGACCATGTGAAATCACACAAATGTAGTCCTCAGAGACCTCAATATCCCCATCAAATGACCCTAACCTTTGTTTCACCACCTCAATCACATCAACATTGGGTGATTTCTCCTTTTGTGTGACAATTTTAGCAAACGGTTGAAGTATGTGGCAATTGGGGTTACCATTTCTCAACAAGGAACCAAAGATGATGTTTTTACTATCAGGTGAAGGAAGTAAGATCCTTGATGAATCAATGTGATGATGATCATCAAGAGAATCATCCAAGATACTTAAGCCTACTTTACCAGAATCCCAGCTCTTTTGATGCATTTTCCGGATCGACCTCGAAGGAAAAGACCCACCAGCAGCACCAAAAGGATTCCCAAAACTTGAGAAAACCCTGAAATCCAATGGAGATGTTGGGCTCCAAGCTGTTTCGTAATCAGATGGTGTTTTTCCTTCCAAGACACTAGCGATGATTCTGTGGCTTTTGAGACCAGATAACTCCGGTTTGTTCGAATTGAAATCGGAACCGGACACCATTTGGTTGTTTGAATGTTGAGCCATGATTGATTGATCGATCTGGGTTTTGAGAAAAATGTTGGCTTTTTAGATGATTGAATCAAAAGCTCCGAGTAATTAAAGAAAGGAAATGTTTTTCTTTCATCTATATATGACGAATCAATTTTCACAAAAGAGTTTGGTAACTCACAATGTCGGAAAAAAGCAAGCCTTTATTATTCAAATAAGCAAAATAAATCTTTGGAAACAAAACCCAGAAGAGAAAAGAAAGATCAATCAAACTCTTACAGAAGCTAAAGAAATCGTCCGTACAGATTAAAGGATCACCGAGAGAAAAATATCAGAGAGATTGCTTAAAAACATAAAAACCCAGAAAGCTGAACAAGAAAGAAGACAAGAACAGAGAGATTCAGAAATTGAAAGAGAGGAAGAAAAAAGACCTGGGTTTTTTCCGGGTTTGGTTCTTTCGTTTGTATTGGAGAAGAAGAAGAACGAGCGAGAAATTGGAGAGAAATAAGACAATGGCGAAGTCTTCGTCTTTCTCAGTGCAAGTCTTGTGAGGTACTCTTCTTTCTCTCTCTCTCTCCTCAAAATCAGCGAAGCAGTGAGCTTCTCAGACACTCACTTTCTCTCTCTCTCTCTCTCTCTCTTTCGAAATCACGTTTTAAGTTCTCTCCAGAGAAATGTAAGTAGTAGGGTCTCTGCCTATGTAGCTGAAACTATTTATAACAAAAAGAAAAAAAATATTACTTTACTTGGCATATTAAATTTCTATTAAGGAGAAATCAATTTTTTAATGGTATTAGGGATTTTTTAAATTGACAGATAAAATGATAGCATTTCTGTGGTGAAAATGTTTTAGTTTCAACAGATTTTGGCTGTGTTAGCTTAATTCATTTGGTTGACTGGTTTGTTTTACTCTTTTTGCACGTTAGAAAAAAAAACACTTTAAAATAATGACAATAGAAAATTGATTTATATTAGCAAATGTATTTGAATGATGTATTTAAAATAAAAAAATCAATTACCTTGTAATATAATTTTGTAGTCAATTTTTGCTAAATAATAATCTAATTATTCTATTCGTATTTCCCTATACAATTTACTGTTAATTCATTAACTAAAAACATTATAAAAATATATCAATGATCGATCTGACATACAAAAATAATTATTTTATTATATAATTTACGACCGTTTCATTAATAAATGATCGATCTAGCATAATTTATTATTATGATTAGAATGTAATCTTTTAGTTATAAATAACTTCACGACAAATTTTGATATTAGATTAAAGATGTATAGAATATTACACGTCAATCTTTTATATCGATTGAAGAATGGTAACTAAAACGAAATTTGTTTTTTCTCTGAGTGTCGTTTAATAATTTACGATCGTTAGATATTTTTAAAATTTATGAATAATCGAATCCATCATAATTTATTATTAGTATACAAAACGTTGACTAATTTCACGGAAAACAAAAAAGATGGATGGGCTAAAAATACACATAATAATACAGTACAAGCTAATTTTTTGTCGATTCACAAGATAACTCAAAATATGATTTCAATATCAGTTGAAAAACACACAAAAAAAAAATCCTGCATAGATTTAGGATTTTTATTCATAATTCAAAACCGTTTATTTAATCAAATAATTTTAAAAACTATGAATGATCAAATCACCATAATTTATTAAACGTAAATTTTTAAACCTAGATAATTTACGATAAAATGTTAAATATACATCAATTTGTTTTTGTAAATACATTAATTAAAATTATATAATTATTGTTTCTGAAAATAAAAAAAGTAGATATTTTGAAATTAAAATATTGCAAAATGTGTATTTTTGAAATTTCAAATAGGTATTATGACTAAAAACAACTATTTTTTTTAACTTGCTATATCAATTTAAATACACATACAGAAAACTTTTTCATAATAAGATTTTGGAAATAATATTCAAACTTTTTTAAAATCCATTAAAACAGTTATATGGTTTCATATATAACAAACTTTTTACATATTTTCTCTAAAAGTATAATCTTAAATAGACTGAAGTCACTTCACACTATTATTACCTCTCAAAAACGTTCATTTCATAGTCACCTTCACGTCACTCTCATTTGTATTTACATAAATAAATAATACAGTTAATTAATTAATTCCATAATGGTTGTTCGAAATTTTGTAACGGCTGTTCGAAATTTTGTTTTATCCTCGAGTGTAATTAATTAATCTTTTTTTGTTCGATAATGGTTCTTTCGCCAACGTTATACATAATGGTTATTTATGTTCTTATGCATAATATTATCATTATCTCTCTCTCGACGACAAAAAAAAAAAAAAATCTCTCTCACTCTCAAAGTCCCAGTTATGTCGACATCTATCTATTATATTATTAGATAGGTAGCTATACACCAGAATAAAAGTTGAGTTTTTATTACATCTTATTTAAATGTTATTTTTAAGTTATATTTTAAAAGGATATATTCAATAATTTTTCAGACTTTTGTTTATTATAAATATCTTTAGTGGTAATATTTTTGTGAAGAAAATATTTATATCGATCTAAAAATATATGTTTTGCTGTTATTAGTTTAAAATTCAATGCTTATCTTAGATAGAAAATAAAATTTTGTTTACTCAATAATTGCTTACAAATCGGCTCAACTTTTTGATTATTGGGAGAACCCTAACTTGTCAGAAACTATATATATCAATCTTATTCTCTTTTTCATGACATTTAGGATCGTTTTTTTTAAGGTTTATATTAGTTGGTCATCATTGGTTAATTTATTTATAGTTTTTCTTTAATATTTTTAAGTTTTATACTTTAGTTCTTTGTTACTTTTGTTCGTATGCATATTTGATCAAAGTTTTTTGTGGTTTTGATTTTGTTTATATAGGTTTTTGAAGGTAGATTATTTTGAGTTGTTTAATGCATGCGAGTTCGATTCTTCATCAAGATATATCTATTAATTGATATATTTTCTATTCTTCAGTGTTTTTGGTTTGTATTAAGGATAATATCAAAATAATTCTCATTCTTATCTTTTATTTCTTTGATTCTTATAAATACCTTTGTATACTTTCCTCATCTCAAACAAATCAGCACATTATCTTTTCTTTTTCATAGTTCCACGTTCTCCTTTTTTATATTTTCACGTTCTTTTATTTCTTATTTGTATGTTCTGGTTCTTTTTTTTAGATATCCAACATGAAACAGAGGTACCTTTCACCAACTTTTAGGTTTTATATTTTGTTGATCATTCGTTTTAGGTCTTTAGATTTTTTATTAAATTTTGTTTCAATGTTTATATCGGTTTATTTGTGAATATTTTCTTTTCTCTCTTGTATAAATATCGGTTTTCAGGTACGAAATTTGTTTTTGCTTACGTGTTATCGTCTTTCTACATGAGATGTTTCGTGAAATTGTTCGCAACAACAAAGAAGGGTTCTTGAAGTATTCATTGCCTGACGTCTTCAAAGATAAATTTCTACAAGTTAAAAATTATGAAGAAGGAAACATGTGAGATTTTAAAAAAAAAGAAAAAAAAAAGATAACCAATAGTTTCAATTAAAAAAAAATTTACCACGGAAATGGTAGTAGGCCTTAATCCGATGGTGATAAGTCGTCTTCACTTTTACTCCTATTAGTTTTCATTCAATTTTTTTTAGTTTGTATAAATGATCGCATTATCTCCTAATGATCTGTTATAATAGGAATATACAAAAAAAACATATTTCAAGAATTTCCAACAAAGAGCAATCTATACTTTGCAAAGTATGGAAACCAACATGAAGGGTCCGTCTCAACGTCCAAGAAGTAAGTAAAATATAACTTTCGTGTTTCACATGCAAGTAACAACGTCATCGTTATAGCAGAGCCATTGTAGTTGTTTACTGCTATTGGTTTTGTTTGTACAAAGGCTTGGAATAGAGCTATTCTTAATAGAGTTGTATTAACGTGTCTATAGTTTTTAGACATAATTTATTAGTTGTGTGTTGTTGATTTATGAAAAAAAAAGATAGGAACAAGGAAAATTAAATTATTCGACGCTTCTTAATTTGAATTATTATCGTCATTGACAACAAAGAAAAAAATATGATATACCTATATGTACCCAACTATCCATAATCATTCTTGCAACATCATACCAACTTGAACTGATAAAATCGTTCAAATCAAAGCAATGGTTAGATGCGCATATGAGATAGATGCTGGCTTAGAACTTCATGAAGTTGAGAAGCGAGATTTGAGAACAAAAATAAGGTAATTTTTTTCAATCTGAGTTTGATTCTTGGGTAAATTTCACCTCAATTTGGTCAGTCAAAATGGTATCACATTTTTGGTCTATTAAAAAGTCGGTTAGTGGGCTATTCGATGGCTACACTCATCCTAGAAGATTAGTCGGATAGTAAAAATCCGGATTATCTCTTGGTTATCCAAAAAAAAGTGTTGCAAGCACAAAGATTAACCAAACATCCCATAATTAACTCTATTTTTTACTAAAAAGTTTTAAGCCAACTTAATCGTTATTGGTTATAATAATATTATATAATAAAAATTACAAGTAATTTTTTTTACGGAAGATTATGGAAAATTTTCTTTTACAAGAACATTATTAATTTAAAGAATTTCCACTTTATATCCTTATAAAAAGTTATTTTATTAGCAATTTTTGTTTTTAGTTAAAGGTTGGTAAATTATCGAATTTGTTATTCCTTTCGTTTTTGGGAACCAGCTTCAAATACTTCAATAACATGTTTAGGAACCTCCAAAATCAATAAATTTAATCCAATGAATTTTTTTAAATTAATCATTATTGGATGTACACTACAAGGAAACAGTCTGTTTTCTGACGGAAATTTTTTCCGTCAGGGTTTCCGTCGGCCAATTCCGTCGAAATTCAGACGGTTTTCCGACAATAAATCATTCCGTCAGGAAACCGTCTGTTTGTCCTGACGGAATTCTGACAAAAATAATTCCGTCAGGATTGCCGTCCGTATGCCGTCCGTAAATCGTCAGAATTAACAGACGGTTTCCTGACGGAAATAATCCGTCTTGTCTTTTCGTCGACATTCTGATGGAAACCTGACGGAAAACGGATATTTCTGTCTGGCGGACGGATTTCCGACGGATTCTGACAGCTTCCGATGTCGGCAAACTTTGGGTGGTTAACATATCGTGTGGGTTGGCCGATGGGACTGAAGTGTTGCTATGTCGGACGTTTTGACGGTTGGGTGACGGAAATCTGACGGTTATTCATTCTATATAAGGTCTCGCATTTCTTCCGACGTTCATAACAACATTTCAAAACCAAAAAAAACAAAAATTTAGAGATGAGTTCTTCATATTTTCGGTCATGGATGGACGAGCCAATGATGGAAGAGGGGTCGAACTTATTAACGACCGAATACGCTCAAGGTATTTGCGAGTTCATGCAGTTACCTAAAAATCAAGAGGCAGCCAACAAAGGTCAGGATATCAAATGTCCTTGCTCTAATTGCTGTAATAGAATTAGTGTTGCGATTCCTATTGTTTGGAACCACTTATATAGATACGGATTTAGGGCGGGATATAAGGTTTGGTATTTACATGGAGAAAGGAATTATGAATATGGTAGTACCAGTAGCAATGAACCTTATTTTCCGTCTAGCGTAGGGGAATCTACGGCGGAAGTAGATGTTGGGGTAAGTACGGTTGCGATGGTAAACGATGCGTTTAGAGAGAATTTGCAGTCGGGTGTGTATCATCATGAGGGTGATAGGGTTGAAGAGCCTAATTTAGAATCTCGGAGGTTTTTTAATATGTTAGACGCAGCAAAGCAACCTCTATACAGCGGTTGTAGGGATGGTCATTCACCGCTGTCTTCTGCCACTAGGATGATGAACCTGAAGACTGATTATAATTTGTCCGAAGAATGTGTTGATGCATTCGCCGAGTTCGTGAAAGATGTTTTGCCAGAAGATAATCTGGCCCCAGGATCATACTATGAGGTCCAAAAACTTGTCGCCGGACTTGGTTTGCCCTACCAGGTTATAGATGTGTGCATCGACAACTGTATGATATACTGGAGAGAAGACGAGAACCGAAACAAATGTAAATTTTGCCACAAACCCCGGTTCCAGGACACAAGCGGCAGGGTGAAGATTCCATTCAAACGGATGTGGTATTTACCCTTAACGGAGAGGTTGAAGAGGCTGTACGATTCAAACCGCACAGCTAAGGCTATGAAATGGCATGCAGAGCATAATCAAGATGGAGATATCACGCATCCTTCTGATGCGGAAGCTTGGAAACACTTCCAATCCGTATATCCAGATTTTGCATCTGAACGACGGAATGTATACATAGGCTTATCCACTGATGGTTTCAACCCGTTTGGCAAGCATGGAAGAAAATATTCACTGTGGCCGGTCATCGTAACACCTTACAATTTGCCTCCATCTATGTGCATGCGGCGAGAGTTCTTGTTTCTGTCAATTCTAGTTCCCGGGCCAGATCATCCAAGACGGTCGCTCGATATATTCCTCCAACCATTGATCTGTGAGTTGCAGATGTTGTGGGAGCATGGTGTTGAGGCATATGACGTTTCGGTCCAGCAGAATTTCTACATGCGTGCGGTTCTTATGTGGACCATAAGCGATTTTCCGGCATACGGTATGTTATCTGGATGGACAACGCATGGAAGATTGGCATGTCCTTATTGCCAAGACAATACTTCTGCTTTCCAACTGCAACACGGAAGGAAGACATCGTGGTTTGATTGTCATAGGTGTTTTTTACCGACAAATCATCCATACCGTCGGTCTAAAAGACATTTCAGGAAGAATTTACCAGTGTTACATGGTCCACCTCCTGAGGTAGATGGTCGAACCATATTGGAACAGTTGCGAGATTTTGGTGCAGAGCGGACTCCTGATTGTGGGGGTAATGGCCACCACCCGGTCGACGGTTGTGGGGAATATCACAATTGGCACAAGAAGAGTATTTTCTGGGATTTGCCTTACTGGAAAGACCATCTACTGCGGCATAATCTAGATGTCATGCATGTTGAAAAGAATTTCTTTGACAACATCATGAACACCTTATTAAACGTCCCAGGAAAGACCAAAGACAACTGGAAGTCTAGATTGGACTTCCATTGATTTGTTCGAGGCCATCTCTTCATGTTCTGCCTAATGGTAGATTGCCGATGCCTGCGTACCGGTTAAACGCTAGGCAGAAAGAAGTATTTTTTGAATGGTTCAAAAAATTTGTAAAATTTCCAGACGGCTACGCATCTAATCTACGTAATTGCGTGGACGAGACGGAAGGGAAGTTTACAGGAATGAAGAGTCATGATTATCATGTCGTCATGCAGCGTCTTCTTCCATTTGTATTTGCATATCTTCTTCCAGATCCTATCCACCAAGCAATTGGAGGTATATTTCTTACTCCCATTGGTTTCTTCATACCATATTATTACTATATATGTACTAACTTGTTAAATATTTGTTTCCAGGAGTTGGTGCATTCTTCCGAGATTTATGTTCAAGAACGCTTACCGTCCACGGGATACGTAACTTGGAGGCCAATATCCCTGTTCTCCTTTGTAATCTTGAGAAGATATTTCCACCGGCTTTTTTTGACGTTATGGAACATCTTCCTATTCACCTCCCACGAGAAGCAGCCTTAGGAGGCCCTGTTCAATACCGATGGATGTATCCGTTCGAGCGTCACATGTTCCATCTGAAGAAAAAGGTTAAAAATTTGAGCAGGGTTAAAGGATCTATTGTTGCACAGAGCCTAAACGAGGAAGTCTCAAACTTGGCCGAAAATTACTTTCCACCGCAAGTTACTACTAAGGCTAGACGTCCGGCGCGACATGATGATAGAGGTGAGAAAGCAACGTATGACGTGGTTGTACCCGAGTTATTTGCCCAAGTTGGGCGAGCAAGTGGAAAACGAAAGAGACGCAAATTATCGGCACAAGAGCTCACCCATTTGCATACGTATATCCTTAGAAATTGTGATGAAATTTTGGAGTACGAACGGTACGTATATCAGTTATTATACTAAATTTATGTACTTATTTGCCTTTATCTACTAACAACTGTTAAGTTAAAGGATCTACATGTCTCTAGCACGTGCTTACCATTCTGATAAGACAGATGCCGAACTTGCTGTCTTGAAAGACGAAGAGTTTCCGGCGTGGTTGAAATGTTATGTAAGTTTAATATAATTACTTACTTTCACTTTTCCATGTTTTCACGTTCATATGTTACTGATATACTACTTATATCATTCTTAGGTTTCCGAAAGTTTAGCAAGTGGTCAATCAATCCCGACATGGTTACAGGAGATTGTGTGCGGCTTACGCAGCACCGCGACATCATATCCCAACTTTTGCACTAGGGGATATGCGTTCAGGATCCGTGAGGAAGGACGTGAGAGGACAACTTCGGACTATGGTATTTCGTCCCAATCAGGTCATACCATGTACTATGGGATTTTAAAAGAAATCTTGGAAATCCACTATCCAGGAATGTTGAACTTGAGGTGCATTGTGTTTATGTGTGAATGGTTTGATCCCTCTAATGGTCGAGGTGTTCAAGTTGACCCTCTTGGTGTTATTTCGATAAATTCAAGCCGGAAACATCAGTATTACGATCCATTTATCCTTGCGTCCCAAGCAGACGAGGTATCAATACCATAATATATTGACCTACGTACTCATACTTAAAGTTTGTTGATCATGTATATTAACAATATCCACTTTTTATTACTAGGTTTGCTACATTTCATATCTTCGAGTCGCCTATCGTAGTGATCCTTGGATCACAATAACTCATATTAACCCGAGAGGAAAAATATATGGAGTTCCAGAACAAGATGCTCTACAACCATCGAGAAGTATACAAATGTCACCTGTTCAGGAGATGGATAACATTGACCTTGTCGTTGATGTCACACATATCGGGGATGATCTAGTGCATTCGGACGAAGAGGAAACACGTGAAGAATTTGACGACGATTCAGACCCCATCCCTAGTGAAAGTGGAGGAGGAGATTCAGATTAATAATCTGTGAATAAATTTTTGATATCATTGTCATTTACTAGTATATAATAAAGCTTTTTTATTAATTGACGATATATTTTGATTATGCAACTCCAATAAAACATTACATTTAATGAAACATAAAATGTAAAACAACTTATTACACAGGTAGAGTAAAGACTTCCAACAGATAAACACACAACGGTTATGGTACAGGAATATAATAGACAATATTCAGGTATCAATACCATAGGTCTGTATCCACTCCAAACTTACCATTGGTTAGAACCATTTAGTGATTTTCTTTCCTTTTTTTTTCTTTGGTGGAGAATCTAAAACTCCGTCGCATAATTTGTTGGTTGCATCAACATCTATATTGAAGTTTGGCTTTTCTGGGCTTTGGGCGCCTATCAAATCATAGGAAGGACTTCCACCGTAAGTATATGACGGTTCACTGAATTCATATGGTTGGACGACTTCCAGAACCCGGTTCTGGTCAGCACAATAGGCCTGGTACGTATCGTATTTGTGATTAGGAAAACCCAACCCATCTTCATTTTTGGGAGTGCATGAATCATCTTCCCACGAGTATGTGGGTACATCTTTAGTGTATTTGTCGCACTGAGATGGCGATTCCCACGACAATTTTGGAATGTGGTGGATGTTTGGCGAGCACTGGGTGTCAGGCACTATTGTTGATGTGGAATCTTCTTTATGGATTGGTGAGCACATATCAAATTCCCACGAGTAAGTGGGCAGCTCTTTAAACGATTCGTCGCAATAAGATTGGGTTTCCCACGAGAATTTTGGTATTATTGGAAATCCAAAAGGATCAAGGTCGGGTGTTGTTTCTGCGTCTTCATTAGGAGAGGGAGAAGACATATTTTGTGTTATTGAGAGGTGTAGAAGAAATACACTCCATGAAGTGTATTTATAGTAGAATTTTTATGTATACACCGAAGGGTATAGTAGGGTTTTATGTCGGAGTGGGTTGACGGATTTCTGACGGATTGCCGACGGTCTTCGATGTCGGCAAAGTTTGAGTGGATATTAAGATTCGTCTGCAGTGGCCGAAGGGATTGGTGGGGTTTTATGTCGGAGTGGGTTGACGGATTTATGACGGATTGCCGACGGTCTTCGATGTCGGCAAAGTTTTAGTGGTTATTAAGATTCGTCTCCAGTGGCCGAAGGGATTGGTGGGGTTTTATGTCGGAGTGGGTTGACGGATTTATGACGGATTGCCGACGGTCTTCGATGTCGGCAAAGTTTTAGTGGTTATTAAGATTCGTCTCCAGTGGCCGAAGGGATTGGTGGGGTTTTATGTCGGACTGAGTTGACGGATTACTGACGGATTGCGGACGTTTATCCGTTCTACATAAGTTTCCACATTTTCTATCTCATTCCTCCATAAAAATTTTCACCAGAAAAACATAACACAAAAATAGTCAATCAAGTTATGGGTAACAGAGATCTATGGAATTACTATATGCAAAACCGAGGCCCCGGTCACTACCCTCCAAACACAACTCTTGTTCCTGCAAGCCCTCCTTACGATAACTTAAATGTTACTGATGTTGAACCGACAATTTCACTCCATCAAACTCAACAATCCCAGAACCAAACGCCCGTAATGCCGGGACCTGGCCAAGTCGTACGGCGAGGAATGAATCGCAAGAGGTCTCATGATGCAAAGGTGCTGCGAGGTGAAAGTTCTCAGACACGCCCAACACAAGATTTTATTCGTGAGGTCTTCAATGACACAACACAGGCCGACCATGATTTTAGTAGTCCTCGGTGGACTTCTACTATGGATTACATTATCCGTGAAGGTATATATATATATGTACTTTTACAATAATGATTGTAGCTGACAAATACACGGTCTATCATTCATACATGTAGGTTCTTATAACAATAGGAGCACACCATTGTGGACCCAGGTTGGAGAAATTCAATCCCCGCATTCACAATTTGTGAAAGTCAAAAAGGTTTTCGTTTTCAACCTATTTTATTTACATTTAAACATACAGTTAATTATCGGACTGAAGTATATTCTATTTCATTATTAGATTGTGGCTATGCTCTCTAGTTTGACCCCCAATGACCAGGGGGATCTGCTAGTAACCTTAAAAGATCCTTCAGGAAAAATCGAGGGAACCATGCACCATAACATCTTCGAGAAGGACGAGTACAGACTCACCACTAGCGTAGGTGCGGTGGTCATCCTAAAAAATGTTACCGTTTGCCGTTTTAACAGGAACTCAAAGTACCTGAACATCACAGAGCGGAACATTGTTAAGGTAGATGTATAATACGTTTATAAATATTTATAGGAAGGCTTAACTAAATTCATTTTCGAAAAAGATAATCGGTGCTAATTCGATGATTGCTGAATACCAACCAACGGAAGTATCTACCATCGATGAGGAAGATGAAGGAACTACTGGGTACGAATATGAAACAGTTCCAGACTCAGATGATGAATAAACATCCGACCCGTCCATGATTTTAATATTTTCCTACTATCCTTTGTACGAGTTTATCCGCATAATGTTGTTATATGTTTTATTTTACCTGCCACGATTTTAGTATGTACCATCGATGAATTTATATGTCATATTACGGATTTCCGACTGATTTTCTGTTAAAGTATTATTTCCGCTTAGAAAGAATTATTAACGGAAAATATTACAGAATCTTTAATTCATTCTTTTCGATTCTAAGATACGAATAAATTGGAATAAAATTACGAATCCGTAACAAATCCGCCATACATTTTGAAAGAACTCGATCCGACGTTTTCTTCATCATATTTCAATTTTTTCTCTCCGAATACAAACTAAATGAACTTCAACCATCACAGATTTTTGACGGATTAGATGTTTTATATTTGTTCCACTCGGACATAGACAAAATAAAAAAAAAAACTAAGAACCGTCAGAATCCCGTCTGAATGTTAATGTTTTTTTATTAATTTTTGTTTTTCCGATCCGATTCGATCGGATCAACAAAAATTAAAAAAAAAAAGTATTTAAACCGTCAGAATCCCGTCTGTATATTATGACGGGATTCTGACGGTTCTTTGTTTTTTATTAATTTAGGATCGGAGAAACAAGATTTAATAAAAAAAATTAAACACCCGTCAGAAACCCGTCATAACGTAACAACGGGATTCTGACGGGTTATATATATTTTTTATTAATTTAGGAACGGAGAAACAAAAATTAATTAAAAAACGGTTTCCGTCAGAATCCCGTCTTTACTTTATGACGGGATTCTGACGGAAACCCTAATTCCTCCCGCCTAAACGCATCGATCTCATCGAAACGGCGGGAGTTGCTGACGGAAACCTGACGGATTTTTAATATCCGTCACAATACCGTCATATAGTTCTATAAGAACAGACACTTCGTCTTCTTCGCAGACACAGAACGGAGAAAACAAAACCACCCCAAATCGCCGACTCCGACGTTATTCAATCATCCGTCCGCTAAGCCGCCGTTCGCCACTCATTTTCCGGCGTCACTCAAAGAATGTAAGTTTTTTTTAAGTTTTGTGTATTTCATATGGATTTTGGATATGTAAATTGGGTGTTTATGAATTTAGGGGTTTGAAAGGAAATTGTTGATTTGGAAATGAAAGGAAATTAGGAATTTGTTAAATTGGAATTGAACAATGTGAATTTTAGGATGATTTTGTGATGAATTGTTGAATTGTTGAATTGGGGAAAATATGAAATTAGGAATGTTATGAATTTAGGGATTTAAAATTTTGTGATGATTTTATGAATTTAGAAATTAGAAATGTTAGTGATTAGAAATTTTATGAATTTATGATTTTATGAAATTAGAAATTAGAATTTAGAAATTTAGAAATTAGAAATCTAATTTATGAAATTAGAAATTAGAAATTATGAATTTAAAATTATGAATTTAGAAATTAGAAAATGAAATTAGAATCCTTATGAATTTAGGGATATAATAAGCAAATTAGTAATTTTATGAAACTAGGGATGTTAAAATTATTGATAAAATATAAAAATATGAGAATTTTGGGGTTATGAGGAAATTAGGAAGGGAAATTAGGAACGCCGACCTGACCAACCGGATCACAGATTTGGAGGCTAGGTACGAGAGAGAGAAGGCGGAGGCGGAGGCCCTCCGCGAGAGAGAGAAGTCGGAGGCGGAGGCCCTCCGCCAGAGAGAGAAGGCGGAGGCGGAGGAAATCCGCCGGAGAGAGAAGGCGGAGGCGGATGAAAAATATCGTCTGATGGAGGAAAAGATGAACGAGTTCTTCCGTCGTCAAGGGTTGTAAATGTTTATGGACAATTTAAATTTTTATGTAAAACTTTATATTTGGTATCAAAACATTTTTCATTTTATTATGATTTTAAATTTTATTTTTTGTTATTAATTTAAATATATTTCATTTATAAATTTATATATAAATAAAATAAATAAAATTTTATTTATATTTATTTTTTTTAAAAATTATTTCAATTCCGTCAGGATCCCGTCAGAGTGTCCAGACGGTTTCCCGACGGAATGTGGATCACCGGAATCCGGCCACAAATCCGGTGATCGACAGTCCGTCAGACAACCGTCAGGATACTCAGACGGGATCCTGACGGACTGTCGATCACCGGATTTGTGGCCGGATTCCGGTGATCCACATTCCGTCAGGATCCCGTCTGAGTATCCTGAGGGTTGTCTGACGGACTGTCGATCACCGGATACCTGACGGACTCCCGACGGTTATACAAACTCAGACGGAATTGTCACGTACTCAGACGGATCCACATTCCGTCAGACAACCGTCAGGATACTCAGACGGGATCCTGACGGATTTGTATTTTCTGACGCGATAGAACTGACGGACAAATTCCGTCTGTAATCCGTCGGAATAGAGGGTATCCCGACGGATTTCAGACGGATTTGGCCGTCAGAAAACCGCTTGTTTTCTTGTAGTGGTAATAAACACGAATAATTAAAATAAAACTAATTTAAAAAATAATATTTATATAATAAAATTTTCAAGTAATCTTTTTTACAAAATTATGAAAAATTCTTTTTACAATAAATTAATAAAATATTATAGGCTTAAAATTATTAATTTATGGAGTTTCCGCTCTATATCTTTCTAAAAATGTTACTTTCATTGGCAGTTTTTGTTATTAGTTTAAACTTTATAAATCATTGAATTTGTTATTCCTTTCATTTGTGGAAACCAGCTTCAAGTACAATAACAATTTTAGGATTTAAGAACCTTCAAAATCAATAAATTTAATCAAATGAAACGTTTTAAATTATTATGCATTTTATATGAATATGTGAGGGTTTATACTCCACTACTAGGCTTTAATACTTTTTAGTACCTACATATTAATCAAATCAATCATTTCTTTATGTTCATTTTTAGGGTTTAGGCTCCTATACAAAGTTTTATTTATTACCTTTCAAAATCAATATATTTAATCAAATTGAATGTCTTAAATGATTTTGTATTTTCTGTTTATATGTGAGGGTTTAGACTCTCATAATAAAGTTTACTGTTCTTCACAATCAATGAATTTAGTCAATTTAAACGTTATAAACCATTCTTATTCTATTTTCATGTGTGAGGATTTATACTCTCATACTAAGGTTTAATTAGGAAAAAATTCAAGATATGCCACTTTTTAAAAATGTCACTATCACTTTTTCCACATTTTTAAATCATTTATGTTTGGGTTAACTATGTTATATTAGGGTTTAGTTTTTTTGGTTTAAGGTTTGTGAGGGATCAAGATATTAATATATTAATGCCCACACTGGGTGCATATTGAATGTTTAAATATTTTATTTTTAAAATTTAAATATTTTACGTTTATTTGTAAGGGTTTAGTCTCTAATATTACAGTTCAAAATCCTTTCAAATCCATCCAATTATTCAAACTGAGTGTTTTAAATCATATAATATTTTACGTTTGTTTCCGAGTGTTTAGGATGCTCCCATATAGAATTAAGCGACCTTTCAAATCGATAAATTAAATCAAATCGATTATTTTAAATCATTTGATATGTGTGAAGGTTCAGACTCCCATATTCAGATTGTATATCCACTAATTTAATTCCAATTAATTTGATATAAATGTAAAATGTAGATGTGTAATACAACCAAAAAGTATTAATTTATATAAAATAACAAAAAATAATTCATAAAATCCTTATTATAACTCGTAATGCCCGCGGAGGGGCGCGGCTAAAATCCTAGTTATATAATTATTAAGGTGTCAGAATCTACCAGAAATATTGAAATTACAGTTGGTTTAAATAATAATAAAAGAATCCCCTACAGAGCAATTATATTTCTTTGTCCTTTTTCTTCCTGTGGTCTACTTTTGCTTTTTACCCTTATGTCATACCTTATAATTATTAATTTGCTTTCTTTAATTACTCTGTCACCATATATCATACATTACATACGATTTTCTAATTGACCAAAAAGAGAGACTTTCTCTATTCTCATATTACCATCTCTCCCTGGTAATTTTGTTTCTTTAGCTAAGAACTCTGGTATTTTTTGTTTCTGGTTACGTTATAGATTGTTTTTTCTTTTATTGACCCTTTAAGTTTTGTACTGATTATATTTTTGCTCTAATGTCTGTAATGTCTTGATATATTAAAATTTGTATATGAAGAATCTTTTTTTTTTTTTTTTTTGAAACTTGTATATGAAGAATCTTAAAAGGAGAAAATAGATAATTAACAAATTTCAGTTTTGTAATTGTTTTTACCTTATCGGATTTTTTTTTCTACATATAACTTTAGAAAAGCAAAGCATACAAAAGTAGTAACATTGGTTTGTATAACATTTTTTCTACATATCTAGTAAGTAGTAACATTGGTTTGTATTACATTATTTAAAACATGCCTGCAATGATGCAAAGTGTGTAATGAAATGTAAGATCTTGGTTTGAAATTTTGAATAAGGGTCTTGGGCTAAATATTTGTGGGTTGATCTGGTGGGGTCAAATCCAAGCCAGTAATAACCAAATTAAGGGTTGGATCAACGTTTGGATGTTTTGAAATATATACGAGAGTCATGTTCTATTTGATCCATATTTGATACCCACCGGTCTACCCTACTAAAGTCACGCTAGATCTATCAAACATTTGTATTTTTGCTTTCATTTGGGGGTTAACGGCACAATGGTCTGCAAAATCTAACACCAAAACGAACTAACCGAAAGATATAACTTATCTTAGCCTAATCTTCACAGGATTATCAGACGATTGCTACCACAACATTCTTGTATTGCTAAATTTATAAGAAAGTTTAAAATTACTGGCTTGATATTGAAAAGAGGGTTCAATTTCATTAACTTTCTCTTTTAAAGATATTTGAGAAATAGCTCAACGGTCGTAAACATTTGATATAAACTCTATAGAGTTTCGATTTTTCAATGTTAATTATCATTTAAAATGTTTACGACAGTTAAAACAAATCAATTTGTAAATAACCGTAGATTAAAATATTTGATTCTTAACCTATAAGACTAACTACGTGGAGCATGTACACCACCTTAAACCGTCTATTGCACCACTAGTTCGTAATTAATTTCATTATTGAATTATTAGTCAACTTATAAGTTGACTGCTATTTCATTCCAAAAAAAGATGTAAATAGGCATTTGGCTAACTATATTAAGATATCCCCAAGCTCGCTATAGGAGATATGTTAGGCTATATCATCTTTTTCATTTGATTTTAAATTATCGTGTTCTGTTCAAATTGTATGTGATGATATTTAAAATATATCTTCTGTATATTGATTATAGATACAATAAATCCACCTATCATATATTTCTATTGTATGTACTAAATTAAAGTTTCGTTAGTTTTGAAATATACCTTTTTTTGTTGTTATTCGACAAATTATCTCTTCTTAAGAAATGACGGAAACATATACACCCACAACAAAATAAATAATAACACAAGTTGACAAAAAAAAGAAAAAGAAAAAAACCTGTAAAACGTTGACGGTACGGTCTGCAAGTGAAACGGTCACAATGAAAGCACATAGGTTTAGGGCCTCAGACCAGCTTTCGTCATCATCGAATTGACCGTCCAAGCGATTCATCCACGTGGTTAGTCTTATCATAGGACATCTGGACAAGAGTCACCATAACCTCACCTGTGAACCATAGTTAAACCACATTTTTAATACATAATTCGTTTTTCATTCTTTGTCGTTTTCTGCTGACTCAGATTTCTCCGTTTTCAATTGTACCGTGACACGTGTATCTTTCGCTTCCCCGCACGTGCAAGAGCCTAATTCCCAATACGGTGCGTTTAGTTTTAACATAAAATAATTTTTATACGTCTCCCAAAAAATTCTTTTTGTTGTAGTTTATTAGAACACAAATTAAATAATACGAAGTATAATATTTTTAAAACAGTAGGATAGGCGAGATTTTTCATAAGATTTGGTGTAATAATGGTGTATAGGCGTGTCTGATAATTCCCAATTATTTAATATAACTTTTTAACAGTAGGATTTGATTATAATTATTAATGTTGATTAGTAAAGTGATTAGGCCTTTGTGGTTGCTAGAAATGTTGGAGACAATGGATGAGAAGAACGTCGTGGAGAAAGTACGTTCATATGATTTGTTGTCGGTGATAACCTTTTTCACCACATAACTATCAAACACAATTTTGCTTTTCGTTATTACTTTGTATTTAAAATTTAAATCAATAGTTTATCTAATACAATTATAAGATTTTTGCTTAAAAGAGCCTAAGAATAATATTATCTGTACCTTATAGTTTATATTTTGTTCAGACTATAGTATAATGCCTAATTGAAACGTCAACAAATGATTCGATCACTTCGAATATAATAAATAGGTAAAATATTACAATAAAGGTTTGAGATTAACAAGTTTATACTGTAAAAAGACAATTATTGAGATGACCATAGTATTCTTTACAGTATATGTTATCAATAATGAAAACTACGACTTCAGTATGGTGAATCCCATTTATTTTTGTAAGATTATTCATATGAAAAGTACAAGTTTCACTATTATAACCTCTAGGATTAATTGCAATTGATGATTGAATATATTTTAGAAAAACGAGTAATTCGTTGCATCTTGTCAAAGTGGCGAAAAAGCTCAATACTATCACATACGTTTCAGGTTTTAGGGAAAAAGAAACAATTAATTTTTTCTTGTCAAGTATAAAAAAATAATCCTTACATATAAAATAATTTGACTATTATACATTAAGACTCCAAGAAGTCACAAAAAAAAATAATAATAATCTTACAACAAGACACAAAACTCTCTTTAAAATCATTTCCTCAACACCACAAAAGTTTAGCATTTCATGAGAGCAAAATGACCTTAAGAAGGTAACTAAACAAAGGGTAGTCCGATTGAAGACCAGAAGCCGCATCAGTATGTTCCTAAACACAAGAGAGAAAGAAACAGCACATATTCGAATTTAGTAATCATATTTTTTCCCTGCAAATTTTGATTTCAATAACATAAAAAAAAAACAATATTCTGTTTTTAAAATCATTTAAGGAAAACCAGGTGTTTACCATGTCAAAAGTGGTGGATTCAATGGCAAAATTCTTCAGCCACTATATTAAGAGAGCTTGAGTTCTAAACTTCTAATGAATGTGCAGTTGGTGATGATGTTTCTGTATAAAAGAAAGAAAATAACTGATAAATTGTTTTTTTAGAGAATAGACATGTTCCTCAAGAGGAATAAAGAGCTAAAATACTTACATGAGAAAAGATGAGATGATTCTGAAAGCTAAGGAAGTTTAGGCTTGAAGCTAATCCGCATCGATTTTTTCTCCTTCAGTTGGCGCTGCAAGGGTTTAAAAATTCAGGAAGGAGTTTGAAAAATACCGACTAAACATTATTTATAAATCAGAGAGCCGAAAATGCCGTTTCAATCATACCTTAAATACCGTTTCAATCGAGTGCTGGGATCTGGCTTGGTGCAAGCACCATTCCATTGCCAGTTCATATTCAAGGGTATTCCCCTGAGAACAATGTGATGTAGCCTTTGCATCTCTCTGGAAAAATATTTAATGACCAAAGAACAAGAACATTGTTAAAAATGCGATGCATTCTTTTACTTGTGTGTGTGTGTGTGAGTGAAAGGGGCAGTAAACACAATACCGTCTCTCGTCGCATTTGGATTTTGTGTAGTTTGATATGGCCGGAGAATGATGACGACTTTCCAGGAGGATTAATCTTAGCAAACGAAGCAACAAGGGGCCTGTTAAGCAATAAAGAAATATTTTTAATCCACACATGCATACACAGAACAAATGTTTGCTGAAACAAAACCAGAGATCCATTCCACACACTAGTTACCTCCCATCTGATAGCAACAAACATCCCTCATCTAGTCTTCTAACCACCCTTAGTGCGGCTTCTTTTGATTCGAAAATGACCAAAGCTTGACCTGTAAAACAGAACCAGTGTAGGAAGGATCTTCATTCAATTTCTAGAATGTGAGAACTATAAATTAGTGAGTAAAATGCTAGCTTACCAATATGAGGAGAATGGACCGGTAAATGCTCTATCATCCTTGCTGTACATTGCTCATTCAAAGCAGAATACACTATATCCTGACATTGATTAAGAAATACAAAATAAGTATAATATTCTCCTAAACAAACTCTTTAGAATCGCTAATACCTGCACTTCATGAGATGTATAAGAAGGATTCAAGTTTTGAAAGAGAACTAGTCTCTCTTGCGTTTCAGCTTCCCTCATACTTTCTTCCCAAGGCTGGCCAAAGTTTAAAAATTTCAGTCCAGATTTAACATTCTGATATGAATAACATAATCTGATCAAGACTAGCTAAAAGAGTTTGCAAAGTCTAGGAAAATAACAGGTGCGGATATAAAAGAAACAACTTGAGTGTGAAGTTGCTCGAACATATAAGCGATAAAAAAAACATATTACTTACCAGAAAACAACTATTAACATCAATGAATAAGCATGCCATACACGAAAAAATGGGGCAACCAAAAACAACCATTCACATAAGAGGCGTGAAAAAAGAAGGAAGGGAAAAATACTTACGAGAGGCCGGAACCATTTGCTGTTTACAGCATCCGGCTTTTGGGTCACTTCAATTACTTGATAATTTCTTTCATAATCATCTGCCAACCTATTGTCACCAGCGCGTTTTAATAGCTTGCCATCAAAGCTCGGTTTCTTTGATAAAACCTTTTCAGTTGCAGTTTTTGTATCTTTTCCTTCAGAAACTAACACCCCCAGATCTTGCTTCTTAACGACGCTAGGCTTCTCAGGAAAAACTTCCTCTTTTGTCACTTTGTCTTTAGGTCTCTTAAACAATCCCATATCTTTCTTACCATCAGAACTAACGTTCTGCACAATTTTCGCATTTCGTCCATCTCGTACTGTAACAGAACCCTCTACTTTCTGTTTCTTTTGAGGCCTATCGTCCAATCCATTCGACCCTTTATATCTTTCTTGCTCCGGCATAGATTTTTGTTTCGTAAACTGTTTCTTAAGACCGTTTACTTGATCTTTCTTGGAATCAGAATGATTTATCCCCGAGCCAGAAGCTTCACAAGAGCTCCTATATCTTTCTTCCGCAGGCATAGATTTTTGTTTAGTTAAATGTCTTTGAACTTCCTTTTTTTCAGCTTTGCCGGCATCACAGTGATTGCCCTTAGAGCCAGAAGCTTCACAAGTGTCACGTTCGTTACGGACCGCGCCTTCCTGCATAACAGCATCATTTTCAGACCTTGCTTCTGCGACCGGAGATTTCTTTGTAGCCAGTTGATTGTGACAATTCTCAGAAGATTCAACAGAGTTATCTTCAATTTTCCTAACTGAAGCACTAGCTGAAGGACCTTTTGGTTTCAAACTATCTAGATTTCCATTTATGCCTCCTTCAATTTTCAGCAAAGCGGTTGCTTCTTTCTCACAACCCGCTTTGTTAAATATAAACTTAACTGCAAGAATCAGAGTGAAAACAAGATATGATGTGAATAAAGCCATTGATCACAAAGTAGAATGTTGAAGCTAGCAAATTAGAGGAAACAAAATGTACCGTCAACTCCAGCGATGTTATCACCTATCGTATCCGAAAATTTTCGACTTCCAACATCAAATGTTCGGCGAAACACAAAGTCCGCTGACTTGATTTCTTCATCTGAGGGTTGTGGGTTTCTTTTATCCTTCGAAATGCATAGAACGGAACATTTCCCACCAATTGCTTCCTAATGTAATAATGTTATGTCAGGACACATACAGGACTAATTTACTAACTAATATCTTGCACCAGCTATACCCACGCAAAATTATGTGACGCATATCAATACAAATACGCCAAATCATGCTTACCAATGCGTTGATATTAGCGAGACCAACACCTTCACCGGATGCCAAAAAAAGTTCGTTTGCAAGTACATCCGGGACTTCTTCAAGACATGACGAAACCTCAGAAGGTTTAAAGAACCAGAGAAGCTTGACTTGCCTTGGAAATTTCGCACGCTTGTTACCGTGTTCCCAAATTTTAATGATCTTGCCAACAAAGAATTCACCAGAGTCTGGTTGACGTGAATCTTCAACTAAGACACAGTCGTAAAGACAATATTCATCACCGTCGTAGGTGAAAGATTCGTAGAATTGGACATCTTTCTTTTTTCCACCAGTTCGTCTCTTTTTACCCCACTTAAAGTCTTCAGCTCCTACTGCTAATTCTTCCATTCTTTAAAAAGCACCTGTGACAATGCACCCAAATCAGATCCATGTGAAAGAAGGCAACACATTCATCTTTCAGTTGATTCATTAGCATTGTGCAATACATTGCAATGATGTGCCATAACATCAAAACCATAAGGAACTTATCAATATTCAGGACTAATAAGACAAAGCCAAAGAATGAAGCTTTTACATATAAAAAGAACAGGAACACATACAAGTCCAGAAAATACAATCAAAAGCAGCAAGTTTGGTTGATCAAGTTCAAGACAGAAACACAAAATAAGGATCACTAGAACAATACTAACCCAATTGCTATAAAACGTTGTAACTTTTGTCATGCAATGTAGGCTGAGATAAGCTTTTTGTTTCAGTGACAAACAATCATAAACTGGGAAGCGAGAAGACTAAAGAATTTTTTTTACCTTGACAGAAAAAATCAAGTTTTTTCCAGACCAACGAAGGAGAAACTCGAATCTTAAAAAACCCAATGCTCGAAACCAGACCAAAGCGAGTTCGATTAGGTAATGATAAAGAGAAAATTGTCGAAGCCTAAGGTTATGACGGAGAGAGAGAGAAAAACCCTAATTCCCTCAATCCTCTCTTTGTCTCCCACTCAAATTAATTCAAATAAAATCTCGAAGGAGCAGCAAATCTGTCTTGATGTTCGATTTTGTGGAAGATTGTTGCGGTAAGTACAGAGTTCATGAAAACGTTTTACTCTCTCTTTTTCCCTTTTTTCTGGGATTCTGTTTGTACTTGTATTTTTAAAAAGAGTTGTAAAAAAAATTGTGATTAGGTCTTAGTTTAATAAGGGAATGCACAAAAGAATTACATAATTTTTATAGAAAACAACCAAAAATCTTACAATTTCCTTTTCCGAGTAATCTAATTAGATAAATCCGAAAACTTAAAGATATCAGATCATACTTACCCATATTTTTAGCCCAGGATTTACCATTTTCCTCCCTCTTGAGCTTAATTTTTTCACCATTCACCGTTTTGTTATTTCCTTCTTTACAGAATGAAAAAAAAAGATAAATGCGGTGAGCGTGGATCGAACACGCGACCTTCAGATCTTCAGTCTGACGCTCTCCCAACTGAGCTATCCCCGCTTGTTGTTCACATATTCTTATTTAATAGATATAAACAAACAAATAAAGTTTTTGACTTTTTACCGGAACACAGATAACTTTGGTAAAATAAGTAAATAACACAACGAACTGTGTGTTACAGTCAGAACACAAAAGCAAAATTCTAACGTTGCATTAATTAAAAACAGAGCCCAAGAATTGGTACACTTCTTTGTTACATAAGTCTCTTTGCTATTAAATATATTGTAGAGAAGTGTGGTTGAGTCCCTAGTGTTTGAGCCAGTAGTTTCTTAGCTGAGCCATATGCAACAATATCTCATCCCGACCTTGATTCGTCACACTACTAGTCATAATCCATGGTGGTGTTGTCTCAAAGAATCCTTGGATCAAGTCTTGGAACTCCTTTATGTTCTCCTCCGGTTTCTTCCCTCCATTTTTCTTCTTCTTTCTCTTGTCGCATTTTGTGAACACCATAGTCATTGGAACCTGATGTTATCGATGAACCATATCCATTCCACAGAGACAAGACATAATTAGTAATAGTGTAGATCATGATGAACAATTAATGGGTTTTGGTGGGGTTTACGTGTTGTTATACCTGATTTTGTCCAAGCCAGCTTGCGTAATCGAGATCGATTTGCTTTGGAGGAATGCTGGCATCAACTAGCAAAAACACTGAGACCAACGTTGATCGGTTAAGGAAATAGTCTTTGGTGAATTTGTTCCAGTCATGTTTGAGTTCATGTGGTGCTGATGCATACCTGGAAATATAATATGAATCAACTTTCATTTTCTCAATAACAGAAACAGGGACAGTAACTGTACAACAAAAAAAAGAAATAGGAGAGACAGTGACTGGCCAGAGCACTTTTGAGGGGATATAACAGTAGTCTCACTAACAAAGGTAACAAAATAATATAACTTAAACTTACCCGTAGCCAGGCAAATCTACCAAGAACCAATTATCGTTGATGCGGAAATGATTAATGCATTGCGTCTTTCCTACATGAAGAATAAATAAACGGGGATTATAATCAACCAAAGTCTGCTTCTTAATAGATTTAAGGAACCAAGAGAGAGCTCCATATTTAAACATTCGAGACTCGAGAGCAAAAAAAAATTTAACTCTTGAAAGAATAACATCTAAAGGGATGAGTTTACAACAAATCAATATCGACTCAGAGTGGTTTCCTGGAATTCTACAAATTCTAATGCTTACTACCAAATATATACTCAATGTTTGTGGAAATATTAGCAATATCACTCATCCATATGAGACAAGCTAAAACGATCTAGCATAAGTACAAGCACGAGATTCCACTTTTAAGATTGTGCCTATCAAACTTTCTAAGCAGTTATCGTGGAAGAAGTTCATGTCAATGAGATACTTAAGAAAATTTTAAGATCATGGAATATCAAATAATCCTAACAGTGAACCCAGGTAAGCATGATTTTGTTTACATTCAGATTTTCCAGTTACCATCTACTAATCTTGTTTTCTATTCATAAATGTTCTTAAAAGTTAAAACAAACCAGTGGTTGTACTGATTTACAGTTCTCCCAGTCCTGGTTTCATCTACCCTTGTACAACAAGCTTAACAAGCATTATCCAATCTAATAGATAGTAAGAACAAGCCAAGTCTCAACACAATAGACATATTTTCTTTCCTACAAATACCCAACCCCATTTGCCTGACATTAGTACAACACGATGACAATTACTCAAAGATTCTGACCAGTGATGTCACATCTTGGCTCATATTTTCGAAAACATGATTCCATCTTAACAAGTAGTAGGTACCAACAAATGCCGATGCTACAAAGCAAATATGTACATTCTAACTAAGTGTTCTAATACTGATTTAGACTACACACCAATTCCCACTCGACGCACTCACTTAGCCACTACAGAATTCAAATGTTGGTTGTTGGCCCCAGGTTAGTGTGGACTCTAGCCTAGGAAACCCGGTTATAACGTATCATTTCAATCAATCATACTTTACCAACACTCTTCTTATGAACACTAAGAACTGATTAAATCACTGTGTTCTTCAGCCACAGAATTCAATTCAGTTTTATACGAACATTTCAACCAAAAACTTCCAGTTTCCTTCTCAATATATCTAGTTAACCAATTCCTCATCAAAATCTTGATACAATATATGTGAAAGAAGAGCATATCTGCAAATGCAAAAAAAAAGCCACAATCCAGACAAAGAAGGAAGCTTTCGAATCCATAACCACGAGAGAGCAAAACTTAGATTACCAGGTTTCTTAGAAGTCAAGGCAAGACGTTTCCTCCTCACCAAAGAATTGAGAAGAGAGGATTTCCCAACATTAGATCTCCCAACGAGCGCGAACTCCGGCAATCCATCGGCCGGACAATCCTCCGTTCGAACACTGCTCTTTACAAAGTCGGCCTGAACAATTTGCGCGTCCCTCGCGTACTTGCTGAGCACTATATTCGAACCTTTCAGTATCCTCGCCGTCAAACTCGCCGGATCATCACCGGAGATATCCGTATCCGGCGGGATAAAAAGCTTGTCGAGCGAAATTTCGACAGGAGCATCATCCAAATCGGATGAATCCGATAGTGGTATGGGTTCAACAGTGGCGAGATTGGATTTAGAGGCGAATGAGAAAAGGGTTCGTGCGACTGTAATCGGAGGTTTAGGGTTTATGAAATTGAAATGCGAAGAAAAGAGAGAGAAGGAGGGTTTCGTGAAGATGGAGAAATGAAATCTTGGAAGCTGCGCTATAATCATATCTGATTGATTTTCTTGGGTATATTAGTAGATTTTTTTTTTTCTCGCTTAGATTCTGTGAATAGCCATGGATGTTCGAAGAGAGAGCTTATGGAATGCTGGTGGAGTGATAAATTCCACGCTGGGGGAAAATATCCGCGGCAAAACGCATCGTTTTGGTGGTAGCTGGAGGAGAACTTTCTTTATTTACAATTCGACCGCTTTATTTCCTACGATTGTATCGATTCGCCACTATCTTCTTTGTTTTGATCACAATTTACCAGTACAATGAAAAACTTAATTTCTACAGCTAAAATGTTTTGATTATGTCCTTCAGAATCAATTAATGTCAGCTAAAATGTTTATGTAGTAGCTATTTTAGTAGTGGTTTCTTCTTAATTTAAATTATTTATGCTACTTGTCAAATTATCTATTAACAGATGTGAAATGACACTGGTTTTACTGATAAGAAAACTATTAATAAAGTTTTATCTCATGCTGAATCTTAAACATTACATTACATGAGTAACAACAATAACTGGACTATTAGTCATTATGCAGCTAATTTAAAGAGGGGTTATTGGATCGAGGATTTTGATGTATTTTAAAATCAAAAGAAATCATGTGTTATTCAATTGTTTATTCCATAGAAATACATTAAAATCCCTTGTTATTGGATTAGTCATTTGTTTGGTGTATTTTAAAATACAACAAAAACAACTGTTATTCAATTTATTGTTGATTTTAGGAGATTTTGATTTTAATAGATTCTGATGCATTTTTTTTCCTCAAACGTGAACAAACAAAATACCTCGTCTTCCCTTGTTTTTTTGATGGATTCTCAATCTCTTCTTCCTCAGGAAAATAATAATTGCTTTCGTCTTCTCCGAGGGTTTGATGGTTTCGAAATCCGAGGGTTTAAACCTAGTTCCGCACTATTCACGGTGGCATTTTCTTCTCCGACATCTCCTAGTTTCGTTTCCACTGATAACGAGAGCGATAAGGCAAAGCTCGCTCATGTTTATTTTCATCTTCTCTTCGCTTTTGGATTTTCCATCTCGAATCATAGTTTCCATATTGGTTTTACCTCAAGCTTTCGCTGAATTGAATGTAGAGCGATAAATGTTATAACCAATCGAAAATGTTGAAAGTGATAAGAATTGAAAAAATTGTGAAACAATTTTCTGGCAATTTATAGATTCCATTGAATCAGCTTTTGATTTTAGGAAAAGGATTACAATTTGGACCCAATGAGGTTTTCGAGTATTCAAGACTGAAATTCAAGGATTTATTTAGTGTGAAGAATCTTTTTTTTTTTTGTGCAGTAATTGAATATTAAGTGGTTTCACAGGTTTTAAAGATAATGAAGAAGATAGTCAATGAATCAACTTTTGGATCTCAAGTCATTGTAAGAATGTCATATGTAATGTATTAGGAGTATGTGAATCACCATAATCAACTTAATGGTTTGAGATGCAGAATTCAAGTCATGGAATGTCGAATCATGAGTCTTGTTTGAAACTGATCCATTGAAGCCGTTTAAAGAACTGCTCAAGCGTGAGGACCTTTAACACAAAGGTACTTCTGTTTTCTTAGCAAAGGAACAAACATATACACATTGATTGTTCTTCATTATTGCATGGATTAGAATACAACAAGAGTTTAAGTCGGACAAAGCATATTGAGCTGTAGAAAGATTGGATTATGGCTTTGCCATTTGTCTCCTTTGTTAACTTCTTGTCTCATTTGACTAAATTCTCTCTTTGGTGTTTATCTTTGTGTAGCAATATAATCAATGTTGGTGTTAAAATCCAAAACCTATTAAGAGTTGTTTGTATGGGAATGCTTGCTCCAAGGAAATTCCTGCAAAAGAGAAGGAAAATAGAAGTTATTAAGGAAAATAGAAGTTATCAAAGATGCAACAAATGAAACAGATCAGAAGGGATGGAGAGGGCTAATCCTGGAGATTGAGTCTACAAGATCTGCAGTTACGGTGCTTAGGCAATACGAAATTCATGAATTTTAGTCTTGAATCTTGATAGAGACATTAGATGAGCCTAAAGTTGTGATTACTTGCACCAATGTTAAAATATTGACTAGTGCAAGCTCTTTGTTTTGACGATGTTTTGTTTTGTCTTAGCTTTTGATTTCCAGATTCTTGAATGGCTTAGGAGCAAGGATTCAACTAAATCTAACAAAATCTTTTAAAATACATGAACACCAAAATACATCAGAATACCAATACAATTTGAGTAATCCATCAAAACACACTAGAATACTCTCAAATACAAATCCAACAAAATACTTTAAAATACTCAATCCAATAACCCCTTCTAAGAATAAAGGGGCAAATTAGAAAGAAAGCAAAAAGAACTAGGAGTAGATAGCAAATCGGGTCGTTGGCTTCTTCCTTCACCAAGCACGGCACGAGACTCTCGACCAGTGAACCAAAATCTCTCTCAATTTTAGCTCCTTTGCTTCTGATCTCGGTGAGCAATCTCTCCGATCGGCGAAATCTCACCGATTCATGCTCCGGTGAATCTCACGGCGTAGCAATTCATCATATCTGAATCGCAATCCAATTAGCCATGTCTCCTCCAGCCATTTCGCAGCGTTATCCGTCACCGTCTCAACCTTCAGGGTAACTCATGCTCCATCCCTATGCTTCTCTCTCGATCAATGTCGCATAATGATTTTTCCTTACATTCTCAAGCTAAAAGCATCGATCAATTCGATGATTCGATCATAACTTTTAATGCGTGGTCGGTCATCTCCTTAGTGTGATCTATATTAACCTTACACAAAATCCAGGAATCTAGAAGCTTACATGTAACGGATCTAGCTTAGGATGAGATTTTTCGTGAGTCTGAGCTAATTTATGCAGAGAAGCTAATTTGGATTTAGATTTATGCTATTCGTTTGAATACTTTGCCCTTAGATTCTAAGTTTCTGGAAATGCAGTGTGTATATTCGATAATTTGATTTCTCTGTTGTTGAATGAAGCTTGAACTGAAACTAGACATTATTATTTATCAGGAAAAGCGAAGTGTCAGATCTGAAATCACAGCTTCGTCAGCTAGCTGGAAGTAGAGCTCCAGGAGTTGATGATTCCAAGCGTGACCTTTTCAAGAAAGTAATATCTTACATGACGATCGGAATTGACGTGTCATCGGTATTTGGAGAAATGGTCATGTGCTCGGCAACATCAGACATTGTTTTAAAGAAAATGTGTTATCTTTATGTTGGAAACTATGCAAAGGGTAATCCTGATCTTTCCCTTTTGACGATCAATTTCCTCCAAAGGGATTGTAAAGATGAAGATCCTATGATCCGTGGGCTCGCTCTGAGGAGCTTGTGTTCGTTACGAGTGCCGAACCTTGTGGAGTATCTGGTTGGTCCTTTGGGGAGCGGGCTTAAGGACAATAACAGCTATGTGAGAACAATTGCTGTGACTGGAGTATTAAAGCTTTATCACATCTCAGCTTCAACGTGCATTGATGCCGATTTTCCTGCAACGCTGAAAAGTTTGATGCTTCACGATTCAGATGCTCAGGTTAATTTTGTTTTGTATGTAGAATACTGTGTTGAATGCACTTGGAGGTAGTCTCACCCTAACGTATCACATGTTTTGTATGATTAATGTATTTTTTGATATAAATATGCTGTCAGGTAGTTGCCAATTGTCTGTCTGCACTTCAAGAAATTTGGAATTTAGAAGCAAGCCACTCTGAGGAAGCATGCAGGGAGAAGGAATCCTTGCTTAGCAAGCCAGTCATATATTATTTCTTGAATCGGTGTGTTATTTAGATCGTCTTTCAACTTTCAGTCACAATTTTATCTTGTTGTTGTAGTGGTATCTAAGAAAGGAGAAGCAACTCTCACAATTGTCGTGTTTCCTTGCAGGATCAAGGAATTTAATGAATGGGCACAATGTCTTATACTTGAGTTGGCAGTAAAATATGTGCCGTCAGATAGTAATGATATTTTTGACATAATGAATCTGTTGGAAGACAGACTTCAACATGCCAATGGAGCTGTTGTCTTGGCAACAGTCAGAGTGTTTTTACAGTTGACGCTCTCCATGACTGATGTTCATCAGCAGGTACAAATTCCACCTCCTTTATCCTTAATCATATAAAGTTATTCCTGAGATAAAATCAGTTGTGTGCAAGATTTCATGATCATAGATTTTTGAAATAGTTGCTGCAGTCTCCAATTAGTGAGCGTATTATTACTTTTGGTGACCTTGTCTGGAAGTTTGAAAATCAGATCTCAATTTGTAGGAAAATTTGTCCCTCTCCTTAAACAAACAGAGTCATCGTTTTAGGATCAAATTTGAAATCTTGATTATATTTGCTTTCATTTAACATGATCACTGTCTGACTGATGCCAAATGATCTTGTCTAGGTATATGAGCGTATTAAATCCCCACTTCTAACTCTTGTCAGTTCTGGAAGTCCAGAGCAGTCATATGCAATCTTGAGCCACCTTCATCTTTTGGTTGTACGTGCGCCATACATCTTTGCCTCAGATTATAAGCACTTCTACTGCCAGTACAATGAACCCTCGTACGTCAAAAAGTTGAAGCTTGAGATGTTGACTGCTGTTGCAAATGAGAGCAACACTTACGAAATTGGTAATTGCTTCAAACTATGTCAATATGGAATCTGGAACGAGAAAACCTTTCATTTCTGGCTCTTTAACGTGACTGAATTATGCTTCTTTTTGGTCCTGTTCAGTGACAGAACTGTGCGAGTATGCTGCAAACGTTGATATTGCAATTGCAAGGGAGTCGATTCGGGCAGTTGGGAAGATTGCTTTGCAACAGTATGATGTAAATGCGATTGTCGATAGACTTCTTCAGTTTCTGGAGATGGAAAAGGACTACGTGACCGCTGAAACTTTGGTAAACTATCATTCATCTTATTTACGGAGATAATTAGCCATCACATTGATCTCATATTGTTTGGATTTTCATAACGAATTCACGTGTCTTGTTTCTTCTCTAGGTTCTTGTGAAAGACCTTCTAAGGAAGTATCCACAATGGAGCCATGATTGCATTTCTGTTGTTGGGGGTATTAGCAGCAAAAATGTCCAGGAACCAAAAGCCAAGGCATCTCTTATATGGATGTTGGGTGAATATGCTCAGGACATGAGTGATGCTCCTTATATCTTAGAGAATCTGATAGAAAACTGGGAGGAAGAGCATGCGGCTGAGGTATTTAGGCAAAAAAATATCTATTTCTCTTTTTCCATTTATCAAACTGCAAAGATATGCATAATGATTTCTGTCAAAGGGGAGAAAGAAAAATATGTGTTTCACAATGGGATCAAAAGACAATATAGAATGTAAACACATAAAAGCTTTGAGGAAGTGAAATATGAAGAAGTAGTAGCTTCATAAGATTTTTCCCGAAATTTTATCTAGGCCTAGCAATATTAGCTTGATAGTAAGATTTACTGAAATTGTGGTTCATGTTGGCTTGAGAATGAGGACTTGCACGTTCGTCTTATGAAAGTATTGTCCCGTTGAGCAGGTTCGCTTGCATCTCCTGACGGCAGCAATGAAATGCTTTTTCAAGAGGGCACCTGAGACTCAGAAAGCCCTAGGATTAGCTCTAGCTGCAGGCATTGCTGATTTTCACCAGGTATCCCCCAATTTTCCCCTTCTGAAATTTTTGTTATTGTGAAACCATTGGCCCATTATATCGCTTATCCAACATTTTTTTCTGTTGGAGTAGGATGTTCATGACCGAGCCTTGTTCTACTATCGGGTTCTGCAATACGATGTACATGTGGCAGAACGTGTTGTTAGTCCTCCAAAACAGGCGGTTTCAGTCTTTGCTGACACTCAAAGCAGTGAAATCAAAGACCGTATATTTGACGAGTTTAACAGCTTATCTGTGATCTACCAGAAGGTATAGTAGTATGCATTCGTTCGCCTATAGTATTCAGAGGTTTTCTCTAGTTGATTTCATACTGATGATCAAAATTCTTGTAGCCATCTTACATGTTCACTGATAAAGAACACCGAGGGCCCTTTGAGTTTTCAGACGAAGTTGGAAATATTCCCATCTCACCTGAAGCTTCCAGTGACATTGTTCCAGCTCAGCAATTTGAGGCTAATGACAAGGACCTGCTTCTGAGTACTGACGAGAAAGATGACAGTAAAGGACTTATCAATTACAATGGTTCTGCTTACACGGCTCCTTCATATGAAAGCTCCTCTAATACAATATCCTCACAAATGCAAGAGCTTGCAATCTCCGGCCCCGCCACATCCACAACTACCCCGCAATCAAGCTTTGGTTTTGATGATCTCTTTGGTTTGGGTTTATCAACAGCTCCTGCTCCAACACCATCACCGCCTCTTTTGAAACTTAACCCAAGAGCTGCTCTTGAACCAGCCGCCTTCCAACAGAAATGGCGCCAGTTGCCACTATCGTTAACACAGGTTTTATTCTTTGTTCTTATGCAATTTTGCACCTCATATCAAACATGTCATAGGTTCTTGAGGATTTTGACTTGGGAGAGATTGTAACTTTCTTAACTTTTTGTACAGGAGTGTTCGGTGAATCCTCAAGGTATCGCAGCCTTGACAGTTCCACAATCACTTATCAAGCACATGCAGAGTCATTCGATTCACTGTATTGCATCAGGAGGTCAATCTCCAAACTTCAAGTTCTTCTTCTTTGCACAAAAGGAATCAGAACCATCAAACTATCTCGCTGAGTGTATCATAAACTCGTCATCCGCCAAAGCTCAGATAAAACTGAAAGCGGACGAGCAGAGTACTTCTCAGGCATTCGCAACCGTTTTTGAAACAGCCTTGTCCAAATTTGGTATGCCTTGAAAAAAGTTTCAGTAGTAATCTGTGTATCAATAGAGAATTCTGTGGATGATGGATCTCCTACATTTGTTGTAAAATGCGATAATACTTATTTTGAGTTTTGTAGTCTCTTTCTCACCCACCTTTGGTTTCGTTTTGTTCTTTGTGTTATATAGAACAAAAGATATTCCTGTTTTTGGTTGTTATAGAGAAGTTTTTGGAACTTTCAAAATCAAATTATATGACTTGGCCTCGTTAATGTGATAGTTTCTTGATGTTGTTAGGAGATATTAATTTGCAAAAAACATAAATTTCATTGCCTTCTTAAATATCGGGTTTTAATCTGAAAATGCCCAAATTTTTTATTTTCCTTCTACAATGGCCTAACAATTTCATTCTCATTTATTTTTAATACAAAAGTGGTGAAATACTAACTAACCCTTAATGAATTTGCGAAATTACGACTTTTGCCACTAGATCTGAACCCGGACCCGACGTAAAATCCGGATCCTTAATTCTCAAATTGGTCTGAACAAACACCTTTTTTTTTCTCCAAACTTTTTCTTCTTCTTCTTCTTCTTCTCCTTCTCCTTTTTTTTTGGTAAAAGTTATTCTTCTTCTTCTTGTCTCCGTCTTCTTCTCTTCCTTTCTCCATTGAATTGGTTAGGAGATTAAAGGATCTAAATGAGTTTGCTACAAATTCCATATGTTTCTCTCTCTCTTCTTCTTGTTCTTCGTTCTTCTTTTTATGTTTCTCTCCTTTTAATTTGTACTAGTAATTTGAATGAGTTTCGGGTTTGGACAAATTGGAGAATAGATGTATAAGTTTAAATCCTGGGTTTATTTTGATTTGGAACATTTATAATCCATGAGATTTGGGTTGCGAGATTTGGATATCGAATTGGTTTCGTATTTTCATGTTTGATTGAATTTGAGATTAATGAATTCGGTCTGACAATGGATAAATAAGGGTTTCTAAAAGTTTAGTAAATGTTTTTATATATTTTGTTCTTCATTTTTCAGAAATGAATTCTCTGATTTGTTTCCAATTTGTGTGTGTTCGTGTGTGTTCTGCATAGGATAACTAGTACTATTGAGTATGACTAGTTTCTGATTTCAGTTTAGAATACTGAAAATGATTCAAGTATTGTGGTGCTAAGGACTCAAATAATAGGCATGAACCTGCAATTGACCCTACACTAGCGAAGGCATGTGATATATTTATAACAATTACAATGGATAACTAGTACTACTAAGTATGACTAGTGATGATACTAAAAATATGTTTTTATTGCAGGATGCAGAGGGAACTGATGTAGAGGGAACTGATGCAAGAAGTCATCTCGTTTCAAGAAAGCGCCATTTGGATTGTCTATGAATATTGTTTTGTTTTTGGATTCTGGTTTTAGGTACTTATGTACTTGGATAGTGTTTTAGAGTTGTGGTTTTAAAAACTTGCGGTTTTAAGGATTTATCTACCTATTTATGTGATTTTAGGTAATTATATGCATCTGGGATAATGAATAGAAGTGGAAGAACTTGTTTTTATGTTTAATCGTATTTGGTACTACTGGTGGTAGTAAGTACTACTAGGTAATTTATCAAACTTGTTTTTATGTGTAATCGTATTCGGTACTACTGGTGCTAGTAAGTACTACTATGTATGTATACATAAAATACGTGTGTGACTAAAATTAACATAACTAACACATGCGCCGTCAAATAATAAAGAAGTATTAAAATTTTAAACATAGTCATACTCAGTTACCTAGTAGTACTAACTTCAACATAGTCATATTTTGACTGTTTTCACGTATAATCAGTAGTACATGTGTCAAATGGTAATTTTTTTAGTAGGACTGATTCAATTAACCCATTTTAGAAATGTTGCTATATTTTTGTATATTAAAAAGTTGGATAATACAATGATCGTGTGTTTGACATAGCAATGAGTGATACTACTCAAACATTAACATATATATAAGGTGTAGTTTTGATAAAAAATTATGTTTTATCTTAATTTTAAAATTATAATCATATGGTAACTCAGTATCAAGTAGACACACATTAATTACTAATCAAAAGGTACGTAAATTAATTCCTTTGTAAACAAAACGATCTCTTAAAGAACACACAAAACAAACAACACAGTCATACTGATGTTACGCTTTTTTTTACACAGGGCCATCAAAAACCCCCTCGTACGTTGTAGCACAAAGGGTTATCGTATCCACAGGGAGGTTTGATTTATGCACTAGGATTGCAATGATCCTTCTTAAGCTAGAGCAATGCTTTTTACAAGTAAACAAAAGATGAAACTATGAAACAAGTGAAACGAGGATGGTTTAATTTACAAGTTCTCAAAGAGACGAGAGTTAGGCCATGGAAATTATTATAGGCAATGAATCGAAGATTATCACAACTGTAGAGGTTCTATCACGCACCGTTCTAGAACTCAAACACGAAAGTATAGCCAGCTAACTGTCGTTACGAAGGCTATCTATCTTTAAATACTCAAATCCCAAATTTCTTTGCGAATTCATCGAATCTAAAGAAGCAATTAGCACGAGTTCGATCGGTTCACAAAATCCCTAAGCCAAAATTCCTTTGCGAATAAGTAATTTTGCCCATTTAGACTAGTTCAGGTTATTAATCCCACTGTCGTGGCTAACCAACAATCCTAAGATCAAGATTCTAGGTGATCAAGCCAGATTCAAGCATTGAGAACAGTCTAAATGAAGAACTAACGGATAACCTCAACAGATCTTCGATTTTATTGATTTCTCATCAAAACCCATGAAATCTCCATGTCCTAACAAGTAATTTACTCAGAAATAGATGAAGAAATCATAAATACTGAATAGAATTTCATAAAAGAGTTAGAGTTTAGAAGATACAAATGGTGTCACTAGGTGAAGAACATGAAGATCTCCCTCCAAGATCTTCAAAATCTCTCTCTCTCTCTCTCTCTCTCTCTCTCTCTCTCTCTCTCTCTCTCTCTCTAAGTCTCAAAACGAGAATAGATCTAGTTTTTACAAGTTTTCTAGATAGATTACAAAGAAAACAAAGTTAAACTATTTATAGAAGTGCCCAAAATTAGGTCTGCAGGTCCGCCGTCGATCGACATTAAAGTCCTGTCGATCGACGCGAAGGCGTCTGTGGAAATATCTGAAAAACGCGTTGTTCTGGCTTCTTCAGGCTTCCTGTCGATCGACACAAATCTCTGTCGATCGACGGGAAACTCTCTGGAAAAACTCCTCCGGTAAAACGGCCATATCTCCTGAACCACCGATCGGAATGACCTCAAACCACTTTCATTGGAAAGCTATCTCAAATACCTACAACTTTCATGAAGACCTCTGAAGCTAAATCCAAATGGAAACCGTTCTTCTAAGTCGATCTTTGAAGCACTTTGGATGGTTTCGGCACAAACGACTATTTTCCTGCAAAACACTACAAAAGACACACAAATACAAAATATACTATACAAAACCGACTTATATCATGGTTAAAAACGGGTAAAAACCATGATATATCACATACTTAGTTCTACCAGTCATACTTGGCAGAGAGAAACACCATCTTAACCTACTCTTCGTCTTCACCACCTAGGTACTCATACATAAATCATCTTCCTCTTCCTCGATGTTCTCCAACTGACGGATACCTTGAGACCCTAAACCCTAGAGAGGCAACCATTTTTGTTGTTGCTTTCCTTCTTTTTTCATTGTACTCGCATCAGCTCAAGAGCATGTATGCATCTTCTTGTAAGTTACAACTTTCCAAGGATGTGAATTCTTAATCGGAACAACCCGTAAATACCACTTGCAACCTTCTTCGAATGACATACATTTTAGCACATATCGTTCCCGATCTCCTCTTGAGTTTCATCTTATGTACTTATCTTCCCGTGAATAATATCCCCATGCTCAAAACATTTGATTGTGCAATTCATTCTCCCCTTGTAGAAGAATAAGAAAATAACAAAGATCATTTACTATCAGTAGTACCAGAACACCCAGTTATACCTACACAGTTTCGGAACACACAAAATAAGTAACACAGTCATATTAGTTATACTTAGTAATACCAACCAGAGAGAACATACAACATAAGTCTCACAGTTATACATAATAGTACCTAGTAATACCAAAAAAAGATTGTGTAATCATCTTCAATTTACCTCCGATTTTGTATGATTCATGATGATTTAACTGTTATCTTACCACCAAAACTATCATATTATCCTAAGAAACTTACATAACAATTCAAATATCCGAAAACCCATACAAAAAGAATAAATTTTTTAATTTACAAACAAATCTCCAAAATTATAGGAAAACTTATTGTAACCCTAAACACAAAAATTGCAACAAAAAAGATATCTAACCCTAATTTTGAAGATTAGTCGTGTATTGAAGGAGAAGAAGAAGAAAGAAACAAGTTTTTAATCTTTTTTTTCCCCGACGAGATGAAGAACGATGACGAGAGGAAGAAGATGACAAGCTTTCTCTTCATGAGTGAAAATTGAGTCCTATAAGGGTAAAGAGCAGACAAGATGAGAGTAAAGAGAACATTAAAGCTTGCTCTGTTCATGGCTCTGTTTTTTGTTTTTCCCAGTTTCACCGTGGAGAGAAAACGAAGATGAGGTGACGTGGAGAAGAAAAAAATTGGGTTGTTGAGATTTAATTATAATAATAATTAAAATAAAGAGGGGTAAAACTGATAATTTGATTTAATTGGGTCAGTTAGAATTAGGAGGATCAGTTAGGATTTTTTAATAAAATTAGGGCCATAAGAGGTTAAAACCCTTAAATATCCCAAACATAATATGAAGATAAATATTCCAAACATAATATGAAGATAAAAAGAAAATAAACTAACACTCAAACGAAAGGAACAAACGACATTTTTCACATCGGAGTTTTACCGGAATCCTCCAAGTCATTAGTTTGTTCAGACCTCATAGGATAATTTGTGAAGTGCTTCACGTTGTTGAACATACTGCTCCCCAAATCCCAATGCATTGGCTCCATATATGAACTATACATCATCGCACTATATTGACCATCGGAAGAACTCCCGTAAAAAAAGTTTTGCCCGTTTGGTATCATCAAGGCTTCAGCAATCTCCATCTCTCTCACATTTGGGAAATGAGCCGCCTCTCCGGTATTTGGGGTCATATGGTTCAGAAAAGGAAGACCAGAGAATCCGTTGTGCTCGAGAGCAGACATAGGAAACAACTGATGCTGCTCGGGACATTGCTGATTATAACCGCATAAACCAAGTTGTTCATTAGACCAATAAGTGTCTGGAAATTTCATATTCCTGTTCGCAGCCTCTTGAATCTTATTTCCTAGTGCCACGAAAACCGCATAGTAGCTTCTTGTCCCATGAACAATACTTCACTTTCTCCTTCTTAGTATTGTTACTTTTCTCCAAACATTCTTGAATGGTGTAAGTTTTGGTGCAACTGCTTGATGATTTCTCTATGTACTTTCTTATGATGTCTCAAAATTTCGTCTCATCCCTCGGCCATAACTCGGGTTCCATGACAACCTCTTCTCCTACTCTGGCCGGGCCGTACACAATGAGACACGTGTCCACACCACAAAGTGTTGAGAACTCCTTGGCTTTTTTATACAAACATGCTTTCCTCTTCTTATAAGTCGTTATCCTCGTCCTCTCGTTCAGTATCCTCGTCATCTTTACCATCTTCCAACCCATCCTAGATACCGGAAAAAAAACAAACTATATTTTATGAAACAAAACCAAAATCTAAGACTTGTAACGGAGAAAGTAGTAGTTTGTGAAGAAATCTTAGCGTCGACCTCGAACAATTATTATATCAAACAGAATTAATTCATGCTCATGACCAATCATTTAGAATAAATACTATTGATAAAAATCTGCGAATGGCCCAAAATGTATTTGCGATCACAAAACCTTTCTACAATCATTTTAACTTTTATTATGAGGCCATTTAGTAAAAGTAAAATGGAGTTGTATGGAAAACACATGTAAATATTCTGATTGTAGAAACGTTTACAAAACAATACCAAAAAATAGTTACATGGGAAACACATGTATTTATATAAACTAGAAAAAAGAAGGTATAATACCTTGTCGAACTTTTGATATAGCTCCACTTTCTGAAGTTTCTTGATTTAACAATGGAGTTCCTCTTTTTGTGTTTATATAGTACACACGCAAGAAAATATATGGCTTATCCTCAAATATTCTTTCCTCCCCTAAATTATGGATATAATGATGGTATTTTCTTCCTTTCCATATCGTATTGAAGAGGAAGCTGAGTTTAATGACAAAATCATAGGATTAAGTCACTAAACCAGGGAATATATTTGATTAATTAGTAGGGTATGATCAGGAAAAAAAATTGGGTGGTGATTTGAGCCAGTTGGCTTTCTCAAATGTTTCCATATTTGCCAGTTGGCTTTCTCAAATGTTTCCATATTTGCTTCCCTTTTCTGATGTCTTTTCTTTTTCCTTTTCATTGAGAATATTGTTAAAATTCTTCATTATACGACATAAATATTCACAAGATAGGACATTCGTGTACCGAGACGTGTTTGAAAATTTTTTGGATAGTTGAAAACCTAAAACCACTACTCAAATTTTTTTGGATAGTTAAGAATTTTGAAATCGTTTTGGGGATAATTTTTAGTATTTCCAAATATTCAAACTGATAATTCGATATTACTTCACATATTCAAATCCGTTTACGAAGAATTACAAACATGACACATTTGAATTTTTTTAAAACATACCGAAAATCTATTGAAAACATGCACCTTTTATATAAAAGACAAAAATCATTAAAAGAAAAAATTTTCTCTCAAAACCCAAACCATAAACTCTATCGCCAAAAACTATACCCTACATATAAAATATTTAACCCAAACCCAAACCCAAACAATATAAGAGTTAAATTAAAAAAAAAATGGCATTCTTGCAAAAAATTTCAAACAATGGCATAACTGTAAAGTATCATTTCAAGAGTCGCATATCATGAAAATTCTCATATATTAATTGTCCATTATAATTAGGGGTGGACATTTTAACTGAACCAAACCAAACCGAACCATATACTATACATCAACCAATCGGTTAAGATTTTTTTTAATAAACCAAACCGAACCGAGAACTCAAACTGTTTTTATTATTTTAGATATTTAATAATATATTATTATAACTCTAGTTCCATATGTACAGTTTTCTCGTTAATATGTAGTTAACTGATGTAAAATATTTTTCTATAGTTTTTTAACCCTATAAAAATCTAATCCTATCCGGACAATTTCACAAACTAAATAAAATGTTTTGATTTGTTAAAAAGAAGAAGTTATGGGGCTCAAACGTCAGATTTGTATAAATATGGGGGTAATTTTGAAAATATAATATTTAAAAGGCGACGGATGCAAAAACAAAAGTCAGCAGTTTCGCATTTTAATATAATTTGTCTTGAGTGGTTACGATTTCTTCATTGTTGAAACTTCTAGGGAAGAGAGGGGAGATAGGGAAGTGAAAAGGGGGAAACCCTAGATTCGATCTCCATTCGATTTGATTCGTTTCTCGAATCGAAACGATGGTGTTCTACTTCAAGGCCCGACCTGATGCTGGCGACTACACCATCTTCATGGGGCTTGATAAGTTCGAAAACGAGGAGCTCATCAAGTATGGCTTCCCCGAAGACGTTTGGTAAGCCACGATTCCTCGATCTTTTCAATTTCCGATTGTTTTTGATTCTCAAGTTTTTTTTTTTCGGATCGAATTTCGAGTTTTTCCCCTTTGTTTATGGTCATTTTGTTTGTTGCTTCGTGATCTGTGGTTGATTGATTTTATGTGGTGAATAATGGGAATGAAAGAGGAAGAAAATTATGGTCAATTTTTGCTTTTGATTATTCAACTGAGTCTTTTTTTTTTTTTGGGTCGAATTTTGTTATCTTTGATTTCCAATAGTGTATGAATTTTGGCAGAAGGGGTTTAATTGGTTGGTTATGGTTTCTGAAATTGCATGTTTGTTGAGAGATGCTCTGGAAACGATGGAGGATTATGATTTGAACAAGGGTTTTATTTACCTTCTAGTTTGAAAAATTCCTTTCTTTAAAACAAAATATTTGAGTTTAATGGCTTCTCTATTGATCATATGCTCTGTTGCTGCTTAGCGTTTCTTTTTGCGGTTCAGTAAGTTTATTTATAACTGAAGTGTTTTGAGTATTCTCTTGGATACATTATGTCTAATTTCTGCACATGCTTTTCCTGCTAATTTGAATATGTGATGTGTTTAGACATGATTACGGTGTTGTTACCTTCTGATTTGACAATTTCCTTACTTTCATATAAATTCTAGGAGCTTCACCTAGTAAGCATTTTATACTTCGGTTTAGTGAGTTCACGTCCAAGCTGATAAATTTAATTTTCATATGATGCAGGTTCCACGTGGATAAAATGTCGTCGGCTCATGTTTACTTAAGGCTTCATAGAGGCCAAAGTTTTGATGACATTAGCGAAGGTGTGTTGGAGGACTGTGCTCAGCTTGTGAAAGCTAACTCCATCCAAGGTTAAATCTGAATCCCTTTTCAACATGTCTTGAACTTAACATTTGCATAACCGTTAGTCTTGGAGTATCAGTTTTTGTTCCCTTCTCGCTTTGTTTAGAAGGAGGGCACATATAGGCTATTTACTTTTTTCTTACCGATTGGATGTCTGGGATTATGTGCCAGGCAACAAGGTGAACAACGTTGATGTTGTGTACACTCCGTGGTCCAACTTGAAGAAAACTGCCTCCATGGATGTTGGTCAAGTTGGTTTCCACAATTCTAAGATGGTAAGCTTCCTCATCTCTTTTGAAAATTTTGATTGTGTATGCATGAAAACTGTTTTCAAGTATGGTTGCAAAGCAAGGATAATACCTAACTTATATTTTTTTCTTCAAGGTCCGGACTATCCGAGTGGAGAAGCGAGTCAATGACATAATTAACCGATTGAACAAAACAAAAGTTGAACGAACTCCTGATCTGAGAGGTATGTCTTTTTGGTTTGTGGTCTCTTCTTTGAAATCTAATAGATAAAAGATTACAAATTCTCCTGAAGATCTAATAAATTGTATGGTTTGTTTATAATGAAGCTGAGAGAGAAGCAGTGAATGCTGCGGAAAGAGCTGAGAGGAAAGTGCATCTGAGGGAGAAGGTCAGTTTTTCTGTCTGGATCTCCTTATCATCTGAAAAGTCTTTTGAATTAGGGTTTTGACTCGATTTCTCGTTTTTTCTTGGTTTTTGCAGAAGAAACGCGAAGAGATAGATAGGCTTGAGAAGGAGAGGCAAGCAGAGATGAGGAGTTACAAGGGATTAATGGTAACTGATAAAATGACATCCAACAAAGACATTGCATCAAGCAACAAATCGCTTCAAGAACTCGAAGACGACTTCATGTAAACGCCCTGAAGAAATCAGGGAAAAAACACAAACCAAGTCGGTAACATTCTAGCCAGACCGTAAAATCTGGTACTGTCCTTCAAAGAAGGTTCTTATGATGATGTTCTATTGGCCGGTTTTATGTTTTGATTTGTCATGATGATGATTGTCCGGTTTTATGTTTTGTTTCAAAATGTTCTAAAAACCCTAATTTGGTTTCTTCTACTCTTTCGTCCATTGAAATGTTTCAGAGGATTGAGAAAAAAAGAGCCATTATATATAACTTAGATGAGTGATGATGGTACGAACATTGTTGACTCTGCCTTGCTCTGTTTGTTGAAATTAATTTTACTACCCCATGTAGTTAATATTTTTGTCAAAAAGAGCCCCAATATTAATAATTCACATGGTTAGGCATGGTGAACTATATTCTAAACTGTTTCAAACACTATCCCCATTAGTCAAAGAATGAGCATGATTTTTAAACCATCATATCCATAAAGCATACTTATGTTTTGAAAATATTTCAATCCAGATTATGTTTTGGTAATGATAAGTACTAGTGCTTATAGACCAAATTTCATATGATAAATTCGGTAGCAATTTAAATCCATCTTGTTTGAAATTAGTTGGGGACTATCCCCACCCCCAAAGTCCAATGATTTGAAATAATTCCGAATGGTGGTCTCAAAGTGGATATATCAACAATTCTAGTAGTACATGAAAATCAACTGGTATTTAATTTAGGTGTAATTCGAAAAAAAGGAAAAAGAAGGTTACAAAAAAAAAAAAAAAAACAAATAATTCTGTGTCCGTTGAGCATTTTGAAACAATAGTAGTAGACACGTGTGACCGATAATATTTAAAATAGACGGCTGAGATGAACTTATCATAGATTTAGAGCCGCTGATAGAAAAGAAAGAAAAAAAAAAAAAAAAAAACAAACAAACGTTATATTTTGACAGTATAGGGTTTTGTTTGAAGAACAAAAATTCGAAATTCCGCCATTCTTGTTTGAAATATAGCTCTTCCTGACCGTTTAGATTTCTCTCTGGAATTTTTTCAGTCTCTCGCTTTCTCTCTAAAACAGAGTGAAGATTGTTTCTCTGATCGGAGATTTCTGGTTTAATTGTGGGATTTTTGTCGGTCCAGTGTCTGGGTTTTCTCTCGATCTCGAATCGTCTTCTCTCTTGGATCTCTGGTTACTTCTGTTTACCGAAGCTCGAATCGGTGAGTTTTTCTGACTTCCATGGTTTGATTGATCTTCGTATCTAGGGCATGATGTGATTTTTGAACTTATGATTGTCTGATCGAAAAAATATCTTTAAAATTATCACTTGACAAACTTCAATAGATGCGTTTGGATCTAATACTAAGTCCTAGATTTGAAAACAAACACCAATTTTGTTATTTACCTTTTGATTTAGGCAGATTGTGAGATGGTGGAAAGGGGGGAACAATAGTCTTTTGCTAGAGAATGTTCTTGAGTAAACACTGCAGAGAAGAAAGGCAACGTATGGGAATTGGAGTTACTATTTTTACATTTTCACTGAGAAGATATGGAAAGTGAGAGTGCTACAACAATCTCAACCCCTCCTGAGGGGATTATTGAAGGGAGCTCGAGAACGCGTCACGGGTATGATTCTTTTTATTCAGCATATCTTACTATTAATAAATCGTTTAACTTGCCACAATAGACTTAGGAATGAGGTCAAGCAAGCGTTTTTCATGTCCTCTACTAGAATTAAAGAGTTGTATAACAACAATTTTGTGTGGATTTTATAGAAGGACTAGTGGCCCTGCAAGACGTTCGACTCGAGGTCAATGGACAGCAGAGGAGGTAAAAAAATTATGTTTCTATCAGCTTTTGGTTACAACATTTTTTCGAATGGTGTTCAATCCAATTGGTTAATCTGGTTTCATGTGCTTGATGCTTATATATCATTGATCATGCACCATATGCTTAGTTGTTCTTCATGCTTAAGTGGATTTGCTTTATATCATGGGTCATTTGCACTTAATTAGAGATACACATGAAGTGGACATTTGGATTGTATATGCATTACTTCACTCTTTGATTTGCATATTTGATAATGTGTTGATCAAACAAATTTTTCAGGATGAGATTTTGAAAAAAGCTGTCCATAGTTTCAAAGGGAAAAACTGGAAGAAGATAGGTAAATTTCACAATTTGGCATACTGACGAAGCTATGATAATGCAAGGATCTTATTTAGTCTGAGAATACCTAAGATCAAAGCCTTCCTGGATTCATTGAGATCAACCTAGATCTACTGAAACAAGGGCTTAGAGAATACTCTTCACTGAAAAGCTAGAAGCTCTTTAATTTTATTAATCAATCAACTGAATATAAAGAAGGCCATTTATAATAAAACATAAGAAAACCCTAGATACTATAGAATATTCTAGAAAACCTTAAAAGATAAACATCATAAATATCAATATATTTAAAATACAAATAAATGACAATTATCCTACGCTGCATCACATAGTTTGCTGATTTTATTGTCTAATTGAATGTCACACCTCTCTGATCGGCTTTTTTTAACTTGCAGCTGAATATTTCAAGGATCGAACTGATGTCCAGTGCCTCCACAGGTGGCAGAAGGTCCTTAATCCTGAACTGGTTAAAGGGCCATGGACAAAGGAGGTGCATAGCTTTTCTTCATTACTTTTATATGTGCATACTTATCTCTGTTTGGTTTAAAATTCCCATACATCTTCGTTGACTGCTTATTGCTTTCTGTTTGACTTGTGTGCAGGAAGATGAAATGATCATTCAGTTAATCCAAAAATATGGGCCGAAGAAGTGGTCAACTATTGCTCGGTTTTTACCAGGCCGTATTGGAAAGCAATGTAGAGAGAGGTATGCTTATAGATAGTTATTTCTCTAGGAACTACAGTGTTTTACTAGCACTTGAAAGTTATCTGTCCTCTTTCTAGATATTTACTGTCAAGTGTATAAGCATTCACAAAGCTTGTGATTAATATATAGGTGGCATAATCACCTCAATCCTGCCATAAACAAGGAAGCTTGGACTCAAGAAGAAGAGCTGGTTCTGATTCGTGCTCATCAAATTTACGGTAATAGATGGGCAGAGTTAACAAAGTTCTTGCCTGGAAGGTACTAATATTTATTGTCATTTGAAAATAACAGTACATCATATTCAATTTTAAGGTATTCCTCTATCTGTTCTATCAATAAAGTTTTCATTGCTATGTTATTGACAGGTCGGATAATGGAATCAAAAATCACTGGCACAGTTCAGTTAAGAAGAAACTTGATTCCTACATGGCGTCTGGCCTATTGGATCAGTACCAAGCCGTGCCTCTAGCTCCTTACGAGAGAAGCCCCTCGTTACAGTCTTCTTTTATGCAGAGAACTATCGATGAAAATGACTGCCTAAGTGCTCATGTAGAGAAAGAAAAAGAAAACCGTCAGAATTCAAATATGGTTGGCTGCTCACTATCCGCAAGAGATTATCCAAATGGAGTAATGAACATGGGGCAACAATATTACAACTCGCACAAGAATGAGCAAGCTGCATATCAACCAGATCAGTATTTCTTTCCGGAATTGGAAGATATCTCGGTCTCTATCTCAGAAGTCTCTTATGACATGGAAGACTCTTCTCAGTTTCCTGATCATAATGTCTCGGCTTCTTCGAGCCAGGATTACCATTTCGATTTTCAGGATCTATCGGATATTTCACTGGAGATGAGTCATAATATGTCAGAGGTACAGATGACATACACAAAGGAATCTACTATGGAAGCTCCAAACTCCACAGGAAAAATTGATGTGGCTACTACCACCAACCAAGCAAATGGCTTGACTTCTGAAACGGAATGTTGCAGGATCCTTTTCCCTGATCAAGAGAGTGTTTCTACATCCTTGACTCAAGAGCCAGCTTCAGACAGCCAAATATCAGAAGCTACAAAATCTCCTATGCAGAGCATTTCTTCAAAGTTCATTGCAACGGCTGCCTCAGGCAAAGAAACTCTTCGGCCAGCTCCTTTAATCATATCACCCGATAAGTACGCCAAGAAGTCGTCATCTGGATTGATATGTCATCCTTTTGAGGCAACACCAAAGTGCACAACAAATGCAAATGGTAGCTTCATATGCATCGATGATCCGTCAAGCTCCACTTGTGTTGGTGAAGGAACTATTAACTCCAGCGAAGAAGATCAATCATATCATGTGAATGATTCCAAGAAGTTGGTTGCAATGAATGATTTTACTTCTCTAGCAGAAGTTAAGCCACAGTCTCCTAAGCATGAGCCAAACATGACTAGCAAGCAGCATCATGAGGATATGGGAGCATCATCAAGTCTATGTTTTCCAAGCTTGGACCTACCTGTTTTCAACGATACACTCCATGATTATAGCCCTCTTGGTATAAGAAAGCTACTGATGTCCACCATGACGTGCATGAGTCCTCTTCGACTATGGGAATCTCCCACTGGGAAAAAGACATTAGTTGGTGCAAAGTCAATCCTAAGGAAACGGACCCGTGATCTACTGACACCGCTGTCTGAGAAAAGATGTGATAAAAAGCTTGAAACTGATATAGCAGCAAGTCTGGCGAAAGATTTTTCACGTCTAGATGTCATGTTTGATGAGAGTGAGAACTCTGGGAATATCAATGGTGGCATTCTTGGAGAAAGGAAAAACCACTATCAAATTTTGAATGGAGAAGGTAAAGATACTATGCATATCAGAAAATCTCTTGAAAAAGCAGCACAAACTTGCATAGAGGCAAATGACAGAGATAAGGATGCTCCTGAACCACATGTTGAATATGTAAGTCTCTTCTCTTCTTTCCTTTATGCATTTGAATATCTGTTGAGTTGTCTATTTTGTTATGATCTTGATATGGTGCAGATTTAGCTAATAGTGACACTTGATAGTGAGGGATTGGCTAATTAATTACGCAGATATAAGGAAATTGGGCGACTTATGAATCATCATTTTTTCTATGCTTTTATCTTTATGTTATGAACAGTCAACGGTTAAAATCTTATGCAGGCTGAGAATTTGTCTGGTGTTCTTTCTGAGAACAATACCAGCAAGCCAGTTTTGTCTTCTCCTGGTCAATCAGTAACCAAAGCAGAGAAGGCACAACTTTCAACCCCAGGAAATCATTTGCAGAAAAGTTTCATGGCTACGTCTATCAAAGAACAACATTCGCCTGGAAGTCTTTGTTTGGTCATCAATTCGCCTTCTCGAGCGAGAGACACCGATGGTCATCTTGTTGACAACGAGACAAGCAACGAGAATTTCAGCATGTAACATCTATGCCTCCACTTTTACTAATTTTTTCGATTTTCTACTTACTTTCAGTTCTTGCTACAATGATTTTGCTTCTCCTCTATTTACAGATTCTGTGGAACTCCATTCAGGAGAGGTCTTGAATCTCCCTCAGCCTGGAAATCTCCGTTTTACGTAAACTCTCTCTTGCCTAGCCCAAGGTTTGATACAGAAATAACTATCGAGGTAATTCATAATACCTTAGGATCATTCAATTAATGGTTGCAGGCAATGTCAAATTGTATTAGCACATACATATAGACATACTTTTCTTAGGAAATTTGTGCTTATTTTTTCAGGACATGGGATACATTTTCAGCCCTGGGGAGAGAAGCTACGAGAGCATAGGAGTGATGACACAGATTAATGAGCATACAAGTGCATTTGCAGCATTCACAGATGCAATGGAAGTTTCACTTTCACCAAGTAATGACAATGCAATGCAGAAAAAGGAATTGGATAAAGAGAATAATGATCCTCTACTGGTATAATACAATGCATTCACTCTCTGAAGTAAAAAATGTTCTTTTCCTTTATTGGTTTTGAGTTTTGAACATTTCTCATATCTATAGGCGGAGCGACGAATGCTGGACTTCAACGATTGCGAGTCTCCCATCAAAGCAATAGAACAAGTGTCATCCTCCTACAATCTCTTGAAGGGAGGATGAAGGTAAAATGACAAAACCTTAAATACATAATATGCAATGCACATACATGAACAATGTATAAATATGTATGTGCATCTTCTATGAACCGACTTTGTGTCCTTGGCTGGATCATTTTTTTTTCTTTTCAATGAATCAACTTGAATGAATTTATGTAGATTCAATATAATATACATATTTGATATTGCCTTCAATGAGTATGTACGTACACGTCTACCACAGTGCACATATGGGATTGAATCTAACTACTCAATAAGAAGAAATAATCTTTGGTATGAATTCATAACAGAAGAGACACAAAACTCTATTGCGTACTTTATTAATACTGGGATGAAATAATAGTAAGAATAACGAGATTTATATTGTCGCTGCTTGAAATGCTAAATTAAAAGGAACAAAGTAAAGACTCTTTATTGGTACCAACCATTGAACTGTAGTGTTGTTGTGACGTGAGGTTTCTCAGACGGCTTTAGTGACAACAGCGTGGATCGCGTCTGCAAGGTGAGGTACGGTCTTTGAACTCAGACCAGCCATGCTTATCCTCCTGTTCAATCATTTATACCAATAATGACACCAAGTTAGACAATTTCCAAAGCGAAGCTAGATAAAACTGTAACCGTAAAAAGGCAAATAATATGTATGAAGCGAATAAAGAATGAATTACCCGTCGGATGTCATGTAGATGTGGTACTCTTTAGTCATGTAGGAGACTTGGGTTGGGTTTAACCCTGTGAATGTAAACATACCGATCTGCTTTATGATGTGAGTCCAGTCTCCAGGTGTGCCTGTCAAGTGATTTGCGTGTTATTAGCTATGTCTGATTCACAGTGTGATTTACTGTTTCCGTCAATGTGATCTTACCTCGAGCACGTAATGCCTCGAAAAGTTGTTTTCTCATGCTGATGATACGATCAGCCATGGCCTTAAGTTCCAGAGTCCATTCGTGGAACAAGTTTTTGTCACGAAGGATTACAGCCACGATAGATGCACCGTGAATTGGAGGACTTGAGTACATTGGCCTTATCACAAGTTTAAGTTGGCTTTCAACTCTGCCTGCAACGTCTGCTGATTTGCATACCTACACAAGCCCTTTATGTCAGAATTCGACAAAGAGGGTATCTCACAGCAGCCCCCAAAAATATCCTAAGAGAATCTTAATTAGATTGAATCTTACAATGCTGAGAGCTCCAACTCGTTCTCCATAGAGACCCATGTTCTTCGCATAACTTTGAGCAACAAGGCATTCTCCGCCGTCAGCAACAAACATCCTAATTGGTTTCGCATCTGTATCCAGACTTCCACTCGCAAAGCCCTGCAATGCGAAATAAAGAGAGACGTAAGGAGATATGGAAGACAAGTATTAACCATTTATACAGCGGAGAAATTGTTTAACCATAAGATGATCTTATACAAAAGGATCCATTAGGTGTACCTGATAAGCACTATCAAAGAAGGGCATCAGACCCTTTGACCGCATCAACTTCCTGATTTGCTCCCATTGTTGAATGGTTGGATCAACACCAGTTGGGTTATGAGCACAGGCATGGAGAAGCACTATAGAACCAGGTGGGGCAGCACCAAGGTCTTCCATTAAACCTATGAACGAAAGCATAAACGGATTTCCGTAGACCATTTAGAAAAATTATAAAAACTTATCAACAATATAAAAAAATCTGAGACACAATATGAAATCATAAAACTCAGTAGCATTTCACCAGCCACTGCAGTCTCACCTTGAAAGTTCAAGCCGCGGGTCGATGGATCATAGTAGCGGTAAGTTTTCACTGACAAACCAGCCAAGGTGAAAATTTTCGGATGGTTTCCCCATGTTGGTTGAGTAATATAAATTGTTTTCTAGAAAGAAAAAAAGAAGACTCCAAGTTTACATGAGAAGTTCACAAGAATGAAGAAGTTCAATCAAGGACATTGGACTTAAGCATCTACCTGATGATAATGCTTAGCCAAAAACTCCCCTCCAACTCTCAGCGAACCAGTACCAGACAAACACTCCACGGTTGAAATCCGATTCTCTCGAATAGCAGGACTAAATCATGTGTAGTGTAAGAACCACCGATCATAAAGAATTGTCTGAAGACAAAAACTGATGAATACATAATGAATAACCAGAGAGAGAATATTTACCTGTCATCACCTAATATGAGCTTAGCGCTTAACTTGTTGAAGTCAACCAATCCAACAATAGGAAGATACTCCTTGATTCTTGACCTACAGAGTAAACACAAAATCAAACTCAACATCATCCCAAAAGGGTAAAAACCAAAAATCAACCCAAAAGAAAAAGAGCTAAACTTGTCATTGATAAGCTGCTGCTCAGCTTTCCTCACAACATTAAGAACCAAAGGCTTTCCCTCCTACAACACAAAACACCATGCATGTAACCCATCAATTCTCTTCATTACTAACAAACAGCACAAAAAATCAGAAATCATTTTTACCTCAGTGCGGTAAGCACCAACTCCCAAATTCAGCTTAATTGGGCTGGGGTCTTTGTTATATGCAACTGTCACCTATTAAGCTCAATCAAACAAACATCAGAACCACTGGTATGAGTATAGCCCAGCAAAAATCATCATAGTACATCTTAGAGCTGATCATTCAATAGCCATTTTCGAAAATTCAGTGGTAAACGGATAGAATAAACCTAAAATCAGCAAAACTCAATCCGTTGTACTAATTAAGCGAACCAAAATCAAATCTAACTCCATTTTTCATCTATCATCAAATCACGATCCCTTATTCAATCACTAATCAATATCCGATCCAACCGAGTAAACAATCAAAATGCGTACATCCACAAGCGTATTCGAATATGTTTTGAAAATCAAATACATCGAAGAAGAAGGTACCCCAAGAATAGGATCCTCAGGAGCTTGAACGAGATGAGCGAAAACAGAACCGCCGGTGACTCCCGAAGTCGGCGATGCGAAAACAGAGCTAAAGCGATTCGAAATCGGAGAATCTTCTCCGGCGTTGAGATGACGGAGCAGAGCACCGATCCTGCGATCGCTTGGCGACGAAGAAGAGAACTCGGTTGTTTTCATTTTTTTGTTTCTTCTTTGTGTGTATGAATACGAACTATCCTTATTTCCTTTAAAACGATTTTTTTGTTTAGAACTTTTATTATTTTTAGTGTTTTTGAGAGTAAGTTATTATAATATTTTGTTTTTCCACGTCCAGAAATGCCACGTAGGCTTGGCATAAAGTTGCGTGCCTGCGTTACGTTAGTGATAAGGGACCATCATCAAGATAATAAAAAGTCTTTGTATGATTATCCATCAAAAGCGCAAAAAACAAACAAATAAATAAATACTCACTCCCAAAATATGTTAAATTAAAAATCTCACGGAATGTAATTTTTTACATACATATGTTACAAAAGAAAGAAAACCTTAATTGTTTGGAGTTTTTTTAGTGGAGATGCTCACTGTTTAGCTGTTTTCAATAAAAAAAAGTCATAAGAAAACCCGTAGAGATAATTTTCTTGGTCAATGATTTTGAAGAGGATGAAATTCTGATTCAATATTTTTATAGTGTAGTATGAAACAAAGGTTATTGTACTGGTGAATTTGTGAAGTTCATTAGAATACATGAAAAAAACTCTTATTGATGATGATAATTTTTGTTATGACAATAAAATCTGTTTAGTCCAACCCCACAAATCAGCTTACTATAACTTAGTATGTTTTATAATTTTTATATTTTTGTATATATGTTTAAAAAATGGACTAGTACTCAAAGGCTCAAAGCAAAGCATTAAAACTAAAATCCGGTATAATATACTGTATTGTTGAAAGATTATCAAAGATGTTCATTTATTGATACAAACATTCTCTTATTTTCGTCAATAATGAAAGTCGTATCATCAAATATATCAAATGCGGACTAGTCCACTTATCGATGGAGTTAACCCATTTAAAACCTTCAATATAATTTGTAAAGGATTGGTCTACGAAATTCTCTTTACTAACCAATCTAAAACGAGGAAGCCCGAGAGTAAACCACTTGTTGTTTGCGGACGATACGATATTTTTTTGCAAGGCTAATAAACACAATAGCAAGGAACTCACACGTATACTAAAAGTATATGAGGAAGCTTCCGGTCAATCTATAAATGAGAACAAATCATCTATCTCTTTTTCAAGAAAAACAACACAAGAGGTTCGGGGAGAAGTAAAGAACGAACTCGGAATAAGCAAAGAAAGAGGAGTAGGCAAATATCTTGGCCTCCCGGAACACTTTGGACGGAGGAAAAAGGATCTATTCACGTCAATAGTTGATAGAATTCTACAAAAAGCAAAAAGTTGGTCAACAAGGTTTTTATCCTCGGCAGGGAAGATGGTGATGCTAAAGAGCGTTTTGAGCGCAATCCCGTCTTACGCGATGTCATGTTTTAAGCTCCCTATGTCCCTTTGCAAAAGGATACAATCAACCCTAACTCGGTTTTGGTGGGATTCACACATAGACAAGAGAAAAATGTCTTGGATCTCTTGGAAGAAACTCTCATGGTCAAAGAGAGATGGTGGACTTGGATTTAGAGATATCCAAAGTTTTAACGATGCGATGCTAGCTAAATTGGGATGGAGATTAGTGGAAAATCCAACTAGCCTCTTGTCAAGAATTTTATGTGGCAAGTACTGCCCACATGAATCGTTTCTACATGTCACACCGGTGACTAGCTCCTCACACGGCTGGCGGAGCATCTTAGTGGGAAGAGACCTCCTCAAAACAAAGCTACTGTGGGCAGTGGGGAATGGGTCATCTATTAACGTTTGGTGTGACCCATGGCTACCATCTATCCCTCATCATAAACCACTTGGCCCTGTTCCAAAAGACGAAAGAGAACTCACTGTCTCGGATTTACTTGACACAAACTTAGATTGGAATAGAGAGATGATTGCTAAACATCTGCCCCTTCTTGAGATAGAGATCTTGAGTATCAAACCGAGCAAAATAGGAGTGCCCGATAAGCTAGTGTGGCTAGGGAAAAACACGGGAGCCTATACAACAAAAACTGGTTACTTTCACGTTGTGGAGAACCAAAAAACAGAGGATGAGAAGCTGAGCTCAACAAATTTCCAGTGGGTCTCAGACATTTGGAACCAGAACATAAGCCAAAAGATGAAATTGTTCCTTTGGAAACTCGCCCACAAAGCCTTACCCGTCGGAGAAAGATTAGAAGCTCGACATATCAACATAAATCCATTGTAAAAGGTGCGGTGAGACAGAATCTATACTATACCTCTTCTTTCAATGTAGCTTCTCCCAACAGGTTTGGAGAATGGTATCGTATGAGAAGATACTGGATAGTTGTGGCTGGAATACTTTTGAAACAGGTTGGGAAGAGATCAAAACAAAGAGATGTGTACCACCGATGGGAGTAACAGGACCGCTAACACCCTGGATCTTATGGTCGATTTGGATAGGTCGCAACAAACTGGTCTTTAATGACAAAACAACCACTGCAACCGAGATCCTTACAACCGCTATCACACTGGCCAAAGAATGGATCGCTGCACAACAAACCAAACCAGATAAGAAATCAAACAGGGGAAAAAACCATAGTGGAGGAACTTTGATAATATGTCAATCGAACGCAGCATGGAAAGAAGAAGAGAGAGCTGCGGGACTAGGTTGGATCATACAAGAAGCGGAAAACAGAGTAACAAAACAGAGCAAAACCATGCTCCATGTAAGCTCGCCGCTTATGGCTGAGGGACTAGCACTACGAGAGGCGGTGTCTTATGCAGCAGATAAAGGATACAAGAACATGAGATTCGAGTCCGACTCGTTTCAACTCATCAACGCCATCAACCTAGGAGAATCACTACTAGGACTTTATGGCATCATTGAGGACATTAAGGCAATAGCCCAAACATTTGAGCATATCTCCTTTGTTTGTATTAATCGGAACCAAAATGAAAGAGCAGATACAATAGCTAAGCAAGCTTTAAGCTTGAATGTTGTAAGGTCAAGATGATATTAATGAAATCAGAATCAGTCGTTCCAAAAAAAAAAAAAAACCAATATAAAACTTTAATTCTATACATATCTAGTCAAAATGGTTGGACATCTCTTTCGTAGCATAGATCCAATTACTTATGGCTTCATTGACAAAGATTCTCGCAATTTGTTACAACACTGGCTCTCGTATGGTACATGTGAATAGATTCAAGAGGCCAAATCAATTTCATAGTCTCTTGTTTTAAAGTAGGATTGGTTTGAGTTTTGGGATACGTAATTTACTATACTTTGTTTGATGAATGAAGTAAGTAAAATGTTTTACAAAATAAAGGGTTTGCCCATAAATGTTTTCAGGAGAGGTGGACCAAATTTTAAGTTGAGTTCGACAATTGAGATGAAATTATTTGCATGCCGTTTTGTTGTGTTGGAAATTTGGAATACTCGAAATGGACCATTAATATTTTTAAGATTTATTTGCAAGATATCTAAATACTCTTTCCGTTTCAAAATAGAATTTGTATTAGCTAAAAGTGCGAATAATAAAAAACTACTTTTCCACTAAAACATATAATAAAAATAATTGTATAATATTAGCTTGACACAATATTCAATAAAATTAAAAAGTACTTAAAATTATCAAAACAACTTATTTTTAAAACGAAGAGAGTATATTTTACACTTTCCATCTAGTCATACAAAAAACAAAAAAAATGATATTTCATATCGCAATTAAATAAAATAGAGTTACAAAATGGATTTTGGACTAACAGTTTTCCAATGTACTTTAAATTATTTGTTCAAATTCATGTGGTAGAAGTGATTTGTGATTTATGTATTAAAACCCAAACTATTAACAATTGGTTTCGGACAAAAAAAAATATCATGAGTCAAAGCATTAGATTTTCTACAGGTTTATAAAAAAAGAAAATTTTCGTGATATATCACTTTTGGTATGCCACTTTACAGTTATGTTATCGTTTGAAAATCTTTACAAGAATGCCATCGTTTTTAAACTAAATTTTTATATTTTTAGGGTTTGTGTTAATTATTTTGGAGAATTTTCATGATATGCCACTTATTTTTTTTTGACAACCAAACATTCAATTATATGAAACTCTCATGATTGGTTACCCAAAGTGGGGCCAAATTGTTTACATAAAAACGGGCTGGCCGAGCTAAAGAATATGCTTTCACATTTGAAGTGCGGGGGATCAACGAGAGAGAAAATTGAGGGAATTGCGCCCGAAGGACTTTGAATCTGCTGACGAGAATGGCGAACGCTGGACAAATCTCCGACGATTGTGAGAACTTGAGAAGGCCGGCACAATCCGTCTCAAAACTCTGATAATGCACACTATTTTCTAACATGCAGCTCATTGCCCATAAAAGCGTTTCATTCTCTGAGTGGAGGGGAGATTGCAGTTGTCTAATCCACGTCGCTCCTAATAAGACTGGTTGACTCCCTAGATGGCAGAACTACCCGATTCCGGATGTAGATTCAGCTTCCTTCCATGATTTATTTACCTTACAACATATTGTCGATTTAGGTGGAGCCACTGTATGAACTTGTACCGCAGGGATATGATGTTGCCTTTGTGCCTCATTCCATACCTTACACTCAGTAACGACTTGCGTAAGTATGCCACTTTTGGCATGTCACTTTACAGTTATGCCACCGTTTGAAAATCTTTGCAAGAATGCCATCTTTTTTTGTACTTAACTTTTATATTTTTGGGTTTGAGTTAATTATTTTATATTTAGGGTATATTTTTTGAGGGTAGAGTTTATGGTTTAAGTTTTGAGAAAGAGAAATAAAAATTAATGATTTTGTCTTTCTCTATAAAAGGTGGCATGTTTGCAATAAATTTTCAAGGTTGGCACATTTAAAAAAAAAAAATTTAAATATGGCATATTTGTAATTTCTTTTTTTATATTTAGGATAAAGTTTTGGGGGATGGAGTTTAGGGTTTGAGTTTGAGAGAGAGAAAAAAATAATAATGATGTTGTCTTTTTATGTAAAATGTAGCATGTTTGTAATAAATTTTCAAGAATATTATATTTGAAAAAAAAAATCAAATGTGGTATATTTGTAATTCTCCAATAAAAAAATGGAGTTTAAAACTTTTTCATTTTTAATTTTGAGTAAACAGATTATAGATGGTTAGATGTTAACTATTAGCTTCATCTCGATTGCAGAGAAAAAATATTATTTTTGTAATGGTTAACTTTTTATGGAATTCTATTGTTACAAACGCTGTAAATTTTCAAGATAAATTAATCAACACATATAATATATATTGGAAAAAAAAAACACTTTGATCATAAGAAACAATAAATATTGAAAATGATACCCGAAAAACTTAATTGCTTAGACGACAAATGGTACTGTTGGAAGTTTGTGATGTAATACTGCAACGGTACAAATCATCATGGTATTTGAGCTGTAATTAGAAGTAATTCGAGTGTTTCACAAATCCCTCGAATGTGTATATATCAATTACGACCTATGATCCCATGATGTAGTTCAGAATAGTATAGTAACCAACAACTATATATATATATCAACCACACAAAAAAAAAAAAAAAACCAACAACTTTATTAATTTGAACTTTCGTTATTTAAGATTTTTGTTTAATCAACAAGTAACAACTGGATCTTAAATGACAGCAAAAGTGTTTGTTTTTAAATGACATCAATTTGGCAATTTGTGTTTGACCTTTAAATGAGAGGAACTTTTTTTTAAAACCACTTGTTTGTTCTGTTTTGACAAGAAATTCTACTAATTAATTGTTTTCACACTACTAAAAATTTAGATTTTAATCGTAATTTTAGAGGTACACATATGGTAATTTACAGAGAAGATCAATTTTTTTTTACTTACATATATTCATATTACTCCCTCTATTTCATATTATTTGATGTTTAAGGTTTTTACACACATAATAAGAAGTCATTTAATTTTTTATTTTCTTAAAATAAAACATGTTTTATCATCAATTCCAAAACAAATCAACCAATAAAAGATCAATCTGCATAATTTAAACAGTCGAAAACAATAAAACCACAATTAAATTTGAATACAAACTTGAAAACATCATCTAATATAAAAAAAATCTCTAAAACATCATGTATTATGAAACGAAAGAATTATTATTTTAGGGTTTTAAAATCAAAATATTATATGTCCATCTTGACACTATAAATCTAACTTAGATTGTGTTATTTAGGTCAACAGACTTATTATTGATATATAGTCTGAAAATTTGTTTCTTGTTATTCATCATTAGAAACAATATCATATATTAATACAATTGGATTTAACCTGAATTAGGATAATAAAAGTGATATAAAAATCAAACTATACAATTGGAATACTACCATTTATTACAACTTAAAAGAGATATCATAATATGAATCCTCAAAAGAAGTAATTTAAAAATAAATCTAAATGTATGCAACACCAAAGATAAAATCTGAAAATTAAATTCGGAAATATAAAATTAGTCAACGAATTTATATTTTTTAGAGTTGTATGTGACATATAATTACAAAAAAAAAAAAAAAAATGTCGTCTGTATTCACATATATTATATCGAATTTGAACGTTTTGGTTTTTTGGCATGGCATGAAGATATAATATATAGTATTAGCTACTACAGTTTTTTTATGTACAAAGCCTATCATAATAATTTTATCGGAACAATTGAAAAAGTGCGAATTATGAATTATTTTTTTTACAAATATGTTATTCTTGAATTATCTTTTTACAAATATGTCAAAAGCTTTTCAAAACCTTATATCTTAAAATCTTCAATCTTAAAAAAATGTTGATCCTAACAAACCTTTAACCTTAAAAACTAAATCTTAATATAATATAATTAAGTCAAACATAAATGATCTTAAACTATTTAAATAGATATATTTTTTAAAAAAGGCATATCAAAAATGACATTTTTTTTTGAAAATTCTCTTATGTTGAAGGTATGTATTGTATGGTAAATATGTGAAAGGGCTGAATAATTTGTAATTCACATATTAGAGTAATATGAGAAATAAAATTAAGTAACTAAGTATTGTTAGTGTTGGATCTCGCACAATAATTATTTTACAAAATGTATAAGTTTGATACATTTTATCGAAAGTCCGTCATCTTACAAAATTCAAAAAGAATACAAATAATCAAATCAAACTGGTCAAATATTAACATTTATTTGCTACTCAATTCATAACTTAATAATCATGGTCAAAATCTTATAATTAATTCCTAAATGAATGGCTAAATAATGACAATTTTGGAGAATGAAGATGAGAAAGACGGAAGGGCAACAAGGTCAGAATAAAGGAAATTAATCACTTTTTTTCTTTTCTTTTCTTGTTTATTTTGGTCAACGGTTTAATAAATCTACTTATCGTATATATCGGTTATCCAATTTGGTGGTGACGATTTTACGAAATTAATCATGTTTTTACTTGATTTTTAATGTCTTGTTATTCGAAGACTTTGACTCTAATTTATTTTTATTTTGAATCGAATCATATCAGATTCTAGTTTTACAATTATTCAACTAAATTCCATTTATATCGATATAAATAAAAATACTTAGATGCCTTTGTTATGTAAATAAAAATTAGTGTAAAATTATCCAACTAATTTCTTACACATATACATTATATCTTCTCTTTTTTTTTTGCTAATTAAACAAAACGAAGATTTTTTAGGAGATCATTCGTCTAATACTACTTTCATCTAAACACGCTTATGATAGGATCTAGTGCATTAGTGTTGATATGATTGCACTCTATATCTTCTTCTTTTTCTTATAGTAAAAGCTCATCTAACAACATCAGTAAAATTCATAATACAATTAAACTAACTTTGAAATTTTCCTACAAAATAACAATAGGTTTATAAATCTAACTTATACTAGTAGTACTTTTGTGTGTTAAACAAAATATTTGACTTGGACAAATTACGTTTAATTAGCTATTATATTTAAATGCTGTATGCGTGTTTTCTTTTAAGAACCAAAATGCGCTAGATTGTGTGGCTCATACGAAATGCCTTTTGGTTTCACCCAGTTTTTAGGTGATGGGTTAAATAGATAAGGAGGTATTCACCTAGGCTCTACATATTCTAAATATCAATTTTATATTGTATTGCCTTCAGATATTATAATAATCATTTTTTTGAAAAATATCATAGTCTTAGTTTCTTGAACCTTTTAGTAGTCGTGTTATATTTCACCAAAATATTATTAATATATATTTCTGATGGAAACAAAATTACCAATCACTTTAAAATAAATATAATACAAAATTTAGGTTGAAATTAAAAAATAATAATAATGGGAATACAAAAGTGTTTTGTTATCAAGATCATGTTTTACAAATAAATAAATTCTGCATTCACTCATATATTGTAATCCATTGCTAATAACATAATTTATAACAATAATATCATATTGAATTAACCAATTAGTAGTGGTCTAATGACGCAGCAGCGGTTTGGTTAACATGTTTGTACCGGTCATCGTAGAAACTTTAAATATATTAAAAGTATCGAACTTTCTACAAATTTCAAAAAATAATTTGGCTTTGACCAAAAAAAAAAAACTAGCACAGTTATACATTAGCATATAATAGGGAAATTAAGATAAATAACACAAAAAAAATTATAATTCAAAATCTAACCAATTAACCTAATTTTAATGGGTAAAATTGTGCCACCTATATTACTTTTTGCTAATTTTCTAATTATTAATTTTTTGTTTGCTATTGAGCAAATTAGCCCGCCCATAATAGGGAAACTATGATGAATAACACACAAAAAAATTATAATTCAAAACCTAACCAATTAACCTAATTTTAATAGATAAAATTGTGCCACCTATATTACTTTTTGCTAGTTTTTTAATTATTATTTTTTTTTTGCTATTGAACAAATTAGTCTTTAATAATAGGCAATTAATTAATTTACCATCTTTTGTTGCACCAAAAAAAAAAATGACCATCTTCCGTTGGTTTGTTATTACAGTATTTATATGGAAGACTATATATATTCTTAATACCATATCTATATTCGCATTCCACCCATATGTAAATACATATATTAATAGGACATAACGATGCATAATTAAAATAATTAAAATGTTAGTTGAAAATATTAGTGTATAAACTATAAAATATAATGTTTTTTTCTAAATGGCTAGATCAATTTTACATTCTCTCGTAATTTTCTATAAGTAGTATTGAATATATTGGACACGTGCGTACATAAAACACAAAACACAAGCGTGTATTTCCATGTTTTGACACACATCACAAGCGTGTATTTCCATGTTTTTGGTGAAAAGTCGGAGTTAATTGATATCATCGTGGCTTGAGGGTTTATGTTGTCACCATAATTACGACGACCTAGTAATATTTAAAGACGACAGCTTTCATTAGATAAAGGCATATACGTACGTACGTAACGACCACACACATGCATGCATTATCATTATATATGCATCTCAAACTCCTCAGAAGTGATCCGGAAAATTATATACATAGAAGCATGCATTTTCCGGTTGTGTTTCACTTACAATATTCTCTCGATCGCTCCTCACTTGAACTTACGCGGCTCACAATAGATTTATAACCCTATATAACAAAGCGTTCTCTTCTTTTTTTTTGTGTGTGTGGAAAATATGACTTGTTTCTTACATATTAATATTACTATATTAGCTATCATGGATTTGGTCAATTAGTGATATACGTATTATTGATGAGCTTCTATTGTTTGTTTCCGTTTGTTTGTTTTTACGTTTACATCTCAATGTAAACTAGCACAAAAAAAAACTACACGATCTTTAATATGTAAACAATATATAGTATTAAATTTGTAATTAATCTTCAGATGCAAACAGAAGAAAAGCTCTCTTTTGTGTTTGACGTTTACAATTTTCTTTTTAACAAATGATTTGATCAAAATTATTAGAAGTTTGTATATGGATCCAAAACTTTTAATTTTCTTAATATACGAATATAAAGATTGAATATTTGGACCATCTCGAGAGCCAAACAGATCACTCGCAAGTGTTAAGAATGTCGTATAGAAGCTAACACATCTCAACATAGTGAACCGTACGCAAGTGTATATCTGCGTATATATATCACCCACCCTGGCCACCCATTATATAATTGACTATTTAGCTCGAATGCTTATAAGGAATTTTAATGGCCCACAGAGATACGTGTATAATTAAATACGATTTGCTAATATCTGAATACTCTTTATATGGCCCACGAAACAAATTAACAGGCAGTTTTACTTTGATTAACGAGCTTTTTAATTTAAATCTCTGCTCTTCTATGGTATCTGCCGTTCACTCTAAGCTGAAGAAACTCTTATCATCTATCTACCGTTTTTTGTAATCAAAAATTTTCGGATCTTTAGCATATAACTGTTTTAGATATTCTGAACCAATAATTGATAATCAATTTGAAAATAATTCATTAATATAAGATCAAAAATTTATTTTTTTCCCCTAAGAAATCTTGAGTCAATCAAAGTGACCTATATGTTGACAGATCGTAGCTTAACATTTTTTTGTTTGTTGGTTAATTTTTATGATATACTAATAGCCTAGATTAAGAGTATATCAACCGTTGATAATATAACCATTATTTATCAATGTGCGCTTTTTATAGGTATTACTTATCATATCAATGTTTCTAACAGAGACCAAACTAATTAGGTTTGTTTCTTTCTTATAAAAAAAGATTTTGGTTTACTAGGTGAGATTATAAGCTTATCCCATGGGTGTATCCAACATCAAAGCCATAGATTGTGTTTTCCAAGTAAAGTTCTGAATAAAAAGATTTAAGTAATTTGTAAATGAAGATCAAACAATTTCCAAGGGATTTGTAACATATATAAGGGTGATACACCACATAGATGCATGAAACTGAAGACTCAAGAGTATATATCTATATAAACATATATGTATAAATAGATATGATGATGTTGGGGATGTGTGTAAGAAGTAAAAATCCAAGAGTGAAAAAGGGGAGAGAGAGAGAGAGAGAGAGAGAGAGAGAGTGTTGATGTGGTTGTCGAGATGCTAACAGAGAGGCACATGCAAAGCTTAAATGATGGTATCGCTGGTGGCCAAAGCATCTCCTTAAAGCTGTCCTTTTTCATCTTAAGTCCTCTTTTTTTTATTTTCCTTTACTACCGCTTCTCTCTTTCTCTCTCTATTATATATGTGTGCAAGTTGTATGTAATTGTTGTTTATATTACTTTTCTTGTATGTATCATCAACTTGTGTGTATATAACTTACCAATGCGCGCAGTTGTGCACGTATGCAAAACCTAAAAGTGTGTCCCAATTAATTACGTATATTATTACTCAAATCTCCTTTCTCGGGTTAAAAATACGTGTGATGATGGAGTTAAAAAATATACTAATCTTGATTTGTGTATACGTAGTAGATGAAATGTTCATTTGGTTGGTTGAAGATAGGTTCCTCGCTTAATAAGGTATCGCCAAAAAAAACAGAGATAGGAATAGGATCATCACGAATATGTTCTCAAATTTTTTTTTTTTTTTTTTTTTTTGAAACTTATGTTCTCAATTTTTTCCCCGTAAAGTTGTGTACTGTCTTTAACTATGGAAATTAGCTAGAGATTTTCGACAGGGTATGTATGTGTAGTTTTCGTGATAAAAAGGTAGGATTAATTGGCTAAATAATCATTAAATAAAATATAATTTATAAACTAGCTAGCTAAAATGATCTTATGTGGCAAAATCTCACCCTTTAGATCCAGGGATTTTGATTATAGTCTATGAATTATAATATTTTTTTTTGGTTATTTAACAAATTAACCCAAAAAGATCATCTCAAAAAATTCAAAATGATCACTAGCTAATACGTTTTGGGTATATACATCATCACAATTTGCAAACAAGAATGATCTAAGGTTGGCAAAATTACATATATGTTTTTTTCAAAACAAAAATTACATATATGGCAGTCAAGAAAAAGAAGATTTATTTCCCCAAAAAAAAGCAAAAGATTTATTTCCCCAAAAGAAAATTAAAGTAAAAAACCTGAATTACATACCAGTCAAGAAAAAGAAGATTTATTTCCCCAAATAAAAAGAAGAAGATTTATTTCCCCTAAAGAAAACTAAGTAAAAAAAACCAAAATTTCTATGGAGATAATAATATTATTAAAACCTTAAAGCCGACAAAACTAGGAAAAAATAAAAACCCAATTTACCGAAGAAAGAATATTATAAAATACAGTAACAAGGAGAGAGAAATGTGTGTATAAACAGACAATAAAGCCCACTAAAGGCCATCACTCATTCAACTGTATAAAATTATTTTCATAGAGGCACCATATAAATGTACCTGATCTAATACTTTATTTTCACCAAGGTTAGCAGTAGTATACGTATTTACGTTAATAAAAATTTAACACACCGTAATGATACCCAGTTCTATATATCTATATATGTGCCAATACGTGCAAGTTTAAAAGAAGGGAAAAAACGCGATAGATCTAGATTTGTATCATGTAATTGTAATATATCGAATTATTCGACATACAAAGTAAAGTCAACATCCAATTAATTACTCTATATAGAATATACAAAAGTCTAAAGAAAAACAATGTTTTCTTTTCTTTTTCATTTGTTAAACATTTGCTTACATCATAGAGTATCCCCATTAAGTTGGTGTACCATGTGATGTTCTACCACCGAAAAAACAGATATTATTATATGAAAAATCACATACTCATATATACACAACATTTGTATACATATATGATATATACACGTATAATAATAATAAAAATGATTTATGTGAACCAAATCTCTCATTATTTTTGACGGTGGTAAATTTCGAAAACGGGTGAAAAAACGAGAATTAGGGTTAATATACAAAATTCATTAAATGACGAAATGGGCTCAGCTAGGGTAACATCACCTACCCATACAATATTATCATGCTTTTAGGGCTTTTATTTTTGCTCACTGGTCCCACGATCTTTTCCCCACTCTCTCTTCTATCGCGTGTACCTCACGCCCCAATCTCACTCCTCCTCCGTGCCGACGCTCCTTTTTCCCGACCTGCGCCACGGACGAAACGTGCCCACACGCGCGTAAAAGTTAGTGCCGTGAACTTCACGCGCCTCTAGGGTTTTTCATTTTTCAGACAACACAAATGGGTTGTGATAAGAACCGCACATTACGGCCACGTGGATTATTCTTATTGGTTTTGTGTGCCCCCATCCTATCACACAAAAACGTCAATATGATTAAAAAAAAAATCTGGGGGTAAAAAAACGTAAATAAAGAAAAAAACATTGAAATCTTATCTTGTTGTTTAATTTGTGGATACTGTGGACCCTAATGAAGCTGTTAATATTAATTATCAAGATTTGTTGATAAATATTGGGTTAATGTTATATATTTTACAACTATTGACAGATAGCAGATACATATACGTGTACACAATATACATAAAGATACATCGTGTAAATAGAAATAGGCAGACCAGATGGTGACATGGCATTGTCATGTTCCTTAGATGAGTTGTTCTTTGTTCTTCTTTTTTATAAAAAGGAAATATATTTTTTGGTCAAATAAAAAGGAAATAAAATTTTAATATTACCAAAATAATTTTCTATATTAAAAAAATAAAATCTCTCATTTCGAAGAAAAAAACCCTCATTTCAAGAATAAGAGAAGAGCTCTCACCACTTTCTCTCTCAAACAGTCTCTCTCTCTCTACAAAGAAAAAAAAAATGTCCCCCTTTCTCTCTCGCCCCTAAAAAATCTTAGGGTTTCTCGAAAATTCGCAGTCAAATTCTACTAATCCCAAAACGAATCAATCATCGAGCTTCTTTAATCTTCTTATCCATAAGTTTCTGAATCGTATCATACAAATTTCTTCGATTGCCGCTTAAGATCGAGCTCGAATCTCGCAATCGCTTTTTTCCCCTAATCTCTGGTCGGATTTTATTCAGGTGCGTTTTTCCGACAAGAATCTCAGATTTTAGGTTTTGATCTTTTTTCGGGATGAGATCTAAGCTTGACTTGTAGCTGACTTCGTGTTCTTTAAGGGCTTCTTCTCTTAGAACACTGTTCATTTATACGTCTCTTCGAAACTCAATTTTTTTTTATTGGGTTTCTTCACGGACTATTCACGTGCGGGTAGATCTGACCCGTATTAATTGGCGGGTCTTTTCGTTTATCTTTTGTTAATCCCATGAGGTTAATTTAATTGTCTTATTTAACTGTTAATTTGGGTTCTAATTTTTTTTTGTTTTAAAACCCTAAATTTCTCAGATTAATAATTTTGGCTTTGTAATTAGGAGATTATATCAAAACGGCTCGACTCTCTTTTTTTGTTATTTTTTTCTTGTCATGTCAGCTTTGGGGGTTCCATTGTGTCTTAAAAAAAACCCTAATTTTAGGCCGGTGTTTAAATATAGGTTTATTCTTTTGTGTGTCTGAAAATTTTAGGAGCACGTTCGATTTATTTTTTATTTATTTATTTAGTAGTGTACACGAAATGAGATGATGGTGAAAATTTTCATGCTTGATTTTATGTAGACCTTAGGGTTTTAAAAGTTTAATTTGCCATTGAATTTGTAGAGTTAATTGTTGGTTATGAATGTTATTTTATGTGGAATATGCTTGAACATTATGGTATATATATTAGTTATATACATATCCTTTATTAGTTTTCTGTTAACATTCGGTTTCGTATATATGTAAGGTTAAGATTTTGAAGCGCTGTGTAATTGTGTGATCATCATCAAGCACACAATTATGTACAGTGTAATATATAACGTTAGATGTTTTCTATGTTGTGATGCTAAGAAATGTTATTATGTTTATATCTTTTGTAGAATTAATTGCGAAGAGAGTACAATCTCCTTCAAGCAATAATCAATGGAACCCCCCATTGAGATAAATTCAATATCAATTGATCTTGCAGATGCTGCAAACGAGGTTGATAGATGTGATCATTTCACCATACGGTGAGTCTAAATTATATTCAACCTTCCATGTCAGAGTTTGCTTATGTTTGTTCCATTAGTCGATAACTTTTTATGTGTTTATATATGCATGATGATCACTTATGTATAAGTATGAATTATATGAATATCGAGAGAGTATAGATGTTCACTTCCAAATGCATATATAATATATGAATAAAATGTGATCATTTCTCCATACAGTGAGTCTAATTTATTCAACCTTACATGCATGTTAGAGTTTGTTTATATTTCCATTAGTTTGATGACTTCTTATGTGTTTATATATGCATGATGTTCACTTACATATATAGTAGCAAGGTACAAGTTTGATTTACATGAATACTGGGAGAGTATAGATGTTCACTTCCAAATGAATATATAATATAATATGTGAATAAAATGTGATCATTTCTCCATACTGTGAGTCTAATTTATTCAACCTTACATCCATGTTAGAGTTTGTTTATGTTTGTTCCATTAGCTCGATGACTTCTTTAGTGTTATGCATGATGTTCATTTATGTAGTAGCAAGGTATACAAGTTTCAGTTACATGAATTTCGAGAGAGTATAGATGTTTACTTTCCAAATGCATGTACATTTTTAAATGAGATGAATATCGATTTTATGTTTTTTCTTCTTAATAATTGCAGTGGATTCGTAGCCCAAATGCGTGAGAAAGCTCTATGCAAATGTTGGCCGTTCTCAAAAGAGAGTCTTAGTTTGGTGGACGAACAAAACTATTCTCTTCCCTTGTTTGTTCCAAACTTTAGATGGTGGCGTTGTACGAGCTGTGTCAAAGATATCGATGATGATGAGACTAAGACTAATGGTAAAACGCATTTTCCGATATTGTTTTACGTATCTATTCTAGCTAGGTTGTGGTCTGCTTGAACTTATGCATGTTTGTTGTTGGTTTTCAGATTGTGAAAACAGCGAGAAAAATCTGGATGGAACCACTTTGGTTATCCCAACTACAAGCATGAATCCAGTAATAAATATCCTTGAACTCATGAAAGAAAAGAAAGCTGATGTTGCAGGTAAATTATAAGCAGCATATGCTGGTCATTAGTTACATAACTCATAGCAACAATGATCATTTTGTATTAATCCATTTTTTCTTCTTCAGTTAATGCTATTGAGGAGAATGAAAATGCAAATCGTGAATTATCTCAGAAAAATGATCATCAGACAGGTATATAAATATAGATTTTTTCTACTCAAGCTAATTTAAATGTAGTAACACATACCAACAATAATCATTTTGTATTAATCCATTTTTTCTTCTTTAGGTAATGCTATTGAGGAGAATGAAAATGCAAATCGTGAAATATCTCAAAAGGATGATCGTCAGACAGGTATATAAATATATAAACATTTTTTTTTCTATTCAATTTAATTAAAATGTGAGCATTATAATGATGCATAAAACTAAATTTTCAAAATTCAAAAAAGATGCAGGCACTATGGTACTCAAGAAGGCTAATCCTTGCGCTACGGATGCTCCAACTGTTAGGAGCAAGAGCAGAAAGCTTGCAATTTCAGAGCAAGTAGTAAGCAACAGAAAATCTAAAGGCAGACAGAAACAAAAAATGGTTCAGGCTGGGTCATCTGAAATCGCTGGTGTGGTTGAAGATAATCCCCGTAGAGCGAACAAGCGCCGTAAAGGCACTCCTGTTCAGATGGAATGCGAGATTGGGTCATCAGATGGAGAGAAACGTAGGAAAACTCCAAAACTTCGTCTACTAAGCGAGTTGGTTGGTATTGCCAACACTGAAACCAGTGGTGGTAGTAACACCAACACCAGAAAAGAAGAGACTGGCTCGAAGAGAGAATCTGTTAGAGGTAGAAAAAGAAAGTTGGTACCTGAAAACAATGATGTCAGCAGGAAACTAAGCACAACTTCTGAAAATGCTTCCAAAAGCGTTGAATCGGATAGTCAATCAACTGATAGTGGTCCGATTAAAGGTAAGCAGAAGAACAGAAGATTTCAAGTGGTTGATGATTTTGTACCATCATCATCACTTCCTTGTGAAGAAGGAGTCCATGAGAATGGTAAGAGTGCTCCTGTGCAAGATTTGGTTCCTTGTCCTACTCCTAGTACTCAGAGAACATACAAGAAGAAGGCAAAGAAGACTGTGACAGATAACGCAAAGAGTAGCCTGATCACTTTTGCTACCGGGAAGGACCAAAGAAATCAGGTTAAACCGCGGAATGGTCCTTTGATAGACGCGGTTTCTCAATTATCTACTCGAGATTTATTGACTGCGAAAAAGGCGGGAAGTGTACTCGACAACCGTTTGGCTCCAGAAAGATATTATAGTCGATACAAACCTCAGCCCATGGTTACTTGGCCTGTGCAAGACAATGGATGGTCAACAACTGGAGTAGATGTTGCTGAACCAAGAAGCAACAACAACAATAAAACTGCTGAAGTGTTGGATCGATCTCTTGTGCTGAAAAAGGTACAAACTTTGCATATTTTTACATTTTGAAATACCGTCGAAAATTTGTTCTTTACATGGTTTTAGCTTAAGGCTCTTTATTATTACAGTTTGTATGTGGTTGAGTTATTGGACTAGGAAATTAACGGGATTGGTTTATTTGGCAGGATGCTTCTGGTGCAGACAGAAAGGGGAAGAGGGTTATGGTCGAAGAAGAAGATCATGGAGGAGCATCAAGAAGCCAAAGCAACGATAAAAAGGTGAATATGCCCGAAGAGCAGAACGATGATATTCCCATGGAGATAGTTGAGCTGATGGCGAAAAACCAATACGAGAGGTGTCTGCCAGACAAAGAAGAGGACGTTAGCAACAAACAACCGGCACAAGAAACGGTTAACAAGTCCAAGAATGGTCTACTGATTGATCTCAATGAGACCTATGAGGACAACTACAACAACAACAACACATCAAGGCAGCCAAATCCTCTTGGTAACGACGCCAGAAACGATGGACACATCTCGATGGGTATACCGCAGAAACCTCTCGACTTTTTCCCAATAAGCAAGCCTTATGTGCCTCCTTCCTTTGGGATCTTTCCGCCTACTCAAGAAAACCGAGCTTCCTCCTCCATTCAGTTTTCTGGTCAGAGCCGCCCTTGGCTTGGGAATGTACCAACTATGGCTACTAATCAGAACTCATCTCCATATCGCGTATTACGCGCTTGCAACACATGCGAGACCAATCCGCATCAGTACAGAGAAGCTCCTCCTCCTTCTCCTATTTGGCCATCTTCCATGACACAACCAGTACAAGGTTATCATCATAAGCAAGTTTCTTTCAACATGGGTCAGCCAAGTATGCCCCCACAGGCACCACCGTCCACCAATGAACATCCATGGAACCTCAACTTTGTCGGCGCAAATGGGAAGCAAAAATGTGGGCCTAATTCTAGTGCAGCTGGTGCTAGTCATGGTAGTAGATCATCGGACTCCTTTTCGAGTGAGAGCTCTATACCGGCAATGGATCTACTCAGTCTTATGGATCCTCGGTTGAAGTCAAACGCTCCCATGAATCCTCATGTAAACGCTGCTAAGTTTACCGAAAGACTCTTCCCACCGGTTACAGGGCTTCAAACAGGGGAATCTAGTAAGCCACACTTCCCAACCAAGCATTTACCTTTTAATTTCTACAACCAGAGATCCGCTCCACCCGAGCCTTCCCGGACGAGTTTCCCTATCCCTATCGGTCAACCACTTGGAGCGTCTTCATTTACGTTTCAAAATGGTCAAACTTCATGGAATCAACAACAACAACATCATCAAGACATGAAAAACAAGAGGAAAGACATCATGGGTCCACCACCGGTTTACAGTAGGCGCGAAAAGCAGCCGGTGTTTGCAAGTGGTAGCGGTAGAGAGCAAGGGAAATTCCAGCTTCTCGGGGCATCGAATTCAATGATGCTTCCTTTGAGGTCTCATGTGACTGGGAAAGCGAAGAGGAAAGTAGATAGCTCTAGTAATAATGCTGCTGCGTTTGCGAGGAAGAACGTTTCTGGACCGATGGTGTGCTGTGTGAATCGAAACCCAGCTGATTTCACCATTCCTGAACTTGGGAATATTTACATGATATCAAGTGAAAGTCTTAAGGTCCGAAAACGAGCAGTTTATAAGAGGAAACCAAGCTTGTCTAAGCAAGACGCATCGAAGCAGAGTAAGAAACCGGTTGGTCCAGCTACCGAAAACGGTGTAAAAGATACATAACAGGTAAGTTCCGTTTTCTTGTTCTTTAATCTTTGAATTTGCTTCAATGACTTGAGGAAAGTAGCTTTCACTAAATGTTTGGTGCTGGAAAATAGAGTTCTATTAGATAGAAATGAGTTTTGTTCTCAAGTTTAGTTACTAGAACAGAGTTTATTAGTCTGTTTCTCATAATCTTTGTTTGATAGAAATGGCTTTTTTTCCAAACTCAACCGATACTGAAGGGGTTAGGCAGAAGGAGAGGGAGAGACACCATTCTTGTTGAAATGAAGAACAAGTGAGACATGGAACAATAAAAGTGAATCTTCCTCCTCTTCATGGGTTTCGTTTTTGTTGTTGTATTTTATTCTACATCTCTATCTCTTTAGACTTTTTCTTATGTTTGTTCAAGCACAACTAGGAATAGTTCAGGCTTGTATATAACATGTTTGTACTAGAAGGCCTTGTTTTTGGTTTTTTTTTTTCGGGAACACCCTTTTTTTTTTACTTAAACAAGACCTTTTTTCGGGAATCACCTTTTTGCTTCGTTCCCTTTTTATATTTAGTCTTACTTCATTATACCTTTTTGCTTCTTTTTTTGCATACCAAATGTTATTTTACTATGCCAACTCCTTCTAACTTCAAAGAAAATCCTAAAAGACTTTCCATTAAAAAAATTAACCTCTAACAAGTAACAAAAGATCACGCAAGTTAAATCTCCAAATTTAAAACTTTTGCAAATAAAGTTTTCTGTCAAATATTTGTTTTTTTTTTTTCAACTTCAATTATAAAGCAAAGAGCGATATATGAAAATGCAAAAATATGCATCCAATTTTATAGGCCTTAAAAACATAAAAACTAATGGTAGAACATATGAAATATTTATCGTTACTTTCTTAAGAATACCTTGAAAATAAGTTGAATTTGTTGATTCCACTGCACCTTCGAGATAATGGTACGTAGGATCGTGAATAATTGGGCTGCCATAGGATCATAGGAAGTGCCTCAGTCCATCGAAATGAGTTTCAAAGAGGGGAGCTCGAACAAGATTGTAAAAAGTCTTTTCAATATTCGTTTTGTATGGGACAGGAAAGAGTAAAAAACATGGAAAAAACGAAATTAAACGCCTTATGCTGATAAGATCTCAAGAAACGGGTGATTATTGTATTCGTCGATATTGTCACACGTACTGAAAAAAGCTTTGATTGTTTTCTAAAATTGGTTTTGAACGAAGAATACGTTTTTTTTTTTTTACTATATACTTATTTGAGATGCCTATGACGCTTTATTTTTGGTGTTTATATTCATTCGGATTTACAAGACTTTTTATATACAATGTCAACAACTTAAGCGATGGATTTGGTTGATACTCTTTTTAAAAAACTGGAATATATATACATATATATATATATATATAGTTAAAGAATACTAATGCATGATTATAAGTATTAACATGAGAATAAGTGAGAACTCCATTACTATACAATAGTATATACAGATTTTCGAATTCTATAACTTAATTTAAAAAAGAAGAAGATTATTTCACTCACAAGTCGAGCTCTCCTATTGGATTGAAAGCCGTTATTCTTTCAAAAACGGAAGCATGCATGCATGGGCGTTACAATTTTTTTTTCTTTTTTTGTTCAGACAACTTATTTAAAATGAGTTATTGTAATCCCCGTATAAGCTAAAATTTCGTAAAATCCATTTTGAAAGACTTAAAAAGATGGATTATATAAATTTATTTCCATGTATATATATAATATTATAACACTTGTCAATCTCAAAAATTCAAGGATATCAATATCCTAGACTCCTATAGTAACACCTTTTATATTTAATGTAGGGCAATTCTCATATATACCTATTGAAATAACCGATATATTCATTATGAAGAATGACTTTTTTTTCTTTAAATTTTTCTCATAAATGATTAATGCAAAACATTAAAACTTGAGTTACACCATTAAAACCTTAGCAGAAGAGAATCTGCAAACCTTAGCTTGTGTATAAACTAGGCCTTGCCTACAAAAGTAACCTTTGGAAGGGCTACAATGTTTATCTTCCGAACACACACAATTCCCTTCAAGGGCACAACCATCATTCTTGGCACCTTCTTTTCCAAACAAAATCTCATCTGACCATTCACTAGAGAACATCTTCTTAGGATCTAACTTGTTCTTCACTTCCAAGAATTTATCAAAGTTAGGTCCATACTTTTGCTTCACGCCAAAGAAACCCATTTTCCTGTTCTTCCCCCAATGCGGCTTTGCGCCGTGTTTGACAAACGCCATCTGCTCCATCTCCTCCATCACATCCTCGTTTAATCTCGGAGTCAAACCATCGTCCGCTCGGTAATAGTTAAAGTCAACGACCACAGAATCCTCTGTCTGACCAAGATAAGCCTTTGAACCCTTGATGAAACGTATGAGGATACCGTTATAGATATCGATCCCGCAAAGTCTTTCTGGTTTCAAGTCTCGTAGCTTCTTCACGTCGAGGAGAAACTCTCTAAACCTAGAGACCGGGAATATAGCGGTTGTTTCATAGAAGAAAAGACCGTTATATCTCGGGTCCCATGAGCAAGAGACATCAATTCTTAATGGAGATGAGTAAAGGCAAGACCCAGAAGCCTGGATCTTGCCTTGACTCCCGATAACCGGATATCCGGTAAAGATAACACCATTGTTCTTTAGACCGTTCCCCGTTAACTTCTTGTAGGCCAATGTAGTATCCGCCGTGGTGCATTTTCCCTTCTCGTTCTTGCTAGATTCAAGCGCCTTCTCTACAACATTTTCAAATCCAATTTTCAATAACCGGAGTAAACCGGGTACTTATGGCAATGTCATTTAGATTACTCTAAGAAAAAAGGAACTAACCTAATGCTCGGACTCCTTTAGAGATCAAGATGGGATTAGACTGAAAACCAATGAAATCATTGACTCCGTTACCGGAAACGTTGACCGGTGATCGGAAATCGTACCGGTAAACCGCAGTTTCTCTAGATGGATACCAAGTTATGTCTCCGAATTCGTATTTCTTCCCATGCTCCATGAAAATGTCTTCAAGTGCCACGTCAGATGTGAAGTTATACGTCATATTTCTCTTGAATGCTTTCTGAATCGAAAGTTTCACCTACACACAAAAAAATTGCTTAAGAAAAAAAAAAATTTAACGGCGTCCACTAACAGCGTTAAGTTATACCTTTGAGATAACACCTAAAACACCTAACGACACTTTAACAGCGTTAAGAAGCTTATCATCTCTTCCTTCTTCAAATCTAACAACCTTCGCGAAACCTTCCGATGAATTTGTTGGAACGACAAGACTGATTCCGACAACATGGTCATGAACCGAACCACCTCGTCCCGACCACGAACTTCCGTGGGACCCAGTACTAATCAACCCACCAATACTCACTCCTTCCCAATACGGTGACGTTCCAATACTAAACCCAGCTTTTTCAACTTTATCGATAAGCTCTCTCAACGAAACTCCGGAATCAGCGGTTACCGTTAACTGGTCTGGTTCAATCTCGATAACCGAGTTGTAATTCGACGTACTGATTAGCAATGTGTCTGAACCAGAAGGACAAGCGAGTTTCGGTATTGTGTGAGAGAATTTTGTGACGGTTTTGACCTTGAGATTGTGTTCAGATGCGTAAGCCACGGCTTTACGAAGCTCTTCCTCCGTCGTTGGATACGTTATGTTGGCCGCGTGGCAGTTTTTCCGGTCAGGCCACGTGCCGTAAGCGTTTGAGACGGTGCAGCCGATTTGGTCGCATCGAACCGGTGGTTGTGGTGGTACGGATCGAACGGTACATATTGTGACGAAGAAGAGAAAAATAATTGAAATTTTTTGAGTATGAGGATAATGCATTTCTCTATGCGGAGAGATGATACTAATTTGTTTTCATCTGTGATATTTTTTGGAGGTTTATGTTATGTTTATGTAGATGCGTTTGGAGGTGGAGAATATTGCTTTGAAGGAAACAAATATTACCGGATTTTATATACTATTAAGTAAGCTTTTCAGATTTTATGTGATTTGGAATATTTCCTCATAATGGCATTTTGTTTTTTTTGTGTGAGATTAATTAATTGTAGTCCTTTTTATTTGTTCTAAGAGGAGGTTAAGAGTTAAAAATTCGTATAAGCTAAAGCTAGAGATCTGGGTCAAAACCTAAATTTTGGACAATAATGTAGGTTTAAAGTTTGAACTATCCACTAAGTATGTAACCATTCATATAGTATTATTAGATACTCTTGGTGTAACAAATAAAAAACAATAGGTCTAAATAGTGAAAAGAGAGAATTTGACAAAAAAGTTGATCTGACAAAACAGTACAAACAAAAGAAAGCATACAGTGCTCTTTTAAAGTATAGAAAAATGATTGATGTTTAGGATTAGTTTAACATTACTTCATACTAATTTTGTGTCGACAAAAAAAAAACAAAAAAAACTTCATACTAATTTTGTAATTTAACACCAATTGTTTTTTAAAGAAATGTTTGACACTATTTAAGTAAAATCGATGCTAATCAATTTTAATTTACATCAATAAAAAAGATTGGGACTAACAACAAATATTGACACTATTAAGGTATATAGCAAATAATCGGAGATATTCGAATATCAAACACAATTTGAAAGTGTTGAGTGAGGGTTATGATTATAATCCGTCAACATTTGTGATTACTTATTCAGAAAGTTTAAGATTATTTGTTTAACCCATCATTATGATCACATGGAGTATACGGCAAACAAACCCTGTAAAGTGTTTGTTCCCACTGGCCAACCAACTAAATATGTTCTAGTCGGACCAAAGGTTCAGCTTTTATTGAACTGATTTTTAATTATTTTTGTTGTTGGGAAAAGTTAATTGTCAGGGAATTGCCCTGAGTCTGAATCATAGAGGTGAAACATTATTTGATAGTTAATAGAGTTTAGTACCGTATAATACGTAAGCTAGAGTAACTGATCGCAAATATTGTAACTGAAAGACAAGTTTGGTATAATACGCAAGTCGGTTGCTCTGAAAGTATTACATATATATATTATATGAGGACGAATATGTTATAGAATTTGGTATAATACTCAATCTGGATTAACTAACCGCAAATATTTTTTATATATAACTGAGGAAGAATTTGTTAAAGAGCTTGGATATATTGTTTGTTTTCTTTCGGATATATATATATATATATATATATATGTATTAATTTTAATTTTTCACATTTAGGTCAATTTTGAGATTTTTTAGGGTAACAAAAACACGTGTATTAGAGATTTGCAAATTAGGATGAGAATCACCTTTTCATGGTTTCATAAGCGAGCTTGACCAAAGGAAGAATTGATTTGGGCAGAAGGTAAAACATACATGTACAACCACTGTTACACTTGTCAAATTAAACTGAAGTACGTAGATCATTTCGAGCATTGCATAAAAAAGAACCTTTTTTAGAAAAAATTAAAAAAAGAACCTATTTTAGATTTTAGACAACAAAATAATGATATAGATGGACTAGTAATGTTGGTCATAACTCATAGATGTTTTAAAAAACGTAACATCAAAACAAACCATGTAATCGCTGAATAGTATTAATAAGATTTTAGAACATGGATGCTGAGTTTTAGACAAACGTGAGGTCAATGATATGGTCTATAGTACCACGTACCTCATTAACCGGTATTACCACGAAACAAATAATGATATAGATCGACTAGTAATGTTGGTCATAACTCATAAACTCAAAATCATAATAATTGATTCGGTTATAATAAAATGTTAGATATATGGTCATTAGATTCATTTCTTGTAATGTATGTATATCAGTGATGATGATGATTTTATTTTTAAGCTAAAAGAACAACATTTGTAGAAAGCATAGATCATTATCTATACTAAAGTTAATTGCGAGTTCTGAATATGTATTATTTATGTGGATACCAATATATACCCTATTACCTATATCTGAACATGTACTGGTTCAAACATTGTTTGTACGTACGGGTGATTGGAGAAAATAACTTTTTGAACATTTACTTTGCTCCGACATCATATATATTTTTTATATTATTATTAAAAAGTAAACATTTTTTTTCTTGACAAAAATGTTCTCATCTCCCAATATTTATTTTTTTGCAACCTAGCCGGAAGGAAAGAGGTGGTCGGGATAAGGTTCGGCGGTTGTGAATAAACTATTGTGGTATGTGAGTTTCCGTTATGTATAAGACAAAAATTATGGTTTATGGGATTAGAATTTAGATTTTTAATTAGTTGCTGAACTTCATCAAAGGTAATTAAGACGACGGTTAAGATTTATGATGTTAGGTTAGAGTTTATATTTATTCATGAAACTCTAACGTAAACATCATAATGATATTAAAAATATTAAAAATATCTTCTAGAAGATATGATGAAAAGTGTTAATAAATTTACGCCTCTCTCAATTCGAAGGTAAATTTGCCAACAATTTTTAAAAAATGCTACTTACTAACTGAAAAATAATAAGAAGATATCTGAACAAACTACATTATCAAAATGTGGTAGATATAGTTTTTATTGATCAGTATGTACATCATTTCTGAATTTTGGGACAAACACCGATTGTACTTGAACCAAAACATGTAGTTCATAATAGTTTGTGATAATGTCGTTATTGCATCACTATATAGATTTAAATCTAATATAATGCATGTTATTATTGATTTCGAAGTTGTTAGGCTATATATATAATGTGAGGGTTATATATAGGGGCCGGGGGGATCAAATTGCTATTTATATAAAATTTCTGGTCTGTGTAGAGTTGCCTCTCAGCTATAAATGGAGACCACCACACATGTCAATGCTAATACTTAATACGGAAAAGGACCAATCCAGGAATAGGCAAAAACACATAAGTACTCATATTACTAAAGTATTCTTTGTTTTCCTCTTTGATGTTTGTATATGTGAAGACCATTCTAGAGATAGATCATGTTAGATACTAAATTTATAACATGTGTTTTATAGATTTTATGTTGAAACACTTTTAGTTCTTTAATCACGAACATGCTCAACAGTTAAAGGCTCGCGGAGAGATTCATTACCAAACCACACAAACGATCAGGTAACGATTAATACAAGAATGAACAATAACATTTCAGAGTCGTGTTTTCAGTACTTGTTTTTAGATCTATACAAATTTTAAATTATACAGAAGCCTATTTATCGAACTATCACTTTCAAACAAAGTTGTACTATTAGAAATTTCTGACTGTTTTACTTCGGCATCACATTTACTTCGGCATCACATACATATCTTTGAATATGTAAAAGTTAGCTACGAAACTGTTCCGACCAAGTAACATCGTATCTTTTTTCAAAAAAAAGAATGTAACATTCTATTTTAACAATATTCTTAACCTCTTACTTACCAATAAAGCATATAAATGGGTTTTGATTCTTTTGCACTAATTAAAGAGATGGATTATCACCAAGTAACACTTGGATGAGTGGCGTATCAAATTCTTATAAAAGAAAGAGAAATCTAATTTCTTGAATTTAAGGTTGTTTGAGAAAAAATTAATCCCAATAAAAAAACTAAAACAGGCATGACTCTGAATTCGTCGGACCAAATTCTAGCCGGAAAAAATAATAGTTTCCCAATATACCGAACTTCTTTATCAGTGTTTTTATTTTTGACATGATTCTGAATTTTTTTTTGGGTCGTTCGAACTTTACAATAAAGCACGTTGCTAATATATTTCACGAACCAATAATAATATTTGGCAGTAAATGTAGTAATTGATTCAAATACTATCGTCGTTAAGAGAAATTATTTAGAAAAATAAAATTATAAAAATTAATATATACATAGATAGGGGAGACAGAGACAAAGGCCCACACTTCTTTAACAAAAGAACAACAAGCCCGTGACCCCAAACTAGCTTTCAGATTTATTTTTCCATCTGACATAATCTCCACCGTCCGATTCTCATTTTCTCTCATGTCCCATTCTGACTCAAATCCAACCGTCCATATTCTTCAAGTGTCTTCAATAAGTGGGCCCCTTTTCTTCTCCCTCTTGCCGTACACTCTCCTTCAAGCGCCAAAGCCACCGCTCTCGCCACTTCCTGCGCCGGAGCCACCGCAATCTCCTCGCCGGAACCTCCTCCTCTTCCGTAAACCACCGCGAGTATGCTTATCGCGTATTCTCTCCCTCTCCCGGACAATCTCGCCATCACCGCCACCATTGCCGGCACCGTCATGGCGTGACCACGAACCTCCGCCGCGCCTTCCGCCGTCGTGCACATGAGCTCAAGCGCAGCTAAAGCTCTCTCCGCCGCAGAGATCTCTAGCCCCGCCGCGGTTTCCACCACCGCTCTAGCAGCTCCGGCCTCGACCGCCACGTGGCGGTTTGGTTCTGCTAAGCAGAGCGCGAGGAGGATCTTGGTGACGTGTTTAGCCGTTACGATCTTGTTCGTTCGGAGACAAGTGACTAGGCCTCGCATGAGACCCGGTGGACAAGTCGGGTCGGAAGGCGGGTCGGGTACAACGACCCGTTCAAGAAGCTGTAAAGCGAGAAGCTTGTCGGATTCGGAGATTGATGCTAAGTGTAGCTCAGCGATCTGAAATGTTTCTTGGAGGGTGGTTGTGACCGGAAGTTGTTGCGGCGGAGGAGGAGGAGGAGGAGGCGGTGGAGGAAGAGATGGAGGAGCGGTGGTGGCTGGAGTTTGATCGAGGTGGTGAGGAAAACGCCATTGAGTAAAGCTTTGAGAAGTTGAGGTTGAGGAAGAAGAGGAGGAGGAGGAGGTTATAGTAGGTTTACGGCGAGGTTGTTGCTGGTGAGGAGAAGTGGGACTGAGGACGGATTGTGTGCAGCGGCGGAAGAAACCGCAGGAGAAGAGAGGTCGCGGTGGCGCGTGGGGTTTTGGTTTCTGGTTTGATGATTTCATCATTGCTTGAGTGAGAGATTTTTGGTAGGAACTTAAAAGTGGAGTGTTGAGTGTGAAAGTGTCTGTTTTAAATAGGAAGAGAAAAAAGAATTGGTTCGCACCAAATTTGTCAGGCGTTACACTTGTACTCTTCCTAACATTATTACTCGTATTAAACCATACAATAATGTGTCATGTGTGTGATAATTGTCCAAGGAAAGACAAATTTACAATTGTGAGTAGAGTTCAAGGTGACGATTAATCTATATAACGGCTACAGGTTTGTTTGTTTTGAATCAAAACTAGTTTGTTACCAAAAAAACGTTAGGCTTCTATAAACTTTGTAATTCAGATGGTTCAAGGGAAAAACTCTGGAATGTGACAAAGGTCACAAAGTACTCAGTTTCCAAAGCCTAACACCAACAATTTAGTTAAGCCAATGGTTTTTCTCTACGAGTGCCAAAAAAAACTCAAACATTCTACAAGTGTGAAAAATCAAAGAGGAGGGTTTTACACCTTTTTATGATATAATCACCTCCATTTTTCGCTTAGTTCCTTCTTTTCTGAAAGGACCCAAGTGATGTAGATGGCTGCAACGAGTGCTACAATCGTGATCAAGAGTAGCGCGTAGCTGAAATCATCTGTCAGGGAGTCGTAGGTCTTTGAAGGTGCAAGCCTTGTGTAGAAGAGATCCACTCCATAGGCAAAGACGTGTGTTGTTGACTCTAGCTTGGCCGGAGCTGTTATTATGCCTCTTAGACCTTCTACTTTGAAGGAATGTGTGATGTACGACTGTGAAATATGGTAAGTGCATTAGAATTTATATAACTCACTATAACTAGGACTAGGCACATAAACCAAACAGAACCAAAATATGTTCATAGCCCGAATGGTTTCCCTATCGTAAAACCCAAAAAAACTGAGCGGCAAACCAAACCAAGGATTGCCCATTCCTAACAAAAACATGAAACATGGGTATGAGTGGAACCTGAGGAATGATGGGTAATGAATCCGTAAGAGGGATGATTCCTTCTTCTTTCTCCGCTTGAGACGGGTTAAGTGTCCGTCGTGGATCCACAAATCGTTTATCAAGTGACAATATCTAATCATTTATACGAAAAGTTTTGAGTATCAGTTAACCATTCAATGGAGGGATCTATGTATGATAAGAAATGCACAAACCTGATCACCAATAGTACCAATGAGAAGCTGCTTTGAAGTTATACCCTTTGCTGTTGATGTCACCGCGATGGTTTTCACGGACTGAGCAAAGAAGTACGACTGTGATTTGGTAAATACCTCTGGTCTAGAGTATGAGGAGATCGGTGCTGTTAGATTGTGCTTTCCCAGAACGAGTTTCCATACATTTTTGTTCTCCTGCAAATAAAAATTATATTGTTTCACAGAGCGAAAAACACTCGAATTAACTGATAAAATGTTTCGGGTATAAAATCATACCGCCCGAGACTGATCATAGATCTCAACGACTGTAACCTCGTACTTGTGAGCTCGAAGGTTGAAATAGTGGTAAACAACCCAGTTTTCACTAAATACCTGCAAAACAATGTGAAGGCTAAGATAGCTGCACTGAATCTGTTACAAAAAGCAATGAGATGAAATCATGAACACTTACCGCATGAACCGGCCCTTGACAGCCTTGATGTGACAAACGGTGCAGTATACGTCCAGTGATGGTGTCAATGAGGTATACTACAAGTGCTGACTCTTCTGGTGTAACTGAACCAATTTCACCAGCGCCTTTTGGTGACACGGTGGCCACAAACAGCAAGTTCTTTGATACATATTTATACAATAGGTCTTGGTCTGAATTGACTTTAGCTTGTGTATGAACAACCTGGAAATACAATCGTATGGAAGTCAAAATTAATAAATGAATCATTTAATGAGAACAAGCATTGACGAAGCATGATAAGAAATGATTTAGAAACCAAGATTTATACCTCGTTTGGCTTTCGTGTTAGTGTTGAAATAATTTTCTCTGATTCCGAAGGGAACACAACAGTCCAAAGTTCCCTGGTAGTAAAGCAGTACTCATCTGCAGTTTCACCAGAGCAACTGCTCTTCATTGCGTGTCCTCTGATTATACCATTATCAGCCTCAACAGTGTACCAGTATACATTTTGGAACTCGCGTTGAAAGATACCGAGAGCCTCTGAAGTTTTTGGATACAAGTGGACGTGGCCATTGGTACCAGCTATTAGATGTAAACGTTGTTCCGTGGCATCGGTAAATGGAAGAGGCATAACTTGCACAACAGAGTGACCAATATCTGATGAGCTAATCTCCTTTCCTGTGTACACATCCACAAATGAAAGTACACCGGGCGCACTTGAATCTGATCCACACCTGCCAACTACAAGAACAGAAGGATTCTCGTCCATGGCGTGATGATGAGGGACCTGCCATTGGTACAAGCTAACGCCGCTTGGGCGTTTACATCCTTCTGATTTGCTCGGAGAGTTTAGCAGCATAGACCAGACAATCCTCCCATCTCCAGTGTGCAGAGCAAAAAGTTTTCCAGCTTGAGTAAGTGCTATGATTAGTTTTCGAAAGCCATTATGGTCACGGGTCAGTTTGTTCTTCCCGGAACTCTTCAACCTCATTTCTTGAATTGCTACCACATCCTCTGGGCTTGCTAGCAACAAGGATCCCTTGAGTTTCAGTACGTGCCCCTTCCAAAAGAAACAGAAAAAGTTCAATTGATTAGGGTGAGAAAACCAGAAGAATACGTCAAAAACACAACTCCAAGGAGATTAAGAAAACCCAACACAGATATTTAAGAACTTTCATACCTTAAGCCAATCAATGAGAGTGTGCTCCACTTTTGCCACTGATACACCATCCTTTTCCACAGGGAGTTCTGCGGTTGTAACATCAGTCACTGAAGCCAGGCCTTCTTCCCTGCTCCAAACAATCGCCCCTTGTTGCAGTAACAAGAGTGAGTGATCTTCCATCACGATAAGTGCCCTAAATCCATTACTCCTGTCTGTCTTGATATAGTTGTTTACGAAAACTTTATCGACACACCCCCTATGTTGGTCCATTTGAATGCTCTCTTTAAGCAATACTGTATCCAAGTCATTAACAAGTTTCACCATGAGGTGAATCTTGCTTCCTTCATGATGAACTGAGGCAAAAGCTTCTTGATCGTCTGCAACTGGAAGTGAATCACTCATGGCTGTTTCATCAGATAATGAGTCTACCAACTCCAACTTTCCTTCGCCACCAACCCTCACAAATATAGTGCGTTTATTGACTTTTACAGCAAGCATGTTGGTAAGTAGAGGTGATAAAATCTCAGCGTCTCCAGAATCTTCAACAAGATCTGAAATACGGGTCTTCTGGAAGCTAATACCTCCATCTAGGAAGCCAATAGTAACCAAAATTGACCTCGTCGAATCAAGAACAACAACTTTATCGCTTGAAACTGACGAAATTCCACCAGAGAATCCACCAGGGAACTCCATACTTTTTTGTGACACTACCTCTCCAGTTTTGGAATCAATCTGATAAACAACAGCCTCAGCTGAATTAACGAATCCCAGGACATAAATTATACTACTTCCAGGAGGTTGAAGAACTCGCTGAACTTCAAACCTGCGGGAGAAACCATAAAGCACATAGAAGATATTACTAAACGCCAAATTCATTATAATATACCAAACCTCATTCAAATACAAAATGAAGGCTGACATACCCTTCCCCTGTGGAATCCTTTTTCCAGAGGACCTCACCATCTACAGCGGAAACAGCATGAAGGTACCCACCCCCGAAAACAAGAATAGGGTAGTCCTTGTCAACCTTCAAATTTATCTGCAAGACAGCACTATTTCATAAACAAGTAACAAAGGAAATGATGACACGACTAAGATTTCAGATAATATCACTCTTCAGTGCCCTATAGACCAAAGTAGTTGTTTTGTTACAATACGAAAATCATAGCAACAGTTGTCCTTTTTAGAGCAAATAACAAAACTCCGAGGCTTATGTTACTAACCGGCACTGATAACAGTGACTTCGAAAGCTGTGCGCTATGCAGCGATGTCTCCCACACCATTTGGCCATCAGGAAGGTTCCACGCTCTTAAAGTACTCCCTTCGGATGAAAGTGTGATAACATCTGAAATAATTTGAAGCAAATTAAAAAGAGTTAAAGACTGTAGTACATTATTGTTGCAGGTAAAAGCAAATATAATGTTTGGAACATCCAGACATAGTTGATCCACAAATATTAAAAAGATAATTCCTACATTTTCCCAAGGCAATATCAACCCCATCGATAGCATCCTTGGTCCCGAGAACATGACGCCAAACTGCACCAAAGCAGAAAACATAAGGCAAAATTCGAGGCAGAGCCGTGACAATCATAGTGGAAGATACTTCAAGATAACAAACATATGAAAAAAACACTATTCTTACATATCTCCCCAAGTCTGAGATCAAGTGAAGCAACAACGTTCTCCTCGGTTGATACGATCACACGCTTCCTTCCCGTCTTCTGAGTGTGGAACACTGCGTGCTTCACTTTCCCAATGTAACGCTGGTGCCTACACAATACAACAGTGATTCTCCTCAATGAAACACACTTCCCTCAAAATTTAGCTCCATACACTCCTATTTCCTTAGACATCAAACATCCTTTATACAGCAAAAACGCGATCGCATCTCAAATTCATTGGTAATCGAAAAGTTCTATGAATCATATCATTACACCATTCTTTACTAGCTAATGAGATCTAGAATACTGCAGATTGGATTAATCTGAAAAGCCAAAGCTATAGTTCTACTGCTAAATCGGAAACTTCGAAGCGATCAAAACTCCTCGATAAGTTCAGATAGTAGCAGCTCAACTAATTTTCTCCATAGAAACAAAATAGAGAGAGAGAGATAGAAGAAAGAGGACTTACCAATCTATGAGGCCGGCTTGATCTTCATAAAGAGAGAAAGATACAATTGCAGATGATAAGAAGAGTAGAAGAAGGAGAAAAACCCTAATCGCCATAGCCATGATGATTGCTGCACTAAATTTATCTTCTGCAAAGTGTGGTACTGCAGATCTGGAGAGTTTTGATGTAGAAGGAAAATCGTGGGAGGGCTTTAACAAGCCAAGGTCTTCTCTATCTTTTTATTTTCCAGTCGAATATAAACGAATATAATTTATTTATATTTTGTTGCCTCAATTTATTGTTTTTTCCCCAACAGAACCCAAGTTTCGTAATCAACGTTTGACATATTACGATTTACCAAAGTTTATTTTTAGAAAATTTATTAAAAATAATCATCAGCTATTAATCGATTTTCAAATTTCTAGCTTTAAAAAAAAAAAATCATAAACAAAAAAAAAATCGTTCAATATAATACACATTGGATATTGAGTGATTAGATATGTAATATCTTCTTTTTTGGTGGAAATTCATATTCCAATGAACTAATATTCAGGTTACAACACAAACAATCAAGGAATTCTTTGTAAATGCAAAACGGAGGAAACAAAGTTTGGACTTCTCAATGCCTTGAAAGTTGATCTTTCAAATAAAGTCTCCATTTTATATCTATGCTAGATTGTGATCACAAAACGCAATAGACTTCTGTCATACCTCTTTAGAAGAAGACTAAATAAAAATTTGGAACAATGCAAAATCTTTCTTGGACAACAGACTGGACAGAAGGAAATGATAATCCTGTTATTAAAAACAAAAACATCTAATGATTCAAATCTCCTCAATCAAATACAAGTTTGCAGGCGGTTGAAGCTCGGGAACAAAAGTGCTAACTCCTTGACCATCTCAAGTTCTGGAACCAAACAATCCTCAACCGTCGTGATTGTTGCAGTCTTTAAGCGACGGGTGTTTTCTAAGATATAAGCGACAAGATCTCTGTCTTGTGGTCTTCCTAAGTACCCCGACCACTCAAAAGTTTGTAGACTCGACAACATACATTCCGGAACAGTACTTGGTTGAGTCCAGCAAACCAAACCCTCACTGTCATGGCTCTGCGATCAAACAGAAGAAGTCGATTAAAACCATACTGTGCATTAAATGAACTTTTTTTGGTTTATTAGAAGAAGCTTACATCCATTTGGTAGAGGTAGAGTGCTTGTAAGTTAGGAGAATCTTTGAGCAACCAAACAAGGACATTCGACGAATATTGTGCACATGAACATACCATTAAATGTTCAAGCTTGTTGAAGACAAAACCATCACCATACACAGCCTGTGCACAATATTAACATCACGATTAGAAGAATCTATAAAATACGGTTTAAGAGTTGCAGTTGACAAATGACAAGTAATTACCTCTGAACTATCGGCTGTTATGCAGAATTCAAGACGCTTGACCGATGTGATGGATCTGATGAGGCTCTTGAGATCAGGGAATTGAACATCTACATGTGCATCCCTCAGCTCAGGCATATTCGCAATTGAAAAGTAGTGACTCTTAGAATTATGATGCACAAGTTCGAAGTACTTCAATGAAGGGGTGTTTATCACAAACTCATCTACATCAAGAGGTATATAGAGTGATAATCTCTGCAAAGGCGGGACGATAACAGTAAACTTTTTCATATTTTCACCTCCATTTCTATAATGTACCGATAGATCTTCAAGAACAGGGCAGTTAGATAGAAGCCATTGAAGACAATCTTCATTGGAGTATTTCACCCATTTAAGTTCCAAAGTTTTCAGAGAATGCAGACAAACCGTACGTGGAACATCAAGGAGAATCCTTCCATCGATTTTCAAGGTCACAAGCGATTTGCAGGTATACAAGTTACTTGGAAATATATTCTGATCTTCAACAACATAAGGAATAAAGAGTGATAAGCTCTGCAAAGACGGGACGTTGACAGTAAACTTCTTCATATTTCCACTTCCATTTCTATGTACCAATAGATCATCAAGAACAGGGCAATTAGATAGAAGCCGTTGAAGACTATCTTCATTGGAGTATGTCACATATGTAAGGTGCAAAGTTTTCAGACAAGGAAGACAAACCATCCGTGGAACATCAAGGAGAATCGCCCCATCGATTTTCAAGGTCACAAGCGATTTGCAAATGTACAAGTTACTAGGCAATATATTCCGCTCTTCTCGACAAGAACCATAAGAAATCTCCAGCTCACGTATGATGCGAGAAACTGCAGTTAAAATCCATAGCTTAATATCTTTAGGCTCAAGATGTAGATCACTAAACTCGAGACACAATCTTTCGATAACCGGAGCTCTATATAATGGCAGATTTCTGTCAAGAAAACAATGTAACTTCTTGCCTTCAGAGACTGAACAATATCTATCACCATAATTAATTTTTAGCAACCACATCCAGACAAATTCCCATCGTTTCGACAAAATGCTAGTGGAGACACCAAATTTCGTCGGAAGAAACAATAATATCTTAACCAGTAACTCATCGGATAATCCACTGATTCTGTCCATATCTTAAACAAATCCCCAAGCTACAATCTCAATAAGCTTTCTTTCTTTTCCCAACCCTAAACCAAACAAAAAGAACATGAAAAACACCGTAAGACTCGGAGGATTTGTCACAAGTCAACTAAAAACGACAGTAACAACTAACAGGTGAAAACACAGCAGGGAAGAGAAATAGCTAAGAATCGAGAAATGGTAAATCTAAATACAGCTTGAAAATTGTAACAGAAAAAATAAATAAAGCTTGAATCGAGAAAGATAAGGTGAAGAAGAAGATACCAGAATCGTCTCAATCGGGATGGTCGGAAAGCACGGAGCTTCGTTGTCGCCGGTGATAGTGACCTCCTAATCGAACCGTTCGGCTTATAATTTAAATTGGATTAACGAATGGTTTAAGGCCAATAAACCCTAGTGATTTATAGATCTTTAGTGGGCCTGGATTTGATGTAAATCTCGACTTTTCTTTTTCCTGTTTTTTTTTTAATTTTATTTTTTGTCTTTTTCCTATAGAATTGAGCTAGAGACCTAGAGCATATTACCGAATTAAGAACTATAAAATCATCCAAATAGAACAAATATTTTAAAACCAAATTACAAGGATCAATGACTCAACTGTATTTGATTTCAAAACAAACTCAACTTAAGAAACGCAATGGACTTCATATCATGCCCCTGTATAGCAAGATTGTATAAAAGTTTGGAAACAGACTCGGAAAGAAGGAATTAGTAATCATCCAAATCCTCATTCAATTTATTTGATTCAAATACGAGTTTGCAGGCGGCTGAAGCTCGGGAACAAAGTGCTAACTCCTTGAGCATCTCAAGTTCTGGAATCAAACAATCGTCTTCCGTCGAGATTGTTGCAGTCTTTAAGCGATGAGTGTTTTTTAAGATATAAGCGACCAGATCTCTCTCTTGTTGTCTTCCAAAGTATCCTGACCAGCTAAACGTTTCTAGACTCGACAACATACATTCCGGAACAATACTTGGTTGAGTCCAGCAAACCAAACCATCAGTCTCATGATACTAAGATCAAGCAGAAGTAGATTAGAACCATATTGTGCAACATTAGATGAAAATTTAATAGGTTCTTGAAGAAGCTTACATCCATTTGGTAGAGGTCTAGTACTTGTAAGTTAGGAGAATCTTTGAGCAACCAAACAAGGACATTCGACAAATACTGCGGACATGAACATAGCTTCAAATGTTCAAGCTTGTTGAAGACAAAACCATCACCATACACAGCCTGTGCACAATATTAACATCACGATTAGAAGAATCTGTAAACGCGATTTAAGAGTTGACAAATGAAAACTAACCTCTGAACTATCCGGTGTTAGGCAGAATTCAAGACGCTTAACAGATGCGATTGATCTGATGAGGCTCTTGAGATCAGGGAATTTAACATCTATGCATGCCTCCATCAGCTTAGGCATATTCTCAATCGAACAGTAGTGACTCTTAGAATTATGATGCACAAGTTTGAAGTACTTCAAAGAAGGGGTATTAATCACAAACTCATCTATATCATAAGGTATACGGAGTGACAATCTCTGCAAAGACGGGACGATAATAGCAAACTTTTTAATAATTCCATCTCCAAAATCGTGGCATACCATTAGATCCTCAAGAACAGGGCAGTTAGATAGAAGCCGTTGTAGACAACCATAGTTGACGAATGTCACACGTCCAAGATGCAAAGTTTTCAGAGAAGGAAGACAAACCATACGTGGAACATCAAGGAGAATATTCGCCTCGAGTTTCAAGGACACAAGCAATTTGCAGATGTACAAGTTACTTGGCAATATGTTCCGAACCTCTATAATATACGGAATAAAGAGCATTAATCTCTGCAAAGACGAGACACTGACAGTAAACTTTTTAATAACATCACCTCCATTTCTATGTACCGCTAGATCTTCAAGAACAGGGCAATTAGATAGAAGGCGTTGAAAACAATCTTCATTGAAGTATACCACAACTCTAAGTTCCAAAGTTTTCAAACAAGGAAGACAAACCATACGTGGAACATCGAGGAGCATCTTTCCAATGAGTTTCAATGTCACAAGCGATTTGCAAGTAAACAAGTTACTTGGCAAGATGTTTTGCACTGGCCCTAGAGGTAAACCATAAGTAATGTCCATCTCACGTATGATGCGAGAAACTGCAATTCCAACCCACATCTTGATATCTTTAGGATCAACATATGCACTACTAAAACGGAGACTCAAGCTTTCTATAACCGGAGCTCTATGTAATGGCAGATTCCTGTCAATAAAACACCGTAACCTCTTGCGTTCCGAGGCTGGAAAATCTTTGTGTTCATGATCATACACAAGTTTTGGCAACCACATCCAAAGAAACTCCCATCGTTTCGACAAAATGCTAGTGGAAACAGCTTCTTTCGTCGGAAGAATCAATAGTATCTTAACCAGTAACTCATCGGATAACCCACTGAATCTGTCCATATCTTAAACAAGAAAAACAAGTAAACACCACAAGACTCAGAGGATTTTTCAGAAGCCAATCAAACAAGCGAAAACACCGTTAGACTCAGAGGAACGGGACTAAGCATTTGACGGTTGTATTAAACTGACTGTGCTAAGAATCGAGAAATGATAAATCTAAATAAATCTTGAATCGAAGAAGAAGGAGAAGAAGATACCGGAATCGTAGAGAAGCGTCTCAGTCGAAATGATCGGAACGAATGGAGCTTTGTTGTCGCCGGAATCGTAGAGAATCGAAACTATAGGAATGCAAAGAGCTACGATGAAACCGTTCAGCTTCAGTTTAAATTGGATTACCGAATGGCTTAAGAAACCCTAGTGATCTAAAACCTTTTAGTGGCCCGAGAAAACTCGTTTTTTTCATCACTTATGTAATTGAGGGAAACAATTGTATATTTGTTGTATTTAATTTTAATTTAACAAAACAGATATATAGTATTTTATTCTTCTTCTTGTCGTTTGTACATGTATTTTGATTTGCTATGAAACAGCATATTTTAATCATTTCTTATATATTTACTCAGAAATTAAGATCTACAAATCGAAATGAATCTGAAAACTGAGAAATAGCTTTAAAGAATGAAGTTAGTATAGTATAACAAGCGATTTTGTTAATTTAACGGGTTAAAATTTAAAACACATGTTTTGTTTGTATAGAATGTAAATACGAGATTAAGTATAAAAGAATAACTCTCTTTTATTATGCTTAAGAAAAATAACTCAAAAACTTAAGATCTCAATCTCACACAACAATCTCTCTTAAACTACTATGTCATAACTCGACATAAGCTTATATAGAAAACACCAATCCTAATCCAAATACTTATGTTTAGATAACTCCTAGACATAACTCATCATTATCTTAACAACCAAAACTTATTTAGGATTAGGATAACTTTAATCTCAAGTTAACTTCAAGCTTAAGTCAACATTCTCCCTCCTAAGCTTGAAATCATCTTCACTCAAACTTCTCATACCAATGAGATCTCTCATTTCCTTGAACTTGATTCTTCCAAGAGCCTTTGTCAAAATATCAGCCTTTTGTTCACTTTCGGGAACATGCTCAACTTCCACTTGGCCATTCTCAACACATTCCCTAATAAAGTGGTACCTTGTATGAATGTGTTTACTACGACCATAAAACACAAGATTCTTTGTGAGAGCAATGACTGATCTATTATCAATTCGTATGACCACCTTTTCATACGATCTTCCAGTAACTTCTTCGAGCAAGTCTTGTAACCATATAGCTTGTCTTGCTGCCTCACTCCCTGCCATAAACTCAGCTTCACATGAGGATAACGCAACCGTATCTTGCTTTTGAAAACACCACGTGATTGGACTTCCTCCAAGATAGAAGATGTGTCCGGTTGTGCTTTTACCATCATCAGGATCCACGTTATGACTATTATCACTAAAGCCTATCGACCTTGGTATACTCGATGTTGAATGTTCAAAGAGTAAACCAAGACTCGTCGTCCCCTTTAAATATCTCAAACATTGCTTTAGTGCAGTCCCATGTAACTCTTTAGGATCTTGCATATAGCGACTTAAGACTCCAACACAATAAGACAAATCCGGTCTTGTGTGCAACAAATAACGAAGACAACCAATGTTTCGTCTATAACTTGTAGCATCAATCGATCGTTCACCCGATGATTTACTCAGCTTCAAACCGGATTCCATTGGTGTATGAACTAAATTACAATCTTTCATCCCGACTTCTTCTAATATCTTCAACGCATATCGGTTTTGACTCAAAGTTATCCCACTTTCGGATTGAAACACCTCTATTCCAAGATAATATGTGAGTTTCCCTAAATTGCTCATCTCAAACTTTGAGGCCATCTCACTCTTGAACAAATCATCCACGTAAACCGCCACTATAAGACGTTCTTCTCTCACTATTTTCCGATAAACCGACGGCTCTTTTGAACATTTAATAAACTGGAGCTCACACAGAATTTGATTCAATTTATGGTTCCACGCCCTTGGTGCTTGTCTCAAACCATACAATGCCTTGTTGAGTTTATAGACCTTGTCCTCTTTTCCTTTTTCTTCAAAACCCTCTGGTTGACTAACATAAACCGTCTCCTTTAGTTCTCCATGAAGAAATGATGTTTTTACATCAAGGTGATGAACTTCCCAACCATATGATGCTGCGAGGTTAACAAGGAGTCTTATAGTCTCAAGTCGTGCTACATGAGCAAAAATCTCTTCGAAATCAATCCCATGATGTTTCACGTATCCTTTTGCAATGAGTCTCGCCTTGTGTTTATTAATGCTACCATCGGAGTTCCTCTTAAGTTTAAATACCCACTTCAATCCGATTGGTTTTACTCCTGGAGGTAAGTATACAAGATCCCATGTATGATTCTTTTCAATCGAAAATATCTCATCCTTGCAAGCCATAATCCATTCTTTTGATTTGTTTGCCTTATAGAAGTTAATCGGCTCATCCTTCAAGTGGAAGAGCAATATTTCACCTTCCTCCTCTGCAAAAAAAATCAACTCTTCATCTGAACACAAAACGTATTCCTCAAGATACTTTGGTTTTGTGCTTGTTCTTTGAGTTCTTCTCAAAGGGACATGAGCTTCTTCCTCTCTGTACTCTATTTCTTGACCTTCTTCAACAGCCTGTTCATTCTCTGTTTCATGACCCTCACTGGCTGTATTCTCTATTTCTTTGGTTTCAACAACTTGCTCTGTTTCATTGTTTTCCAATTCTCCTAGAATCCCATGATTTCCAAACTCACCAAGAGTAATATTGAAACTGCTGTTACGTTCTTGTCCAGAACTACTTATACTCCAATTCCATCCTTCTCCCTCATCAAACACTACATCCCTACTCACTACAATCTTCCTGGTTTGTGGGTCAAGCAATCGGTATGCCTTTGATCCTGGCTCGGTTCCTAGATGAACGAGCATTTGTGACCTATCATCAAGTTTCCTCAAGTGTGGCTTATTAATCTTAGCATACCCGATGCATCCAAAGACCCGTAAATGCGCAACACTCGGTGTTTTGTTCTTGAGAATTTTGTATGGAGTTTTATCATCAAGTGACCTTGTAGCTATGCGGTTCAAAAGATAGGTTGCGTGTCTTGTAGCTTCTCCCCACAAGAAATTTGGCATTCACATATGCTTCAATATACTTCTTGTCATCTCCATAAGCGTCCTATTTCGTCTCTCTACCACTCCGTTTTGTTGTGGAGTATATGGAGCAGTGAGATGCCTTTTAATTCCAACCTCATCACATAATGCATTGAATTCTTGAGAAACAAATTCTCCTCCTCTATTTGTTCTGAAAGTCTTCACATTCATCCCAGTCTCTTGCTCTACAACTTGTTTGAACCGTTTGAATTTCTCAAAGGCATCTCCCTTTTCTTTCAACAAAATCATCCACATATACAGAGAGTGATCATCAATAAGGACAAAAACATACCTATTTCCAGCAGCCGTACTTGGTGTTATAGGCCCACATAGATCACCATGAATGAGATCAAGACACTTGCTTGCCCGATACGATGTAGCTTGTGGAAATGTCTTTTTAGCTTGTTTTCCAAGCAGACACGATCCACAAATATCCTTTCCAAACACCATGTTTGGAACTCCTATGATAATCCTTTTATCAACCATAGACTTCAACGTGAAATAGTTTATGTGTCCCATTCTTGCGTGCCATCTACTTGACTCATCACTCTCCACTAGATGCAAGCTTGCATCGGTTCCTATTCCCATTCGCACTTTGTAAAGACGGTTTCGTGATCTTTCAGCTTTGACAAGCAACCTTCCATGACGATCATGCATTGTTAGAAATCATCCTCTTAACCTTATATCAAAGCCTGATTCTGTAGCTTGTCCCAAACTTATGATGTTACTCCTTAAGTCTGGTATGTAATAGATATCTCTCATAACCCTTGGTTCTCTTTTGGATCAATGAAAGCAGTAGATCCTTTTCCTTTGATGTCAATACGAGAATCATCACCGAAACGCACTTTTCCTGTAACAGAGTAGTCAATCTTGTCGAAATACCTCAAATCTCCAGTCATGTGGTTGCTAGCTCCATTATCAAGGTACCACCAGAAGTTCTCTTCTCATGTATTTGATTCATACTTCCTAGGTACACAATGCTTCTCGTTCAAGTAAACTATCTCATGCATCATAAGCTCATCAGCATCTTGCGTTTCATTATTAGCATCTTCTTGTGCTTCTTGTAGTTTAAGTAAACGATCAGGACAATGTGATGCAAAGTGCCCTGTTTTGTCACATCGAAAACACGTGATCTTTGATAGATCAATTTTCGACATATCACGTCCTCCACCAAACTGGCCACGACCTCTTCCTCTGTAAAAAGATCGTCCTCCGTGGCCTCTATTCCTATACTCGGTATTGAACTCTCGCTATGATTGATCCGGTTGATTCTCCATGTTTGAATACATCAGTTGCTTTTGTTCTTCTTGTGTATCCTCCTCCTCGAAGATACGTTCCTCATAAGCTTTAAGCGCCCCCACAATATCCTCAAAACTTGTCGTTTTAAGATCCAATTCTTGCTCCAAGGATGCAACCATGTGAATGTATTTCTTACGTGGGAGACTGTTTAGGAGCTTTTTCACCAGTTTCAACTCCTCAAGGCTTTCTCCTAGAGCTGCTGTCTTTGATGCGATCTCAGACAACTTGCCAACAAAATCATCAATCTTGTCGGAATCCTTCATCTTCAAGCGATCAAATTCAGATGTTAGTGTTTGCACTCTCGCTTCTTTAACTCTCTCTGCCCCGACGTGTCTTGCCTTGATTGCTTCCCACACTTTCTTAGCTGTATCAAGTTCACCTACTTGTAGTATGAGAGTTTCAGGTATGGATTGAAATAACAAGGCGATGGCAATGTTATTCTTCTCACCATCGTTTTCACCCGGATCAGCTTCTACAACCTCCCATACTTTGTGAACTTTGAGTGCTATTCTCATCCTCATAGCCCATACCGTATAGTTCGACGTGTTGAGCATAGGACATGTAATCGAAGAAGGTCCTCCTCCCTCTTTAGTCTTCGCCGATGCTACCGTAATATCTCCCATGTTTCCTTTGATGATCTTCACGATGATCTTAAGAAACCTAACGCTCTAATACCAATTATAGACTGTAAATACGAGATTAAGTATAAAAGAATAACTCTCTTTTATTATGCTTAAGAAAAATAACTAAAAAACTTAAGCTCTCAATCTCACACAACAATCTCTCTTAAACTATGCCATAACTCGACATAAGCTTATATAGAAAACACCAATCCTAATCCTAATAGAAAATACTTATGTTTAGATAACTCCTAGACATAACTCATCATTATTTTAACAACCAAAACTTATTTAGGATTAGGATAACTTTAATCTCAAGTTAACTTCAAGCTTAAGTCAACAGTTTGGATATTGAGTAATTAGATATGCAAATATATTTTTCTTTTTTGGGATGCAAATTCATATTCCATCAAACAAAATCGGTTTAAAACACAAGTAATCTAAAAGCTCTTTACGAAAGAGTAGTTCACACTTGCTACATAGTTGAAAGAAAATACAATAAGCATATGCAATAAAAAAAAAGAAACTCTTCTTGAAAATAACCATTTGATAAAATAACAAAACTTTTGGGAGTTAGAAACTACAATTAGAATTCTTCAAAACTCGGACGTGTTTGAATGCTGAGATGATCAAAAGTTCTTCTACCATTAAAGACGAGCGAACAAAGTTTAAAGCTCTCAATGTTTTAAAAACCGAGCTTTCACATACACTCTACATTTTTATATCGATACTAGATTATGACAGAAAATGCAATGGACTTCTATCATGCCCCTTTAGAGAAATATTATGTAAAATTTGGAACAATCTAAATCTTGCTTGGACAACAAACTGGAATTAGAAAGACTTAATAATCCCATTCTATAAAAAAAAACATCTAATGATTCAAATCCTCAGTCAAATACGAGTTTGCATGAGGCTGAAGCTCGGGAAGAAAGTGCCAACTCCGTGATCATCTCAAGTTTAGAAACCAAACACTCATTAGACGAGATTGTTGCAGTTTTTAAGCGAAAACTATTTTCCAAGATATAAACCGCAAGATCTCTATCTTTTGGTCTTCCTAGATATTCCGACCAGGTAAAAGTTTGTAAACTTGACAACATACATTCAGGAACAGTACTTGGTTGATTCCAGCAAATCAAACCATCAGCCTCATGATCCTGAGATCAAGCAGAAGAAGTGGATTAAAACCATATCATATTGTGAATTATATGAAAAAATTAACAGGTTTTATTCCGAAGAAGCTTACTTCCCCTTGGTAGAGGTCTAGTACTCGTAAGTTTGGAGAATATTTGAGAAATCGTACAAGGACATTCGACAAATACTTTTGGCATAAATATAGCTCCAAATGTTCAAGCCGGTTGAAGACAAAACCATGACCATACTCAGCCTGTGCACAATATTAACATCACGATAAGAAGAATCTCTAAAGGCGATTGAAGACTTTACAAATAGAAACTAATTACCTCTGAACTATTATTGGCCCTTAGGCAGAAATTAAGACGCTTGACAGATGTGATTGATCTGATGAGACTCTTGAGATCAAGAAACTGAACATCTACGTATGCCTCCGTCAGCTTAGGCATATTCTCAATCGACAAGTAGTTCCTCTTAGAATTATAATGCACAAGTTTGAAGTAGTTCAGAGAAGGGGTATTTATCACAAACTCGTCTACATCATCAAATATACAGAGTGATAATCTCTGCAAAGACGGGACGATAACAGTAAACTTTTTCATATGTTCACCTCCAAATCTATGATTATGGCGTACCGATAGATCTTCAAGAGCAGGGCAATTAGATAGAAGCCGTAGAAGACAATCTTCATTGAAGTACTTCACACGTTTAAGTTGCAAAGTTTTCAGAGAAGGAAGACAGACCATACGAGGAACATCGAGGAGAATCTTTCCCTTGAGTTTCAAGGTCACAAGAGAGTTGCGGGTATACAAGCTACTTGGCAATATGTTTGACTCTTTTCGATACGAATTAGAAGAAATCTTCAGCTTACGTATGATCACTACAAGAAAACAGGGCTTGTTCCGACGGCCAAAACCGTCTGTAAGCTGTCGGAAAAAGACGTATTCCGACGGTTTCCGACGGGAACAGGCCGTCGTTTCTATCACGTCGGAAAAACAAAAACCGTCGGGAATCCGTCGCAAATAAGCAACGAATTCCCGACGGATTTATGTCGGAGACCCAAAGGAGACGGAATTCCGACGGGTATTGTTTTTCCGGCGATGACAGACGGAATTCCGACGGTGGTTGTTTTTCCGGCGATGAAAGACGGAATTTCGACGGATTCCGTTTTCCGGCGATGAAAGACGGAATTCCGACGGTTTCCGTTTACCGGCGATGAAAGACGGAATTCCGACGGTTTCCGTTTTCCGGCGATGAAAGACGGAATTCCGACGGTTTCCGTTTTCCGGCCATAACAGACGGAATTCCGACGGGTTCCGTTTTCTGGCTATAACAGACGGAATTCCGACGGTTTAATTTATTTTTTTAAAAAAATAAAAATTATTTAATTTAATAATATAATATATTAATATTTTTAATAATGAAAAATAAAAACTAGTAAAAATAAAATATATTAAAATTTTAAATTACAAACTAATAAAATTAAATTGTATTTTAAAGTTTTACAATCAAATTTAAAACTCTAAAAGACCTATTCGGGCCTCCCGGTTCTGAAGAAGTTGGTCATCTTCTCTTCCATCGCTTTGAATTTTGCATCGGCCTCCACCTTATCTCTCGCTCTCGCTTCCTCCACTGCCCTAAGCCGGTCGTGCAGCTCTCGGTTTTCCGCCTCCAACCTCCTATGACGATCATATCGAACCGACGCAACAGACGAGCTACTCTCCTCAGGGAGGCCGTAAACACGGCCTCTGGTCTTGGGTGTCGCCTACAAAATTTTTTTTTTCAAATGTCATAACTTGTATTAAAAGTAATGTTTAAATTCCATTAAATGTGAGACGGTTACTAACCTCGAAGGTGAACTGGTTGGTCATCTCGACTGGAACTTCGGTTGGCACCGGAGTTCCTTCCACGATCGGTTGCGATTGCAGGAACTCCTCCTCCCGCCTCTGCACAGCTTCCACGATTTCACGAGCAATCGGGTCTTCAATTTCACCGGTTTTCTTGTTGGTGTGCGAAAACTTGATCATATCGAGGTTGGAAGGATAGACACCGGTCTCCTCCATCTGTTACCATATACAATTACGTTACAGAATTCAAAAATTATATGAAATATTTAATTACTTACTATTTTCAGAGCAGCTGAAGCCTTGCTAATTGCACCGAGGTTGTGAGTCGCTTTTCCCTTCCCTTTCCGGTTGCTGTTGCGGTTAGTCGAGTGTTTCTCGGAGTCCGTCTTGGTTGCCTCTAACTCCCAGTGTCGAAGAAGTGCAGTCCACATCTCAGCGGGTTTATATTTGAAAACCTTTGCCACCTTCCCCTCTTTGTACCACTTGTCTTTCCACTCGTTCATCTTCAACGAGAACTTCCTCTTTGCCTTTTTGTCGAACTCCTTTCGGACCCTGGATGTGAGGACTGGGTCCCACGTAAAATCTTGCTGCAAAAAAAAAAAACATTCCCGCATTAGTAATTAAATTAAGCGTCATATAAGAAATACAATTGAAACAAATAAAATAAACTCTTACCGCAAATTGTCGGAACCAAGTGTCCTGGTCCTCTGGAGGCCTGTCGTTGTATGTGGGGTAAGGTTTATTGAGCATGGAGTTCATCATTTCGTTGATGGAACTCGTAATATCGTTTTGTGAGAATTGGAATCTATTAAATTGTTTATTAAATATTTATGTAAAATTATTAAATCCACAACATATTAAAATAAGACTTACCACGTCGTCTTAGGTGGCAAGTCTGGATCCAGACGCGTCAACCTATCACGCCCAGGTTGCGCCACAACCTGGTCGATGGTCAACGAGCTGGGGGCTGAGTGGGCTGTAGGCATGGGCTGAGACGGGAATGGGGTCTCCTCGGGGAATGGGGTCTCCTCGGGGAACTCGGTCTGACTCGGAGACCGACCTCCCCTACTAGAACTCGCACCACGTCTAGAGTTATGAAAATCCCCATAATTTGCCCTACGATTTCCATATTTTGAAGATTTAGATTTTTTGGGATTTATGAAAATTGGAATGTATAAGATTTTGTGAGTTGCAGATTTTGGAATTTAGTTAATTGAAAATTTTAGATTATGGTTTTTAAGGATATTGTAGATTAGGGTTTTATGTAATTTATTGGTTTTATGTCATTGAATTAAGTTGGGGTTTTTTTAAAATATTGTTTATTAAGAAATCGAAGTTTATGGAATTAGGTTTTGTTGGGAAATTGATATGTATAAATTTAAATTTGTAAAAGTTTAAATTGTTTTATTAATGTTATTTAAAATTGTAAGGATTTTAATAGATTTTCATAAAATTTTGTATATATATATGATATATAAAAATTTAGAGGATTTTACATTTTAAATTAATAGAAAAATTGTGCGACGTTATACATTTTAAATTTATCAAATTTTAAATTTAGAGGATTTAAAGTTTTAAATTTACTAATTTTTATATAATGTTAAAATTATTAAGGTTTAAAGTATTTTATTAATGTGATAAAAATTTTACATTATACTGATTTAAATAGATTACCTTCAAATTTTCTATATAAGATATTTTGAAAATTACAATTTATATATTAATTACATATTAAATCATAAAAAATCCCTAAAACTCACATAACACAAATGAAAATCTCATTCTTAAAATTAGTAAACTCCAAACATTATCAAATTTCAAAAAAATTTCAAATTTATTTGAAACCTAATCTAATAAATTTATAACATCCTCATAAACCCTAAAGTTTTTATTTACTTAATTTGTTAATTCATAATTCGTTTTTAAAAATTATTAACAATATTTTTATAAAATTTTAAAAATAATCTACAATTCCTAATGAAATTTTTTTTAACCATTCTCATGAACAATTTTTTATGAACAATTTCATAACTAATCCACTAACAAATTTCGGATCCGATTAACTAATCCACGAACAAATTCATAACTAATCCACGAACAAATTTCGGATCCGAATAAAATCATGAAGAACACTTTTTGAAAATTTCTAATAAAGTATGGAAAACTTACATAGATTTGGTTTTGGTGAAAGATGCAGATGCTTAACGACGGAGGAGAAGATTCGGCGAGCAATCGGAGAAGCAACGGCGGAGACTCGGCGGTTTGAAGAAAACTTTTCGTTTTCTGATCTGAGATCGGGGAAGACGATGACTGTGGATATAAAAGGGGGTCCGACGGAAATCAGACGGATTTCCGACGGTCATAAAAATTCCGACGGTACCTCTGACGGGGTTCCCGCTTTGACGAAGATTACGAAGTCTTTTGGCGGCTGGGCAAATTAGGGTTACCGTCGGATTTCCGTCTTACAATTAAGACGGAATTCCGACGGTTATTCTTTTAAAATATTTAGTTGTCAATTTTTTTACATATTTTCCCTTAGAAAAACATTTTTTCTATCAAACATTATTTGAGTTTTTTATTTCACGAGTTTTGTAAAATGGAATTTAAAGGAATATGGGGTTTTAAAATTATGTGATTATGGTGATTAACTTTACAAATTATAATGAACTTTAAAACTTTAAAATCAACTTTAAAACTAAAATTATGTGATTATAACTTTAAAATTACAAATAATGTGATTATAAACCTTATAATGAACTTTTAAACTTTAAAATCAAAAACATCCCAAAACTGTCGGATTTCCGTCTTAATTGTAAGACGGAATTCCGACGGTGTTGGGAATTTTTTTTTGAATTTAAAGTATATGATTAAGGTGTGAAGTTTATTACAAGGTTTTTATTATGGAATTATATAGATTTTTATAAAGAATTATATATATATTTTAAATATATAAAATTTAAAATAAATTTAATTTTTAAAAACCTTATAATCAACTTTCAAACCATATGATATACTTTTAAATCAAACAACTTTAAAATTTTTAAAACTTTATAATCAACTTTAAATATGTAGATAATATTTAAAAGGATTAAGGAAAGAAACCGTCGGAATTCCGTCTTCCATATAAGATGGAATTCCGACGGTTTGGGGTTTTTATGATTTTAAATTTGGGGAAAAATTTACAAATATTATAACCCAAACCGTCGGAATTCCGTCTTCTAATTAAGACGGGATTCCGACGGTTTCTTTCCTTAATCCTTTTAAATATTATCTACAAATTTAAAGTTGATTATAAAGTTTATAAAAATATAAAGTTGTTTGATTTAAAAGTATATCATATGGTTTGAAAGTTGATTATAAGGTTTTTAAAAATTAAATTTAAGCTTTGTCAAAATTATATGTCGCTAAAATGTTAATTTGACTCTCGCAGTCAAGAAACATAAATATTTTAGTACGGCTTCGAAACGTATTACACATATTTAACACCTCTATTTCTCATTCCATAATAGGAAATAAAAAACATGACAACATTATAAAATCGTACAATAAATACTAGGACATTATTTATTATAACTGCAACATAAAGCTTTAGAGGTTTAAATTATTTATTCTTCATCGGAGTCTGGCACTGTTTCATATTCGTACCCAGTAGTTTCTTCATCTTCCTCCTCCATGGTGCATATTTCCGTTGGGTGGTATTCAGCAATCATCGAATTAGCACCGATTATCTGATTCGTAACTGAATATAGTTAAAACCATTCCCAAAAATCATTATAAACGTATGTTGTAACTACCTTAACAATGTTCCGCTCTGTGATATTTAGGTACTTTGGGGTCCTATCAAATCGGCAAACGGTAACATTCTTCAAGATGAATACCACACCTACACCAGTCATGAGTCTGTACTCGTCATTTTTTAAGATGTTATGGTGCATGGTTCCCTCGATTTTTCCCGAAGGATCTTTTAAGGTTACAAGCAGATCTCCCTGGTCATTGGGGGAGAAAGAAGAGAGCATAGCAACAATCTGAAAATTAAATAAAATATAAATACTAGCTTCTCAGATAAAATGTGTCTATAAATTAATGTTAATAAAATTGGACGGAAACCTAAACCTTTTTTATTTTCACAAATTGTGAACGCGGGGATTGAATTTCTGCAACCTGGGTCCAGAATGGTGTGGTCCTATTATGATAAGAACCTACATTTATGAATGATAGATTTTATATTAGTCACCTACGTACATTAATTCATTTTTGAAAAAGTAAAAATGATAATTAAATATATATATATATATATATATATATATACCTTCCCGGATTATGTAATTGATAGTAGAAGTCCACCGCGGACTACTAAAATCATGGTCGGCTTGTGGTGCCTCGTTAATCACCTCAGAAATAAAATCTTGTGTTGGGCGTGTTTGAGAACTTTCACCTTGCAGCACCTTTGCATCATGAGCCCTCTTGCGAAACAATCCTTGCCGTACGACTTGGCCAGGTCCCGGTATTACGGGCGTTTGGTTCTGCGATTGTTGAGTTGGATGGAGTGAAATTGTCGGTTCACCATCAATAACATTTAAGTTATCGTAAGGAGGGCTTGATGGAACACGAGGTGTGTTGCGAGTGTTTTGACCAGGGGCTCGGTTTTGCATATAGTAATTCCATAGATCATTATTAGCCATTACGCAATAGAATATTTTATGTTATGAGTATGGGTTCCAATTTTTTATGAATGAATGCAGAGTCGGGATGCTTATATAAAACTTACTTATATCCGTCGGTAATCCGTCGGAATTCCGTGAAAATATCCGACATATCACCCCACCCATCACCCCACCCATCCCATCAGGCACTGCGCGCGACCGGTTAGATAACCACTTAAACTTTGCCGACATCTAATTCCGTTTGAATACCGTCGGAAATTCTTCATTACTACTGACAGATGAAGTGCGTCGGAAATCCGTCCATACCCACTGACCAATCAAACTTTGCCGACATTTGATTCCGTATGAATACCGTCGGAAATTCGTCATTACTTACGACAGATTTAAATCCTCGGAAATCCGTCCATACCCACTGACCAATCATACTTTGCCGACATCTGATTCCGTATAAATACCGTCAGAAATTCATCATTACTTACGACAGATTTAATGCGTCGGAAATCCGTCCATACCCACTGACCAATCATACGTTGCCGACATCGTGCTGTCTGAATTCCGTCGGTATTCCGGCGGTAACGGCCACTGTATACGGATGGAATATCGACGGTTTAGACATATAACGTCTTCTATAAATACTCCCTATCGAGTTTTTTATGTTGTACAGCTTCAAATTAAAAAAAAATGTCTTCCAACTCTCCTAATGAAGACTCAAACACAAAAGGCGTGGCTAATTTTTACATTGTTCCAAAATACTCGTGGGAATCCGAATCCCTATGCGACGAATTCACTCAGCAAATTCCCACTTACTCATGGGAATTTGATACGTGCTCCCCAATCGATGAAGAAGATTCCACAGCAACAGTAGTGCCTGACAGCCAGTTCGCGCCAAACATCCACAACATTTACGATAGGCAGCCACAATGTCTTCATCAAGAGCAGGATACCGAAGGTGAACCACCATGTGACTTGGTGGGAAAGTCAGATACTTACTGTGCAAGTACTTCAAACGTAGGTAAGGATCAGTCGTATGACTTTGAATTCGCGCAAAGCCCGGAATAGCCAAACTTAAATTTAGATGTTGATGCAATCAAAAGAGATTTGTGCGACGGTTTTTTAGAATCTCTAACAACGGATCATTACTATGACTTCCAATTCGCCCAAAGCCCAGAAAAGCCAAACATAAATCTAGACGTTGATGCAATAAAAAGCGAATTGTGCGACGGATTTGTAGATTCTCCAAGAAAGAAAAAAAAGGGAAAGAACATCATGAAATGGTTTTAACAAATGGTAAGTTCGGAGTGGAAACAGACATCTGATAGTCCTTTGGGGAGGTTATTGTGGACTTGTACCATAATTGTTAGGTGTTAAAAATTTGCAATTCCTTAATGTACTTGTTTAAGATTGTGTTAAAAATTTATGTTTCATTAAATATAATGTTTTATTGGAGTTGCAATACTCAGATTTTCGTCCACAATCGGTTTTGTTTATGAAATGTTAAATGTTATAAGGAACACATGCACAAATGTGAGAGACTAACATGAATAAGCACAACTAATATTTATTCTGAATCTCCGGTGGAACCGTCACTTGGGATTGAGTCTGAATCGTCGTCAAATTCTCCCCGTGTTTCCTCTTCGTCCGAATGCACTAGATCATCCCCGACATAAGTGACATCAACGACAAGGTCAATGTTATTCATCTCCTCAATAGGTGACATTTGTACACTTCTCGATGGTTGTAGAGCATCTTGTTCTGGAACGCCATAGATTTTGCCTCTGGGGTTTATTGGAGTTACTGTGACCCACGGATCTGTACGGTAGGCAACTTGAGGATATGGAATGTAGCAAACCTATTAATAATTAGTGGATATTGTTATTATACATGAACAAGAAACCTTAAGTATGAGTACATAGGTAAACATATTAGTGTAAATATTGATACCTGGTCTGCTTGAGACGCAAGGATAAATGGATCATAATACTGCGTTCGTGAACATAAATCTCGGAAGAATGCACCAACTCCTACAAAATAAAATTAAACAAGTTAGTACATATATAGTAATATAATGATAGACATAGACTAATGGGAGTAACAAATATACCTCCTATTGCTTGGTGGATAGGTTCTGGAAGAAGATATGCAAATACAAATGGAAGAAGACGCTGCATCTCGACATGACAATCATGACTCTTCATTCCTATAAACTTCCCTTCCGTCGAATCCACGCAGTTACCTAGGTTAGATGCATAGCCGTCTGGAAATTTTACAAAATTTTTGAACCATTCAAAAAATACTTCTTTCTTCCTAGCGTCTAACAAGATGGCCTCGTACAAATCGATGGCAAGTCGATTCTAGACTTCCAATTGTTTTTGGTCTTTCCTGGGACGTTTAATACGGTGTTCATGATGTTGTCAAAGAAATTCTTTTCCACATGCATGACATCTATATTATGCCGCAGTAGATGGTCTTTCCAGTACGGTAAATCCCAAAAAATACTCTTCTTGTGCCAATTGTGATATTCCCCACAACCGTCGACTGGGTAATGGCTATTACCCCCACATTCAGGAGTTCGCTCTGCACCAAAATCTCGTAATTGTTCTAATATGCTATGACCATCTATCTCAGGAGGTGGACCATGAAACACTCGTACATCCGTCTTGAAATGTCGTTTAGACTTACGATATGGATGATTGGGCGGCAAAAAACACCTATGGCAATCAAACCATGAAGTCTTCCTGTCGTGCTACAATTGGAAAGCTGCAGTATTGTCTTGGCAATAAGGACATGCCAATCGTCCATGCGTTGACCATCCAGATAACATACCGTATGCCGGAACCGCACGCATGGTGAAATTCTGCTTCACTGAAACATCATAAGCCAGAACACCATGCTCCCATAACATCTGCAACTCACAGATCAATGGTTGGAGGAATATATCGAGCGACCGTCTTGGATGCTCTGGCCCGGGAACTAGAATTGAGAGAAACAAGAACTCGCGCCGCATGCACAAAGATGGAGGCAAATTGTAAGGTGTCACGATGACCGGCCACAATGAATATTTCCTTCCATGCTTGCCATACGGGTTGAAACCATCAGTGGATAAGCCTATGTATACATTCCGTCGTTCACCGGCAAAATCTGGATACATTGATTGAAAGTTTTTCCACGCTTCCGCGTCAGAAGGATGCGTGATATCTCCATCTTGATTATGCTCTGCATGCCATCTCATAGCCGATGCTGTGCGGTTTGATTCGTACAGCCTCTTCAACCTCTCCGTTAAGGGTAAATACCACATCCGTTGGAATGGAATCTTCACCCTGCCACTTGTATCCTGAAAATGGGGTTTGCGGCAAAATTTACATTTATTTCGGTTCTTGTCTTCTCTCCAGTATATCATACAGTTGTCGATGCAGACATCTATAACCTGGTAGGGCAAACCAAGACCGGCAACAAGTTTTTGTATCTCGTAGTATGATCCGGGGGCCAGATTATCTTCTGGCAAAATATCTTTCACGAACTCGGCGACAGCATCCACACATTCTTCGGACAAATTGTAATCAGTCTTTATGTTCATCATCCTAGTAGCAGACGATAACGGTCAATGGCCATCCCTACAACCGCTGTATAGTGGTTGCTTTGATGCGTCTAACAACTCGAAAAACCTTCGAGATTCTAAATTAGGCTCTTCACCCCTATCACCCTCATACCCACCCGACTGCATATTATTCTCTCTATACGCATCATTAACCATCGCAACCGTACTTACCCCAACATCTACTTCCGTTGTAGGTTCCCCTACGCTATCAGGAAAATAAGGTTGATTGCTACTAGTACTACCATATTCATAATTCCTTTCTCCATGTAAATACCAAACCTTATATCTCGGTCTAAAACCATATCTATATAAGTGATTCCAAACATTATGAACGGCAACACTAATTCTATTACAGCAATTAGAACAAGGACATTTAATATCCTGACCTTTTTTTGCTGCTTCTACATTACTGGGTAAATTCATGAACTCCCATAATCCTTGAGCGTACTCGTCCCTTAATAAGTCCGAGCCCTCTTTCGTCATTGGCTCGTCCATCCATGCCCGAAAATATGAACTCATCTTTATATTTTTTTTTTTGTCGAAATTTTGTTCTGATGGAATTGAATGAACCGTTCTGCAAACTTATGTATAATAGATTTCCGTCAAGCCACCGTCGGAATTCCGTCAATATGTCCGACATATGACCCTGCCACATCCCATCGGCCACCGCAGACGATATCTCAACCACTGAAACTTTGCCGACATCGTAAACCGTCGGAATACCGTCCTAGTTTCCGACAGATATAAGCCGTCGGAAATAAGTCCGATCACTCAGACGTCGCCGACATCGGAAATTTTTACTTCCGTCCGATTTCCGTCGATGTGGCGTCGCGATTTTGCGACAGAAAACAAATCCGTCTCTATTCCGTCTGTTTGTCCCGACGGCTTTTTTGTCCGTCGGGAAAAACCGACGGAATAGAGACGGATTTGATTTTTCTCGAGAACCCGTCGGGACTCCGTAGGAGTTACCAGACGGAATTCCGACGGAAAAAATGGTCCGTCGGAAATCTGCCTGTTTTCTTGTAGTGGATGTGAGAAACGGCAATCACAATCAACAGTTTGACATCTTCAAGTTTATAATGTGTATTAGCAAACTTGAAACGCAAGCTTTCTATAACCGGAGCTCTATGTAATGGCAGATTTCTTTCAAGAAAACACTGTAACCTCTTGTATTCAGACTCTGATTGATTTCTGTTATCATACTCAAGTTTAGGCAACCACATCCAAAGAAACTCCCATCGTTTCGACAAAATGCTTGTGGAAACAGCTACTTTTGTCGGAAGAAACAATAGTATCTTAACCAGTAACTCATCGGCTAATTCACTGATTCTGTCCATATCTTAAGCAAATCCCCAAGATACTGTCACACGAATATTTCTTTTTCACAACGCTGAACGAAAGAAAAACAAGAAAAGACCGTAAGACTCGTAGACTTAGGTCAGAAGCAGTGGCGGATCCATGATTTTTTTTTATCTAGGTCAAAAAAAAATTATTGAATAAAATTTTATGTTAAAATGTTATGAGGAGGACTCGAACCAAGATATTGGGTGTGTCATTACCCAGTGCCCAACCAACTCTGCTACAGAATCTTTTATGTTTTACACGTATTAAAATATATTTAAAGATATTACCCAGGTCAGGTGACCTAGTATTCTACTTACTGGGTCCGCCACTGGTCAGAAGCCAACCAAACGAGCTACTAACGCGTGAAAACACCGAAAGACTCGTTAAATCTTGAAACGAGAAATGGTAAATCTAATTAAAGCTTGAAACGAGAAATGGTACCGGAATTGTAGAGAATCGTCTCAGTCAAAACTATCGGAACGCACGGAGCTGTGCTTCGTTGTCGCCGTCGATAATCATCAGTCACCTCTAATCGAACCGTTCGGCTTCTAATGTAAATTTGGTTAACGAATGGTTTAAGGCCAATAAACCCTAGTGATGTAAATCTTTAATGGGCCTAAATGTAATATTCGTTTTTTCTTTCATTAGGATTGAGGTAATTGTATATTCCCGTGTTTGAGAGCCAAAATGATTTTAAAAAAAAATCTCCTCTACTATTAAAGACTACTAGCTAACAAAGTTTGTAGGTTTCAATGCCTTCAAGGCCAAGCTTTCAAACACAGTCTCCATTTTATATCTATATTATGATTAGAAACACAATGGAATTACATCATGCATCTTTATAGGAAGACTAAATAAAAGTTTGGAACAATCTAAATCTTTCTTGGACAACAGACTGGGACATAAAGAAATAATAATCTTGATATTAAAAAAACAACTAATGATTCAAAGCCTCAATCAAATACGAGTTTGCATGCGGTTGAAGCTCGGGAACAAAGTGCCAACTCTTTGACCATCTTATGTTTTGCAAACAAAGAATCTTCAACAAAAGACGAGATTGTTGCAGTCTTTAAGCAACGAGCGTTTTCTAAGATATAAACCGCAAGATCTCTCTCTTCGGGTCTTCCTGAGTAATCCGACCATGTAAGAGTTTGTAGACTTGTCAACATACATTCAGGGACAGTACTTGGTTCATTCCAGCAAACCAAATCATCATCATGATCATGATCCTGAGATTACGCAGATTAAAACCATACTCTACATTAGCTGAAAAATTAATGGTTTACCGAAGAAGCTTACATTCATTAGATAGAACTCTAGCCCTCTTAAGCTAGGAGAATCTTTGAGTAACCTGACAAGGAAATTCGTCAAATATGGTGCACATGAACATAGTTTCAAATGTTCAAGCCTGTTGAAGACAAAACCATCACCATACACAGCCTGTGCACAATATTAATATCATTATCAGAAGAATCTATAAATAGGATTGAATACTTGAAGTAGACAAATGAGAACTAAGTACCTCTGAACTATCGGCTGTTATGCAGAATTCAAGACGCTTGACCGATGTGATGGATCTGATGAGGCTCTTGAGATCAGGGAATTGAACATCTACATGTGCCTCCCTAAGCTCAGGCATATTCTCAATCAAGCAGTAGTGACTCTTAGAATTATGATGCATAAGTTTGAGGTACTTCAAAGAAGGGGTATTTATCACAAACTCATCTACATCATTAGATAAATAGAGTGCTAATCTCTGCAAAGACGGGACAATAACAGTAAACCTTTTCATCTTTCCGCGTCCACATATATCTACCAATAGATCTTCAAGAACTGGACAGTTAGATAGAAGCCGTTGAAGACAAGCTTCATTGGAGTATTTCACCCATTTAAGTTCCAAAGTTTTCAGAGAATGCAGACAAACCGTACGTGGAACATCAAGGAGAATCCTTCCATCGAGTTTCAAGGTCACAAGCGATTTGCAGGTATACAAATCACTTGGAAATATGTTCTGATCGTCAACAACATAAGGAATAAAGAGTGATAAGCTCTGCAAAGACGGGACGTTGACAGTAAACTTTTTCATATTTTCACCTACATTTTTAAGTACCAATATATCTTCAAGGACAGGGCAGTTGGATAGAAGCCGTTGAAGACAATCTTCATTGAAGTACTTCACACGTTTAAGTTGCAAAGTTTTCAGAGAAGGAAGACAAACCATACGTGGAACATCAAGGAGAATATTTCCATCGAGTTTCAAGGTCACAAGCGATTTGCTAGTGTATAAGTTACTTGGCAGTATTTTCCGCTCTTCTCGAGAAGAACCACAAGAAATCTCCAGCTCGCGTATGATGCGAGAAAGTGCAGTCATAACCCACAGCTTAATATCTTTAGGTTTGAGAAGTTGAGCACTAAAATGGAGACTAAAGCTTTCTATAACCGGAGCTCTATGTAATGGCAGATTCCTGTCAAGAAAACATTGTTACCTCTTGCGTTCAATGGGTGAATAGTTTCTATCATTGAACTCAAGTTTAGGCAACCACATCCAAAGAAACTCCCATCGTTTCGACAAAATGCTAGTGGAAACAGCTACTTTCATCGGAAGAAACAACAATATCTTAACCAGTAACTCATCGGATAATCCACTGACTTTATCCATAGCTTAAACAAAGCCCAAGATTTCTCTCAAGATATTCCCTTTTCTCAACCCTGGGGGAAAAAAAAAAACACCGTAAGGCTCGGAAGATGTTTCAAAAGCCCACCAAACAAACTAAGACTCAGAGAAACGGGACTGAACATTTGTCAATTGTATTACTCATTTCACTATAGACTGATTGTCAATCGAGAAATGGAAAATTTAAACAGAGCTTGAATCAAGAAAGGGAAGAATACTGTCAAAATAAGCTTTCTTTTCCCAACACTAAACAAACAAAAAAACACCCTAATAGTAAAAATTGGAGGATTTATCAGAAGCCAACCTAACAAAGCAGTTACAGCCGCGAAGAACAAAAACAAGAAGAAGAAGAAGAAGAAGATACCGAAATGGTAGAGAATCGTCCCGGAATCGTAGAGAATCGTCTCGATTATCGGAACGCACGGAGCTTCGTTGTCGCCATTGATACTCACCGATTACCTCTCATCGAACCGTTCGTCTTCTATTTTAAATTAGGTTAACGAAGATTTAAGGCCCATAAACCCTAATTATCCAAATCTTTAGTGGGCTGCTCGTTCTTTTTTTTTTTCAGCCTTATTATAGTTGAGGCAATTGTATGCGTTTTTATTCTAACAAAAAATTGAGGTAAGAATTAATAATATATGGCAAAATATTTCATGTGATAAATGAATAATTAACAATTCAGGCTTAGAAATACTATTAGTGATTAGAAATTCAAGATAATTTGTGATTGATGAATATAGTCTATTAATTAAATAAAAATTAGATTTTATTGACACCGTTTTTCAACCTGTTAATCACAATACTAAGTTACAAACTAAGAAAATGTCCTCACACTAGTTGTGGTTATTTAGTTACTTTACTTTTACATTCACCATAAGCTTTGCTACACCAAACAAAATACACAACATTTAGTAGGGATAACCCCGCAAGGAGCCAATAGTAATAGTCCAAGTGTCCTTCGTCTATATCCTCTGTGATCCAGCTCCGGCAGGTGGTGATATCGACAACAGTGATGATCCAGGAGGAGACAAGGCTTGCCGCGGCCATGTTGAGGCCGGAGAGTGTGGTAGCGACGCTTGACATAGATTTGGGAAGCTCAGAGTAGAAGAACTCGTTTTGTGCAATCGAATTAAGTGCTTCCGAAATGCCTCCTAATATCATGTACGGTAATAGCCACATTGCCGACAACATCGTACCATTCTCCTCTCTCTAGTGAACCAACCAACAACAAAAAAAACAATCTGTTAGAATGTTAAAATATCACACATTGGAAGTGAGACATTTCCTAATTAATATATAAGATTTGTAGTTATTTCACTCATTGCAAATTATATTAAATTTTTGTTTTCGTTTGAACTTTGAACCAAAATCCGGATGCGAACACTTACGGCTCTTTTTCTTCTGACGTATTCCACAGTGGCGAGAGTGGAGATGCATAGAACCGATATTGCAATCCCCATTCCCATTCTCACCATAACTCCCAATCGAAATGGCTTTCTTAGAGTCCACGAAACTAAAGGGACTATAACAACGTCGTAAAGAACAAGGAAGAGCACGAAGGAGATAACCATAAAAATGCCGTAAGATCCAGAAGGAATCTCAAAACCCATAATGAATGTGCGGCGATCCATGGCCTTGGCTTGAAGGACTATGAAGGAGACTTGACAAGCTGTGACAAGTGACGAGATGATTCCTGTTGACCAGATGGGAAGTACATTTATAAGAGATTTGAGATCTTCTACTTGTTGCACTCTACATAACTTCCATGGATTCCGCGAGTCCCCTGTTAGGGTTAGGTCTTGTTGCGGGTTACTTGTGACACAAGCTTTGTTCAAATACCTATAGTTTTAAAAAAAATTCCAAAAGAATAACGTTTTAATTAGTAGATAGTATCACTGAAAATATCAATATTTTTCTACATGTAAAGAGTAAATATACCTCAATCTCTTGCTAGGAATTGATAATGAAGACTCCATTTCGTGGTGGTACGTTATAAGATGCTCCTCGTACGATGACAAAGCAACATGTCGGTTCCTAAAAGCAGCAACAAGAACCTGGAAAAGTCCAGCGACAAGGCCAGACTCACACTTATACCTAACATAAAACGGAGAAACCACGAAGAACAAAGCGACCGATAGAGCCATGGCTCCAACAGAGACTCCAAAACCAATCTCCCAACCATACGTTGTCTGAACGAAGACGAGTAACGACTGAGAAAGAAAGCAAGCGAGCATAACGGATAAGTAGTACCAGTTAAAGAGGGTTTCTAGGGCTGACGTGGTGATACATGATGATGCGGTGTGGTTAGGTTGGAGCTGATCGGCGGCGAAGGCTAAGCAGGAGGATCTTACGCCACCGGCACCGATGGAGGTGAGGGTAAAAAAGGAATATAGGAGAAAAGGTTGGATTGGTGTGGTTGGATGACACACGTGTGTTGATTTATCGCATTGTGGTTGTATTATTGTTGTCAACCACAATAAAATCATTCCCTAAAAAGAATAAAATTCATCAATTAATTAGCATATAATATATACTACAAACTCCATGGAAAAATATGCGATAATAATTACTACTTTCTTATCTAAGTGGTATTTTCTCCAAAAACATACCACTTATGATGTTGTGGTCATTATTTACATCATTAGGCCATGAATTTTGGGGTGGGTGTCTAAATATTTTTTTTTTATTAAATTAAACACTTTGGGTTTAAAGTCCAAAAAGTGTCTAAATTTAGATACTTTTTGGAATTTAGACCCCAAAGTGTCTAAAATTTAATTTAGTTTAATAAAAAAAAAAGTTTAGATACCCACTCCAAAGTTCTCCATTGAACATGCGCTTTAGGATAGTAATTTATATTGTTTATCACTGAAGGACTATAGCAACAAAAAAAATATGAATAAAATATGGTGGTAAAATGAGCGAGATCACAAAAACCATTTTGAAAATATTAAAATATAGTACCTGTCGTATAATATCGTTGGCAACCAAAGGAAATGCTAATTTGCATGATTAAACTCAACTATATGTCGTTAAATAAATGCATAAACATGAGTGCACGGAGCTTAAAAAAAAAATTTGAATAAAACTAATACTGTACTCTTTAGTTAAATTTGATTAGAGAAATGGAAACGAAAAAAAAAAGAAGTCAGTTTCTTGTGGTTATCATAAATAATATCACAAAGTATATTTACCAGAAGGCTGATGGAGGATCCAAACCCAATAAGGGAGAAACGACCCGTGTAAGAATCAGCCATAAAAGCACCAACTAGAGGGAAGAAATTGGTGACGGCGGACCAGAGGAAGAGGATGTTGGCCGCTTCCGTCGTTCCCATGCCGTACTCCGCCGTCAAGTAGAGTATCATGTTCGGTACCAATCCGTAATATGCAAGTTTCTCCAACGCCTGACTTGCTATACAAAACCATTATTAAAGAATTTAAAAATATATCATCTATATTATTCATACAATTAAATCTCCCTCTATGTATATATTAATATGTGTGAATAGACAAGAATTATACCTAGAATGATCGGAATTGTGGAAACACCGCGTTTTGCCGGCTGCTCATGCGTAGTTTTTCCGGCGAAAAGAGCTTCTTGATCCATTTTTGCAAATTGGTTTCTTTCTTCTTCTTTCTTTTTTTTTTTTTTTTTTTTTTTTTTTTGTTGGGACTCTTGGTGATGTGTATTATATGCCTGCCTATTTACATTATTGAGTACGCCTATTTACATTATTGAGTACCTAGTGAGTAGTACGTATAACACTCGACATCTAAAAATGCGTTCATATACGGAGATTTACATTAGTATAATACATAATTTGCTTGTGTGTCTTTGCAGGGTCCGGTTGCTTGTGTTGTGGTCACCTCTTACTCAGAAGATTATTTTAATAGACATTCTATATTATATTTTTATCTTAGAACAAATGATTAGATGTGTTTCGCAACTTATATTTAACAAATCAATTTTTTAAGTTAAAATAGTATTTCTCGACTTATATTATTATTAACTAACCGGACCCTCGTGATAGTTATAAACTTATATTAAAGAATGGGAAGTGTTATCAAGTTTTGTTTGTTTGCGGTAGGAATCTTATGAAAAAAGACATGAGATATATGCTTTCTCCATTAAAAATCATAAGTTCATTTCTTTTCCATCAATCATAATAACTTCATTACTAGTTGAGAACGGCGCAATAACATAACTTAGTAGTCTATATAATTTTAAAATTGAAATCATGGTCCAAAATTCCAATTATCCAGCCAACTTTACTGCAAAATAACAGAGAAATGTTTTCTTCCCAACTTTTCAAAATTTTCAACCTACAGTAATTAACAAAATATAAGAGAAATACAGTAAAACCTCTATAAATTAATAATGTTGGGACTTTGAAAATTTATTAATTTAGAAAGATATTAATTAATCAATAAATCAATAATTATTAATTTATAGAGATACCTTTTCAACTTCTAATCTTAACAAAATTATTTTATTTTAAAATGAAAATTTTCTCTAAAGTTCATATTCTAGTAAATAATATTTTACTTAAATTTTCAAAATGTTTTGTTGTTTACATATTTTATATCAACATATTCTAGTAAATAATATTTTACTTAAATTTTCAAAATGTTTTGTTGTTTACATATTTTATATCAATTTTTCTTTTACTAAATGATATTTTCTCTTGTATATACGAAATTTTAGTTGTGTCAATATTCTTCTTAGGTTTTTGATTAAGCATGCTCCATGTTTAATATTCTATTATTGTTTCAACACCATAATTTGCAATGGCTTCCCAACTAAGATTTATTACGAAATCAATAATGAAAGATTAGATGCCCAAAGAGTTATGTGAGTGCAAAAGAGATCATATGTCATGCATCCGAAAACATTTGCAAACGTAGTTTGAAAAAAATTTTAATCTAAAAATTAGTTAAGAGGTACAATCTCAAACACACTTGAGAAGACAACACAATAAATTCTTGATGCAATAACGTTGATGCAATAAAAAAAAATTATAGTTAAGCTTCAACGTAATTCCAACTTTAAGAAAAAACTAACAATATTGGAATCATGTATTAAGTCGTCTTAGTTATATATATTAGAGAATTTTCAAGATATGCCACTTTTGACATGTCATTTTTCAAAAATGCCACTATTTTAAATTATTTATGTTTGGGTTAACTATGTTATATTAGAGTTTAGTTTTTTTGGGTTTAAGGTTTGTGAGAGATCAAAACATTTTTAAACATATTTTTAAGTGGCATGTTGGTAAGAAAATAACACAAGAGTGACATATTTGAAAAGTGGCATGGTAAAAGTGGCATTTTTTGTAAATGTCCCTATATATTATACTTATGATTTATAATTATTAATTTATGATGTTGTTGGGACCATATTTTATAAAGGATTTTCAAAAATAATTATTATCTTATTATTTTATCGAATTTTGCTAATTTTTACATTGACCCGACTCAAGATCGGGAAATTTTATTAATTTATTGTGATTATTAATTTATCGAATATTAATTTATAGATGTTTTACTGTACCCTACTAATTTTTAATCTGATCAAAACCATCATCTTCGGGTCTGATGATTTATTAATGGGCCTAATTAAATTACATAGGCCCATGCCAATAATAAAAAAAATGGCTATACTACACCCAGATTTTGCAGCTGAGACTTGAGGGAGTGTCAACAAGCCTCATCACGGGACTTATCCGTTCCAAACTCACCAAGCAAATCTCCGACCAGTGGAAATGGAGGAAAAATCGCCGCCGTTACCGATTTCTGAAGATTTATCCCGGAAAATAATCTCCATCGCCGCCGGTGAAGCGCATACTATCGCTCTGACTGGTAAATTTTCATCTCCCACACAGCTTTGTTTTAGTAGATAGAGAGATATCTGTGATTTCTCGAGTTTGATTTTTGAATTTTGAAAAATTGAAGGCGATGGATGCGTTTACTCTTGGGGAAGAGGAATGTTCGGTCGTCTTGGTACGGGTAAGGAATCGGACGAGCTTGTACCAGCACGAGTCGCGTTCGAGTTCCCAGATCGAGCGAATGGAGATCGGGCTCGAATCGCTGGTGTTGCTGCTGGTTCTTATCACAGCCTCGCTGTCTCAGGTGGTTTCTTCTATTCTCATATGTGTAATTTGAATTTTCATATTACCCGGTGCTACTGATTTGATCAAAATTCTATGTTTGATATAATTAGCTCCCTTGTCTGCATCTATGAAATTCAATTTAGGAATTGAAAATGTATGCTTGAGGTTGTATATTATACACAAATGATGGTAATGGCGATAATTTAGCTTATTTAAATTGTTCTTTATTTGGTTGTGTTAGATTTTCTTACTATTTGTTGATCGAAAGGGCTTGTGACTTTAGTTTATAGGATCATGGACTTCAAGTACGAATATAGGCTTGTTCATGTGTATGAATATGAATATGATATGATATGGTATTGTATTGACCATCCTCTTGTCTTTTGTTACCTTTGCCTTGTAAGCTTTTGGCAGATGATGGCTCTGTTTGGTGTTGGGGATATAACATTTGTATCCTTTTATCTGAATGTTACAATGTCTAGCTTGATATGATTTTTTGTTATAACTACATTTCTTACATTGGCTGCTACAATCTATAAAGACTTAAATCCTTGACTGGTAAATGGATGGCCAACTTGGTTTTGATGGAGAGAACTCGTTGGCATCATGCTTGATACAAAATTTCTTTGGAGAGGAAGCATCTAGTTCTTCTCTTGATGATTCAGGCAGAGAAGCTAGATCAGATTTAAAGGTATGATCTTGGAAACACTTTCTTAGTGTCGGTTTGTAAGTAAAAGCCTGACGTATAATGATTTTCGTTGCGTTTGATAGGTTCGTGCTGTCAAGGCTGGATCCATGATGTCGCTTGCAATTGATAATGTTGGAGGTCTTTGGATGTGGGGAAATGTTCCACCACAAGACAGCGGACCTGAACCTCGTTTGTCTTTTACAAGCATCCCGATTCCATTTCCTATAACCGAGTTCCATGGCCAGACGGTTTTGAAGGTAGCATGTGGGGATGAACACGTTGTTGCCCTTGTTGGTCCGGGGGAGATCCACAAAGACAACAGTTATGATGTATCTGTGTTGTATTCTTGGGGCAATAATCATCATGGCCAGTTAGGGCTTGGGGATACAGAAAGCCGAGCAAGGCCTCAGGTTGTGGAGACATTTAACCAGAACTCTGATCTTATAGTATACGACATAGCTTGTGGTGCTCATCACACAGCTCTCCTCACCTACAGGAAGGAGACACCGAAAGGATCAAGCATTTGCTGGACATTCGGCTTTGGAGAAAATGGTCAGCTAGGGCATGGAATTAATAAGAGCTCATCGATTCCAGAGCCAGTTTCACAGATCCCAGAACATGCTTACTTCGTCTCTGTAGACTGTGGGTTATTTCACACAAGCGTTGTATCATCTGAAGGATTCGTGTGGTCATGGGGAATGGAGAGGGGATTAGGGTTATGCCCCGATGTCAATTTCGCAGATGTGGAAGCAGGAGATGACAGTGTACCAAGAAATATTTCAGGTGGGTCAAGATTTCGTGACCCGGTTCAGGTTTCTTGCGGGGCTGCACATACAGTACTTGTGGCGAATGGTGGTTACAAGCTGTGGTCTTGGGGAAGAGGAAGGAATGGAGTGCTCGGGACCGGGAATGTTAGTGATTGTTATGTCCCTACTCCCGTCTTCTGGCCAAATGAGCTGAAACCGGACACTGAAGAAATACCTGAAGCTGGCAAAAGCTCATCCACAACAGAGGAGGTTAAACGGCTAGAAGCGAAACTAATGGTGATGGAAAGAGATGCAAGCATACTTCATGGATCAATATTCGGAAAATCTTTTAACGAAGAGGAAGATATTCCGTATTCGTTACGGGTTTCTGGGTATTTCGATATGGGAAAAGAATGGGGAGAGATCCTGGAGAGTGCAGATAAGAATCAGCTTATGAGACTTCAAGGTTTTTATGAAGACATGATTGTTAGAGTTAAGGACAAGGTGTTGCAGAGAAGGATTCAAGAGATTATGAAAGATTGTCTTCAAACTTCAGCTCCCAAACACTAAATATCACCTGTTGTGTTGTTGTGCTTATAGCGTAATAATACCTTCACTTGAACAGAAGAATTATCCTTTTTGACAATTAGTATGATTTTCAATGTCTGTTTGTTATGAACCGATGATGATTCATAGCATTGTGTAATCATGCTATTATATATAGTCAATGGGTATTGTAATTCTGCAAATGATTTTACCAAAACGGTACGGCTGGGAAAAAAAATAGTTGGATATTTTGCAGCGTTTATAAGCAAAATGAGGACCTATGTATCTTGTAACATCGTTTCTGTTTCTTTAGATACATTTTCGGATCTTCCCATTTTCTAAAGTCTAAAGATTCGGTGGAAATCTCTTGATTCATTGTTCAAAAGTTTGGTTTCCACACGAAATATGGATGCGAATTCAAATAATGCAATGCTGATTAATTGATGCAGAGCTTTATTCGGTGGTTTTATTTGTTATGGAGAAGGATGTTCTTCGTAGGTTTGATGCAAGTAAAAATCGTTTGTCGTGGATATGTGTGTTGCAAAAAAATAGTTATGTCATGTAATTATGATTCAAAACATCCAAAATACAATAATTTTTTTAAATAATTCTTAAAAAGGTTCTTAAACGTTTTTAAAAGGGTCTGAAATCAATCAAAAACATTTATTAGCCGTTTTAAAACTCCTCTGAAACCTTTCATTTTATTATTTCTTTTTGAATTATCTTTTTTGAAAGAAAAATAATCAAAATTTGAGAATGCCTCAAGAAAAAAAAGTATATATCTAGAATCAGTCCAAATATTATTTTATTTTATCTCTATTTTTGAAAATTGTTAGCACTGTAGTATCACATCATCCAACAACCAGTGAAGGACAAGAAAAATCCATCCAACAACCATTGCAATGTCCTTTCATATTAAAATTTCAAATCAATAATGTCAATATTATTATCATTTATTGCCAACTCACTCTATGTATGTCAAAACATAAATAAATTGAATTCTGAGTTTCAATGTTAATGTTCTCTGAAGAAATAATATACTCCTTCCGTTCTTGAAGATTGATTTTCTAGCATTGTTCACACAAATTAAGAAACAATAAATTGTATTTAGTTATTAGTGCAACCTTTTGCAACAAACACTTTTTCATAACAATGAACCAATAGTTATTTTTTAAATTTGAATAGTCTCATTCAATATTTCTTGGAACTTACAATTTGATAAATATAAATTGATTAAAAAATTATAAAAAACCTAGAACATCAATCTTTATGGAACAATAAAAATATGCTAGAAAATCAATCTTCAAGAAATAGAGGGAGTATAAGTTTATTTCTTTATCGTCTGAATTTATAAATTGTAAAAACTATTATACAGACGATTACACAACAGACAATTTTAGTTTTAACATACAAGATTACTTCAAATGGTTCTCTTTTCTCCACGCTGAAAATCTCCTGTAAATATTGTCTCTATTAATTTGTATACATGGAGCTCCAACTCCATACATGTAGATGTAGAAACACAGAATCGTGCCTCCATAGTAATAAAATAAGTAATGGTTTGGGGCACTTCAATTTTTTTTTTTTTAATTAAGGGCATCTTTTATTGTTAGTTTTATTTAGTTACAATATGGAAAAAACATTAATGGATTTGTGGCTAAGAAAAAACATTTAGTTACAAGTTTTATACAATTTTTCAAAACCGTTAAAATACCAAAACAAATAAACTCCCTTTATAGTTTTGTGGCTAAAAAAAATATGGGTTCACATTAATAGTAGATATATGATCTTCTTAAATAGCAAAAAGGTATATAAGCAATGATTTACTAATTAAATAATTGTTATATTAAAATAAACAAAGAGGTTTGTTCTAATTCCTAAAATTGAAAGTATCATAGTGACACAACTTAACAATTCACAATTCTTCCAATCAATCATCGCACTTGAGGTGAAATACTCTCTTTTATGATATAAAAACTTATTTTTGTTTATATCACAAAAAAAGATTGAGTGACTTGGCTTTCTTTTTTTTTTTTTTTTTAAACAATGTTTTTTAGAAATAATGATTTTGAAAGCTTGGTTAATAATTTTGTAGAGAGAAAAATATATATTTTAGCTTATGTTTTTTCTTCTAATTATTTTTTATGTTTTTTGCTACATGACGATGATGTTTATTGTAGACGGGTTTTTTGTATAATTTTTTTATTTTATTTGCTTAGGGCATCTGTGAGTGTTGTCACGACTCTGTAGAAACATTAATGAACTCTTAGTCAAACCACTAGAGTAAGAGGGTTTCCACAATAATATATAAGTTTTATAACTTCTTTATAAATAATAGGAGGAATTACAAATGTGTCACCATTAAAATATTTTTTTTCAATCATACTATCACATGCACATTTGCGAACATGCCATATTATTTTTTTAAAAACATGGAATATAAAGTTTTAAAACAGATTATAAGCTTTTTAAAAAATTGTATAAAGTTTAAAAAAATCTTATAACCCGTTTTAAAACCTTATAACCCGTTTATAAAACTTATAATTTGTTTTAAAACCTTATAACTTCATTTAAAAAACTTTATAATTTGTTAAAAACTTTATAATCCGTGTAAAAATCTGAAAAAATTTAGTAAAAATAAAGGTTTGTAAACAGTGACACGGTTGCAAAGTCTTTTAAACATCAGCATAATTGTAAAGTGACATGTCAAAAGTAGCATATCTTAATTTTTTTTTAATATGTATTCAACTGTTGATTTCAAACTTGAAAAATCTATGAAATAAAAATTATACCAAACTTAAACATGCATGATTTAGTAAATTTAAATGCTGATGTATATATATAGATATACTATATACTCATATGTATTTCTCAAATTATATTTCCCTATTGATAATAATAGAAAACTACCATGCATAAAGTCTGAGCCACTCCCATTTCGCTTTGAACTACGTAAATACATGAATACGCACGCACTCAAACGTGATAGACACACGGAATGCATTATTTTTCTATTATTCTATTACAAATCATAATAATGGTTAAACTGACGATTTTTACAACGAACAAATCTTCCTATAAGCCTTTTTTTTTTTTCAACATTAGAACTAACGGGCCGGTTCATTAGTCTAATTATTAAATTAAGTAGGAGGAGAGACTCGATCCCGGATGTGATGGTGCATTCCCACAATGAACTTATCTCCTGCCACTAAGCTAAAATCACTTCACATCTTCCTACATGCTTGTCTCTATTAAACTGTGCAACTAATTATAATAAATCGTATTTTTTAGGATTTGAACCCTAGTCCTCTTAATCTAAAAATATTAATGAACATTTGAATGACCATTTGGCCAAGGAGTTTCTACTATTAAAGCTACATGTTTAATCAAAGACTTAATTGATTAATTAAAAAGTGGAGAGTTTAAATTATATTTTTAATTACTTTATTTTAGTATTCATTATGCATTATAATTCAAATTAAAGATATATATATATATACCTTAATAATATACATACACATATATAAGCAGTAGCGGATGTAGCAGACAAAGTATGGGGGCACGTGCACCTGTTGTAATTTTGGAATTCAAAATTTTGTATAAAGATTTTAGTAATATTTCTTAGTTAAGATTGGTTAACATCAATTGTGGCTTTGTGCCCCCATATCCCCATAACAAATCTCCATTTTTCTTTTAATTTCTTTTTGTTATCAATAATACACCCACTGAAAAAAAAATTAGATCGGCCCCTACTGAAACAACCAACTTTTTTTTAATTAATTAATTAACCTGAATTAATTAATTAATTAATCTAATTAATAATCCCATAATTATTAATTTTCAACGGTTAACTCCAACCAACAGAACAAAAATCAGCAGAAACACAAATCAATTTAAACCCACAATTCCAATAAATCAATTCAAACTCAAAAAAACCAATTCAAATTTCAATACGACAATCTAGCATTTCTAGCAATCTAACAACCATGTTCTACTAAAATGAAAATTCATAAAAAACAATAAATGATTCCTATCATCCTCTCTCATTATCTTGATTCCACGATCACATTTTATCTTTACCTGTAACACAAGGAAAAATGAGTTGCGTGAGTATTATCACAAATACTCAGTTACATAATAAGGGTAATGAATGTCAAACTACGCAGTCAACCAATAATTCACAACGTTTAATTACCATAAAGAGAACAAATATCCAAAATCACGACACAACCATACAAAACACGGGAAACACAACTTGGTGTCCATCGACACAACCACCAGGTGTCGATCGACATACATTTCCCAAACACAAACATCGCCATAAGACAAATGGGTGTCGATCGACACTTCCTCTAGGTGTCGATCGACACTCCTCGCAAAAACCTGAATCGAGCCAAATCCCACACGGCTCGATTTCGTTTCATCGAGCGATACAATTTCGCAATGAACAGAACTTTAAACACACGAAAATCACACAACAGCAACAAAACCATAGCAATTCCAACAACAAATCATTCGATCGATAACCTAAGACACGATTGCCCATAACCACGATCACGCACTCACCTCGACAAGGATTGAAAGGAATTGAACGTGATGGATCATGAAAAATAGACTCGAGACCACACCAAAACTATTGAGTTTATGTTGGAACCCCAAGGAATTCGACCCTCAATCCTTTCTCAACGTAAAACTCTAACAATCGAGCCTAAGAACACCGAAAACATTCGATTCTAAGATTTTTCTCTAAAATTCCTCAAACTCACTGTTTTTCTCCAAAAACCACGCCAAAAACTTATAAAGCACGAGCCTAGGGTTCCCTTGAATCAAACCGCCTCAATTCAACAATTAAAGCCGAACCAAAAAACAAACCCGAGACACTAGTGTCGATCGACACCAAAGGTGGGTGTCGATCGACACCCCTACCAAAATACCATATTTTGGTTTCGGGATGTTACACCTGTATATTAGCTAATTAAAGTAAGTGTGAAGCTTCGATCACGAATTTCAGTAATTTGATTCAAATTTAGATAAATTAGTATTTTGGAATAAAAAGATGAAGGGTCCGATTGGTAACCTAGCTTTTTAAAAATCTGGAACGGTAAGCTTTATAGCATAGTGCAAAGCTGTATAGATAAAGATTTGAGATAAAGCTGTATAAATAAAGATTAGTGTAATAGTGTTGGTAAAGCTTTTGATAAAGTTTTCGTGATTTGTACAATCTAAAACAGTACAAATTAAAAAGTGGAATAGATTATAAAGATTTTCACCAATCTAACCCGAAATAAAATAGTAATAATCATGGAGCGTCTTTTTTAATTGATTTTTAATTACGACAAAAAAAAAGTTGATTTTTAATTCTAACACTAATCATTGATGGTCTACCAAGTACCAAGTATTCGATACCTGTATTGTCTAGTACTTTTTTTGACATGGGGTTGTGCATATAATAATACTAAACATTACTAAATCAAGTAGCACTAACCCAAGATATTTGTACAAACTAATAATTAAAAGCATCTTGAAATGGCAAGCAAATTCGAGATATTTATATTACCACCGTCAATTATATTAAACAAATGAACGTGATTAATCTGCCGACTTAATTGATCCTTATATATAGAAGAAAGCACATTAGTGGAGTTTCAAGTGGTTCAGATATCCTTTTCTTTATGTAATAACAATTTCAGCATTTTGTAAAGTCTTTTTTGACGATTTTGGTCTCAAATCTAGTAAAGTAATAAAGGGGTCAATGGTTCCTTTTTCCGTTTTTGGAGTTTTGCATAGTATCATCATTAGACAGATAAATTTGATTTAAGAATTTCAACACCTCACAAAAGATATGGAAGAAAGTTATGTCGGATCCACAAGATTTGCGTGGTATATAATGTCGGTTAATATTAATCTAATGAATAAAATTAAACTCATTTATTCATAATAGTTAATGGGGAATAGGTAGGGGCATTGTGGATATATTAACCCGAGCGAAACCGATCAGATTAACTCGAAGCCAAAGGGATCAGATTAAATGAGAAACCAAGGTAAGAAAACTGACATCGAATCATATTAAATTAACATATATAGATATAATCACAGAATCCGCAACTAAAATCTAATTAAACCTATAACAAAACTCAAAATACCATGCCTTTTGTTTATATAATCGTTAACGAGTAGTTTTGAACTTTGTACTGTTGTAGTTTTGCTGAAATATATTTTTAATACTCATGTGTTATGCATTCAGATAATTAGTAAAACCTTCTGTCGGAGGAACCTCTTTTAACAACAATAATAAAATATATAAAAGCAAAAGATGACCAGCTTTTTGATTTAGTTTCTGGAAATCAGATTAAATATTTTGTACTAATGTGGTAGGTTGTTTACGTATGTTTGGTGGTTGAAAATTTAAAACGTAGGGTTTAGAAGAGAAAGAAAAGATGATTCGAATACTTGAAAACATAGTCCAATATGTTTTGTCCAAGATCATCTCAAACTATTTGTAGACATGCTCATAAAAATTAATACAAAGTATAATTAATATCATAAAATAATGTGTTCGAAATAATAGATCCCAATCTATATGCATCTATAAATATTTGTCTAACAACTTAAAGATTTTTTAAATCAAAGTTTATTTATACTATTTCATTTCCATATGCTAAAGAACGGTTTTGCCTATGTCAAAATAGAGCATGGCATTTGGCTTCGTTAATGGTTGGTCTACAAATAATGATCACTTTTGACAACCTTTTTAGTTAATCATCGCATATTAATTAGTTATATTTCTAGTCGACTTAGATGTAGTTGTTGTTTTGAGATCGATCTTCCTAATTTTCGTTGTCTATATTGTGTATGCATGTTATCTCTTCTCCGTTAATCATATTTTCTTACATATGCCAACATGATTGACATACATATCACATTTTAATTCGTTTTCGTCCAAGGAAATGCATGTTTAATGTCCAAATAATATGTATTCGAAGTACGTATCAGAGGTTCTCATGCATATTTGCAAGATGGGGAGATATTAAAGTCTTATGTGCTGTCGATGATGTCTCTACATAGTGGCAAAAATATGGGTGCACCCATATATTTGCCATAGAGTCGCCGAAATAATGCGTATGTAAGTGTTGATATTGATTATAATTAGTATTTAGTGGTCAGTATTATTGTCGTCATTATTTTACCAAGGACTAAATATATCATATATATTTATCAAAACCATGTTATTAATAAGAAATGAAAACACGACAAAAGAAAAATATAAAAGGCAGTGTAAACACGTAAAAACTAGAGGGAAAAAACACGTAACAACGAACAATGCAAGATATCATTTGTATAATAACAGTTAGATTTCTTATTTCGCTCTACTGACTAAAAAAATGGAATATTTAAACCATGAATAGCAGATAGAATATGGATCATTGTCCCGTCCATGTCACACACTCTCGTTATAAAGTCTTATTATATGGGTAAATCCAAAATCATATTCGTATGTTTTAAATTGTTGCAGTGACATCATTATTGTATTTTTTTTATATAATTATTGTAACATCCGTGAACCAAAAACCAAAATTTTTGGACGGGTGTCGATCAACACCATTATTTTTTGGACCGACCGGGTTGATTCTAAATCGTCCGGTTTAATTAGTTTGGGTTTGGGAAACCCTATGTCTTTTTTAAAAAGCTCGACCAGCCTATTTTCTCTGCAGAAAAGAGTTTTTGTTGATTTCCATAGAGAAAGAAAAGAGAGATTGTGGCTTGTGGTGGTTTGAGTGAGGCGTAAGGAGCAAGAGATCGGGTTTTTGGGTGATTCTACGTGAAAGGGAAGGAGGCCAGTAACCTTGGGCGTGTAGAGGAGCCACTGATATGTAGGAATTCTCATCCTTGTCCAGAATTCAATCCAAATCAAAGGTTAATGCGTGACCATGATTTATTTGAGCATGATAGAATGTTCTGATGCGGTAATTGTGTGTTAGGATTGAGTTGGGAATTGGATTAGAGATTTTCTTGTGTGTTTATTGTTGTTTTTGTGTGTTGAGTGCTGTTATTTTTGCAGGTGATCGATTTGGATCCACAAAGAATCGAACCAAGAGAGGATAGGTTCGATTCTAAGGGTTCCGCGAGCAATGTCGACGACAATACTGGCGGGTGTCGATCAACACATGAGTTGTTGAATGCTTAATGTGTTTGGTTTGTTTAGCTGCTTGAATTGTTTGGTGTCTTGGCATTTTATCAAATTGTGTGTATAACCAGTAGATGGGAGGACCGTCTCACTGAGTATTTTATCATAATACTCGCGTATCTCTTTTTCTATATGGTGCATGTAAAAGCAAGGTTTGACCGTGAAATCATGGTAATGAAGAGGAGGATGAACAAGGGTCTCGGTTGTTATTCTGTTTTATTGACTTTCTTTGTTAGAATGTTAGCTATGGTTTGTTGAGGTTTAGAATTGATGGTTAAGTTGTTGGTTTACATTTGGTATTGTGTAACATTGGTTATTTGATTGGTTTAATTGGTGGTTTGATTAGTTTATGTCATTCACCCGTTATTTGATGATTTACTGGATTTGAAAATTAAATATTTATGAAGATTTTTTTTATTCTGGATTATTAAAAAAAAAAAAAAGGATCCAGTTGTTTCAACAATGCCTTTATCCACGAAATAGGATGGATTAAGCTTTGAAATAGTAATATGAGTCGAATAATCATTTTCAAGAAAGCTAATCGTTATATATATTATAAGAAAGAAATTAAATATTATGCTAAAATCTACACAAGCTTTTGGACTTTGCAAATTAATAGATACGTTCTACATTGATTAAAAAGATAGTAATCCAGCATATATAAATCGATATGTACCCTTGACTACCATAACGATGACTAAGACAGTTAATTTCATGGGTATTAATCCACTTTAGAACGAGTGGTTTTAAGGATCATCGAAGCTTTTTTCCATGAATATAATGTTCGTAAAAACGAGATCCTGGAAATTAAAAAGATATGGATGTGATAGGACTAGACATGTCATTCAATCACAGATTCGATATATTAAGCTTGATTAGATTTATTTTAATACAAGTCAACTAGCTCTTTTAGTCTTTTTAATCTACACCGATAACACTATAAATTTTGTCTTTTAAAAAATAAGATTAATTCTTACTTTGTTTTGAGAGAAATAACTCGGAGTTAAAAGTTGTTTTTTAACCTATTCATTAAAATTGTTGGTAGACAATGTTCAACAGGTGTGCTACCTCAATGATATTTATCAGACATTTTCAAAACAAAAATCATAAACTAGAAAACTTTGATAATTTTAAAATCATAAACTAGACCAAAAAAGAAGAAATATTTGCTTAGGATAAAACTAAAAGTTATATGGACAATAGATAACCAAAAACTATGCACCTTAAATTATTCTTTATTTTAAACTATCAAGTCTAGATGTGTACATATTTTTTTAAATGATGATCATAAATAATTTTTGATAAAGATATGTCTTTAATATAACAATAACATTATTGAATCGAATTGAACTTATTTTGAATCAAGACAAAAAAAAAAAAAAAAAAACTCATTGGTGGAGCTAGCTAATCAGATCTGGTTTTATCAATAAACCTTGGGAAATTTGGAAAATTAGGCCACATTGAACTTGACTTTGTCCCAATAGGTTTTTGTATATTTTGGTCATTTTTTACCCAAAATGCCCATAGCGAAAAATAAAATAAATTAAAATAAAGGGTTTTAATTTTTTTAAAAAATTTGATAAATAAGAGAAGATACATATTAGTCATATTCAAGTGTCAAAAAAAAATTCAAGAGTTCATAAAATGGTTAAAATTAATCATATTGTTTTTGTCTACGGCTTATAGAATTGGCATTCTACGTCTACGGTCTGGTAGATGTTAAATTCTACTTGATGATCTATAGTCTAAAGTCCGGAGAATGTGTTTTCTACTAGATGGTCTATATTCTAGAGTCCGTAGAACACGCATTCTACTGATCCTTATATCTTCTATCCATTTTAGAACATAAGTTCTACATATGTGCCTTTCGTCTACCGAAATATAGAACATGAGTTCTAGAAAGTTAGTTTTAGATTCCCTTAATCTAGGAAGTAAATATTCACTAATTAATTCAGTTAACATAAATAGTTATATTTATAATAAATGCAGTTTACTTACATAGATATATTTCAAATTATTTAATTTTTAATTAATTAATTTTAAATTTTCTTTAATTAATTATTATGTTAATAATATGTAAAAAAAACAAAAACATAACTACAAAATAACCTAAACGTGGCCGGCGGTTCTGTTTCTCATTCTCTTCTTTGTTTTATTCTTCAAACTCCATCTTCAATCTTCTCTTCTTCTTTCTTATTGACTAATATGTTACATACATATGTTACATGTGGTGAATGGAAATCATGCTTAGAAAATGGATGGAGGTTTGTTGTCCACAAAGAGAAAGGAGGTAAATTGCTTTTGTTGGAACCTACAACTACTCTTGATGAGCTAACGTCTATGATATCAGAGGACTATGGAATTGAGAAAAGCAGTGTTAAGATTGAGTGCAGTTTTTTACCTTCCGATTTGATCAATAATTTAGGATCTCCTCCTGTGATCATCTCAAATGATAGGCAAGTCAAAAACTTTGTTGGCTACATTAAGAAGAAAGCGAGTATACAGTTGTGTGTCACATTGAAACCTATATTTGAGTTTGATTTGAATGAAGAAGCTAAGAGTTCAGAATGTGGTGATCGTATTAAGGTGAAAAAAAATGAAGAGGTAGTGCCTCCATATAAGCTTGACAACGATGTAAAAGGAAAAACAGTTGCCGTTGAAGTGGATGGTAATGGTTTTGATAACATCGAGGGCTTAATGTATGAGAAGGCAAATGAAGTGTATGATGAGATGGTCGAAAAGGCTGTGGCAAATCTTGTTAAGAAATCACAACGATTTGAAAGTAAACAGCTTTTGAAGGCGCAAATGGAAATTTTTGCCATGAAATACAACTTCGATTATATGGTTACAAGGTCTGATAATAAATGGTGGAGTATACGGTGCAAAAACTTGTTATGTAATTGGAGGCTTCGTGCAGAATGTTTGGCTGGTTCTACGTATTTCATTATCAACAAGTACGTGTGTAAACACACATGTGCTCCTTCAAGCAAGACAAAAAGTGGAAAAACAGCGTCAGCGAAAACAATCGGAAGGTTGATTATGCAAAAATATGTGGGCGTGAAAGAAGGACCTAAACCGAAGGATGTGATGCAGATTATGCGTTCCGAACAAGGAGTCAAGGTGAAATACTCTCTAGCATATGAGGCACGTGAGTATGCAATAAGCATAGTTAGAGGTATACCGGAGAAAAGTTATGGGAAAATACCAAAGTATTTGTACATGCTAAAAGCAGCAAACCCGGGAACGCATTATCATTATGAAACCGATGAAAATGGCAGATTTATGTACCTATTCCTTTCTTTTGGGCAATCGATTAGAGGATTTTACCGGACGATGCGGAAAGTTATTGTTGTTGACGGTACGTTTTTGAAGAATAAATTCAGAGGAGTACTACTTGTTGCTACAGCTCAAGATGGTAATTCCAACTTGTATCCCATTGCGTTTGGTATTGTTGATTCAGAAAACAATCACTCGTGGGAGTGGTTTTTAACGCAGCTAAATATTGTTATTAAAGACGAGCCTAGTTTGACTTTTGTGTCGGATAGACATTGTTCAATTGCGAGAGGACTTGAAAAAGTTTTTCCAGAATCTAGACATGGAATTTGCATTCATCACTTGATAAATAACGTGGTGTCAGGTCACCATGGTAAGGGTGTTGCTAGTTTAGTTGCGGACGCGGCGAAAGTATACACGCTTGCTGAGTTTAAGGAGAAATTCACCTCGCTCTGCAATATCAGCCGATCTATTGGAAAATTTTTAATCGAGGCTGACATCCGAAAATGGGCGCGTTGTCTTTTTCCTGGATTTAGGTATGACATTAGGACCACAAACCCTGCTGAATCGATCAATTCTGCATTGCGATCACCAAGAGAGTATCCAGTAATTCCGTTGTTGGACAGCATACGAGAAATGTTAACCCGATGGTTTCATGAACGTAGAACACTGAGCTTGAAGCACAATCACCCTTTAACCATTGAAATTGAGAAGAAGGTAGCAAGAAGGATCGAGAAAGGCAAAAAATTTACTGTATATCAGATTAATGATGTTCGGTTTCATGTCATAGGCGATAAGATCGACTGCCTTGTCGATTTGGCTGCGAGAACGTGTTCATGTGGAAAATACGACTTGGTAAAAATTCTTTGCAGACATGCCATTCAAGCAGGATTATCGGTAGGAAGGGAGGCACATTCACTGATAGATGTAAAGTACACGACCGCTACATGGCGAGTAGCTTACGAGGAATACATTAATCCGATATCTTTTCCTGAAGATTCATGGCGTATTCCACCTAATGTTCAAGAAGCAGAGGTATTACCACCAGAGACACGACAACAATCGGGACGACGGAAGAAAAAAAGATACGAATCAGCTGAAGATAAGATACGATCATCGAAAAAATCAAAAGGGTCGAAAACGCACAAGTGCAGTCGTTGTCATCTTGAAGGCCACAACAAAACAACATGTCGTATGCCTATATAGAGATTGTTCCTTATGGTTTTCTTTGTTTTTCTTACGTATCTACTTTGCTTTTCTTTCTTATGTTGAGGTTTTTTCACTGCATTCTGTTTTCTATTTGATGAAATACTATTAGTTCACAACAATTTGGACAATGAAGAGGTACTTGTGGTTTCATAAGAGATTTTTAAGTTCACATGTTTAGACATGAAAATAATAACAACCGGGCTTTATTGACCGATTATGAAAACTGAAAACTAGAACAACTCTTCATTTTTGGAGTTTTCATTCAACATAATATCCAAATCAGTTACTCTTTTTTCCTACAACACACGAGACAAGAAATACAGACAACCAATTATCACAATAGAGAAAACAATCTTTTGACTTGTTGTCTTCATTGTCTTCAATTCACATTCTAGTTTCTTTGTCTTCTCTAATAACTTTTCCATTCTGTCCATCATATGCTTCTCACAGTCAACTATTTTCCCAATGTCCTCAACAATAACATCATGTTTTTCCGATAAAACATCAAACTCTTCCAACTGAGACTCCTTAGCCCATTTGAAAACATGGCCATATGACCTATCATTTGCAGCTGTGCAACGGTAGAACTTGCGACCTGGATTCTTCTCTGTTGTTGATTTGAAAATTGTGGTGGGCTGTCCACAACTACATTTTCTTGGAATACCCTTAACGTATGTGGTACGACTTGAACTAGATGATATGTTACTCATCTGTAGCCAACAAGTGAATAAAAAACAAATGATCAATCCATGTACAAAGAATTGAAAAAGCAGATCTAAGACGGAGGAAATCTAAACTGTGAACAAGACATTCGGGATTTTGGATATAAATCTGGGAATTTGACCACATACGTAGCCTTAGATAGTTGTGAATTCAATTAGAACATCTTGGAAACACAATGGGATCAGGTTTGATTTTGGTCCCCAACATTTTCCCAATGTCAGGGATGGCTTCCATAAGCCAAATCTGCAACGCATATGAGAAACCATGCAGACTATAGCTTTTCGGCTGTGTCAACTTCTCCCGAGTAGTTATGACGGACTGTACAAGGTGATCAAATGATTCCAGCCCCCATGGATAAGCCCGTAGCTTATCAAAATCCATCAAGAGCTTTATGTACTTGTGTGATACATAGTGTTTCTCATCCATTGCAATCAAAATCCCAGCAATGACGCAAAAATACACCAAACGCAGTCGATCCACACGCTTCCACTTCTTTGCATTGTGTATGTGCTCATCCTTTATGTGTAGTAAGGAAATATTACGGTTGTGCTTCAACACCTCACTCCAGAATCCATTATCTGCTACATATTCCTCAAAGTTGGTAATCTGATCTGTTTTGTACTTCAGCCCAGTCACAGCGTAAAACTCTTGCAAAGAAAACCTAAGAGGCTTCCTAGCGAACACGAACCACAACTCATGTAGCTTGGTAGTATCAATCTGTTTACACATCATGCTGTGTATCAATTTCCCCGAGTATCCAAGTTCATTTGTGTAGAGAGCAATGATATGAGAGAAGACTGGATCTGCCTTCACCGTATTGTATTCATTTGGCAGTACTTTCTCCATTAACTCCAAAATAGATAACCTGCAGCTGTTATTGATCTTCAGAACTTCAGGTTCTTCATTTTCTCTGAAAAGTCTTTGAGGCAATTCTGGATCCATACCTACAGAAAAACACAACAACAAATTCAACTCTTGAATTCACACATTAATCAAATGAACATAGTAGCCTAAACGTAAAAATGTGTGAAAGAAGATGCAACAATATTATCTTATCTCATATCTATCTATTCTTTTTTTTGCTTATGATTATCCACTTAATTAAGCATCAAAAAAAGAACAAAAAGAATAGAACAGTGTAGGGCTCTAATATAAAATACTTCCAATGAAGTCAAAAAGAGATTTAACAATTCACATGACACTTTATAGGACAAAATAGGAGCCTATGCCTAACATCTGACACATTAATCAAATGCTCGGACCATTTAATGGTTTTCGTTTACCAAAAGAAACAAGCAAAACATGAACATTTGATTATGTAAAACATCAACTCCAAGTAACATGAAGAAACGAAAAACAAATTAATCGAATCAAACATAAGACTAGATGTATATGACCGAACCAATTGCAATGGAAATAAAATGAAGAAACAAAAAACATATTAATCGAATCAAACATAAAATTGGAATATTAGAGTCTGTAAACGAAAGAGAAGCAACCAACTGCATGTTTCAGAGATCCAATTCCAGTGAAAATAACATGAAGAAACATGAACTCATATGTTCATAGAGAATAAAAAAAAGGAATTTACCAGAATCGAAAGGAGAGAGACGATTATGTTCACTGGACGGTGAGAATTAGTCGATTGCTTCTTTCGTTAGGTGTTGAAGAGTAATCGATGGAGAAGAGAAGATAATTCTCAATAGCCAACAGTGAGCCTAAATCGACGATGGAGAAGACACCGGCGAGGAGAAATCGTGGAGAAGCCGCGGGCGAGAACAAATCGGCAACTGAGAAGACAGAGGAAAAAGGCAAAGAATCGAAGAATTGATTTAGGGTTATCTGATTTTGGGGTTTCCCCAATTAAGGATATATTATAAAAATTATTTTCTTTTTTATATTAAATAAAGATAAAACTAAATTTCCATATTTTAAATTCAATAATTAAATTTTCATTTCAGAAACATTAAATCATTTTAAAATCAGAATTTCCTTTTTTTTATTTTCTAATTTCCGAAATGAATTTACCAAATATATATTAAATCAAAATTAAGGGCAATTTTGGGGTATTGAAATATAAAAACCTAATGGGACAAAACCATATTATTAAAAACCTATTGGGACAAAGTCAAGTTCAATGTGGCCTAATTTTCCAAATTTCCCATAAACCTTCCTCTTTAATTATAAAGTAAACGAGTTATAAGATGCTATTTTGTGGCCAAGCATGTATAATAAAATATTTAAGTGGAAATACTTAGTCATAATCATACTGATAGATGATAATAAAATATTTCATGGTTGTATAGTGTGTAATGTTTGCGTTAGCTTCAAGTCTCGCTTTGTGTTTTGTTCTTTTTAATCCTAAGTCCTAACTCACACTATCCATTCGAATTATGCCGACTTAACCAAAAATTCTGGACAGTGAGATTATAAACCTAGTAATCTAGAATTAAGTCGTAAAGTAATTTTTTCGTTTTACAGTAAATTATTCCTTTCTCATTTTTGCCAAAACTCAAAGCAAAAAACCACGGAAGAGTTTTTGAACTCCTGATGATTCATATTATTACAATATCAAAAAGTTAGTGGACTTTTTAATTATCGATTAAGTACATGATGACACTACTACAAAATTAACATTTTTCCTCTTCTTTTCCGACAAACCAAACCGATCTGTTTATACAAAAAAAACATAAATAGAGTTTGTACACGTATTCATCATATATGGAGAGCTCACACACGCACCAAACAAAAAAAAAAACCTTTCTTCAACTAACACCACAAACTCAAAAAAAAAAATGGTTTAACAAAAACGTGATTAAACAAAACATTAATTATCATAATGATACAAAAGAAACAAAAACTGTTTTAAAAACGTCGTTAGAAATCCCATGACAAGTCTTGGTTCAAATTAGGGATAGTTCCGTAACCGTAGTTATCTTCTGACGATTGTCCCCACGGTGGAGGAAACAAACAATAATCCATTGAGTCAGAGAACACAAACTCGTTCCCAAGTGTAGCTGAGTCAATATCGTAACTCGCTCCTAGAGTTGGTAGCTCCACAATTTCACCTAACTCCTCAGACTCAGTCCTCGAGAGGTCCATTACTAACACTAACGACTCAAGCGACGAAGAAGAACACGAAGACGAAGAAGAAGACGAAAACGACGTCGTTGGTTCCATATGAGCAGCTTTAAGAGCTGCTGTCTGAATGTCACGTGGACTTAACGAGACCGGTCTAGGGAATGACTCAGCGAGTTCAGGAAAGTTTAGTATAGCTGACGTTCCTTTTATGCTTAAAGCCGCCACATCGTGTGCACGCGCCGCCATCTCCGGCGTCGGGAAAGTTCCGAGCCAGATACGAGATTTCTTCCTCGGTTCACGAATCTCCGAAACCCATTTTCCCCAGTTCCTCATCCTTACGCCACGATAAACTGGGTGCTTACCGGAATCTCTAACCGTTTTCGTCTTTTTTTCGGTTTGCTCTGTTTTGTTACCGCGACTCACTGAGTCAGACGTCGAGTTAGGTTCAAGAAGCTGAGTCACTCTCTCCGAGTGGTGGTTGTAGTATTCCTCTGAAACTCTTACCATTATTCAACAGTTTATTATACTGTTCGCTTTATGATTTGGATCCCAAGATTTATGAGAATAAAGGAAAGAAGTTTGTGGAAATAGAAATTAAAGTTTTGAGGATTATTCAGAATGAATAAGAACAGGGTAGTGAAGTGGTGAAGAAATGAGAGAGAAATTTTGATATGAGAGAAGAAGAAGAAGAAATGTTGGTAAAAAAATTTTGGTGTATCAATTTTTCTCAGTCACTCAAAATATTTATATGCATTAATATTTTGGGTACGGTAGGAGGCAATGGGACCAAAACAATGCAATAAATTGAATAAAGGAAATGGACCCAATGGCTCTATTTATTTTGTTTGTTTTTCTTATAGACCCCACTTTTTATTTTTTTTATAAATATATTAGTAGTATTTTTTTTTTTTCCGACAAATATCCTATATATTATTTGAGAAGCATTTTGTGAGCACTTTGCTTATGTGTCATCACTACAATTTTTCTCTTTTTTTATTTTTATATATTTATTTAGTTCTCTTATACTTATTACTAAACACATTTATTTCGAAATATACTTATTTTGATTACTACAACTCTAATTGCCAAACACATTTGAATCTTCTTAAACTTGCCAAAATTAAAATATTTTGAAATCTTAAACTTGCCAAAGTCAAAATATTTCAAAAATTATAGATTTATGATAGAAAAAAAAAATTTATTATCTTTTGAAAATATATGAACATGTAAAACAATTTTTTATATATATTTTTGCATATGTTATTTTGTTTGACAAGTAGATGTTTTTATTTTTTTATAAATATACTTCCTACAAGTAATATAATTTTTAATGAAATTTGTAGTTTAATTATTTCATTGGTGAAACATATTTGTATAAAAAATAGTTGCAAAATTCAAATATATAAAATAGATCTTAGATTATGTATAATAATTCATCAAAATTGTTTTTTTTTTAACTAAAATTATTAGTTTTGTTCAATAATTATTTAATCACGCGTATAACGCGGGTAATTTTCTAGTTAGTAGTATAAAACGACACAATTGGAGTCACTGTTTGCTTTAATATCTTTTGGGTTATATACTACCAAAAAAAAATGGTATTACATCACTTAAATAGTATCACAGCTCAATGATGCTATTTCAAATCACTTATGAATAAATGATACTTAATTTCTAATTTAGCATCAACTAAAATCAATGATGTTGTTGTTGAGTAGTTTGATATCAATTCACCAAAATTGATACAAAATTTTATTAGTTTGCATCAATGTTTTTAAATCCGACCTAGAAAGCGAGCAGCTTGACCTTCTGGGTCACCGACCGGGTTTAACCGTGGGTCAATTATATATATATATATATATATATATATATAACTAATACTATAATATGCGATAGTGTTATAAACTCATTTACTGTGAATGTTCATATATGGTTATGACCTTGTTCACCAAGTCCTTTTTCTCTAAATTATTATTCCTCCCCCAAGATATTGCACCGCTATATATACTCTTGTTTTTATTGAAATAAACCATCACTAATTCTCATTCTCTTTTCTCATATTATAACAGATAGTACAATATATATTTATAGTTTTATACTTATATAATAAGATTATTATATGAATTAAGATATTTGTTTCGTTAGTGATTGTTTGTCTAAATTAATTGTTTTATGATTAAATCCTAATCTATCTGTTGCGGGTCAAGGACTCCTTCCCCTTCTTCAAAAAAAAGACGAAAGAAAAATAAATTAAAACTTTTAAACAAGTTTATATATGGTAAATAAAATATAGTCAATGCAATCAATGTGATTGACTTCCTTAATCTAAACTTTTGCAAAAGATTTGGGGTTATTGGTTGAAGGATTTTTATAAATTTTTAGAATTTGTAGAATCCATTGTTATTGATTTATGGATTATGATATTCTTAATGAAATCCCTTGTTATTGGTTTGATGATTTTTACATTTCATTTAAAATCCATTGTTATTCAAAAAGTTTAGTATTTATTGATTCTATAAATCTATTAGAATCTACTGTTATTGGTTGATGAATTTTGTACAATTTTACTCATAAAACAAGATTTTGAAAATACCTCATAAAACAATTGGATTCTTAGAATTCCAAATAACCAAACTTTTCAAATACACAAAAATCTCTACAAATTTAACATATCTATGGATTTTGAAAATTCTAAAACTCTATAGGAATCTATCAACCAATAACCCTCCCTTAGGATATCGACATCTTTGATTTAAATTTTAGAACAAAATTTCCTTAAAATGCAAAACCGGTCGGATCGGTTATTGGTTTTCTGTCCGGGTCACCGGTATTCAGTGGGGGTTTTTTGGGTTATTCCGGTTTAATTATATGCCGAATTGAAAACCAAAACTGGATATAGTGCCGGATCCCGGTTTACCGGCCGGTCCGGGTATCAAAATATTGGTTTGCATCACTTTAACATAACTAATACAAATTATGAATTTATATCAATCAAATAATTGATGTATTATGTGATTTTTGCTAACATCATTTAAAAAATGAAGCAAAATTTAAAACTATAACGATGTTATAACATCCTATATATATTAATTGAGGACACACTAAAAGTTAAAAATCCTAGGTGTCACCAGTGGCGGATCTAGAAACAAAAATTGTATGGGGCACAAAATATTTATCATATAACTAAAATATTACAATAGCTATAAATAGGATTAAGCATGCCCATAACAAAAATATAAGGATCGAACGTCTTACCCCATTGTCAGATGGACTCAAGCATAACCAATGGTTCCAACAATATACTAGTGCATACTGCAAACTAAAAATTATTTAGAAGTAGTATGGGGCAGGTGCCCCACCCTAGAACACTGTAGATTCGCCCCTGGGTGTCTCATGTAGGTATTCTAAGTAAAAAATCTTATGTGTCATTTTCTCACATTTTCTCACATTTTGCATCAATTTAAATATTATTCAAAAACAAAAGTATTAAATATAGATCCAGTTCTAGAAAGATTTTGATTTGATTTAAATTTGATTTAGATAACTTTGTGTGTAATAAAAAACCAAAAATCTAGGTAAATTTTTAAAATTTCCTAACATTATGCCGAAAGAAATGTATTAAATACGGGTCCAGTTCTAGAAAGATTTTGATTTGATTTAAATTTGATTTAGATAAATTTGTGTGTAATAAAAAACCAAAAATCTAGGTAAATTTTTTAAATTTCCTAACATTCTGCCGAAAGAAATAAATTTCCTAACTTATTTTGGAACTACTTTTCCATATTTTGAAAAACACTTACTTACTAAAATTTCCTAAAATTTTGCAGTGAATTTTAAATACAATTCTATGATTATCAATTGTTGTTATTAGATAAATGATTAAAAACTAGATTTTGACTACATAGTTTCACATATTTTATTAAAGATTTGTGATTACAAATTTTATTAAAGATTTATAATCACGTTTGACGCGGGTCCAAATTTATAATCACGTTTGACGCGGGTCCAAATGACGCGGGTAAAGACTAAGGAAGGATTAAAGATTTTGATCACAAACAAGTATGGTAATCCGCAGAAGAAGACCATGAATGTTGTCTTTAAGGAGATTTACCAAAAGATTAAGTAATCACTGAAGTTTAAGCTCGATTTCTATAGATTTTGATAGTTTCACATATGTTTTTGGCTTTTTATTGATTTTTGTTTTAGTTTATTGGTGTTTGGCGTTGGTTTTTTAGTTATTATGGAACTTATCTTAGTTACACATTTGATTATTTCTTTTCAATAGACGGTTCAAGAATAAAGCTGTGAAACTATTTATTGTCTACATATTTTAGATAAAAAATCGTATATTTTTTATTTACTATATGTAATATAATCTCGCACTTGGTGCGGGTCAAAATTTAGTAGCATTTTAAATGATTGAGTCACAATTATAAATGAAACTAATTAAAATCAATTGTAGCAAGTGATACTAATTACAAAATAACTTAGATCGTAATATATATATATATATATATATATATATATATATATATATATATATATATATATATATATATATATATATCTGCATTTAAGGGAATTATTGAATTAATTTAAGAATTTGAAATATTTAAATCTAAATCTCTAAAATGTATCTTTCTTAACCGTAATAAATATATATTTATTATATAGTATTTAATTGTTCCTATATTTTGAACTAAATCAAATCAATGTGGGACCACCATACATATATTCGTTAGTTTAAGGCAAATTCATGATAAAAACTAGGTAATTATAGATATCTATTTCTTAATCAAATAAGGTTTTTGATTTTTCTGTACCAGTTTAGGCAGTTTTTGACTAAATCATGGTGTTAAGTCCCTAATTTGCTATAAAGATTCACTCCACCTTGCACTTTCCGTGGAAGTGTTTTCTCCGAAGAAAAATGGGGTTTCTCTCCCTCTTCTTCAAGGTTGTTGTTCCATAACTTTTGATCACAACTCTTTTTTTATATTGTGCTATCCTTCTCAAGAAGTAAATGAGGTAAATCAATTATATTAATGAAAATAAGATGTAATATTGATTACTCAATACAATGACAGGTGAAGCAGTTGGTGTTCAATGTACAAAGCCGATGAGAAGGAGGAATTAATTTCTACAGAAATTATCTTTTAAAAGGAGGAGGAGGAGGAGGATTAAATTACAATGTAATGGGATTGAAGATGAAGAAGAAGTTAAATGATACGATTGTGAAACAAAAGAAAGATTTCATTGGCTATTTAATACCTTTTTCGTTTAACGTGACACAAATATTCTTATCGCTGTTGTATAAATGATATAAATATTAATTATAAAATCAACTAAATAAATGATATAAATATTTTGTATCAATTGTTATAACCGAAACAAATATGTATATCATTTATACAAATTGATGTAATCTTTAGTTTCATTTTTGATAAGCGACACATATTAATATCAATTATGATAAATAATGTAAGTATTTGCGTCGATTTTTTTTATTAATACAATGTATTAGAATCATCACTTTTAGAGCCACTCATAGAAATAATGTAATTTTAGTTGTATTAATCGAAAAATGATGTAAACTATTAAAATAAATGATACAATACACTTTTTTTTGTAGTGATTAAATCATTATTATGCAACTAAATTCGGAAAACAATCTTGTTTTTAATAAAAAGATTATGAGTCGACTATATTTAGAATGGTAATACTGAAGTATATAGACCAACGACCTTGTTCTGGTCGAGTACGTAAATTTTATGAAATTTGTCTCCGATCGAGAAGAACATGGTGTGATGGTGAGACGAGCTTTTTATTATTTTAATTTTTTTATTTGTGTGATAAAGAAAACTTCACCTAAGTTTTACTGTTTATTTATCCTTTACCCTATATTTTGGACTCAATGGATCATAGTGCTTTTCATGCATATGCATGCTCATGTGAAGCTATAATCGTTGTATACGCATATATGATATGCCATGAATGCGATATTTATTTGGAGTAGAATTAACATTATTCAATTGTATGCTTTTTGTCTTTCAGATTTTTAATTAATAGTATATACTTAAAGTTTCATGGGAATAAGATGAACAAATTCTCATTTTGTTTGATGATTGTTATGGTATCATATTTACCCAGCTATTGAGTTAATTCTTTCGACATAGAAAAACCGATTATAATGCCCAGCTACCAATCCTTTTGATATAGAAGATTTTACTTTTAAACGCTAAGTTAGATATATGTCCATCATATAACTCTCAGCCTCACAGGTACTCATTTATTGATACTGAGTTTTATTTTGTAATTAAATATATATAGAAACCGGTTGTACTGTATATATATGTACATACGTACGTATGATGAGAAATAATAGAGAAATTTGTGTCAATCATATGCCTCGACAAATGAACAAAAAAAAAGAGTCATTTGCCTCGAAGCTGAAATTTATGTTTGGTCTAATTGTCAAGTATTGCAACCCCCAACCAGAGTTCAAACCCTTCCTCGTGCACGTAAAGTTTGATTTTCTCTTCTCCGTTTTTTTCATTTCAAACAAGAAATAAAAAGAAATTTAAGTTTAAATTATACTGAACTGGTTTATGTTGTTCTTGGAGATTATAAATTATTGCGTCGAATGGCATGGTGTACTGACTTCGTTTTTTTTTTTTGGTGATAAATAAGAGGGGTTGGATTTGAGCCTTAATCCTTCCATCGATTAGGATCATCTTTTCCTAGTACTTTATGATGTGGGGTTAAATATCTTTCCCATCGAGATTTGAACTAAAACACAGCTAGATCGACATTTGTGCTTAAACACTAATCCACGATATTCGGTGGTACTAATTTTATTTGAGCGGATACGAACGAATACCAATAAGTGAAGCCTAAATTCGGATTTGCTAACAAAAAATGAAGACACTTTAATTTGGTCCTTGGCTTTTATTTAGGAAGATTTGTTAACGCTAGTGAAATGATCATTGGGCTGAGAAAATATATAGGCGTCAGATCATAAAAAAAAAAAAGTTACCAGGCAATGCTTATTATATTAGGTTTAACTTTTAAGTTGGTTCCAAACGCAAAAAAAAAAAAAAAAAAAAAAAACAGGCAAATAACTAATAAGTACATTTTAGTGTAATAATATAAACAAAGAAAAGAAGAATATGAAGGGAGGGAAACTTCAAGAAATCTAAAGGGACATTATTAACTAGTTCAATCATGGGACCGATTTGCGTACCTATATATAAAGGACGGGTTTCTGTCAAACACACAAAATATATACATACATATATTATAATTTCAAAGTCTTCAAGTTAAAAGGAAAAACGAAAGTCTTCTAATAATGATTTTGCTTTTTATATTCACAAATCATAGCAATAACTAAGTATTTGCAATGAACGACGTTGTCTGTTTCTTCGCCTCTCGTTTCACCATACGGATATTTATTTTATATTGATCATATACTTACTTTCTTTTAGATAACCAAGATGTTGCAAACCGAAATCCGACTAATTCCGTATATAGCTATCGAATAGTTCTTTTTTTATATATATGAAATTGTGATACTATTTTCATTAGTCAAGTGAAAATAAAAACTAGTGAAAATCAAACACAAAAATTGAGTTTTTGCTTTGTCCGCAAAGCCTTTACTACTAAATCATCATCACTTAGTTTAATCACATTCTACAATTAACTATATATACTAGTACGCTAATTCAGAAAACCCGAAATATTGATTAACAGTGACGTTTTTAGAAATTATGAGCTTTTAATTCAAATAACTTGACAATGTGAGATCGGTCTAACATATATGCGCGAGGTTACCTTCCGGGTTATTTTCCGAGTACATCCCTATACCAAAATATGGATTTCCTATTTTGGAGGGCAAAAGAAAGGGGTCTCCCCAAACCACAAAAGGATACATTCTCGTGGATCATTTGGTTCATCTGGAAGGCTAGGAATGACAAGTTCTTCAATGGCAAGAATGTATCAGCCGCGAGTACGCTCCAAGTAGCTCAGTTAGAGGAAGAAAGTTGGCGATGCGTGAACTTGGCTAGAGAAGAAGACGAAGGGGAGGAAGGAGATACTACCGAGAATAGAGATACCATCCGATTTGAGCACCCACATATCCCGATCTGCCAAGTGGACGCATCTTGGGCAAACCAAGGGCCCACTAGCGGCCTTGGATGGTGTCTCACTGACATATCAGGTCAAATATACACAGGCAAGCAGGGATGTCGAAGAAGTCTTTCAGCTTTACATACAGAGTTCGAGGTACTCCTCTGGGCGATGGAGTGCCTTATTCGGAAACGTGTACCTAGGGGCCGATTTGAGACGGATTGCTCTAATCTTTTGACGATGATCGACGATCCGATAGATTGTCCAGCTTTCTAGTCTGAGCTAGATCACCTCGCAGAACTTAGAGAACATTTTATTTCCTTTCAACTAGTTTATATTTCTCGCTCTTGTAATGACTGTGCTGATGCCCTTGCAAAAGCGGCATGAACACGTAACCATATTTTTTCCCATGTAGATCTCGATGAATCGGTAGATAGTACCCGATTTCGGGATGCTTCTACCGACCAAATGTGATCTAATATATGGAGTCTGTTGACAAAAAAAATAAAAATATGCGCGAGGTTAAGACAAGAACTATCCATCATCTTGGAAAATAATACTACCGCAAAACGAGAATTATGAGATCAGTCAACCTATAAAGTTCTAACAAAATTCTTGAGATTTTTCAAACTTAATTAGCAGTGAAGTAGTTTAAGTTTTTTTTTTATATTACGTTAGATTGTATCGCATTAGCTGCGATAGATTTTAACAAAAATGATTGTCTATATGATAATATAGCAATGTGATGCGTGCCAAGCTGATTATTTGTTCAAAGTTTTTATTTTTTCTAACTTCAGAAATTGTTCTTCGAGTTATGATTTTTAGGCTTTGTTTAATGGAGAGCTTTGGGATTGGTGTCTAAACTTTTTTTTTATTAAATTTAATTTAATTAAAATAATTTTTAGACACTATGGGGTCTAAAGTCCAAAAAAGTGTCTTCATAGTGTCTAAAAATTATTTTAATTAAATTAAATTTAATAAAAAAAAAGTTTAGACACCCACCCTAAATTTTTCCATTGAACATGCCCTAATGAACAGAGAATTCTCAATAAATGAAGCGGACCCACTTAAATAGAAGGGAGAAACCAAGTTTATGTGTGTTTATTTTTATTTTCTTGGGTCAAATTTGTGTGTATGTATATAGGGCAGACAAAACCAAATATCAATATCTTCCGAATATGGTGTTATTAGGCATACAAAAACTATAAAGTCTAAATTTTAAAGGGGTCCAAAATAAGCCTTTTGGAAAAAGACCTTCTTGTTTGATATAGGAAAGAGACATTTTTTTCTTTTGTGTTCTCGTCATGGGATCAAAGATCGTTAACAAAAGAAAAAAAAAACAATTATATAGGGTCAAAGTTCAATTACGAATGCAATGCAAATTTCTCAGGTACTTTTGATACATTTTGTGATGAAGTTTTATTTTATTTAATAGAAAATTAATCAACATGTGTTAAAGAAAAATGTCAAAAAATAAATAAATTAGTAAATAATAAAAATAGAACTCCAGACTAGAAATTTATTTGCAAGAATTTACTACAAAAAAAATTATCATTGATGATGCTTATTTTCATTTGAGTTGTCTTGCATAGAAACATGTTTCACCTTTTCTAGGCATAGATGTTTAGTTTCTTACAGTTGATACATTAACATATTTCTGACACTGAACTTGCGCTAACATCGGATCAGCTCAAGGGCGAAGCATCAAACTATTTGTCAATAGATAACTAGCTAGGAGAGAACCGGTAGTAATTACTGTTTCATATCCATCATCAATCTTTTACTGTAATGTAGTTTGTTTCCCTACAAAAAACAAGCCAAATAACATCATTTATTTTATTTGTTTGTATCAGTTAAAACTGATGTATATGAGTTTTGCATCGTTTGATAAAGTGATTCTGAATATGGTGATTCAAATATTTTAAATCAATTTTAGGAAGCGATGTAAATATTTCCATCGGTTATGGTTATTGATGTTAATATATGTATTGGTTGCAAAACTGATATAAATTTTTGCATCAATCATTTTAAATGATACTAATATTTATTTCGATTAGAACAAATGATGTTAAATTATTTTTTTATTTTTTTCGTTTTTTGATATAGTAATCAGATTTACATGAAAAAACATTATTATTGTATATTTAAAATCATTTTAAAAATCATCAAAAAATGATTTTTAAGAAAAAATGATCAACCCAAATTTAGTAGGAAGATCCTAACAGTTTAATAAATCAACCGTAAAGTTTATAATTAATATTAGTTTTGGACTTAAGCATATGCAAGTAGTGTTAACTATTTATAAAATATATTTTTTTCATACCCATGCTAAGTTGTCGATGTGGGACAATGTTAAAACACATTTTTTATGCAAAACAAATAGAAAAACGAAAATTGAATAATAGTTAGTATCATTTCTTAATTGATGTAAATTTTGTATTATTTTTTAAGTGATACTAATATAGATTAGTAAATATATCAATTATTTAACTGATGTAAATTCATATTTATGTGTTAGTTTTTTCAAGTGATTTAAAATACATTACATTTGAATCAAATTTATCAAATTGATGTTAAATAAGAAAATAGCAACATCAATTAGTAACGATTGATGTTAAATTAGATATTTTATATCATTTCTTAATAAGTAATGTAAAATAACATCACTTAATTTTGTGATACAATATAAATGATGTAATCTATCATTTTTTTTGTAGTGTTTCTATTTAAAATTAGTTTATGATCGTTATTAACGATGATTTGGTTTTCATTGGGAACAAATCTTGCTGCCGAACTTGTGTGCAAACATATAGTAGCAACATGTACTCTCTCTGTTTGTTTATAAGTGACGTTTAAGGGTATTTCACACCAATTAAAAAATCATTTACTTTTTATTGTTTTAAGAATAAACTATTAATTATCATCTACCTAAACACAATTGAACTAATTAGAAAAAAATATGCGTAATTTAAAATGTCAAATATAATAATAAATTTTTTTTGCATAGGATAGTGAAAACATCACTTAATTTGAAAGAAGATAATATTCCTTAAAATATCATTTAAAAATAAACAGAGCAATATACATCTTTACATTGGCTTTTGAATAAGTATCTAGATACTATGAGATATGATGATACATAAGAGGTAAAGTAGTACTGGAAATAATAATAGGTAATGAAAAAGGTTGGCAAAATTAAATACTAGACGTCTGGAACTAGCAAAACCACAATGTTATAATCTTTTTTGTTGACAGCAAAATCACTTCTGACTTTGGTTAATCAAAAAATGTTTCTTACATCCGCAATAAACCAAAATATACATAAATGCTAACAAAAGAGAACAAAGTAGTCATGGTCAGAAAATCTGGTTGAGTAGAAAATTATACTGTGTATATACTTTAAGGTGGTTTTTTTTTTTTTTTTGTGATCGAAATTAGTTGCATAATGCATTCATTAAACCGGGTTTGTTAACCGGTGACCGGTACAAAGTTGCTTTTGCTAAACATTAGCTTCAGAGTTTTGGGATCTTTGAACATACTCAAATATCGAATTTTTTTTATCAGAGGAAAGAGAGAAGATATCTGTTAAGATTTCATAGATCTCTTTTTCATGAGTCTTTGATTTTAAGGTGGTTTAATGTAGGTGTTTATTGTGTTGTTCCAGAGTACAGCACAATTACATTGAAGTTAGAGAATAATTGCAGTTAATTTAATATTGTGGTAGTTTTCATTCGGTCCCTACTCAAATTATATGTACATTAGTATATATGTATCACTAGTTCGAGTATCTTCTTTAGAGAGACAGAAAATTGACAGATGGAGAAAAAGAAGAGACACCTCGAGAATTAGGAGGATCTTAACATGTTTTGCTTTAGAGTACCACGTGGTCAACGAAACACGCAAATGGTTGTCATTTGGACCCAGTAATAATCTCTTATGGGTTTAGTTTTGAGGAAAATGTATAAACATCAAGAATTTGAGAAAAATAAGGATAATCTACTTCAAAATTACTCATCCTAGCTAATCCAGTGTAATAGAAAAACGTGATATATGTTTATGCTAAAAAATGGTATAGCTTTACCTCAAAACCTAGTTTTTTATGTGTTGCCGTATCCGTTACAATTACTGTATCTGGATTCAAATCTAGTAATGTATGCGTTGTAGGAAGAAAAAAACTATATTCTTAATTAACTATAGTTTTCAAAGTATTTTCAATCATGAGAGATAAGATGATAAGGTTGATGATTGTTGGTGAAGAATTAAGGAAAAGTTGAGATTTGTCGGTTTTTAAGAAAGAAATTGATGAATTGCTATTCTAAAAATTCGTTGACCAAAATCTTAAAATAACCGACACGGCTTTGTGATGAAGATCTATAACAAGTACCCAGAACACCATCAGGTGTCAAGTACGCGGTTTAGCGAACACGGTCAAGGACAGATTATTGAGGTAAGTTCTACGAAGAGTATCCAATTATTAAGAAAAAAGTTTAAAGAGGAAGAAAGGAGAGTCTATACGTATGTTGGAAATTAGTGGAACACAGTACAAAAATACATCTTTCATGATTTAGTTTGTTTCAATAACATCTCAATCATTTTCATTAGAAACTAATTTTTGTAGTTTTAAGACAAATTAATCTCATTGAGAGAGAAGCATGTACATGACGAGGGAGAAAGAAAAGAAAAAAGAGAAAGAGAGATGGCTATTGAGTTTAGGATATTAATTAGGGCTAGGATTCACGATTATAAATTTATGATTCTCGACGATTCTTAAGATTATAATGTTGAGGTTATAATTTAGATTTCACGATGTAAGAATAAGATGTAAAAAAAAAAAATTCTAAATTTAAAATAAAGAAACCCTTGGCATGACATATCTTATTTTGAGCCTTATATGTTGCTACTAAAAAAAATTGGATTAAAGTCAAATAAATAATTATTTTGAAATAAAATAATTTGAAAGTAAGTTACTTCATTTTATGGTTAAACTTAAAACTTCTAACGCTTATATTTTCTTGATGTATAGACATACTCCCTCCGTTTTCTTTTGATTGATTTTCTAGGAAAAAAAAATATTTTTTAAAAATTGATTTTTTCACTTTTTCAATTTTTCAATGCATTTTTAATAAAAATTTAATGTTGAATTGTAGATTTCAAGACATATTTATTGATTTTATTAGATTACTATTGGTTTAAAGTTATGGAAAATTGTTTTTGCAAAAAGTAAGACATTTATAATTAACCATTAATGTGTTTTTCTAATATTTGTGAAAACTCTACAAAATCAAACAAATAAAAACAGAGGGAGTATATTTTAAAAAAAAAATAGGGATTGACAATGTATGTGTAATCGTTTGATTGCTACTATTTATTTTAAGATTGTTGATAAATGAGTTTGACCAGTCTTAAAAAAGAGTGTGACCAGTCTAGAGAATTCATTCATTTAATTTTCCGTTAAAAATCATTAAATATGATTAGACCTTTCATTGTATTAGATCATTCTTCTATTACCTTTATGACCCATCACACATACAAATATAATCATAAAAAGTAAAAATGATGAAAAGTTGGAAACCATACGTTTCTGTAAGGGACAGACAAAGCATACAAAAGAAAACATGATTCTGACTCAAAAGGTGCATCAGACATCACTCAGTCAAAAACCACCATCCCCATTTATTGCGATCTTCTAGTTTACTTTTATTTTACTCCCAAGTTTATGCAAACAAAGCATATCTCAATATGACGACAAAAAAAAAAGCGTATCTCAACAATTATTAACATAGGAAAAAATAAATATTCAAAGGAAATTGAAGATATTGAGTGTCTGACTATCACAGCTTCAGTCCTTCCTGCTTGTTTCTCACATGCGATTGCCTGGCTCATGATATAACCACACAGTATCTTTGATCAGTAGCTTCCAAACGGCTTGTTTTTTAGACAAACCGTTCTGAATTTAATTGGTAGATATTAGTTATCCCGGAAAATTGCAATTAATCCGAAATCCACTCGGTAGTGTAACTTAAAGTTATTTAAGAAAACAAAAATGGATATGAAGTTGTTTTATAAAGTATTTAGAGATTAGGGCTGTTTGAGTAGAAATAACAATTTAAACTTAAATGTGGATAATCATTAAGCCAAAATTAAGCAAAAGATTAATTTTCGTTCCTCAATGAACATTTTGAGAAAAAGAAGTAGCACTAGTGAAGGTAATGGGTTCGTGCGAACAAACTCGATCTCCTCAACTAAGTAGGGTTTTAGATATGAGGGGCAAAGTATCAAAAAAAGCTAAGAAGAATCGAGAGTGTTTCCAAGAGATGTGTATTATTCAAGAGAGTTGCAGATCCCTTTTAGGGCAAAATGAGTTACATATTTATATTTAGACTATCCTGGAGAATAAACCCTAGAAATGTCTGGAAAATATCATAACTGAGAAGATTTAGACAATATTCTCATATATTTCCTACTTATTCTCCAAGTAATCCTCGGTCGGTGACCCTAACGAAATAGAGGCTTTCGGTCTCCATAATGGGCTTGCTATCCTGTTCTGAGGCCCAACTCGTCATCTTTTGTCGGACACCCGGGTCGGGTCAATCATAAGTCGGGTCTGAAAGCGTAATTTTGATTGAGTTTTATAATGAAGAGACGGAAGATGAAGACTAAAGATATATAAGTTATGAGGTATGTTGTGTGTAACTCAGGAAGTACCTCAGGAAGCGATTGTGAAGCAATCGACGTGAAAAAGATGGCTGAGCTTGACCAATGAATGGTGGTAGCTGAGCTGGACGACCTAGGGAAATCTAGAAGGGTGGAGGATCAGCTTGTAGGCGATTTACATCACGAAGATTCATGATTATCTCTAGGAGAAAAATAAGGAGAGGATAATCTTGAAAAAAAAATATGAGTTTATCCTTAACTTGATTTGTGTTCATCTCTACGTGTATAAATAGAGAAGCACGAGCAATGTATTTGCTCAGACCAAAGAGCCACAAAATCCTAGGAGATGTGGACTTGAGGAGAGACTACCTCAGAGTCTACCTCACAGTCTGCCTCAGGATTCGATTGGTTAGAAAAGTTCATCTAGAAAACAATGGTGGGCATTGTTGTGCTTGATACCATAAGCAATTGTAGTTGCAATCTTGTTATAGTGGATTTGTTATGGACTTGGTCCCGAAGAGTAGGAAACGAACCCCGTTAACAAACTTTGTGTCTCTTTACTTTTGCACATTCAATCTTTAGATTTTTCTCTTCTTTCAAATATGGATATAGCCCCAAATATGCATTTTCAGGGTCTGGTAGAGGGTGCCAAACCCGGTACCACCAACTAACATAAATGTATCATCAAATAGTAAAAAACTATTAACTTTGTTATATTGTTAATCGGATTTTGTAATGACTAAAGCGGATAAGATAAGATCAGGGAAGACTGGTAGCATTTGCCTAGCGTTCAAGGGATTTGAGGATGATGAGGGAAACATATTGAACACATATTTTATGATCTTACTGTGAGATAAAACTTATTGGAGATTGAAATATGTGTTAATGGATATGCTCACATGATTAGATTAGGGATATTGAGAAGATCAAGTCAGGGAGGTTAGAGGTACAAATAGTGTGGCTTAAAAAGTGAGTGTCCTAACACTACAAGAAAACAGGCTTATTCCCGACGGTATTCCAACGGAATGCTGACACAGAGGGTTTCTGTCGAAATTCCGTCACATTTTCAGACGGTATACCAACGGAAATCCACTCTCTCAGTTTTCCGTTGGAATACCGTCGGCAATAACCGATGGAAGACAGACGGATACGAGATGTCGTTACATTCCGACGGTATATCGACGGAATTCGGACTTTTCGATGTCGGCAAAGTTTGATTGGTCAGCGTGTACGGGTAGACGGATTTCCGACGGTTTCCGATGTCGGCAAAGTTTGAGTGGTTCCCATATCGTCTACGGTGGATGATGGGATTGGTGGGGTGTTATGTCAGAGGTATTGACTGAATTCCGACGGATTTTCGACGGAAATCCGTTCTACATAAGTTTGCAGAATTCGTCATTCCATCATAACAAAATTTCGAGTACCAAACAAAATTATAAAGATGAGTTCATATTTTCGGTCATGGATGGACGAGCCAATGATGGAAGAGGGTTCGAACTTATTAACGACCGAATACGCTCAAGGTATTTACGAGTTCATGCAATTACCTAGAAATCAAGAGGCGGCCAACAAAGGTCAGAATATCAAATGTCCTTGTTCTAATCGCTGTAATAGAATTAGTGTTGCGGTTTCGACTGTTTGGAACTACTTATATAGATATGGATTTAGGGCGGATATAAGGTTTGGTATTTACATGGAGAAAGGAATTATGAATATGGTAGTACCAGTAGCAATAAACCTTATTTTTCGTCTAGCGTAGGAGAACCTACAGCGGAAGTAGATGTTGGGGTAAGTACGGTTGCGATGGTTAACGATGCATTTAGAGAGAATTTACAGTCAGGTGGGTATCATGAAGGTGATAGGGTTAAAGAACCTAATTTAGAATCTCGAAGGTTTTTCGATATGTTAGACGCATCAAAGCAACCACTATACAGCGGTTGTAGGGATGGTCATTCACCGCTATCTTCTGCTAGTAGGATAATGAACCTGAAGACTGATTATAATTTGTCCGAAAAATGTGTTGATGCATTCGCCGAGTTCGTGAAAGATGTTTTGCCAGAAGATAATCTGGCCCCAGGATCATACTACGAGATCCAAAAACTTGTCGCCGGTCTTGGTTTGCCCTACCAGGTTATAGACGTGTGCATCGACAACTGTATGATATACTAGAGAGAAGACGAGAACCGGAACAAATGTAAATTTTGCCAGAAACCCCGGTTCCAGGTCACAAGTGGCAGGGTGAAGATTCCATTCAAACAGATGTGGTATTTACCCATAACAGAGAGGTTGAAGAGGCTGTACGAATCAAAGCGCACAGCTAAGGCTATGAGATGGCATGCAGAGCATAGTCAAGATGGAGATATCACGCATCCTTCTGACGCAGAAGCGTGGAAACACTTCCAATCCGTACATCCAGATTTTGCATATGAACGACGGAATGTATACATAGGCTTATGAACTGATGGTTTCAACCCGTTTGGCAAACATGGAAGAAAATATTCATTGTGACCGGTCATCGTAACACCTTACAATTTGCCTCCATCTATGTGCATGCGGCGAGAGTTCCTGTTTTTCTCAATTCTAGTTCCCGGGCCAGATCATCCAAGATGGTCGCTCGATATATTCCTCTAACCATTGATCTGTGAGTTGCAGATGTTGTGGGAGCATGGTGTTGAGGCTTATGATGTTTCAGTCTAGCAGAATTTCAACATGCGTGCGGTTCTTATGTGGACCATAAGCGATTTTCCAGCGTATGGTATGTTATCTGGATGGACAACGCATGGAAGATTGGCTTGTCCTTATTGCCAAGACAATAATACAGCATTCCAACTGCAGCACGGAAGGAAGACTTCATGGTTTGATTGTCACAGGTGTTTTTTACCGGCAGATCATCCATATTGTCGGTCTAAAAGACATTTCAAGAATAATCTACAAGTGTTATATGGTCCACCTCCGGAGATAGATGGTCGCAGCATATTGGAACAATTACGTGATTTTGGTGCCGAGCGAACTCCTGAATGTGGGGGTAATGACCATCACCGCGTCGACGGTTGTGGGGAATATCACAATTGGCATAAGAGAAGTATTTTCTGGGATTTGCCTTACTGGAAAGACCATCTATTGCGGCATAATCTAGATGTCATGCATGTTGAAAAGAATTTCTTTGACAACATCATGAACATCATATTAAACGTCCCAGGAAAAACCAAAGACAACTGGAAGTCTAGATTCGACTTGCCATTGATTTGTTCGAGGCCATCTCTTCATATTTCAAACGATAGATTGCCGATGCCTGCTTACCGGTTAGACGCTGGGCAGAAAGAATTATTTTTTGAATGGTTCAAAAAATTTGTCAAATTTCCAGACGGCTACGCATCTAATTTACGTAATTGCGTGGATTCGACGGAAGGCAAGTTTATAGGAATGAAGAGTCATGATTGTCATGTCGTGATGCCGCGTCTTCTTCCATTTGTATTTGCATATCTTCTTCCAGAACCTATCCACCAAGCAATTGGAGGTATATTTCTTACTCCCATTAGTTTCTTACTACCATAATATTACTATATATATATGTACTAACTTGTTTAATTTTTGTTTATAGGACTTGGTGCATTCTTCCGAGATATATGTTCAAGAACGCTTACCGTCCACGGGATACGTAACTTGGAGGCCAATATCCTGGTTCTCCTTTGTAATCTTGAGAAGATATTTCCACCGTCTTTTTTTGACGTTATGGAACACCTTCCTATTCACCTCCCACAAAAAGCAGCCTTAGGAGGCCCTGTTCAATACCGATGGATGTATCCGTTCGAGCGTTACATGTTCCACCTGAAGAAAAAGGTTAAAAATTTGAGCAAGGTTGAGGGATCTATTGTCGCACAAAGCCTAAACGAGGAAGTCTCACACTTTTCTGAATATTACTTTTCATCGGCAGTTCGCACTAAGGCGAGACGTCCTGCCCGACATGATGATAGAGGTGAGAAAGCAGTCTATGCCGTGGTTATTCCTGATTTGTTTGCCCAAGTTGGTCGAGCAAGTGGAAAAGGAAAGAAACGCAAACTATCAGCCCAAGAGGTCACACATTTGCATACGTATATCCTCAGAAACTGTGACGAAATTTTGGAGTACGAAAGGTATATCAGTTATTATATTAAATTTATGGAATTATTTGCCTTTATCTACTAACGACTGTTATAATACAGGATCTACATGTCTTTCGCACGTGATTACCATTATGATAAGACAGATGCCGAACTTGCTGTCTTGAAAGATGAAGAATTTGAGGGGTGGTTGAAATGTTATGTAAGTGTAATATAATTAATTACCCATATTTTTCCAGGTTTTCACGTTCATATGTTACTTATTTCTTACTTCTATCATTTTTAGGTTTCCGATAGTATAGCAAGTGGTCAATCACTCCCAACATGGTTGGTGGAGTTTGTTCATGGTTTACGCAGCACCGCGACTTCATATCCCAAGTTTTGCACTAGGAGATATGCGTTTAGGATCCGTGAGGAAGGACGTCAACGGTCAACTTCGGACTATGGTATTTCGGCGCAATCAGGTGAAACCATGTACTATGGGATTTTAAAAGAAATCTTGGGAATCCACTATCCAGGAATGTTGAACTTGAGGTGCATTGTGTTTATGTGCGATTGGTATGACCCAACCGATGGTCGAGGGGTTCGAGTTGACCCTCATGGTGTTATTTCGATAAATTCAAGCCGAAAACTACAGTATTACGATCCATTTATCCTTGCGTCTTAAGCAGACCAGGTATGAATACAATAATATGTTTACCTACGTACTCATACTTAAGGTTTGTTGTTCATGTATATTAACAATATCCACTCTTTATTAATAGGTTTGCTACATTCCATATCCTCGAGTTGCCTATCGTACAGATCCTTGGATCACAGTAACTCCAATTAACCCGAGAGAAAAAATATATGGAGTTCCAGAATAAGATGCTCTACAACCATCGAGAAGTATACCAATGTCACCTGTTGAGGAGATGGATAACATTGACCTTGTCATTGATGTCACACATATCGGGGATGATTTAGTGCATTCAGACGAAGAGGAAACACGTGACGAATTTGACGACGATTCAGACTCCATCCCTAGTGAAAGTGGACCAGAAGATTCAGATTAATAATTTATGAATAAATGTGTACTTATGAATGTTGTGTGATTCAGACTTCATCCCTAGTGAAAGTAGATCATGAGATTCAGGAGAATCAGACTTCATCCCTTGTATATCATATTATTTAATAGTATATATATAGTCATGTTCGATGACTAATTGACGAAAAATATTGGTATTGCAACTCCAATAAAACATAACATTTAATGAAACATAAAATTTAAAACACATTCTTAAACAGGTACATTAGAGACTTGCAAATATTTAACACACAGCGGTTATGGTACAAGTACATAATAAACTCCTCATTTTACAATCATCTCTCGGTTTCCACTCCGAACTTACCATTTGTTAGAACCATTTATTGACGTTCTTTTCCTTTTTTTTCTTTTGTGGAGAATCTACAAATCTGTCGTACAATTCGCTTTTGATTGCATCAACATCTAGATTTATGTTTGACTTGGCTGGGCTTTGGGCGAATTCGAAATCATAGTAATGCTCCTTTGGTGGAGAATCTATAAATCCGTCGTACAATTCACTTTTGATTGCATCAACATCAAAATTTAAGTTTGGCTTTTCTTGCTTTGGGCGAATTCATAACCATAGTACTGATCCTTACATACGTTTGAAGTACTTCCACCGTCAGTATCTGACTTTTCCATCCATTGACATGGTTGTTCGGCTTCAATACACTACAAGAAAGATGGGAAAATACCAACTGATGAATTTCCAACGGATTACCAACGGTTTTGAAACGGAAAGAGAATTCATTGGAAATCCGTTGGAAATTTCCAACGACCGCATCCGTTGGAAAATTTGTTGGAAATTTCCAATGCATTTCCAACGGAATCAGTCCGTTGGAAAATTTTCCAACGGATTTTCGTTGGAATGTCGTTAGAAACTTTAAAATAAAATTTAAAATAATTAAAAATATGTTTCCAACGGATTTTCATTGGAAAATGAAACCGTTGTTGATTTCCAACGAATTTTCGTTAGAAACTAGTTGGAAAATGAAACCGTTGTTGATTTCCAACGAATTTTCGTTGGAATCGATCTTGTATATATATAACTAAACCTATTAGTTTCCACTCCTTTACACTTTGCACTATACTTTTTAAAACTTGGCTCTCAACAATATTTTCGTAAAATAGATTTTTGGATGTCGTCGATGAATAATATTGTGATTGATCGGGCATGGACGTACAATAAATGGGATCCTGTCAGTAAGACAAACACCAGGGAATTCTACCAGGGGCTAAGAGATTTCATATCATTTGCTTCCAATCAACCGCTCCCACAAGAAACTGGTATGATGTGCTGTCCTTGTGTCAATTGCAAGAATGATGAAATTTTAGAGGTTCGTGTAGTAGGGAAGCATTTATATAAAAATGGATTTATGGAGTGTTACTACTATTGGTTGTCTCATGGGGAAAGTTTAGGTGGCGGTAGTAGTAGTGGAACCGTAGAACTGGTCGGACGGCGTAGACGTAGGAGAAAGGCGGGTGTTCAGTATGTATCCGGATCAGATATACAGTCCAATGTGGTCTCGGAAACAATGGAGACAGAGGCCATAGGGACGATAGAAATGGTGAATGAAGTGTTTCGGGAAGCCGGAATAGATAACAGGGACACAAATATAAGTGAGGATCAACCAACTGGTGAAGCAAGAAGGTTTTTTTAAACGTTAGACACAGCGAATCGTCCTATATATGAAGGTTGTAAAGAAGGTCATTCTGCTCTATCAGCTGCAACTAGGATGATGGCCATAAAGACTGATAACAATTTGAGCGAGTATTGTGTGGATCAAATACTTGAATTTGTAAAAGATTACTTACCGGAGGGTAACTTGGCACCGGAGACATATGACGAGGTCGAAAGGTTGGTTGGTGGGATGGGTCTGGCCTCTGAAGTGATAGACGTGTGTAGGGACAACTGCATGATCTACTGGGATACAGATAGGAATAGGTCGAGTTGTAAAATTTGTCATAAGGAAAGGTATCAGGCTACTGGAGGGAAAGCCAAAGTGCCGTTCAAGCGTATGTGGTATTTACCAATAGTGCCTAGGCTAAAGAGATTATACCAAGCTGAAGTTACGGCGGAAGCGATGAGATGGCATGTAGAGCACAACCCGGAAGGGAAAATTAGCCATCCATCGGATGTAAAAGCGTGGAAGCACTTCAACGCGCTACATTCGAGTTTCGCCCGTGAGAGTCTAAACGTCTATTTGGGATTATGTACAGATGGGTTCAATCCATTTTGGAAGACGGGAAGAAAGTACTCGTTGTGGCCAGTTATTGTGACGCCTTACAACTTGCCACCGTCATTGTGTATGAAGCGAGAATATCTTTATCTTTCTGTTATCATTCGTGGACCTGATCATCCAAAGCGATCCCTAGATATTTTTCTACAACCGCTGGTTCAAGTGTTACAACTTCTATGGTCTGAAGGTGTGGAAGCGTTCGATGTGTCTAGGTCACAGAATTTTCAAATGAGAGCGGTGTTGTTGTGGACTATTAGCGATTTTCCAGCATATGGGATGTTGTCCGGGTGGACAACACACGTAAAGTTGGCGTGTCCATATTGTGGGGACAAAACCAATTCTTTTCAGCTCCAACATGGCCCGAAAACTTGTTGGTTTGATTGTCATAAAAGGTTTCTTCACATGCGACATCCTTACCGTAAAAACAGAAGGTTGTTCAGGAAAAAAAGAGCAGTACAAGAGGCACCACCGCCAGAGTTAAGTGGGGAAGCCCTCCTTCACCAGTTAAACCAGCATCGGGTAGAACGTACGGCAGATTGTGGAGGAAACAACCACAAGAAAGCAACCGGTTACGGTGACAAACATCATTGGCATAAGAAGAGCATCTTCTGGGATCTCCCTTACTGGAAGGATCATTTGCTACGACATAATGTAGATGTTATGCATGTCGAAAAAAAATTCTTTGACAACATCATCAACACCGTGCTCAATGTTCAAGGGAAGACAAAGGATAACTTAAAGAGTCGGTTAGATCTCCCAGAATTGTGTTGTCGGGAAAGTCTTCATGTTCAAGATGGTGTTGGTCCAATACCCTCATTCAGACTAGATGGCGATAGAAAGGCGGAATTCTTTGAATGGTTAAGGTTTTGTGTGAAGTACCCAGATGGATATGCATCAAACATTTCGAACTCCGTGGACTCTCACGCCGGACGATTGGCTGGGATGAAGAGTCATGACTATCATGTGTTTATGGAGCGACTACTGCCTATGGCTTTTACACATCTTTTACAAAAAGATGTCCATGAGGCAATAGCCGGTGTTGGTGCATTTTTCCGTGATCTTTGTAGTAGAACACATACTGAAGCATGTGTCAATCATTTGAAAGAAATAATACCAATCATTCTTTGCAACATGGAGAAGATTTTCCCTCCGTAGTTCTTTGATGTTATGTAACATTTACCAATACATCTACCTCGTGAGCTCGAGCTTGGAGGCCCAGTTCAGTATCGATGGATGTACCCATTCGAACGCTACATGTTTCACCTTAAGAAAAAGTTCAAGAACCCCAGCAGGGTCGAGGGATCAATAGCGGCACAACAGGTCAGAGAGGAGACCACCGCATTTTTGGCGCACTACTTCCCGAGGACAGTTAAAACTAAGGCAACAAAACCTGGCCGTTACGATGATGGGGGGGAGAAGCCAGTATATCCGAGTGCAGTACCTGATATGTTTGAACAAATAGGGCGCCTTAGCGGTAAAAGAGGTGACAGATTCTTAGACACGAGGGAGCACACACACATTCATAAGTATATCATTGCGAATTGTGAGGAGCTCGGTCCATTCGTAAGGTAATTCAATTATTTTTTTGGACGGATACTTAAACATTTTCCATAATTCTCCTTTTATTAAAGTCAAAGATGTATACTTGTATATTGTAGCATGTTCTGTGATGGTATGAGGAACTTACGACCACATATAAATGACGAGGAGTTGGAAGCATTGAAAGAAGACAAATTTAGTCTGTGGTTAAAGGAACATGTAAGTGTAGCGAGAAATTGTTGAATAAAACGATAAATTTAGTAACATGTGTCTTAACTCTTTGAAAAATCATTGTTGACGCAGATATCTCATCGAATGAACTTGGGTGAAAGGTTCCCGACTTGGCTAGTTTAGTTAGCTAGAGGTCCAGGGATCCAGATTCCCACTTATCCACAATATTGTATCCGTAGATATGTGTTTCAGGTTCAGGGGCCGAGTCGGATGCAAGTCACTGTGAATAATGGCGTGTTGATACGCTCTGGTTCAACTGAATACTATGGTATTTTGAAGGAAATCATTGAGGTTGAATACCCTGGACTAGTCAATTTGCGTTGCGTAATGTTTCATTGCGATTGGTATAATCCCATTGACAATGTCGGTGTGAGGCATACCAAGTTCGGTGTTACAGAGGTGAATACATCGAAAAAGTTACCTGTATATGAGCCGCATCTGTACAGCTTCTCAAGTAGACCAAGTATGTTATATCCGATACCCGCGGGTTACACGAAAGAGGGATCCTTGGGTTACAGTTCAACAAATAAACCCGAGGGGAAGGGTTGTTGGGCTTACTGAGCAAGACCACCCCTTGCAACAACTAGCAGCCGCTGACCTATCTATGATTGACCAATCCCTTCAAGAACCCGTTTTAGCAGATGTAGATGGAGAGATCGATGAGGATTGGGTGTCCGAAGATGACGAGTTAAGTGACTATGAATTAGATGAAGACTCTGCACCGGAACCAAATTACTCCTCTGAGTCAAGTGAATGAGATATATATGTAATATTCAGATACTTTAATATTTTCAACTGTTGATTTTATTTCATATGTCTGCCTATATTTTAATGTCGGAAATTTATTTACTATGTCGAAACCGAAGGAAATTTAAAAACAACCGCACATGAAGGAAAATATTAATGAAATTTGGAAAAAAAACAAAAACAGATATATCTGTTGGAAATTTGTTGGAAATGAAAAAGATTCTTTCGGTTTTCCAACGGAAATCCGTTGGAAATTTTATTTTCCAACGGATATGAAGGAAAATATTTATGAAATTTAAAAACAAATGCACATGAAATAAAATATTAATGAAATTTCGAGAAAAAAAAAACAGATATTTCCTTTGGAAATCCGTTGGAAATTTTGCTTTTCCAACGGGTAGATTCCAACTGATTTTCCAACGGATACAATTCCCAAAGAATATCCGTTGCCAATACGTTGGAAAAATTGAAAACTATATATAGACCCAATTTTTTCCTCTCATTTGCACGATCTCTCCTCTCCTCTCATACCCACCGATTCTCTCCCCCTCTCCTCCGGCTTAAAACGATGTAAGGGACTTTTTTTTTTTTTTAATATTGTTGTTGTTTTACTTAGTGTTTACATTATTTAATAGTTTAGGAACGGAATTATACGCCTTAATTTTTTATGTTGGACATTACTATTAATTGAGTAAATGTTGATTTTAATATATGGATAATAATGAATACAACACAACCGAGTGGACTCATGACGATACCGCCCTACTTCGTGATCTGCTTTCCGACGACTTTGGCGGCAATGATCGGACGAATCCTTCTACGTCGACCAAAGAGTCGGGGACGTGTCTTTCTACGTTGACCCAATTTCCGTCTTCGTCCGAACCAACCGCCGCACAGGGACTCAGTGGCTTTGGATTTTCTTGTTACAACCCCGAGACTTATATCGACCTTTACGCTGTCCTCCATGCGCCGAGTCGGGAAAACTTGCCGAGACTCGATCCCGCGATCAAAACCAACCCGTACGCCGAAAAGATATGGTAATTAAAAAATTAATGAACTAGTAAATAATATGTTTATACTGGTACAATTTATTTATTTTGTTTACTAATTTGATGTTATTTATTTCAGGTTCGGATACTCGAACGAGTTAAAAAAAGTCCTTCGGAAAATCTTTTATGGGAATTGGCAAGGTGCATATCCGAGCTGGTCGAAAGTCCCACTTAAGATCAGGGACGAGTGGTTCAGCAAATTGGCGGTAAGTCAAAATTATTATTTATTTACTTTTCAATTATATATTTATTTAAAATTACGCATTTTTAATTTACTAATGGTTTTTTTTCTATTAGCAACGGTTCAACTGGACCACCGCTACGACGAACTGGCTCGGAAGGAATTCGAAGAATTTGGGACGAATAACCTTAAAGGCTACGTTAATTCATGGAAGGAAAAATGGTTAAAGGGCAAGCCGGAGCCGTTTCCTGAGTGGATGGGAGTTGGTATTCAACAGAAGTACATTGAGTTTTGGAATTCCGAGTCGTCCAAAATGAAGAGCGAGAGCTGCAAAAAAGCCAAGATGACCGATGTCGAAAATGGTAATGGCACCCATACACTTAGATCGAGTGGAATGAAGCGACTGGCCAATGAAATTGTAAGTATTTAATTACCAAACACAAGTTTCCGATTACAATTTAATTTCAATTATTTTCTAATTAATATTTATTATCTATTTCCTATATTTCAGCACATACAGACTGGAGCTGAGCCTGACATCGTCACTCTCCTGGAGACTTCCCGCACGTCCAAAAAAACGGGGAAACTAGTTTCCAAAAAAGCCGAGAAGATCATTACCGATGTTAGGGCAAAGGCAGAAGATTTAAAGTCCCAACGCGCTCAATCTCAACCCGAAGGGTCGGAACAATGCTCGAACGAGCTCACGCCCGCATACATCCAACAGCTGTACAATGAGGTATATATATATATATGTAAATATACAGTAATACCTTTCATTTAAAATTTTTATTTAATAACTCAAAATAAATATACTAACTCAATATTAATTACATACCATTGCAGACGGTTCCCGTGAAGAAGGGATATCGGTTCGGATATGGCTCATACGGCGACGACCACGACGCAACCTCCAGGCGGACAATGCCAATGTCTCCACCAGTTGGTTATGTACCGATTCAACAATTTGAGAGTACCCAACAGGAGCTCCGGCTAACTCAGGAACAATACCGCACCACTCAGCAACAATATCGCACCACTCAGCAACAATTGGTCAACCTATCTTCGCAATTCGACTGGCTTCGTGGGGTCGTTACCGAGAAGTTGAATATCGAGGTTCCCCCCTTCCCACCGACGTCAAACTCAGGAGGCAGCGGTACATTGGACGGATCTCAAGGCACTTGAATGATATTTTCTTCTTTCGGTTTTTTTTTTCCAAGAACCTTTGATCCCGGATTCGGATTTTAAGAACAAAATTTGTATTTTTATTGTACTTCACTTTTAATATTCTATTTAGACGTTTAAATTATCATATTTCCGAATAATTTTGGTTTTGGGAACCAAATTGTTTTTTAAAAAAAAACCGGGAATTTAATTTATTTGGTACTAATATTAATAATACTAAAAATGGAAATTTCCAACTGAAATCCGTTGCTAACTCGTTGGAAAATACTAACTAAATCCGTTGGTAACTCGTTGGAAAATACCAAGTAAAATCCGTTGGAAATTTGCAACAAAATTACGTTGGGAACTCGTTGGAAAATACCAACTAAAATCCGTTGGAAATTTGCAACGAATATACGTTGGAAATCCGATGGAAATTTCCAACGGATTTCCAACGGATCATATTTCCAACGCCTAGATCCCAACAATTAATTTTCCAACGGAATTTCGTTGAAAATACCTCTTTTCCAACGATTTTCCAACTGATTTAGCCGTTGGTATTTTCCTTTTTTTCTTGTAGTGATAACCCGGTTATGATCAGGACATTGTGGCTGCCTCTTGTAAATATGGTGGATGTTTGGCGAGCACGTATCAAATTCCCACGAGTAAGTGGGAATCTCTTCAGTGAATTCGTCGCAAGGACCAGGGGTTTCCCACGAGTATTTTGGAATATAAAAAAAATTACCCTCAGATGTTGTTTTTGCGTCGTCATTAGGAGAGTTAGAAGACATTTTTTTGTGTTATAGAGAGGTGTAGAAGATATACACTCCATCAGGGGTATTTATAGTAGAAGTTTTATGTATAAACCGTCGGTATTCCGTCTGTAATCCGTCTGTATTACCCACGGAATTCAGACTACACAATGTCGGCAAAATTTGATTGGTCAGCTGTACTGATGGATTTTCGACGGAGCTATGTCCTCGGAATTGTGTGGTTAATAAATCGTCTGCAGTGGCCGAAGGGATAGGTGGGGTGTTATGTCAGAGTGTTTTGACGGTTTTCCGACGAAAATTTGACGGATATCCGTTGTACATATATGTTTGCACATTTTCTCATTCCTTGAAAACAAAATTTGAACACAAAATCATAACACAAAAATATTCAATTGCGTAATGGCTAACAAAGATCTATGAAATTACTATATGCAAAACCGAGCCCCTGGTCTAAACACTCCAAACACAACTCTTCTTCCTTCAAGCCCTCCTTATGATAACTTAAATGTCATAGATGCTCAACCAACAATTTCATTTCACCCAATGCAACGATCCCTAAACCAAACGCCCGAAATACCGGTACCTGGCCAAGTCGTAAGGCGAGGAATTTTTCGCATGAGGGCTCATGATGCAAGGGTGGTGCGAGGTGAAAGTTCTCAAACTCGCCCAACACAAGATTTTATTTATGAGGTCATTAACGAGGCACCACAAGCTGACCAGGATTTTAGTAGCCCTGAGTGGACTTCTACTATCGATTACATAATCCGTGAAGGTATATATATATATATATATATATATATAATTACCGTTTTTACTTTTACAATATATTGTTATATAATGATTGTAGCTGACAAATACAAAATCTATCATTCATAAATGTAGGTTCTTATCGCAATAGGACCACACCATTCTGGACCCAGGTTGCAGAAATTCAATCCCCGCGTTCACAATTTTTGAAAATAAAAAAGGTTTATGTTTCCGTCCAATTTTATTAACATTTAGAGAAACAATTTATCTGACAAGTATATTCTATTTAATTATCAGATTGTGGCTATGCTCTCTAGTTTGACCCCCAATGACCAGGGAGATCTGCTTGTAACCTTAAAAGATCCGTCGGGAATAATCGAGGAAACCATGCACCATAACATCTTCAAGAATGATGAGTACAGACTCACGACTGCTGTAGGTGCGGTGGTCATCCTGAAGAATGTTACCGTTTGCCGTTTTGATAGGAACCCAAAGTACCTAAACATCACAGAACGGAACATTGTTAAGGAAGATACACCATACGTTTATAAATATTTTTGGGAATGGTTGACTAAATACAGTTTTTAAACAGATAATCGGTGCTAATAAGATGATTGTTGAATACCAGCCAACGGAAGTATGCACCATCGAGGAGGAAGATGAAGGAACTACTGGGTATGAATATGAAACAGTTCCAGACTCCGATGAAGAATAAATATCTAACTCGTCCATGATTAAGAATTATTTTATGGTTACGGCTTTATGTTGCTTTTATGTTAAATAATTTCCTACTATCTATTGTACGAGTTTATCCGCATAATGTTGGTACGTGTAATATTTACTATTTTGGTATTTAAATTTATATTGCAATATAAATTGTATGTGTAATGTAATATCTATTGTACGAGTTTATCTGCATAATGTTCCGACGGAATTTTATTTCACGTATTTGCAACCGCCGGAAATATTAAATATATGTAATAAAAATAAAAACCCGTCGGAACACCGTCAGAAATTAAGACGGTGTTCCGACGGTATTTGATTTTTATTACAAAATTTATTATGTAAACATATTAAAATTAAAAACCGTCGGAATGCCCTCTTAATTTCAGACGGTATTCCGATGGTAGTTTTATTTTATAACCAAATATATTAAATATATGTAATATAGAACGTAATGGCGGATCTAGTAAATTAATTTTAAAGGAACCAATTTTTTTACCAAATTTATTAAATAAAAATGTTATTTAGGCGGAAATATGGTTTTATGTGGTTTAATATGGGATATGGGATTATTTTATTGGATTTCTCGTACCGTTCCCTTTTCATCCAGTTTTATCCCGTTCCCGTCCAGAATTTGAAACGGGACATAAGTGGGACGTTTTTTTCTAGTCCTATAAATCCCGTTCCCGTTAGATCCCGTCCCATATTACACGGCATTGTCTTAATTTCAGACGGTATTCCGACGGTAGTTGATTTTTATTACAAAACTTATTAAATAAATATATTAAAATTAAAAACCATCGGAATGCCGTCTTAATTTCAGACGGTATTCCGACGGTAGTTTTATTTTATAACCAAATATATTAAATATATGTAATATAGAACGTAATGGCGGATCTAGTAAATTCCTTTTCAAGGAACCAAATTTATTACCAAATTTATTAAATAAAAAAGTTATTTAGGCAGGATTATGGTTTTATGTTGTTTAATATGGGATATGGGATTATTTTATTGGATTTCTCGTACCGTTCCCTTTTCATCCCGTTTTATCCCGTTCCCGTCCAGAATTTGAAACGGGACATAAGTGGGACTTTTTTTTCTAGTCCCATAAATCCCGTTCCCGTTAGATCCCGTCCCATATTCCCGTTAGATCCTACCCTTACGGAAATATATTAAAGCGAAATTTTTTAAAATAAATTATAATTTTCGTCGGAATTTCGTCTTAAGTTCCGACGGAAACCCTAATTTCACTTGCCGCCAAACAACTTCGTGATCATCGTCAAAGCGGGAAAACCGTCGGCATTACCGTCGGAGTTTTACTAGTCCGTCTGAATTCTGTCTGAATTCCGTCGGGTACCCTATTAAATCCACAGTCTTCGTCTTCCCCGAAGACAGATCTGAAAAAAAACTTTTTTCTCCAAAACTTCTCCTCCGTTGCTCCACCGATTTACCGCCTCCCTGCCGCCATTTTTCGACGATTTGACGCCAGAATCACCGCTGAATCCTTGCCGTTCTCCTCCGTTTCTCCGCCAAAACCCAATGTAAGTTTTACATACTTTATTAGAGTTTTTGAAAAACATTTCTTCAATTTCTAGGTTATTAAATTGGGATTTGTTCAATGTGGAATTAAAGAAGTTAGGGTTCATGAGGATTTTAGAATTTAGGAATTGATTTTCATATGTTTTTGTGATTTTTAGGGATTTTTTATTATTTAATGTATGATTAATATGTAAAATTTTAAATTTCTAAATATCCTATATAAAATATTTTAAGATAATCATTTTAAATCCTTCAAATTTAAAAGTTTATAACATTAATAAAACAATTTAAACCTTTAAAATTTTAAACCTATGTAAAAATAATAAAATTGAAAACTTTAAATCCTTTTAATCCTTTAAATTTAAAATTTTAAAAATTTATTACTTCAACAATTTAAAACTTTAAATCCTTCAAATTTATAAATTTTATAACATTAATAAAACAATTTAATCCTTTAAAAGTTTAAACCTATTTAAAAATAATAAATTTAAAACTTTAAATCCTTTAAATCCTTTAAATTTAAAATTTTCAAAATTTATTACTTTAACAATTTAAACCTTTAAATCCTTCAAATTTAAAAAATTTATAACATTTATAAAAAAATTTAAACCTTTAAAATTTTAAACCTATTTAAAAATAATAAAATTTTAAATTTTAAATCCTTTAAATTTAAAATTTTAAAAATTTAAAAATTTATAACTTTAACAATTTTTACCTTTAAATCCTTCAAATTTCAAAATTTATTAACATTAATAAAATTTGTCAACATCTAAATCGTAAAATCTCAAAATCCCAAATTCCTATAAATTCCATATTCCATAAATCCCGAAATCTCAAACTCTTAGAATTTTGGAAATCGTAGGAACTATCCGCGATATCATCATTCAAGAGGAGGTGGGACTTCCAGTAGGGGAGGTCGGAGTGGGAGCGAGACGCATATCCCCGACAGTTCTCCCGACTTAGAGACCCCACACATGTCTCAGCCTCCGGCTACAGCCTTCTCAGCTCCCACATGACCATCGAGCAGTTTGTGTCGCAACCCGGACGTGATAGGTTGACTCGTCTAGATCCAGACACGCCACCTAACACGACCTGGTAAGCCTTATTTAAATTTTTATTGGATAAAATTATTTTAGTAAAATATTTAACTAAACTAAATATTTTATTAGGTTCTAATACTCGGGAAACGGGATTACGGGTTCTATCAACGGAATGATGAATTCCTTGGTAACTAAACCGTATCCCACATACCACGATATGCCAGTGGAGGATCGGGACATTTGGTTCCGACAATTTACGGTATGATTTTATTTTATAAGTTTAAAATATATTTCCTATATGACTCACATTTTAATTACTAATGCGAGATTGTGGTGTTTTTGCAGCAAGATTTTACGTGGGACCCACCGCTCACTTCGTTGGTCCGAAAGAGATTCGACGAAAAGGCTGCGAGGAAGTACTCGTTGAAGATGAACGAGTGGAAAGATGCGTGGTACAAAACCGGGAAGGTGCCTCGGGTTATGAAACATAAAGACGCATGTTGGGATGGACTAGTTGCACATTGGGAACAGGAAGGTGCCTCGGCTTCACTTGCTGACAAAATGGTAAATATTTAAATAATTTATAAATTTTAAAAATTCACTAACAAAATTTTATATGTTAACAGTTTCAGGAGACCGGTGTATTTCCTTCGAATCTTCAAAGCTGCGCACACCAACAAGAAGACCGGTGACATTCAAGATCCCATTGCTCGTGAAATCGTGGAGGCCGTGGAGAGGCTCAGGGAGTAGTACCTCCAATAGCAACCGATCGAGGAAGGAACTCCGGCGCCCACCGAAGTTCCATACGAGAAGATCAACGAGTTCACCTACGAGGTTAGTAACCGTGTCACTTTTAAACAAATTTCAAAATAACTTTTAATACACCTAAGTTCTAAGATTTAATTTCTTTTTTATCGTAGGCGACTCTCAAGACCAGATGCCGTGTTTTCGGCCTCCCTGAAGATAGTTGCTCGTCCGTTTCGTCGGTTCGTTATGGCGGTGGTAGCAGATTGGAGGCAGAAAACTGAGAGCTGACCGAGCGGCTTAGGGCAGTGGAGCAAGCGAGAGAGGCAGATAAGAAGGAGGCCGAGGAAGCGAGACAGAGAGATACGGCGGAGGCGGAGGAACGATTTCAAGGTATGGAACAGAAGATGAACAACTTCTTCAGTACCCGTAGGCCGAAATAGGCCTTTTGAAGTTTTAAAATTTAATGTAAAACTTTAATATACTTTTCTAACAATTTTAATTTAATCAGTTTTTTTTTTAATTTTTAATATATTTTTAAATGTTTTATTATAATTTATTTATTTTAAATTGTTTAATTATTTTTGGTAAAAAAGAACGAAAACCGTCGGAATTCCATCGGTATTCTTGTGTCGTCGGAACTCCGTCGGTAGTCTCCGGAAGTCCGACACCGTTGGAACTCCGTCGGTACTCGCCGGAAGTCCGACACCGTCGGACCTCCGTCGGTACTCGTTGGAAGTCGACGGAATCCGGCTATCCGTTTTCTGTCTAATAGCCGTCGCAGGTGGGTGACGGAATGTCGACGGATTTTAATTTCCGACGTGATAGAACCGACGGACCAATCCCGTCGGACTACCGTCGGAAAAGGGCCAATTCCGACAGAAATGAGACGGTTTAGGCCGTCGGAATATCGCCTGTTTTCTTGTAGTGTAAGTGAAGACAACAATTTGAATATATCATTAAAGCAATGCCAGGGTTTGGTGAAATACTATTTTCATTTTGTGAAGATTTCATCGATTTAGGTTTTACGACTTGCAATGAAACTTGAACTAAATTTTGAGCAAGTGGATGTACATGTGAAAATTATTTTCCTTAATGGTGAGTTTGATGAAGAGAAAATATGATATAACTCGAAGACTTTTTCAGCATATCTCTTAAAGAGAGGTATCTATTGCTTGAAAACATGAATTAAGACTATGTTCTATAAGAAATATTATAGTTTATATTCCTTACAGTTATATAGTATGTCTGTAAAAGACATAGGGCTCATGTTTCTTTGCTTATACAAGAACAAATTTATACATGATTATGATGTCTTGACATTCCCAATGAACCATTAACACTTACATCAACGATCTTTGGTCACTTCTTCGGTGTTTACAAAGAAATAAATTAAGTTTTCTTGATCTTATATATGCTATTGGAATTTTTTCCTAAATAACGAAATGAGTTTTTAACATTTCTATGGTTTAAACTTTCCTTCTCTTGTGGCTTAGGATGAAATCATCATCGTCATCGTCATCATCAACGACTTTCTTCTTCTTCCTTGCATCTAAACCGTCGTTCTTGGACACAGATGCTCTTTGAGAACTCTCCGGTTTACTAGAATAAGACGGTGCTGGTTTTTTAATTGGTGTTCCCATTCGAATTTGCTTCATCTTTCTTAGCTTTTTCTCATGAGCTCTCTTCGCCTTTTCCGCAGACAACATACCATGTTCCATTAGCCTTTCCAACACATAACAAGGAACCAATGTTCCATAAAACAAAATAATCAATTTATAATGCTAAAATGAGCCAAGAACAATGCTTTTAAGTTCATAAAGACTCGTCAATAAATTATTTATTTACCAGAATTCAGCCATTTCGCTCCCTGGTATTTGTTTCGATAACGATTCATAGAATATCCTTAAAGGCTCCCTCTATAAATGCCAAAAACAGAGAAATCAAGAACATGGTAATTAATGACAAATAGAGAGATTCAATAGAGCAATAATCTTTAGAGATGTATTAACTAACCTCTTCAGGAATATCATATTTCTGTCCGGCTAACGAATAAACCTTCTTCTCTCTTTTCGCTTTACCTTTTGTCAAGCTCGCTGCCGCGGATGTTGATGCTACGGATTTCACCGAATTTACAGGTGTTTTTGGCTTTGCCTTCACAAAATTTTTGCAGAAAATATATTACAAATTCGTTGTATGAAATGATCGACCTATAAACCAAAATATCCGAAATCACGTCATGATGCATAATTTACAAAATGGTCAAAAAAGAATTTATCATCAAACCGAATTCCAATTTCATTGTCAATAAAAGTTCGATCTACAATGGATCCGATACTTCCGATGTGAGACTTGGATTGATGTCCCAACACAACACATCAGAAAAAAGGGATCTAACTCAATAACTTTCCTTTTGTTGTTCGATTTGTTCTACGAAATATCAGGATCAAAACTTAAAAACAGAGTTTTTTTTTCCGATTGATACCTCGGATTTTGGAGTAACGGTGGTGGTCACGGATCTGGGTTTTGGAGTGACGGTGGTGGTTGCGGATCTGGGTTTGGTATCCGACATGATTGGTCTGGTAGAGCTAGCAATCTTCTTTTTGTCCTTAAAAGACGGATCGATTTTGACTCTGGAAGCAAGAGAAGAAGACCCATCGCGTGGCTCGCTCTTAGCTGAACTGGGTTTCGTTTGTGTTGCCATGAAAAGTTTTTCCTGAAATTCAGTTCAACTACTTTTACGGTTCGAAGAATCCGACAAGGACGAGTTCTGGAAAAAGAGATGTAATCTTCCGATTTAAAGTCGTGCCGTTTTCGTGGTTAATGTAATGAAATGGTAAAAGTTAAACACGGGACGATTTTGTCTGTTACCGTTTTAACGGTAGTTTAAATTTACACCAGGAATTAATAATTTATCACGCGCCAATCGGCTACTTTTTTTTTTTTTACTCCTGATAAGTTTTTATTTAATTGGAGATTTTTTTTTTCTTTGATGTCACTTTTATTGTTTGGAGATTTTTTCGGATAATCAGAACAAAACCAAAAAATAATTTTTCTAAAAATAGGTTCAATCTTTAGAAATTAAGTAAATAAAATAATTTCATAATTATGATATAAAATTTTATACATTTTACTTCATAATATATATATATATATATGTATTTTTTATTTGCAAGATCTCATGGAATTTATGTCATATGTCAAAGTAAATATTTCATCCTCCAACCCTTGCTTGCATTTGTCTAAAATCTTTGGGCATGTGTTTTCTTCTTACCTTTAAACTTAAGGTTCAAAAATTGTAAATTTGATATAAGAAAATAAACCACTATAACGTACTATATTTTTTTGTTGTTTTGAACAACACAAACCATCTACAGTTCTACACTATCAACTTATGATGCCGCGACAATATTAATACAAACCATTAGTCTACAATCTTAATTTTGTAGTATAACCTTTAGTTAAACATAAGTACGGTTATGGTCATCACCTCTCTGACTGGATAGTTTCATAAACATTCGTTTAGTTTCAAAAAAAAAAAAACATAAGTTGTAATATATAATCCACACAAAAAAACATAGTCTACAAATAATTGACGTAATAATCCAACCCATAATCCTTGCCAACCCCGGATTCGATATAATTTGGCTAAAACGTATGAAAAACCCGGTTATACCAAACCGAATGAAGAATCATATGAAATATATCATACCGAACCGGTTCACCATTATGCCACATAAAATGCTTTTGAACCTTCAACACTCTCCTCTGCATCTCCACATACCTCCTTATCGGAATCGATATTAGAATCTTCCTTAGATTGGGAATCTCCTTCTCCGGCACAAATACAGCAAAAGACTCCCAATCCAAAACCTCAAGAAACGGTGGTACAAAATTATCAGAAATGATAACCGGAACGCAACCGTACAAAACCGACTCGACCACCCTAGGACTATTCACCTCATACCCTTTAGCGCAAACGCAGAATCTGCTACGTTTCATGAATCTGACGTACGATTTGTGGTCTATCCGGTTAAAGATTTTCATATCCGGTTCAGAGCTCGATGACCAATGGTTAAGCAAGATTTTTCGCACGTAACCATGCAAGTTGCCGGCAAAGAAAGCGAGGATGGTTCGCTTTGAAGGACGGTTACCTCCAATGTCTCCATTAGGGTTTTGTAACGAAGAGATTTTTGTAGTTGGCAAAGAAACGTCTTTTCCGACCACGAAGTCTTTTCCAACATCGGCATTACAGAGTGATCTTATACAATTCATGTATGGTTCTCCTCGAGTCTCAGATGGAGCCTAGAAAACAAGTTTTAATTTATATTAAAACAAAACAAACAAATAAACCAAATCTAGAAAAAAGTTTTGTATAATGATCAGATCAACAATAAGGTCTCCGTTGTTTTTAAACAACAATTTTCTTGTTTCACATAAAAAAAAAAAGAAACAATTTAATGAAACTATGAAAGTGTAAACCATAGTGTAAACTTATGGCGTAGAGGTATGGACTAGTACCGTTGTTTTTTTTTGGCTAACCAAGACTAGTACCGTTGTTGCGTTACCACTTACCAACTACATGCGAGAACCCGATATATGTAAATTGTTGTTGACAAACCAAACGTATCAAAAGCAAACGTCAAAACATAAACATGTAGTCTATGTTTGCGTTCATGTTTACATTTAAAAAAAAAATGTAAACATAATGGTTTCATTTAAAAATCAAGAAATATATTTGTTGAAAATACAAAAACTAATGGTTTCATTTGAAAAACACTTACTATTTAAACTTGCAAGTGAAAAGCAAATTCAAACAAACTATTGGGATGTCAATCCAACTCCCACTTCGGATATTTAGACAGATATTATCTACTATATAAGTTAAGTCAAACTCCGATTAGTATGAATTCTTTTTAGAAGAAGCATAAAAACAAATCCGTGCGGATTTTGCCATTTTTGACCTAAAACGGACAATATCATACTTATGGGGGAGTTGCACGTAGGCTTGAAAATCCCAACACAAACAATCAAGGTTTTAAAAGCACATACCCAATCATGACAACCGGTAAAGAAATGATCGGAGCCACGGGTTCTATTCCAGAAAGGATATTTGGAAACGATGAGATCGATGTAGTTTCTGAGATATTTAACAAGATTTGTCCGACGGTGAGAATCACGAACGTAGAGTTTTCGTTGAAGAATTCTGGAACTGAAAGCCAAATAGAATAGATGAGCTTTAGTGGGATCTTTTGTTAAGAATCTTTGGCTACTCTCCATTAGTTTCATAAACCATCCTTCTGATGCATAATTCCCTTCCATTATTGCCTCGGGATGATGAAAGATCGGTCTGTTTCCTTCCGAGTAAACGTACACTTTCAAAGTCTGTTCCATTAGCTCATAGCTCCTGCAAAAGATCCAAACCATTTAGGATCCGATTGTTTCCAAACGCATATATATACAGTTGTGATTGCATTTGCTTTTAGTAGCTTTGAATATTTTTGTTTAAACAAAAAAATTAACCTTTGATCAGTGGCGGACCCAGTAAGTAGAATACTAGGTCACCTGACCTGGTTAATATCTTTAAATATATTTTAATACGTGTAAAACATAAAAGATTCTGTAGCAGAGTTGGTTGGGCACTGGGTAATGACACACCCAATATCTTGGTTCGAGTCCTCCTCGTAACATTTTAACATAAAATTTTATTCAATAATTTTTTTTTGACCTAGATAAAAAAAAATCATGGATCCGCCACTGCCTTTGATTATGATTTCTCTATAATATATTAGTTGTTGCAACTTTTTAAATGCAAAAGCAAACAGATGTTTTTACGTTTAACCATGATTAAAAAAAGACACTAAACTAATATGTTTTCTTTTTATAAATACAATTTAACAAATAAATATAAAATCAAACACAAACGCAAGCAATAAGGCCCTCATAATTGCTATTCTAATAAATCTATTGCTTTTAGGTTGAATAAATTTAAACCTTTTGAAGATGGATAGATTGTGGTAGAGAGGCGCATAAAGGGTATCATCTTTCTTTACCAAATCCGCGTTCTTGATCTTGTTTCTTGCAATTTCAAGCTCTTTGTCAACTTTTGATCCCCAACGAGGTGCCTATGAACATAAAAAAATGTGTTAAAAGCTATCAAAGAGTTATAAAAAATAAGAAATTAGAACTGAATTATGGTAAAATCACTTGCATACTAGAGAATTATTTGGGTCACTGTGCCGATTCAATATCATATTGTTCATCTGGCTTATTGATATGACAACTAAAGGTGATTTTTGTGTGCTCCTATCATGTTTCTTCTTTCTTTGAGGAATCTTTGGTTGAAATGAATGCATAGAATTTGCGGTCTCATTGCCTCGACTTTGTCCAGAACGTTCTGATTTAGGAGAATCATTCGGAAACCTGTGTTCTAAACTCTTTAAAGCCTCCGTAGTGCTATTAGGCGGTTCAAACCCGGACGATGCTTCTTGAGATGCAAGAAATGTTTCGTTTTCAGCACTTTTAGTGATATTATTGGCTTCTCTGAACTCAGAAACAGTATGGTTTCTAGGTGAAACAATAGATATCGGAGTGAGCTCAAAATATTGAAGGCCTGAAACGAAGGCTATAACTAGGACCATAAGAAAAACAACTCTACATGTTTCTACTTGGCCTAGAAACCGAAAAACCCGAGGTTGATCCATCACAACCTGAAAAGAAAAACTAGCTTAGATTTCTATTGAACTAAATTTGTTGAAAACAAGATTTTTTTTTCTCTAATTATCCCATGAAAATCCAAAACTAAATACACCAACTGTGTGTCGGTTCGCCGAGGATTGTTCAAGAAACAGAGCTTAATCACTTACAGAGAGATCAGATAGGTTCTTGCTGCGTTTCTTGATATGGAGCTGGTCAGATCAGAACTTTTCTTTGAAGTTTCTTGGAGTGATCATCATAAGAAAAGATTCAGACAAATAATTGACAAGAAAAGAGACAAAACAAAGGCAATTGATGGCTATTAATTTTGTTCAATCAAATTTTTTTTGACTAGTTAAGTATTCCAAAGATATTTTGTTTTGGATTTGATAAGTCAAGAAGGTATGACAATAACTTTTCTCAAAATTTCAATACACACCCCCATAATTATCAATGCTTGGTATAACGACCCATAGTTTATGTTTAGAAGCTATTTTGTTTTTTTTTCCTACTATTATTTCTCAACATTTTAACAAGGTCACTGTCTTCTCTTAATTAATATAGTTGACCTGATTACTAAACTAATATTACATGAACTTACACAATCCAAGAAAATGTATAGAGGGAAATGAGCGTAATATATTTTGTGACATTTTCAGTGCCAGCGTTGCATTCTCATCTACAACGTGATCCATGCATAGGAAGTTGCGAATTTTATGTGTGTTCCCCCATATGAAAGTTAAACACTCGGCACCATTGATTTTTGATTTTTTTTTTGTTAATTTAATATTCTTGAAAATTCAAGCCAAAGCGTGAAATTATTATACATAAAATGTTTATATATCATAGAAAATTTAATACCAAAGTTTAGTATATGCGCAATTAGACTAATTAAAATTAATTTTCTCGATAAATATAATCCATGAATTAAAAGGCTACAAAATCTATACATTGAGAACGTGTAATTTGTGGTTAACTCAAAGCCAAAATTTATGAAGATTCATAAGGAACATTTTTTTGTCAACTCATACGGAACACTTATAATACTTTAGGAATGTGATTGAGATGCCAAGAAGAACGTACGGTTCAAAGTTGCTAGCTATCAATCACACGGATTATTACCAAACCAACACATCGACACTTGAATCAAAGCTACACATTATATGTTTTAATATATCTTGTGTAAAATGATCTCTAACAATTAATAATATACATCACATAACAATAACAATCAATCCTTCAATTAGGTCAACATGATCCTGCATCGTGGCTCGTACCAACCCCATCCTCCTCTTCCTCATCAACATAAGGAGAAAGATTCAAGTAACAATTATCTTGGTAATTCTCGTAATTACCACCAACATTAAGACTTTGACTAGAACTACTGTTTCGCCACCGTGCACGACAAACCACGCAGATCGCCGGCCGCCGTCCACGACTCGTCCTCCACTTCAGCATGCATTCTTCATGCACTTTGTTCTTGCAAACTCGGCACTTCACCACCGCTCTTTCTCTCTCCTCGCTTCCACTATTTTCATCGTTTACGGGTTTGATGACGTTAATGTCGTCTAGACATATTGGACACGTCGCTGGTTCTTCTTGTTCTTCCTTCTCGTTTTCCTATTCAATATAACAAATAATATCTAGATGTAAGATATATTTATATAAGCCCAAAGTAGAGTAATTTGTTATTTAAACATTGATAATTTGGGATAATCTTTAAATTACCATTTACCACATAATAATATGTTCGGTTTTCAAATTTCCTACAATTTTGTTTGGACTAATATTATTCTATAGGAATTACATACTAAATTTGTCTAATTGCTTAATTTGCCAACAAAATGTAGTATTCGCAATAATTTTTCTATGCAAAATAGTACGTTGCATACAATTTCCCAATCATATCCTTATATGTAGCATTTAACTAACGTATTTCGTGAATTTTAATATTTCTATTTTGACAAAATCATAGCTCAAAAGCAAGATAGAGAAAAGCTACCATTTTAGTGGTGGATGAGGAGTTAGTATCGCCGGGACAAGAAGTGGAAGCGGCGGAGGAGAAAAGCTGAAGAAACCGTTGCTGAAGATGGAAACTCGCGAGGCAATCAGGTCGTGTCGGAGCGGAGACAAGGCGGTAGAGGAGACATGGCCGGAATCTCCGTTGCCTAAGACACTTGTCATCAATAGGAATACCAAGAACTCGAATCAAGACAAACAAAATATGTTTACACGGTTTCCTACGGTCGGGACAAGTGCAAGTCGGTGTAGCCATTAACGTCACGGTGTATACATTACACGTGGCACCGAGAACGTGAAAAGTTCCGGCGTTTGGACGGTGGAGGAGACGAATCCGGTGACGGAGAGCTCGAATTATCCGGTCTGACACCGGTTGTGCTAATAGATATTGCCGTTGGTCTCGGTTAGAGACGTGCGGAGATATTTGATTTGATCCGACAGATTCCATAGTTCCGTTATGGCAGTCGGAAATTATGCGATATTATTACATGTTGTGTATAAAGGGTATAGTTAGTACTTATACACACGTTAATGTATTTTTGTGGAGATTCTTTGTATGAAACGATGACACACGTGTGGAATAACGGCGACGTGTAGGAGATATCAAAGACGGCGTTAGACGGAAGGCAAAGTTTAACTAACTCATTCGGTTTAACGTAGACCAAATTAAATTGATTTTTAAAACGTCGTGTCGTTTTCTGGAAGTAGTGTTGCACAGCATGCCATTCGTTTCTTATGACTTTTGTTTGATAACGGCGTCGTTTTCAATTAAACCTCGTAAAAACCCCTCTTCTTGCTCGTAGTAGTTAAAACTTAAACCTAGAGATCAAATTCCTTGCTTCACATTCGTTTCGTTATCGGCAAAAATGGCTTCTCGATGTCGATCTTTGTCCAAACCGGCGTTTTCTGTGTTTAGATCTGCAATGAACAAGCCTTCTCTCCGACCCAAATCGGCTTCATCATTTTTCGGCGTCTCTCCTTCGCCTGGACTTGCAAGGTCAATCTTCCCACTATTCTCTATCCAAATTGATTTTCTATTTTTTGCCGAAATTTGAATTGTGATTTCGGATTCGTGCGGTTCCGATTCATGGGTTTCTTTGTATCGATGTAATTAGTAACAAAGGTTTGTTTTTGATTTTGACTTTGACAGGCCGATTGCTCAGCTGGGGTGTCTTCAGTCGTTGCTTCCATTGCACAGTGCGGTAGCTACAGCTAGGCTGACTTCGTGCCTCGGTATCGATTCGAGGAATTCTAGATCATTGTCTCAGGGTATGATCTGCAGTGCGAATCCAGGAGTTTGATATTCTTCAAATGTTTTGTTTTTAAGTATCTGTAAGCATTTTTATCTACTCTTTAATCTTGCAAATCTTCGAACTTACATGTTGTTTACTCGTTGTATCAAATTAGAGCTTTGATTATCCTAAACTTATCCAATATCACCATAATCTGTAGCAGTTTATTACCTTTGGATATTGCTTTAGTTGAATAGCTATGTAGAAATTTTTACACATCTTTGCAAAATTGTTTATTGAGTCATTGACATTGAATTCAGACTATTGTCACAGATCTTCGCCTTATCACACTTCTCGTATTCTGCCTTCGTTTTCGTTTAGTGTACTAATACTTTTGCTGAACCATTAGTCCTTGTAGAGGCATAGATATTTCGGTCACAGGTTCTGGCTTTTGAAAGAGTTTATTTTTGCATGAGAATCTTGTATTTGGCTTGAAGATGAAAGATGCCATATTGGTGCTGTTCTTCATGTTTCTCTTCTTTGAACTTCTTGTAGTGTATTGATTGAGAGCAACTGAAACAAGTATCTGCTAATCTATTTTTGGTGTCTCTCATAATTCTTGCAGAGCTTGGCTTAAGCGTGCCTCGATAAGAGACCAGACTCGAAGAAAATGGATTCATTTGAGAACAAATTCTCCACAGTTTTTGCTTTGCTGGTCTTATTCAGTCACTCAGATCAATTTCTGTTTTTCTGAGTGATGAACATTCTCTCCTTTCGTTTCGTCCAATTATCTTAACAATTCAGAATTTGTACCTTCAAGGCATCACAGATTGAACTATTATAGTCTCTTGTATTTGTCATTCATGTTCTTGAATTCTTCTAAGCCATTGTTATTTGGTATTCAACTTTTCAATTCCTTTTCAAAGCGAGAGAAAATTTGAGCCTTGATGCCCAAAATGCAAAATTCTTTTTATGTAGTAGATAAACGCCGTGCCGTTTTTCACTATGTAAAACGACGTGACGTCTGTTCTGTTTTCAAACGAACCTTTTACCTCAGAGACTCACCAGCTGCTCTGGAACACTGAGATTCGTCGGAGAGATCGAAAATGGAGAAGAAGCGTGAAGGATTCATCGAAGGAATGAGTCGGATCGTATCAGATCCTTACTATTTCCTCCATTTCATGGCCTTCTTCTCTTACCTTCCGATTCGCAATTCCGCTTCACCGTACACTTCACATCGACTCTTCGACAGAGAAATCCAAGCACTTCTAGCGTTTCTTATGTTTTCCGCTATTAAGGTTTGATTCGAATTTGCTTAATTCTCTTTACTTCTTTGCTTCCTGCTTCATCGATTGTTCAAAATTCGTTTGTAGATGGTGAGGGAAGAAACATGGGAGGCTTTCGTTGCTGATAGTTTGTTCTATGCTAAGGTAAAATCTTGATTCAAGTCAATTTTTAGGAACCATGTGAAATATGCTGATACACATTTTGGTTGGTCCAGATCTTTCTCATAGCGGTTTCGTTGATTATGGATTATAGAGTGGCGATCTGGTTTAGTATCATATTTTCAGGTAAAGAAAAATGGATTTTGAGCTCAATTTCTTTCTTGAAGATGCAGATTTGAATGTTTGATCTAAACCCTTCAATGTTTCTAAAGTTTGATTTGAATGTTTCGTTTTGCAGTTATATATCTTTTAGCTCAGCAACCAGCATTTAGTAAATTAGGTATGGGAAAGAGTTAAGTTTCTTGCTTTATGTGAAGAATCAAAAGTTGCAATGTTGTAAATTTTCTTAATTTTTTTATGCAGGAACTGCGAAGAAGCTAACACCAATGCAGTTGGAAAATTTGTTATCAGATGGGAACACAACAAAATACTGGTTGGTATGTACAACTTGCTCTGATCTTCTACTAGATTATCTTTTGTTGATCTTCTAGGAGTAGTGTTTGGGGAATTAAAATAATTTCCTTGCATAGAGATTACAGATAAGTTCCAATATAGAATGGTGTCTATGAAGCTAGATAATAGATATAGCATCCTTTTATTGTTATGACATCAAATTTTGTCCTTTTTTTTTTGTTTAATGGCCAATCAGTTAAGAAACAGAACTGATCTGCAACATCTTAATCAGATAAACAATTATATGAAAGTCTAAATTTTGGTTCAAAAGGGTATTGTTGTAGCTACCTTTATGATGATGTGATTTTCACACCTTTTGTAGGTAGAGTTCTTTGCATGTAGTTCATCTAAGTGTGTCCGTTCAAGCCGCTGTTTTCCCGAGCTCTCCATCACGTAAGCTTTGTGTAAGAAAACACCCCCATTTTCACACTTCGTCTTAAGAGACATGTTCACTCATTTTCCACTTCTTCAGGTACTCAAATAATCTTTTGACTTTCGGAACTGTCGATCTTGGACTTTTCCCAAATACCGCAGCAAAGTTTGGAATATCTCTTGCCGGTATCAGTCTTTCTCCAACTCATTTATTTGCACAAACTCGAAAAACACATTGAGTCTCTCTTGTGTAAACAACTGGTGTGTTGTGTAACATATATATATTAGGTGGAATGTCTCAGCTTCCAACATACATATTGTTTGAAAAGGGTGTCGAAGTTTCTCGGTTCCCAGACTTTTATGTTGACGCTGCACCGTCTTTACCCATAACCAAGGTTACATGCTTCTTCTTTACATATATGTAAATCCGGTTTCGTAGAAGAACCGAAGATTTTCAATGCTTTAATGAAATCTTTTATTGTTGATGTTGCAGAAACTTCTGTGTCAACATTTTGAGCTTGATCGGCTTTTGCTTGACTACATAAACGGATCATAGCCAAAGCAAACGATAAACGACTTTCTGGCTTCTCGTGCAAGAGCAGTATGAAGTATGAGCACATCAATGCACCATTGGACTATTAGAGGCAAATATATCAGTCTCTCTAAGTCGTTTTTTGGTGAGGCTTGCTAGAGAAAACGATAGATTATGTTTTAGTGTTATACTAGACAAAAAGAGAGATTCTTGTTGAAATTTTATGGGGCTTGAAATTTCGACGAATAATTCTGGAGTTTGATGGTAATGAAAATCTCAATGTATTTTTGACTCTTTTAGTGCCTTTCGTTTTCATGACTTTTGAGGCTTTTGTTGGGATTCCTACGTCTCTTATGTGTTGTTATTTTCATGTACTTACGACAAGCATTTATACTTTTCTATGTGCATGTGTGGGCTAAAATAAACTTCAAATTTGAACAAAAAATATTTTGAAAGAAAATCAACATCACATTTTTAGAAAAATAGTAATCGAACTATAGCTAACATAGACTATCAAGCAAGAAAACTTATGTGTCAATGATCAAGTTTGTTAGCAAATAGAATGAACAACGGTTTTGCAAAAAAACATCAATGATAAATGGTTTGTTTACTTATTATCCAATATATTGCGATACCAAAAAAATATTGGTTTTAAAAAAATTACATTGTCCCAAATACAGTACATGAATTAATGATGATCGTGGGGCGATTTCCTTTTCCAAATATCGTGTGTATAATATTTTACCTTCAATTTATTTGCTCAATAACACTAAAAAAAATTATAATTGTGAAACTAACCATTTATGCTCTATGTGGCAAAATCTAAACCATTAGATTTAAGGGTTTTTGCTAGGATTTGAAAAAAGCATCGTTATCTTTAAAAGACGTGTGATTAGGAGATGTATGAACAAGTAAAATGAATCACTTGGTCAAGATAATGCCTAGTGGCCAACTCTTGGCAACAAGTTCCAATACTTCCATAAACCGAATTAAACCATTAATTAATCATTGACTAAATCTTTTGGGTCTGCTTGTTTCTACGTTTTTTCCACTCAATCATTTTATTTACATATTATGCATAGATTCTCTATGTAATGAAATTAAAAATGGTATAGTATTAATTAGTTAGCATTTATGCATAGATTCTCTATGGAGCTTGCGAGTAATTAATGTCGAAATGGACCAGTTCTCCAACTGTACAACACATCAACGGTTACTGACCTACCTCTCGCTAAAAAACACAAAATCTCCACCGTCCAAACATCTCGTTAGCCCGAAAACCAATAAAATCCATCCACGTGGCTCTCTTACATAGTCCGTCGCTACACTGGATTAAATAAATAAATTGAAGTATTCACCCCTATAAATGGAGTCCCACCATTTCTCCCAAAATTTCTGACATTTTCTCTTTACACGCTTCCTTCAATTTATTTTTTTCTCCGATTTGTGATTTTTATTTATTTATTTACCGGCGATGGCTTCAACGTCGGCGGAAATGGAGCAATTGACCTCAGGCGCGAGCAATCGGATAATCCCGATTTTGAAAACCCTTAGAAAGTGTCTTATCTTCGTCCTCTCAATCGTCGTTTACCTTCTCCTCCTTCTCCGTCCTCGTCGCCGTGTTTCGCCTCTTCCGTCGCCGGAGGAAGCGATTCCCGCTCCTTCGAGGCGGTGGAGGCGGAAGATGGCGTGGAAATTGGAGGAGGAAGACACGGCTAGGCGTCGTTCGTTGGCGGAAGTCGTTGAGATGGGTTTTGGTCTCGCCGGAGACGGCGAAATCGCTCGTCGGTGGAGCAGTTCGTTGTTTTACGGCCGTCGTGGTAACGCTTTATTCACTCGGTCGTGGTTACCTCTTTCCGGCGAACTTAGGTTAGGCCTTCGATTTTTCGCATGCACGATTAGAGAATTCTTCGATTTTGACTTTGGATTTTGGATTTTGACTTGGAATTTTGTGTATACAGGGGAATTTTGATTATTATTCATGGATTGAATGAACACAGGTGAAAATTTAACCTTAGGATTTTTTGATTGTGTATAAATTAGATGAATCTCTGAATCTGTGAAATGGTTTCGTTTTTCAGTGGAAGATATTCTCAATTTGCTAAGCAGCTAAATTCGAGTAATTTGGGTGTATATGCAATGGATTGGATTGGTATGAACAACGAGCTTGTTTTGTTCAATTTCGTTTCAATCTTTTGTTCTGAAACTGTGAGTCTGAACAGGTCGCCATATGTTTGGTCAATTTAGGTCATGGTGGGAGTGATGGTTTACATGGCTACGTTCCTTCTCTTGATTACGTTGTTTCCGATACAGTAAGTTCGCATCTTTGTACAAACACTAGCTGTTTCAGCTTTTGGAGATTGAAAAAAACAGAGAAATGATGTTCAGTTTGAAGTTGTTGATTTACTGATTAAGATGGCTTACTGATTTGAATTCTATAGGTAGCTTTCTTGGAAAAGATTAGGTCAGACAATCCGGGGATCCCGTGTTTCCTCTTTGGTCACTCTACCGGTGGAGCTGTAGTCTTAAAGGTAAGATTTTGCTTCAGACCTTTAAAGTTCTTTTCAAGATTTGTATTGTGTGTAGTGTCCTGATTAGTTTATATTCTACCTTTGTCTTATAGGCGGCTTCATCTCCCTCTGTCGAAGATATGTTAGCTGGTATTGTTCTAACATCGCCTGCACTTCGTGTCAAATCCGCTCATCCGCTTGTTGGGGTAAGTCTTCTCCTTTGCTGTATTTATTCTCATTTGGAGAATTTTGTAGGTGATTTTTAAGTCATATGTTTATCTTTAGGCGATAGCTCCAATCTTCTCGTTGCTAGCTCCAAGGTTTCAAATCAAAGGAGCAAACAAGAGAGGCATTCCTGTCACAAGAGATCCTATAGCTCTCTTAGCTAAGTACTCTGACCCGCTAGTCTACACCGGTCCAATAAGAGTCAGAACAGGCCATGAGATTCTCCGCATAACAGCTTACTTGACCCGGAACTTCAAATCTGTGACGGTGCCTTTCTTTGTTCTTCATGGAACTGAGGACAAAGTCACTGATCCACTAGCTTCGCAAGACTTGTATAACCAAGCACCATCAGTGTTCAAAGACATCAAACTATATGATGGTTTCTTACACGACCTTCTCTTTGAACCCGAGCGTGAGGATGTTGGTCGTGATATCATAGATTGGATGATGAAGAGGCTCGATGTTAACGGATCAGCCGCTGCTGGCCTCTGGTAAAATTTTCAAATGATAAATCAGAGGTCTTCGTCTCCTTCTCTAGGTAGTTGTGATACGAATGGTGTGATTGTAAAAATCAGAAACCAAGTGTAGGAGATACATATATAATTTGGTTTAATCTATGAATTGTTTGATTTTGTTTATTGAGTAGCCAATTCTAAGGTAGTTAGAATAAAAATTGTGCGCTTCATGTTCCATGTTATTAAGATCTTATATCTATGCATCAACAAACAAATTTTATCTACATGCTATCTATCATTTAATGTAATGCTACAATGATGGTGCATTGTTGTATTTCATTAGTTAACCAATGCATTGTTTCAGTAAATAAGAAGTGTATTTGAATACGAAGAAGAAGCAGAAGCAGAAGCAGAAATTCCATTACTGCAGAAGCAGAAGCTCTCACGGAGAAGACGATGCGATCATGCTAAGTAGACTAGTATTGAATATAAGGAACAACTAGGCCCTAATTTTTTTGAAAAATAATCTTTTCTATATTAAAATAACCATTTTAAACGAAAATGCTTTTCTTAAAATCAAAAATTTAATAATTAAAATCTCAAATAAAAATATCTTTTTTAAAGTTAAAAATAAAAGTAAAAAATGAAATATTACATAAAAATATGTTTGGGTTAACTATTCCAAATTAGGGTATAGTTTTTTTAAGAGGATAGAGTTTGGATTTGGGGTTTAGGGTTTAGTTTTACATGTTGAAATTTTATCTTAATTTAACATAAATTAAATTAGTTTCAAAAATGTTACAAATTCTCAAACTTTTAAAATTAAACTAACTAAATTCAATCAATTTTGGAAAATCTTTTTAAAAAGAGAATCTTTTAATTATCGGAATAATTTGTTTTATTTATTAAACAAAAAGATTAGTTTTCAAACTTTTCAAAACAATGGTTAGTTTTCAAATTTTATAAAATTTTTGGAATATTAAACCATTCCTCCCTAAATTATATTCTTATGAATCTATATATATAAAGTTAGCTTTACTCTCTTCTCCTTAAGTCACCTCATCATCCACATCATATTTTCTATTTCGTTTTTGTAATTTCAAATTTAATACATATATTAATTAATAATTATAAATGTGGTTTCAACATTAGAAAAAGAATTTGAAAAGTCATACTATTATACCAATAAATATATATATATATAGTTACTAGATTAATAACATGTTTAATAAATTTGATTATACTAATATATTTAACATTTCATATATCTTCAATTAGGTTAAATTGTATTTGAAAATATTATTAAAAAACTGAAAATATCAAAAATGTTATAACAATTTACAAATAACTTCATCTACAATTAAATTCATATATGCAAATATTGAAAGTATTTGCCAAAAATATAATATGTTTAAATAATAAAGAACGTTGAGTTTTGTAATTTTATTTTGATCAACAAAGAAATTTTAAATACAACTATAAGTAGATGCGAAATTTCTATACTATTAAGCAATCGCAAAAATAAAAAAAATGATGGAAGGTGTAATTAATATTTTAGTTAAAATGTTTTACGTACAACAAGCGATAAAAATTAAAAATATAAATATTTCACATACTATATTTAATTAAATTTGGTTATACTGTATTTCACACTATAAATATTTAATTAGTTAAAGTTATATCGTAAATATTGTAAAATATGAAACAAGTCATAAGAAATAAACAAACAAGGTGATCTATAACTCATTTCATAAGGCAACATATAAGTAAATAAGTGTTACATCTAATTAAAAAAATTAAAATTCAGCTATATTTAATACAAATATTGAAATTATATATAATTAAAGGAAATAAGAAAACAAGATAAATTAATGGGTAAATTTATAAATTTTGCCTAAACAAATAAGATAAGCTTCAGAAGTTAAATATATTATGTTTTGTGCTTTCTTTGTTTTGATAACCAAATATTTAATTATATGAAACTCGCATTATTGGTTATCCAAAGTGGAGGTAAGTTATTTTATCATTTTCTTTTTAACTCAAAGAGAAAATTTAAATGTCACTATAAGAGCATGATAAAATTAAAGTTCTAAATACTTCACTGAATAGGATGAGAAAAAAATTAATGTAAGTATAACATATATCATGTGTTGTAAGTACAAATAATATCTTGGAAACAATAAGAAATGAAATTACTAAGTTGATGTATGAAAAAATGACACATATTTTAACTTTACAAATACATTGTATCTTTCTATTTAAAATCTAAGTTTTTTATTCAACTAATAGTTTCATATTAGCATTGTTACTAATCAAAAGTCAAAATAAAGAATGTTTAAAAACTAACACAATATGATAAATTGAAAATAAACGATTAATGTTAAAAAATCATAAAATATCTAAAGTACCATAGTTTCTAGATAAGATATATGAAATAAATGATATTTTATGTATGTAGCCACCAAAATTTTAAACAATGAAATACATTCTCAAATACTAATCATTAATGTCCAAATGGTAAAAACCACTTCATAGTTTTATATTCATACAATATCATATAGATAAGAGATAAAAACACTAATTCATTTCAAACCAATCTCTATTTTTTTATGTATAAAAATAATTGAATTAAGCTATTTGTCTTCCAATATAATAAAACTGTAGAATAAATACTCGCGCGAAGCGCGAGCCATTTCTAGTATTATCTATATAATGTGTTAAGGTTTACACTAAGTTCAAGTTATGAGAGGATGCCATGTGTCATCTACTCTTTTGAAAAATTAGATGTCTTTTTATAACTTTAACAATTAATTCTAACAATTTAATAGCCAATTCCAACATTATGTGTTCTTGTGTTAATAGTTTTAAAACATTTATTTTATTTACCAAATTCAACAATGTGGTTTTTATATAGATCATTGTGATTTTGTTTTTTTTTGTCACAAAAAGCTTCGCTAAAACAAAATGTACATGAAAAAAAAATTAAAATTTTTAAAATTGTTAGAATGCTAAAGTATGATTGGAGATGCAATTAATACAATTTGTAGGAGACATAACACTTCTAACCAAGACTGACGAAATTTTTTTTTAGTCCACCACAAATTGTATCTAGAAAAACAAGATCACTTCATCAATAAATAGATAAAAAATACAAAAACTAATTTTACGACCGGTCTATTTTTTCATATAACATTGTATATATACAACAATTTGCTACACATGTATTGTCTTTTAACCTAGCTAAGTATTTACTATAAACATCAAATTTATGTAATATTAAATATATAATTAGTCAATAAATTAGAAAATATTATATATTTAACAATTTTAATTTTTAAACCCACGCAATGCGTGAACAATCCCTAGTACTAAATAAAGTAAGAGAAATTTCATGAAATGCCACTTTTGACATGCCACTTTACACAAATGTCATCCTTTAAGAATATTTGCAAGTCATGTCACCTTTTATTTAACTTAACTTTTTCAGATTTTTTTTTCCAGAACTTTTTTTTTCCAAATCTCAAAATTTTCTTCCTCCGATTTCAGATCTCGTCTCTCTCTTTCTCTCTCTGCACCAAATCTTTTTAAAAAATCTGGATTGGTTTTTAAAGCAGATTATAAGAGTTTTAAAAGTAGGTTATAAAGGTTTTTAATGGTTTCTAAGGTTTTAAAAAATCTTATAATCTGTTTTAAAAAATTTTATAATCTGCTTTAAAACCTTATAATCTGTTTTAAAAAAATTGTGTATAAATTGGAGGAGATTGTGTATAAAGTATTTATATAAAAGATTGTGTAGTCAAATTTCATATAAAAAATCTCAGCATACTGATACTTTTATTAATAAAAATAAAGTTGATCAATAGAGGAATAGTACATAGCAAGCAAATTAATGTGTACGTTATTATTTTTTATAGTAAAAATCTATTAGGATTAAAATTTTATTGAAAAAAATGAAGTGGACCAAGAAAGAGTAGTTTTTATTTATAAACGATTAAGTAGACCAATAAAAAGCGATATTTATTTTATGTATGTAAAAAGTAAACACAATAAAGTGAAATATTATAACAAATAGGAAAAACATTGAAAAAAACAAGCAAAATCAGAACATTAAATGTTTGATTGATATATTTGGAAAAAAATCCAAGGGAACCAATGTCTAACGGGGTGTTATTCAATAATGGATTTTAATTTGATTCTATTGGATTTTAAATGACATTAGATTTTAAAAGATTTGATGATTCATTATTGATTTTACAATCTAAAAGTGAAGACTTACAAAATCTTTGGTGGTGTATTGACAAAATCTACATGGTTTTAGAACAGATTTGAAATCACGAACTTCATTTTTTTTTTCATTTCAAGGTTTTACTATTTTATATGATTCTTTTAAAATAATTTAATTTGTTTTGGGGCTAATTTTTAAAACAAAAATTGAAACCTTTGGAATGAAAATACATAAGTTCAACGTATACTAGTAAGTTTGTCAAACGTTCTTGAAAAAAATAGAGAAAGAAAGATGTAGAAATCTGAAATAATAATAATAATATGTGTATTTTTTTTCAATTATAATAATAATAAAAAAGATATGGGTATATATTAGTTAGGATATATATGTGTACGAGAATTTGGTTGGATTTTGAAATCTTAAAGTACGAGGTGTGATTTCGTTTTTATAATTTACATGTAAAAAAAAAATCCAAATCCACTCAAAAGTTAAAAGACTTTGAAAGAATCTATCAAACATGAATAACAAAAGATTTGAATTGGTCATTTTAAATCACTAATTGAATAACAACGGATTTTAAATACCGGTATATTTGATTGCAATTGTAGATCTAACTAGACAAAAATTCTTATAAAATTTTCTAAAATATTGATCTTTGATCCATGGATTTCATTTTCAAGCTTATCGTACTCATATTCATGATTTATGTAGTTCAATCTAGAGAAACTGCAAGAAATGCTAAAACTTTTAAGGTAAATTGTAATAAGAGTAACACATTTATTTCTATACACACATCCAGATCTTAAACTTGTATTTTGTAGATTAATTTTGTGATATCAATATATTTTTATAGTTAAATAAAAACATTATATACGATTGTGTGGATATCTATAAACAACCTTCGTTAAGTCATCCACTACTCCAAAACCATAAAATTCAGGTACTCATTCATCAAACTATCCTTTTTATACATTTGTTTTTGTTATATCCCCAATCTTCTTTAGTTCATCTTCATTTTGTAGTTAGAATATATTTGAAAATGTAAAATGTTCTTTTGTATATTTTTTCTTAAATTTTAAACATGATTTGTATTTTTTCTACTGTATTTTTGCATATTTCAATAATTATTTAATTACTCAAAAAACGATGAGAGAAAGTGTGAACAAACCATCAGATACTAAATTACATTACTAGTTTTAGTTTTTAATATTATTGTCTCGTATATACATCTTCGCATCAAATAAGGTATTATACTTATTATGGTTAAGTTCTCACCTAGAGTATTTATCGTGTAAAAAATTTTCTAAATAGATGGAACCATCTTTTTCGATATCCAAACCAAAAAAAAAGTTAAAAGTGAAAGTTAAAAGATCATCGAATGTCCAAATGGAACAGTTCCTATACTAAGAAATACAAAAGATTATGTCGCAAATGCTCGGTATTGGGCAAAAAAACACTTCAAACCGCTCACAACTGAAAGTCGTGGAACACATGTAAGCAAATTCTACTTGCATACTTAGTTACAAATATGTATATTTTGAATGTATGTATGAAATAAATTTGGAATTTGAAGCTTGCTGGAGTTAGATCACAAGGTCAAGGTCCTTACCATGGTGTGGCAGCTTGGATGAGTGTGCATGATTTGAATATTAGCGGAGACCAAGCTTCATATACAAACATATTTGTAGGCAGTGGAGTAAACAACAAAGTTAATTTTATCCAAACCGGTTGGATGGTACGTTTAATACTGATTTCATTTTAGTTGGATTTTATTTTTGTTAATATAAATTGATGGATTCACTAATTTGATTTATAGGTGAATCCAAGTGTATTTGGTGATGGACGCACATGGAGTTATGGATTTTGGCAGGTATATTGATAAATATACGTGATTTTAATTTCTCATTAGTAATATAAAATTCGATTTAATAGAGCAACTCTAAACGATATGAAAAGCATAGTTTCCTCGTGTTTTGGATGGTAAAACAATTTTTTAGCACAAAGTGTTAGATTTCACTAATTTGACTTTTGTTTTTTCGATTGGGCTAACCAAACAGTTACAAAATAACATGAAGGGTATAATTATATACATATTAATTGGGAAATATTTTAATATTGAATTAGTTATTCTTTTTGCATGTGTTTGAGTTTTGTCTTTATTGTACACTATTTTTTAGCTATTTTTCAATTAATATAGATTATATGACAGGGTGCCAATGGAGCAGGTTGCTACAACACAATATGTCCTGGTTTTATTCAAGTGTCGAAAACTGATCTTTTAGGTGGACCGTTTCCTTGTCCTTCCAAAAAAAAAATACCAAGAGCCGTTTACACTAGTATTCTCCAGGTAATATAAATATAAATAGTTTTGTTTCTTCATAATATTTGGGGGAGAGATTATACCAAATCTAACAAGATTTATGCATTATTTATATATAAGGATAAAGCCTCAGGAAATTGGTGGACAACAGATGTAAAATATCGTGGACCAGATACACATATTGGTTATTGGCCAAAAGAACTATTTGATCTTATAGGTAATAGTGCGGACATGGTTGGAGTTACTGGAGCAGTCCATGCTTCTCCTTCTGGTAAAAGTCCACCAATGGGTAATGGTCATCTACCAACTCATGATGAGAATGAGGCGGCGCGCGTTAAAAATTTTGAAATCATAGATTCAAAATTTAAGGTTAAAGAAAGTAATCAAATTAAGTTAGAAAAACTACTGGACAACGATAAATGCTATGGACTGAAAGCTGGAAAAAAACGTTTTTTCGAAGACTCTTTTTTGTATTTTACCCCCAAAAAATGATGTTCGTGGTTATTAGAATAAACTTCGAACAAAAAAAAAAGGTGGTTATAGAATAAATAATGTGCGCTTCATGTTTCTTGTTCAAGTATCAAATTCTTATATCTATGTATCAAAAAAAACTTTTTTAACATATCGTCATTTAATGTTATGCTACAATGCTGGTACATTATTCGTAGTGAATCAATGCATTAGATCAGTAAAACAAGTCATTCACTACTTCAAAAACTGGTTATATCATTACCTTCCCCTTTTAAGTTTCAGCTTGTCCTCAAGTGCAAAAGCTGGAAATTGAGCAGCCAGGTCCTTAAGTCGTACCCATTAATCTTTCATGATCGGGATCAAGAAGACCTTCCGAAGAATTAAACTTTCCGAAAAAACTTCACTATCATACCTCTGTTTGGTTCACTAATGAACTCATCTCCCGCAGACATAGATTTAGGCAATGGATTCACCATGTCATGCTTCCCAAGGACAGGTTTCAACAGAGACACATCGAAGAGAGGATGTATTTTCGACTCCATTGGTAGTTAAAGCTGATAAGCAGACTTATCCACTCAAGCCAGAAATGCAAATGGGCTATCGTATCTCGCAGCCAACTTCTGGAATTCTCGTTATGTGACAGATTGTTGTCAGTTTTAGAAGGACCAAAGCCCCCTCATCAAACTCCAAATCTCTGTGTTTCTTATATGCATTATTCTTCATGAGCTGTTGTGCCTGACTCAAGTGATAGTGAATCTGCTGTAACATCTGATCTCTTTCTCTCAACATCAACTCAACTAAAACATTTAGTAGATCCTTCCTCAGACTCACCAGTCGGTGCTTATACCATAACTTCCCTTGCCCAACCGTCTATCCATTTTTACTGGTTCTCCACGCGCTATTTCTTTGATACAAAATTAACCGTACTGGATTGAGACAAACCATGAGTAGCCATATCTTCCATTCCAGGTTTGTTGATATTCCATTGTGACATGTCTTTGTTCCAACCAAAGAAACTAGCACAAAACGTCGCAAGAGTGGATGCATGTAAAGCCGGATCACCACATAGAGTCATTAGTTTGCCTCTGTATCCAACTCCACAGACTTGTAAACTTGTGCTAGTCAACATCCAAGTTTGAGTAGCTCCACTACAATTTATCAACTTTTCTGGCCAATGGTACCACGCATTTGGTATTGGTAGGTGAGTTAAGGCCAAGGAAAGTTGCATCAACTCTTATTTCCTTTCATGTTCTTCTTCTCTGAAATCCATCATTTTCTCCTCCAATTCCAATTTATTATACTCATCTAATCCATCTACTTGTACTGCTCACAACTCTTCAACTGTCCCAGTTTGTTTGATCAATCCTAAAAAGCCTCTCAATAATTTTTGCAATCCAAGCAAATAAATGTATTCACTCCCTCAAACACAGGCATCTAGAAAACTAGGGCCAGTTTCCGAGGTAGGAAGACTTACCCAAACGTCGCTAAAATGGCCGGAAACTTCAATCTCCGATCACAATTGATACTCAGTACTATGGATTTTATGATCGAACAATAAAATTACGTAGCTTGGGATCACCGGAATTTCTTTCCGACAAAAGTGATGAATTGAGTTATCAAAAAGTAAATTTTCGATTTTGTTGTTCAGATCTAAAAATTTCTGTTTCGCTCGGATCTGTGACTGGATTCGTCACCAGTGTTAGGTTACCGATTCGAAGGTGAAGAAACGTAGAAAGAAGAGACGGTGTGACAAGGCCAAGAACAAACAGTATATTTTTCTTTTCTACTAGAACGACACACACACACGATTAGTTATTTACTTATAAGACCTTCTGTGCCAATCAGAGTCTCTACTATCTTCTTCCACTCCATTTTCCTGCAACTTCTTTTGCTTCCACCTCTTTTCTTCTTCTTCACAATCACAGGTCAGCGAATTGAAACTGAAGTTCTGTAACTGGGTGCACTTTCTTCGGTCGGAAATGACTACGGCACACGAAGAATCCGTATACCAACATTATTATCACAAAAAATCCTATAAAAACAAGCACAAGAATATAAAAGAGAGGGTTAAAAGGCAAATCAGTAATTTCGACACCAATTTTGCTTTTGATTATGTTTTTTGAGTTTTTTAGCAAACAAGTAAAATTAGAGCTGTTTATATAAGCGAATGTTTGAGTCTGAATAAGATGCGTCTTCGTTTCATTTTAACCCAAATTAGGATAAAGGGTTCGACACTATCAGATGACTCAAGTTTGCATTACAACAACTTTTTCCATTTTGAGAAAGAATCGTTCGCACAGAGACTCCATTACAGCTGCACCGAGAAACTTTCGACGTACAGCATTTGGAGAAGACGATCACAAATTCGACATCGTCTCAATCTTTATTTTGAAGAGCCTTTTGGCATATTTTGTTATTATAAATAATTTTCTTTTCTCCTAGTTATAATTATAAATATATATGAAAATTAGCATTTATAATAGGGCAATTCTCCAAAATACCACCAAAAAAAAGTTTTTTTTTCAAAAATACCACCAATTTTCAAAAGTTTCAAAAGTTCTAAAAATACTATTTTTTCTAAAAGTTCCAAAAATACCACAAAATTAAAATTAACTTTAAATATTCAAAACGAAAAACCTTGTCTATGCGATTATGATGAATAGCTTCCACTTTTTGCCTCCATGATGCAGCTCTCCATGTACGACATCTCCACTGATGCAACTGTCTATGTGCGACATCTCCCATGATGGACAAGCTCTCCTCGACGAACGGCTCTGCTTGTACGACATCTTCAATGATGGAAACTCTCCCCGACGATCGGCTTAGCATGTACGACACCTCCGGTGATGGACATGGTCTCTCTGCACTCTATAACTTCCAAGAAGCGATTTCCTCCATTAATCTGCAATAAACTAGGTCAAATAAGATCAAATTAGTCTAGTGATGATTGTAATATCTATAATTAATTTAGACGTTTAAAAAAAAACGAAAAACCTTAAACCCCAAACCTAAACTCTACCCCCTAAAACTATACCCTAATTGTACAATAGTTAATCCAAACCCAAAAATTTAAATTCTAAGCTCTTGAAAATCAATTTTTGAGGTTGTGGTATTTTAGGAATTTTTGAAAACTAATAGTATTTTTGGAAATTTTAGTGATATTTATGGAACTTTTAAAAATTAGTTGTATTTTTGGAACAAAAACTTTTTTGGTGGTATTTTAGGGAATTTCTCTTTATATAATATCCATTGCACCAATAACTAAAAATCTAACATAATCTAAATTATAATTAGGTAAATAACATTGAGTATATTTAGTATGACCATTTAACCTTATTATATTTTTTAGTTAAAAGATAACTAGTCAACTATGTTTTGATCTGCATATAAATATTTTTTTTTCAAAAACAGATAGATGACTATACATACATAAGTAGTCAATTATAATCATAGTTAATTAATTACAAAGTAAACTATATTATAATTAGAATAACAAACAATCATTTACATAAATAATGTTTTACATAGTCAACTATATTTTGATATGATATAGTTTGATATTCGTAGATAAATATTATAAAAAAATAGTTGACTATATCACAATGAATTAATCACAAAGTGAACTACATTATAATTAGAATAAGAAAACCCCGTTTACATAGTAAACTATATAAAAATTAGAATAGGAAACACTCGTTTACATAGTGAACTATTGTAATCCAACATATGTTTACATAGCCAATTATTCATATGTAATTAGTGAACTATAACGATTTTACGATGAATTTAGGTTATAGTTTGATATGATACAACCATTATTACAAGCAAAAAATATTTATTGCGGCATCTATGATACAAAAGATCGTAAAACATATTTTTTATGGAATTTTACCAATAATCATTAGTTACATCATTAAGGATATTTTCGTCAAAATTATTTAAATAGATGTTACCCACATAAATAGTTCACAACACATGATAGTAGCTATTTTCACTCAAACAAACTATTATTCACCTAATTAACCCACTTGAGTAATAAAACCAAAAATTTATACAAAATTGAAGCAAATTCATATGTATTTTAAAAATCACAGAAAAAAACTTAGTGGGTTAAAAAAATTAATTAAAAAGTTAAGTGAGACGATAAAGAGATAGTAATTATTTTTGTCAACAATGAAGTATACATGTAAGTAAATTAATAGGGTTTAAGAATATTGAAAAATAAACAAATTCAGAACATCTTTAAAAAAAATCCAGATCTGTTTTGAATTAACTATTGAAAGGTTTCAGATTGAGTTTTGAAAGATTTCAGATTTCAACTACTTCTAATGGGACTCTGAAAAAATCAGCTACTATGCAAATAATATTAGGTTTCGCTATGTAAGAAAACCAATATCATATTCCTAACAAATGCCTTTGATATCAAAATATCCAACCAGAATGGAAATCATGTAAATTCAAGTTATCACAAACAATTTAAGCTAATAAACAAAAATACGTATTTAGGAAACATTGGAATAATTTTGATCCTAAGCAAAACATAAGTTGTTGACACAAAAAAAAAAAAAAAAAAAAAAAAAAGCAAAACATAAGTAAAATATAAACAAAACACAAAATATATTTAGGCAAAACAAAAATATAAACAATCCATACTTTGGTTTAATTGATCATGATTAAGTCTTGCATTTAATGCATATTCAACACTGCAAACATTTAAGTATTGTAAAAAGAAAATAAAGATACAAATTTGTGGTATTAAGTATTAACCATCTCCATTTTAGTCTTTTGTTTTTTTCTTCTAAAAATAATACTCTCTCTCTGTATTGTGACAAGAATGTATTTTGAAGAGAAGAAGTGTGGCTTTAATAAAGAAATTACGATCATAACTTTTACCTTTTTTATAGACGATGATAAGTGTATGATTCAAACTATTGATCGCACTCGTACTCGCACCATTGAATCTGCTGAGAAAGCTTTTTCCCTTTTTTTAAAAAATCTCTGGACATATATATTTTTTTTTTTTTGAAAAATTTCTCTGGACATACTTAATAGTTCTGATTAAGTGTTACGTGTTTTCGCGGCGGTCTTCGTAATAATTCTCTGCGATCTGGTACTCCGCTTCAGTAACTGGAACGACTTTCTTCCCATGGCAATTCTCCACGCACCATAGAACTCTAAATATTACGAAGACCGCCAAAAAACACCTAACATCACAAAGAGAATGATTATAAAAGCTAAGTTTTATTTGTATTCTAAAATACTCATTTTTGTTTTTGTTTTTGTTTTTGTTTTTGTTTTTTCCTAACACTTATCGCTACAAAATATGAAAATAATGTGTTTGCAAAAAAAAAATACCGCTTTTAATAACAAATGTTACTATCATCACTTTTTCACTTTATCTACGCTGACGATGATAAAACTACTCATCGCACTATATGGGCTAGTTCTTTGTTCGTTGGTTCTGGAATTTCCGGTTAGTCTGGTTCACATTTCTAAGGTTTGATTATACGCAATGTTAGTAAACCAATCCGGACAACGAATGGAAATACTTTCCGGTTCTCCGGATCAAACCCTTTTTAATCAACAAAAAGATTCATAGTTTTTTTCTGTTGACAAATAACGGAGACTTGTAATTGAACAATGTTATATACTCCATTCGTTTGTTTATAAGTGATGTTTTAAGAATTATTTTTTGTTTACAAATAAGTGATGTTTTCACTCACCAATGTACAATTAATTAACTTTTTAGTGCTTTTGACTATTTAAATTCTGCAAATTGAATTTTTATTGGTTGAAATATCTTGAATAAATAAAAAGTATTGTTTTATTTCAAAAAACAAGGTAAATTTAATGATTTCTTAATATGAGTGTAGAAGTCTAAAACATCACCTGTAAACAAACGGAGGGAGTATATTTTTTTTTGACCAAACCGATTTTTATAAATAAAAGCTTACACTCCACGAATGGAGAAGTAGTTCAACGATACAAGACTAAACTTATTTAAAGTGTTGGCGGAAACAATTGCCGAACGCGGAATAAAAGCAATAAAGATAGATTTAAAACTTCTACTAAAACAACATATGTCGCTAAGTAGATATTTCGGCTCGTTTATCACATAAGTCAAATTGAGCAATGTGACAAAAGAGAGAGGATCCGATAAACACATAAGTGATCAAAAACCTATGTGGGTAACGACAATTAAAGCAGCTTTAATAGGGACGACTTCTACAATCAAAGTCAATGCAGAGCTTTGAATGAGAATCCTCCGGTTGCTGGTTGCAAATAAAACCAGGTTAACGAGAACAAAGGAGATATCAATTACTAATTCTCCAAATTGTCACGAATTGATAAAGATCAATCTCGAAACTCCAGATTCTGGCATGTATAACACAGTAAAAGATCGTTCAAAGACGAAAGTTACAAACACTAGACACACGCTAGTATAACCCTCAATACGAGGTAGAATCGAAACATTCCAGTTGTGATAAGAAGTAACCTCAAACATCAACACACACACCAGCCTAGGAGAACAAATAAACTTTGGTTTTGTCTCTACAATTACAAGACCAAGCTTGTATTCATCAATAAACCATTCACTTATGAGATCGTGATTCCATACCTTAACGTCAAAAGTGAAGCTTGGTAGAGATTTTTTTGTAACATCCTCACAAGGAGGTAACATGATCCATGGTTGTTTCCACCTTAGATTCATACTAAAATAGCTCATCTTCGTTTGTCGTGCAGCTACCACGTAAGTCAGGCCCTATTAAAGCCTTATATAGATCCCAAAAACCGAATTAGGCCAGACCCATATATTAATTCTAATGGTAGTGGAATAAGGTTTTGGTAACCTGAGAAAGAGGCAGAGAGGTAATGGTGGTTGGCCGGAAAAATGAACCCACGACAGGGAGGAGGAGGTCAGCGGCGGAGAAAGCATTATTGTTGATGGCTCCGAGCACCACGTGGTGGTTCCATAGAAGACAAGAAGGCTTGATTAGAAAGAGAGTTTACCATCTCAAGGAATGGAGAGAGATCAAAGATCACCGATGGAAGACTAGAGAAATCGAGAGTCTAGAGGAACTCCGGGGAAGGCGACGGCAAACGAACTTAGATCGAATCGGAACCGGAACTGACGCGGTGGAGATCTCCCATTGTGCGGCGGCTGCACAACTCGAGAGAGAATGATGAAGTACAAATATCATTATTGTATTTGATTATAGTTTCTAAATTATTACGTTTGATTAGTTTGTCATTAGAGGAAAGAATTAGTCTTCTCCACTAAACTAGGGCATATTCTCCACTTTCTCAACTTCCTAAATTATAGTAGGCTCTAACTACTATTTGTATTTTCTATTTGATGATTTACGTTGAAAAAGGAGAAAGAGAAAATTGTTTGAAAGTTTGTTTTGTTTTTGTTGCCATTGTTGGAACCTCATCACAGAAAACCCTATTTTTCGCACTCGAACAATGTTATATATATATACTAGAGCAAGACCCTTTATTTTATTTATAGTAAATAGTTATGCTTTAAAAATGTTTTGGGGAAATATATATATATATATCCTTAATTTAAACCTTAACTTAGATAATGTAGTGATTAAAGTTATAAGTTTATATGTAATTTTTAAAAATTATACTCTCATATCTCATATAATTTAAAGAATTTGAAAATCAATAAAGTATTTACGTTTGATATTTGTAAATTAGTAAACTTTAAAAATGTAAAAACATATCACTAATCATATTCTTTACTTCTCCTTAATCTAATTCTATTTTTAACCATGACTAATTATATTATGTTCTTTATAGATATAAATATGTTAATCCTCTGCCTATAAAAAACGAAAGAAATATGGTTGTTTCTATTTTAATTATATAGTTTGCTATTTTTCTAATTTTATTTTCATATGTAAATCCACTGCCTATATATAATGATAGAAATATGATGTTTCTACTTTTAGTTATATAGTTTGCTATTTTTCTTTTCCTAAATTTTGCTTTATGTTAAATTTTTATATATTAAAAATCGTTTTCAACTAAATATCTTATATAACTATATAGAGGTTATGTGAAATTTGTAAAATTACTTTATACTTGTGGTTTTTTCCATTTGAATTTTTTCTTTTTTCGGATAATTAACAATTTTGATTTGAAAAACTTACATATTTAAATAATTGACATGTGTTAAAATCTTATCGACTACTTAACACGTGTCGCGATCTCGTGAGTTACAATTTTGCGAACTCTCATTTATATAATAAGATATATATATATATATATATATATATTAATATTCTCCACCAGATAAGATGAAAAATCCTTTAGAAAATTAGCAGTAATGATAAGAAAACTAAAAATGAAGATATAACATAAAAAAAGTTGGTATCAGTATTATGAAATGGTATATAAGGCGAGTTGGCATTATATCAATGCACATTTACCAAACTAGGCTAATACCCGCGCTAACGCGCAAGTTAACTCATAAAATTTATTTTTCAAAATAAACTATTGATACAATATGATACCATTCGTACTCAATCTTAAAACTATCTAACATGCTAAAAGAACTTCAAGCTAATTGATCAATGACTTGTCATTCATTTAAATAATTTGTCGCAAATTGATTAATGACTTATTCTAATGATCATACATCAATAACCATTGTTGCATTTCTTTTGATGAAACACAACATATTTAGGATAATCAAGTAACAAATAAATCACAAGTTAGCATTTTTCAGTCACTTTTAATCTTAGTGTTTTCTCTGGTTTTGCTTTTAGTCATTCTCATTTGTTTCCACGGCCTTTAATGCTTCGATCATTCTTGTTGCTTTGGTTCCCTTTTCTACATTATTTTCTTTCTTTTTTTATTCGTTGTTGTTGAAATATTCCTTGCTTTCCCCTCTGTTTCTTCAAATGCTTCTTCTTTAGTTGTTTTCACTTTTCTTCACCAGTTAATCTGTTTTCTGCACAACAGTAGCAATATCATCAAGTATTACCACCTATTAGACACCTAATCTCATCACTGTTTTCCTGTAAAAGAAAATCAACATTCAAAAAGAATAACACTTTTCCAGAATTAGAAGACTTACCACCAAAAAAAATTATTATAAAAAAAATAAATCTACTATTTTTTGGAAACTGAGTGAAAGAAAAAGAATAGTGAGTAAGATAACCATGAATATGTAGGAAGATTATCCTCTTCCACATTTTCTGCTATGTCCAATGCAACGTCACTTTTTTGCTACACTCCTCTAGCTTTTTTACCATAATATTTGTCGTCTGAGCGCAAATTTCACATATACTTCTAAAAAGACAAAACAAAGAAAAAATAAGCATAGAAGTTTGTCTGCAACGATTTAACTCAATGTTAAATATTCACGACTAAGTGTCGCAAACACAGGTTCCGTATGCCATTAGTCGGCTAATAACATTCACAACCATTTGAAGGACAATCACATTGGAGAAAACAAACACCGCCATTTTTTAAACCACACCAAGCAACACCTTTACCTTTGGCAGCTAGTGGTGTTTCCATGTAAGCATGGACTGAACTGAGCTCTTGGGCGCCTTCGCCATCGATCCCGCGCTAAAAATTGCCAGCGTTGATCTTCCAAAAACAATCATATCTGTGGGAGTGGCGACAGAAAGGAAACGAAGCAAATTGTAACAAATGACACATTAATAGAGAAAAAAAAACATTTGTAACGATTGGGAGTGGAAGAGACGAGAACAAAGAGAAACTCCACTAATCTTTTTTTTTTTGGTCGGAAAACTCCACTAATTTAATGTGAATTATTACACCTTATTGGAAGTTAGAAACAAAGAATAACAGCAAAAAATAGAAAAAAATACATTTGATATTATTTCACAGCCAATTCACGTAAGTATAAGTAGTGGGGTCCACTTAAAAGAAGGAGAAGCTGACGTGGACACGCTAGAAGGAAAGAAAACTCTGTTATTATATATAAGATGCTAAGACGAGTTGGCATTACATCAATGCACATTTACCAAATGCTAAGACGAGTTGGCATTACATCAATGCACAAAAATTCAATCAAATTACGATTTCATTGAAAAAATAGAATTTGTTTTCTGCATAAGTTATGCTTTAAATTTTTGTTAACATACGTAGTTTTGCAAGAAAATCTATACTTCAGATGTAATTAACACTCTCGTTTACTTTTTCAATCTGCTCTGAAACCATCGATCCTTCCATGCTTTACATTGTCTTCCGACTCTCTGATTTCAAAGTATTAAGGTATTGTTCATCTTCATATTCTTTTCAGATTAAAATAGATTACAAACATGATTAATTGTGATGGAATTTGTTTCATCTTATATATGAACGTAGTTGAACTGATTTTCAAAATTTATTAACTCTGGATATTGTTGATTGACTCGTATTAGAACCATGGGCGGATCCAATTAAGGTAATGGTTCTGCTCCTAGTGAGTTAGAGTTTTTTGTTGCGTCATTTTTCCAACTTTTGGTGAGTTTACTGTATATATAATATAATAATTATTTGAATTTTATAAAATATTGGAGTTGGTAAAAAAACTTGAAATAGAAAAAGTAAAGGGAAAACTGTCTTCTATGCCTTGAAACTTGTTAGAAATTTACAATCTATACCAAATTTTGCAACATTTGAAAACTACCCTCTTTTGTATATTTAAATGACAATTATACTCTCAACTAATCTTTGCAAATTATTTATATTTGCTTTAAATGAAATGATTTAATTTTTTAAATTATTAAAAGTCATTATAAATTAAAAATACATATTTTTATGCTAAATTATAATTACAAATTTATATTTAATTGTAGAATTACGATTTTTTATTGTAATTAATTATGTTATTTACATTTTTAATTAATTTAATAATAATAAGTCAAATCGATAAACATAAAAAATTAAGTCAGTGGTTTAAACAAGTCAACAAAGTAAAAAATAAACCAACGAATTTATAAATCGACTGTTTAAAATAAATCGTTGAACAAACAAGTTTAAGTCGACGAACTCAACAAATTAAGTCAATAGTTTAAATAAGTCAACAATTTAAAAAATCAACCAAAGGAAATATAAGTCGACAATTTATAATAAGTCAACGGAATATAAAATTAAGTTGACAAAAATTGAAAATAAATCGATGGTTAAATAAGTCGATAGAGTAAAAAATCCACAGAAAAAAATATAAGTCAATAGTTGAAAATAAGTCGACGAAATTGTAAATTAAGTCGACGGGTATAAGAAAATAAGTCAAGGATTCAATAAGTCGATAGGGTAAAAATTCAAACAAACGAAATATAAGTTAACTATTAAAAATAAGTCAACGGAGCTGAAAATTAAGTCGACTGAGCTAAAAAAAATAAGTTAGATGTTAAATAAATCGACAGGGTAAAAAACCAACCAATAAAATATAAATCAATTGTGTAAAATAAGTCTAATGTGATTTTTTATAATTATAATTTTAGCTTTGAAATAATTATTAATTAACATAATATTTGTTAAAAAAATAAAACTAAATATGAAATTTAATTTTCATTTTAAGTTCAATAATATTTAAATATTTTAGAATGATATAATATTTTTAAATATATAAGGGTATTTTTGTACTTTTAAATAAAAAAAAGTATAGTTTTCCAACTTCTATAAGATTAAGTGTAGTTTTCAAATTTTCATTGAATTTTGGGGTAGTTTTCCAAATTCCCCAAAAGTAAATGTTGAAAATTCGAGAGTTGGTGAAAAAAAGAACAATTTAAGTTGGTGATTCCTTCTATATGTTCTAGAAATTGAGCTTTTATCAACTATAAACGCGTATTTGTCCATATTAGTTTATTTTGACCAAAAAAAGGAAAAAAAGGTCCATTTTAGTTTAATTTTGTATGAACACAAGAAAAAAAGGAGTGACCCAAAAATAAAAATAAAAACAAATACTATCAGTCTTGGAGGAAAGTTAGAAGAGACAATAAAAGACGAGAAGATTTGCGAATATATATTGTTCAAGAATTGCCACACGCACACACGCACACACAAATAAAAGAAAACATGTTAATATAATAATGCCGTTATGAATTATGAATAAATTAATTCACGCACTAACCAATACATATCCATAATCGTTAAAGTAAAGTAATTCATAGACTAAACATTCCTTAAATGGTCTAATAATGACAGTTTGGTACCTATTCGAGTTGGGTTTATTTGTAATAATTTATTCGGGTAACTTTTCCTTTTAATGTAAAATAATTACTTTATTTTGTCACAAATAAATAAATTCTTTATATATACAAATATTTAAGCTGGGGTCCAGTAAGGCTGCCAAGTTTGATCCTGCCACACATCTTCGCAGCCTCAAGTACAATTATTATTCATCACTGTATCAAATTTTTATTATTACTATAATGAAATAAAGGCGAAGATATCATCTGTGTAAAGTATTTGTTTTAAACAAACTTTTGTTTTATACTTTATTAAACATAAATAGTTTTAAGAAATCTGATAAAATGTATATAATTTTACATTTCCGATACAAACAACGCACAGAACTTGCTGTTATGCAGCATCTTAGACTAAGATTTCATTTATCAATTTGGTGGACTAGTTGGAATTTCAATTAGAGATAATTAGTTGTATAACTCAAAAAAATTATAATTCAAAATCTAACCAAAACTTACTTATGTGACCAATTTCTAACCATTAGATTTAGGATTTTTAGTTAGATTTTGTATTATAATTTTTTTTTTATTATCTAGCAAATTAACCCTTTCAATTATTACAAAAGTGAAAGTTGTAATAAAAAACGAAGTAAACGAGGAAAAAAGAGATAATGGATTAAGGGTGGACCCACACGAAGGATGATGATTCTTTCCACGTTCTTGTGATTTTTGACGATACACAAAATTTCAATTCAATATTCAAAACTGGTCATTTTCACACTCCCTATATAATTCCACTATCTTCGTCTTCTCAATCATCATTCATCCACCAACAAAATCTCTTCAATAATTCATCAAACCTGATCATCGATTTTTTCCGTAAAGCTTGCTTTCGCCATCGTTCTGTTTCTAGGTTTGCTCTGTTGGTTCGGAAGAGAGATATGGGAAGTAGTCCGTCTGAATTACCCTGCGAAGATGTCGCCGATAACAGATCCGGCGTCGGAGGTGGAATTTCCGACGTGTACGGTGAGGATTTAGCTACTTTGGATCAGCTCGTTACTCCTTGGGTTTCCTCCGTCGCTAGGTGAGTCAACGATTCGCTGGGTTTCACTTTGACCTATGAGAATCGCTTGGTTTTGGGGTTTTCTATCGAATTCCAGCTTAAGTAAAGCTGATTTCAAGTAGAAATTTAGCGTAGCTAGTTAGATTCGTGAATCATGAACTGGGTTTTTCTTGTTGTTGAAGTAAGATACAGATTTTTATGGATTCAACTTATTGTGGATTGAAATGGTTTTTTTTTTTTTTTTTTTCAGTGGGTACTCGTTGATGCGTGATCCGAGATACAACAAGGGACTTGCATTTACTGATAAAGAGAGAGATGCACATTACTTAACTGGTCTTCTTCCCCCTGTGGTTATAAGTCAGGATGTTCAGGTGACTTGACCTTTGAATATATATGTATAGAAAAGAACCCATTTTTTGTGTAGTTTTGATTTGGGTTTTGTAGTAACTTTTGATTTTTGGTTGATTAGGAGAGAAAGCTGATGCACAATCTCCGTCAGTACACTGTTCCTCTTCAGCGTTACATGGCTCTGATGGATCTTCAGGTGATTAATTGTTCTTTGGATTCGTATTTAATAGTGGAAACTGTGTCCAATGATTTGTTAAGTTAGCTTTTTGTCAACTGGTGGCTTATGTATGTGAATCTTGCAGGAAAGGAACGAGAGGTTGTTTTATAAGCTTTTGATTGATAACGTCGAGGAGTTGCTTCCAGTTGTGTACACACCAACAGTTGGTGAAGCTTGCCAGAAGTATGGGAGTATTTTCAGGAAGCCACAAGGTCTCTACATCAGCTTGAAAGAGAAGTGTGTTTTGATCTCTCTCTTTACCATGTCACTTTCCATTTTGTTTCTTTGAGTTACTAAAGTGAGTGTATGTTTCTTTAGGGGCAAGATTCTTGAAGTGTTGAAGAACTGGCCTCAGAGAGGTATTCAAGTTATTGTTGTTACTGATGGTGAGAGGATTCTCGGTCTTGGAGATCTTGGTTGCCAGGTAAAAAATGGGTCCTTTGAGTTAATACTTGAAACTTAATCCTATCTTATGTCGAAAATCTGATATATCATTTGTTTGACTGATTGTATGATTTTCCAGGGAATGGGAATTCCAGTGGGAAAACTTTCTCTTTACACAGCTTTGGGAGGAATCCGTCCATCAGCTGTAAGAACTGGAGCAAAAGCTGCCTAAAAATTGGTTCTACTTGATTGATTACTCAATAATCGTTTGATCCTAATGCAAAATCTGGTTTCAAATGCAGTGCCTTCCAATCACTATTGATGTGGGTACAAACAATGAGAAGTTGCTGAATGATGAATTCTACATTGGCCTTAAAAAGCGAAGGGCAACTGGCCAGGTTTATTAATCTCTTTCATATTATTGCTTTCTCTTCGTATATCTAATTCAATATTTTTTATGGAAACTGACAAGTCTGTTTGTTCTTTATGATCCAGGAATATGCAGAGTTTCTGCATGAGTTCATGTGCGCTGTGAAGCAGAACTATGGAGAAAAAGTGTTGGTTCAGGTGAGCCATATGATCAGTTCTTCTAGGAACTATGATTGTTGTTAGATTCATGTTTGTTCTGTGATGTCCTGATACATACCCTTCTTTTCAGTTTGAAGATTTTGCAAACCACAATGCGTTTGACCTTCTATCTAAGTACAGCACCACTCATCTTGTCTTCAACGACGATATCCAGGTAAGATTTTTTTCCTTAAGATTGATTTATTTCTTACACTTTGGTTGAGGTGGTAGAGAGCTAACGCTATCAAGAACTTATTTCTTCTTGCGTAAATGCAGGGTACTGCATCTGTGGTGCTTGCTGGGCTTATTGCCGCTCAGAAGGTGCTTAATAAAAGCTTAGCTGACCATACCTTCTTGTTCTTGGGTGCCGGAGAGGTTAGACTAGAAACCAATATACTCTATAATCTTATCATTTATCTTGCAAATATGTTTTGCTGCTAACGCTTAATCTCGCTGGTTATTTTGAAGGCTGGAACCGGTATCGCTGAGCTAATTGCTCTTAAGATTTCGAAAGAGGTAGCAAATTTGGGGAACTTCTTACATTTGCTCTGTTTTCTGGCGAAGAGTATGTGATTGATCATATCCCGGATGTTTTGTAGACTGGAGCTCCTATCAGTGAGACACGGAAGAAGATTTGGCTCGTGGACTCCAAGGTATTGTTAGCAACCAACCAGATCAGTCTCATCCTCTGTAGCTTAACTTTCGTTGATCACTTATGTTCCTCTTTTGGACATTATTTTTCAGGGACTGATTGTTAGCTCTCGCAAAGAATCGCTTCAGCACTTCAAGCAGCCATGGGCACATGAGCACAATCCTGTCAAGGACCTCATTGGTGCTGTGAATGTACGCGATGAACTCATTTTTATATCACTTGATGTGTGAATAGAAAATTTGTGTTCACTCTTTGTTAATACTTTGTCAAACAGGCAATCAAGCCAACTGTTCTCATTGGAACCTCAGGTGTGGGACAGACTTTCACAAAGGAAGTTGTCGAGGCCATGGCTACCAACAACGAGGTACCTTCTTCTTCTTTATCTCTGCTTTCTCGAAACACAAGGTATCTATGATATTGTTCTAATTCTGGTCTTGGTGTTCGCTTATAGAAACCATTGATTCTGGCTCTATCAAACCCAACTTCTCAAGCTGAATGTACCGCAGAACAGGCTTACACATGGACCAAGGTATATTCTTTCATTTGACGTATGAATGTGATTCATGTCCTGGCTATAACATTAGATGCGGCTCTCAAGTCTGATCATATTTTGTGCTTAAAACAGGGTCGTGCAATCTTTGGTAGTGGAAGTCCGTTTGATCCTGTTGAGTACGAGGGAAAAACGTACTTGCCTGGCCAGGTTTGTGCTATTTCTTTATTCTTTTGTCTGTCAGATTGTATTTCTGTGACAATCTGAATAGTGACATCATTTTTCCATAATCCTACTTCCCTTCAGGCAAACAACTGTTACATTTTCCCGGGTCTGGGTCTTGGTTTGATCATGTCTGGCGCAATTCGTGTCCGTGATGACATGCTCCTCGCAGCCTGTAAGTAGAAATCACTCCCTTAACATACACTGTGCACTAGACCATACATGTTGCAAGTTGTTCAAAAACTGTAGAATTCTCTGAATCCAAGCATTTTCCTATAAAGAACAAACATTGCAAAATCAGATTTAAGTCTCTATTTCATTTTTTCAAAACCGGTAGACACTACAAGATCCTCAATGTAACTCTCTCTAACTGGCCTCTCTCTGTTTTCAACAGCTGAAGCATTGGCCGCTCAAGTCTCAGAAGAGAATTTCGCCAACGGTCTGATCTACCCGCCATTCTCAAACATCAGACAGATCTCTGCTAATATTGCAGCCAGTGTCGCCGCCAAAACCTATGACCTCGGTTAGTTCTTATATTCATTTCACTTCGTTAATGGAACTGTCTTCAACTCATATCACAAGCTCTTGACTTACAAAGAAAGTGTGCTTATGATGATGTATTTTGTGTTGTATAGGATTGGCGTCGAACCTCCCACGTGCAAAGGATCTAGTCAAGTTTGCAGAGAGCTGCATGTACAGTCCTGTGTACAGAAACTACCGTTAATAAGTTTTTTGTTGAAGAAACCTGCATATTCTTCTATTCACAACACTAAATAGTTCTTGAAGCTTGTATAAGTGTTATTGTTGTTTGTTTGTTTGTTTTCTACTTCTTTTACATTATGATGATATTTGAGAACTCTCTCTTTTGTATTTGCTTCTTGTTTGATGAATAATAAAATTTTATCTACCAATCATTTATTTGTCAACATCTTCCAATCATATATTGTCTTAAAAGCTACATTTCCACCCAAACAATCAACTTGTCTTAATAATGGGAATATGCTTTGTTGTCTTTGATTCTTTAGTATATTATGCTCTTAAAGTATAACATAATACGGTGAATTAAATAACAGATGAACCAAAAGATGTGAAAACAGCATTATGTCACTACTTATATATGTAAAGAACCATGTGGTCTAAGTGAGGTATCAAATTTATACATGTTCAAGAAACTGAAACAGAAAAACGGTCCAGTCATAATCCTCAATCCAACTAGTTAAAATTCGGTTTTTTTTTTTTTTTTTTTTTGTCATCAAGTTAAAATTCCGTTTAATGTCACCGAATTCTAAAACCCACATATTATATGTAGTGTTGTTGACAATAGTATTCAAATGGGTGAGTAGTCATAACTCATAAGCCTTAATGGTTAAACAGTTTTATAGGGGGCAAAATCAAAGGAAGAAAATAAGTTGAGGGACTAATGGTTAAAAGTTATAATGAATAATAAACACGTTTGTTTAACCGCGTGTTCTTCTTCTTGATGCATCTGGAACAAGCGAGAATATCTGTAAAATCTCATCTCTTCCCTTTCCTCATCTTCCTCAAATCGCTCTTCACCAAATTTCTCTTCCTTTTGTAGTCAATCGAGGTATGTTCTTTCTGAATCCTTCACTTTCCCGGGAAAATTTAATAGGAAATGTTTTCCCGATGAAATTACGCGTGCTGGCTTTGCTTGAAATTGAACCTGGATCGTTCTCTGATTGCTATCAGATTTCGATTCTCTTGTGGTTAAGGAATTACATGTATTCTTTGCCGATTGATCAGTGATTATGGAACTCGTATTCTGTAAACCTAGGTTTTGTTCCTATACTGTACGAACGGTTTGATTTTGAATTGATAATCTCAGTGTGATTGTTGCTATTCATAAATCTATTATTCGAGAATAGGGATAGAGGCAATTGTAGTTTAACGTTTCATGTTTTTGTTGATCCTACTTCTGATGTATTTGGAATGTTGTTTTACATTCTCATTTGTATGACCAATAATAACTTACATGGTGTGTGTTCAATGATGAGGTTATACAGCAAAGTAGAATTGAGGTTTGAGAAGCAGAACATAACAAAGGAAGAACTTTACCGTTCATTTACCCGCCTTGAACTGCAGCGATGGCGCTTAACCCTCAATTGCTACCAAATGGGATGCCTATTCCCTTTGTTAACGAAATGTTCGTTCTAGTCAGAGATGGTGTTGAGTTTGAAGTCGACAAGATCCCTGGGTTCGTGTTCCCTTCTCTTGTCTCGCATGTTATACATCTTCTTCAGTGTTTTCTTGATTCTAGATATGATTTGATAATAGCTACACATATATCAATTTTGTACCATTGTTTTGGATTTTTCTCATCTAGCAATGAACCATTAAGTTTTCTTGTAAGTAAGCCCATGAGTGAACATACATATAGGTTTCAAACACTTCCCTGACGTTATTTTTTTTTCATTTGATCCAGAGGGCATGGAGGTCAAGTTAAGGCCAAAGGAGTGATATACTTGTCTAATATACGAATGGTCTTTGTTGCAAGCAAGCCTGTTGAGAACTTTGTTGCTTTTGACATGCCCCTGGTACGATAAACTTATCATATGTTTTTCTCTTATTTGGTTTATTAATGTCACAATCACACTTCTATTGAATATATCTACTACTTTGTAGCTTTACATCCATGCCGAGAAATTCAATCAGCCAATATTCCACTGCAACAATATTTCTGGACAAGTGGAGCCTGTAAGTATAAGCTTCATGGGAATTTTCATTTCTACCAAATGGTCTTTACTTACACTTTCCTTTGGCATGTAATAAAATCTCCAGGTGGTTCCAGAGAACGAGCATAGAGCTCTATATTCAACGCATACATTCAAGATCCTATTTAAGGAAGGTGGTTGCGGGACGTTTGTTCCTCTCTTCCTGAATCTCATAACATCAGTGAGACAATACAATCGGCAAATGCAACAAGCAGCAGCAGAAGCAGCTCCACGTGTTGATCCTCTTCAAGCTGCACAAACCCCCGTGGATGAAATGATGAGACATGCGTAAGTCCCTCTGAACCAAAACCAAAGATTTTGATACTATTACCAAAAAAAAAGAAGCTATTGTATCTCAAAACCGAGTGCGGTCATGTGTATATGTGCAGGTACGTAGACCCGAATGATCCAACGAAGATATATCTGCAGCAACCATCAGGGGAATCTCAGTTGAGGCGGCGAGCTTACCATTCGAGTTAAAGCGGAACACTGACATAAACCAAAAATACACAAGAAAGTGGATACATAAACAGCAACAGATTAGTGTTGCAAAAGTAATCAAAAGTGTTGTTGGTGGTATGTTTAAACTTAAAAACTAAATCATATGCGTAATGAGAAAGATAAAGACTGTTGGATGTGTGAGTTTCTCTGTAAAAAATTTGGATTATCATTAATAAAAGGTTTGGTTTGGTTTATACCGCACAAAATTAGGCAATTATTTGTGGGGAAATCAGCATGGTCGGTTAAGGAAAACCGGTCTGCGGGTTTGATTTGGATTTCGGTTTTGGTTTAGTTCGGATCGGTTTATCTGGATTTATTATTATAACCATCATCACCATTACAGCGAGCAAAGCATTCTTATGTTCTGGGAGGAAGAATTAATTGAGAATTTTGAAATTAAACAAACCAAAAAAGTTACTTAACTCGTTTATATATACTGCTCCATTGCGAAGTTATGAAGGGATTTGAGTGTGCATCTAATTTGTTGACCCAAAAACCCTAGAAACCCTAATCTCGGGGTTTCTGTGAACTCCTCCAGAACCGGCGCTACATCGTTTCTGGTTAGTGTTGTCTAATCTCCGTTTCGTTTCTTCTTAATCGAATCAGTGTTCTTGTTAGGTCGTAGATTGTTTCTGGGTATTCTGATTCTTGTGCTGGGCTCGAAACATTAGTGGTAATTTGTAAGGATTTCTCAATTAGTTTCCATGTACTTGATCAAATGTCGTAACTTTGAAGCTCTCTTTTGTGTAACTCCATGGATTACATACACCTTCTGTGTCTGTCATAATCGCCATTGAAAGTGCATCTCTTTATGCGGTTGTGTTACTAGTTTCGTCTAAAATGATTGAAATATTCTTGCTTTGTGTCTCATTGATGATGTCTTAGCTGTCTCATTGATAGATTCATCTCTTTATGCGGTTGTGTTACTAGTTCCGTTGCTTTGTGTCTCATTGATGATGTCTTAGCTCGATGAGTCCTATGTTCTTTCTATGCAGGTGCTTTGCAGCGAAGAGAAAAAGGGTAAAAAATCAAGGCTTAATATTTGATTGATGGAAGCTCAAAAGGAAACTCGGGAATCTAGCGTGTATCGAATAGCTAATGATACGGGCTATGCGTTTGCAATGGGAGCGATTGGAGGTTATGCATTTCATTTTGGAAAAGGGATATACAACTCCCCAAATGGTCACCGTTTGGTTAGAGGAACACAAGCAGCGCGCATGAATGCTCCTCGTTTGGGAGGCCGTTTTGGTGTATACGGAGCCTTATTCTCGGTATTTGAGCACACAATGATCTGCATCAGGAAGAAAGAAGATCGATGGAACCCGATCATCGCTGGTGCTGCTACAGGAGGGCTTCTATCGATTCGACATGGACTTGTTGAAGCTTCAACGTCAGCACTTATGGGAGGGGTTTTCCTTGCTTTGCTGAGAGGGTAATGTTAACAAGTGAGCTTGTGTTTGATCATCTTTCTCTGCTAAAAACTCTACAATGCTTACTTTTGTTTCTAAATGCACTACCATGTCTCCTTAGGCCTTAGTTTTGCTTCTATTGGTTCTTTACCGAATATGTCCTGGTTGATTGTATTATGGCTTTTGTGTCAATAATTTCTTAGTCAATGAGTTAACGAGCTCAAATGTCAACTTTTCCCTCCATTTTGACCATTCTAATGAATCCTTAGTTCTCTGTTTTGGTCACAAATCCTTAGTTCTTTATTGTTTGTCAATATATAATGCCAAAATCAACTCAAGAGTGTTGAGGCAGAAATAGGTAGATAAGATAGATAGATCATTGGGTTTCTCACTTATTAACATACAAACCTTAGGATTTTCACCAAGACGACCATCCACTCAATAACAAAACTCTTTGTTACCCCAAGCAACCCAACAAGGATCTTTAAATTACAAGTTTTGTCCCTAATTATATATCCATCAAATAAACTTAGTTTTCTTCTTTCTTTTTCCCTCAACAATCAGAGAATCTTCTCTTTTGTATCCTAATTCTATTCACCTAACGTAATAGAATTACAAGAAGAGAAACAAACAAAACAAAAGGATAAAAAACAAACTGAAAACCCCACTCCAAACAAGGGGCAAGGCAGTTTTTTAACTGTTCTGTGAAAAACTACCGGACACGACTTTGTCACGACTGCCAAAACAGCTCAAAATCCTTACTATACAATGAGCGGTCTTGTATCTCCAGGTTTGCTACATGTCGATTTATCAGCTGTGATTGCATTATCTTACACACCACCAGTCCCGCTGGGAAGATCCACCATTCGCTTTCACCCCTGTGCATACATCCCCCAACATTCGTAAGATAGTCGAAAAGAGCGAGAGGGAGAGAGTGATTTGTTTTCAAGTATTACTTTGCGTAGTAGTAAAAACTTACATGTTTATATTCCAGGGCTGAAATGGGATTTTCTTGCTAGCTGATGACTCGCTGTGATAATGAACATATCCGCAGAGAAAAGCAACAAACTGTCACATTACCAAAACTCGTCAGATAACGTGAGACATGCAACGTTTTCTAATCTCCACAGATATAACTGTTGAATTCATCTTCATTTGATGAACCAAGTTATCAACAATGAAAAAAAGACAAAGAGAGCTTACCACATTGACTAAGGACATGAAGTTCCACAAAGCGTAGACACGTGCTAAGCCAGCAGAGCGTCTGGGTCCATGACTGAATAAGGCATTGATCCCAGCAGGGAATGGCAGAAGCAAGCCGAGAGGTAATATAAACAAAGCAAGGAGTACATCCAGCAAAGATATCGAATACAGCTGGAGCAATGTGAGCAAGACTAGACTAAAATCTCCTAGAAGTAACATTGAGATAACTAAGCCAACCATATCCTGCAATATCACAAAAGATAACACATGGGAGAGATTAAAATTCTTGAAAATATTAGAAGGCAAAACATATAAGAAGATATTCTACCATAAAGGATTTTGATTGGAGAGGTACCTGATGGCCCACAGGTTTAGTGTTGTGAACTAAGAAAGAGAGAAGGAAAAACATATCTCTCTTCTCTTTCAGACTCGGTAAGCTGTCAAGGTCGATAATCCCTCCATAGTTCTTTCTGCGAGTTGTATAATCCTCGGTGCTTGTCTGAGTTTGGTTGAAGAGCATACTCTCTCTTAAATGCGCCGGAGTATTTTCTTTCTGTGTATTCACGCCGTAACTAGAATTTACAAGAACAAGACATCAAAACTCCGCAAAACTAGTAGATTTGAAGCAGACAGCGAAAAACATGTTAAAAGTGTGACATCACAAAAAACCTGAACTTTTTAAAATGATCAATGGAGCGAATAGTAATCATCTTCTATATCTAGATTGCTCAGTTCATATTTGACATTGAACTTATAACACCACAACGCACTAGAAGAAAAAATGGTATGATGTGACTACTGTCACTATGAATGGACCCTATGATCGATAGAAAGACATATGGATGCAAGTTTCACATTCATTTACCGTGGTTGGATCTCAGGCCATGCTGTTTCAGCGGCACACCGAGGTGATGTTGATTCACAATCCTCAGCAGCTTGAATCAAGAGACCATATTGGCAGTAACCACAAGCTGTAGTCTGGAACCAGGCCAGATCAACACGTATGCCTTGTGTTTCCAGAGCCGGATTAGCATGAGTTTCTAACCATTTCAGAACAGAATGAAATGTTGACCTCAGTCGCCCACGACGAACAAGGCGTAATTGAGCATTTACACCAGCCACCAGTCTGTACCAAGTAGTGGGCGGAACAAGCTGGGGGAAATAAAACAATGACAAAGATCAATATAACCTTGAAACAAGGCTGCTAAAACTGCATCTTGTTAACTAAGGAACCAACCTGACTCATCAAGTTGGTAAGAATGTTGTCATTTTGAAGTGAGAAAGGAGCCATGTAACTGCCATCACCACCAAACAATATGGGCATTGGGAACCTTTGGTGAAGCCGAGGTGGAAGGTCAGTCCTTTTTTCATCCCCGCCAAGGAAGAAATCCAGATATGCAAGCATCAAATCGGAGGTGGCAGCAACCTATATTTAGAAGAAGAAAATATATACAAAAGCTTAAAACAACTCCTCCTTGGAAAACAACCTATATTCTAAGCGATCTGCAGTCCCTTTAACCAATTATGAGATCAAATAAATCATCAAGAAAGTACCTTTAGACCCTCATATAAAGCCCTGGAGCGACACGAGCGTAAACAGGAATGATCATATTCTGAACGTACAAACTCACGCAACCTTTGCAATTTCAACTTCCGCCGCCATTGCTGCCATGACCACGCAAGCGGATATGCAACCGCTGAAAGGATACTATATATAGCACCTTCCCACCATTGATATGCAGCTATAGAGTTGATTTCGTCCACAAATGTGTTAAATGCAGCCTCATATCTAAAGAACCCAAAACCAATAGAAGAATATTTCAGAGCCAAGGTAGCTTATAAAGTAACTATAGACAAAACAATGAGACACAATCCCAAATCAGCTTAGAAGTGAAATAAGAAACAACTAACACTATCTCTTTTATTTCCTCTGGGGGGATGTGCGAGAGATGCCATGGCTCACTGAACGTATTAGGACCCATAAAATACATTCTGTGCACATGACTCTGAGATTGCTCTGCTCTATTTGTTTCCAACACCTGACAAAGAAATAACATTATAAACAAAACACCACTGTAAAACAAGGAGTTTGGTGGGTTAATCATGTCAGCTGGACCAATCAGCGAATACATAAATTATTCTTCATTTGCTTATAAGAAAACAAAGAGTATTTTGGATCTAATGTTTCAACGCGAAGAAGATCATCTAACCTCATTTAGTGATTCCAGGAAAGGGAAGGAATGGTCTATTTGAGAGCCATGTTGCGTGGGTGCTGGGCCAGGTAAATCATCAACTCCAACAAATTTCATTCGTGCAACACTAAGCACAAGTGCTAAGAGGATGAGGAGTCCCATCAGTAGAAGACCAAACAACCAAGGCCCTCCAAATGTGTAAATTAACTCCTCCAGAGCGGTGTAACAGTGTGGCATGTGATACCTTTCCGATATGCATCTATATGGACATGGTGTCTCAGAAACACCACCTGTTATAAAAGCATAGAAAATCCCAAGGTAGTTGAGACATGAACATTTTTAGCATTAGTTTACAAGTATGGAATGAGTAAGAAGACAATGTCATAACCAACTTTTGAATAAACAGTTCTCTTTAAGAACACAAGGTTAAAAATCTACAGACAGTGTGTAAAAATGAATAGGAAACATTTTAGGCTAGGTAGTTGAATGGAAAGCAAAACTTATAACCGACAATTAGGAGAAAATATATAGCACACATGTAATACACAAGAGCCCAAGATATATGTGAACGCTATATATACCTCGAACTGGGACATAGACGGCACGAGATGGAAGCTCATTAACGGGACAAGGACGGCAAAGAGACGTCTCAGATCCAGTAACATTCTTGAATGTACCAGATGGACATTCCTGTAGAAAAGAATAAAATTCTGAATACAATGAGCTTCAAAAACTACAAAAACAATACAACTGTGATAAGGTAACAAAAGGCAAATAGAAAATTTCACCCCTTGATATTATAAAGCAGAAAAATATTGGAACAGGTTTTCCTTACCTTGCAGAATGTACCGTGTAGTCCCTTTGGACAAGGCGTGCCAGTTACTGTGCCATTTTTGCCAGAAGACCCATCATCTACTGCTGTTCCCCCCCTACAATTACAAAAAACATAACTGTTAATGCGATAGGCAAACAACGATATCAAATAATAACATAGAAATGAAAAATGCAGTCAATGAATGGCAAGCATATTAATATCATAGAACACAGATAAATGATACTGGGAAATGCACAGGTATATAGAGGACAGACCGTGCATGGATTAGTCCTTTTACACTAGCAATAGGCTGGTATATGTCCCCAGTGGGAATGTTTGACCAATGAAAATGAATTCTCCCACCTCCGCCACCACCACCACCAGAAGGACTGCCTGACCCACCACCACTTGAGAGAACAGACGACTCTCCTAAAATAAGATAACGCATGAACAAAAGGACTGTTCCACCAGAACCACCACCAGGTACTACAACAGAACTGTTCCCATCTCTACTCAAACGTTTGACACTTTCTCCATCAACCCTAATTGAGCCTTCAAGTGATAAACCAGACAGAGGCTGCTCCATCGAACCAATCACTGACCAGATTCAAAGGAAAAGAAAGAACAGGTTAGAAGTTATCATCTTGAAAGCAATCAGCTTTCATGGCAACCAACCACATGCATGCACAGTAGTGTATGGCCTAATTGATGACAAGCTTCTACAATGTTAACCGCTAGGAATCATAAACTTATAACAAAATATAATTTGCCAAATACTTGATACATGGAATATGAATATAGTCAACAGTCGACATCATACATTCTGCATCAAGTCCTATGACGACACAACCTAACCACTGAAGTTTCATCGAAATCAATAATCATCCAATCTCTAACATTTCATACCTACAATACCACCACCAGAAGATGAATAACCAGGGCTATAATCGCCACTTCCACTGCCAAGCTCACAAGGGAGATCTGCATTTCCATATGTTATCCCACCTTCAACACAGGTACTATTGTAACATACACGTCCCCCTCTACCACCATGCCCGCCACCACTGCCAATACCATTTCCAAGCAATTTACCTTCACCTACACCACCTCTACAACCTGTGAACAGAAAACAATTGCATATGTATGTTGCTAAGAAACACACTGAAATAAGATAAGATCATATCTTCTTTCTCCCTATATGGAGAATGGATAGCACCTTAAATCTTATATTCGGGGGAGTAAGCCAAGAACATGCCCATACGAAATGTAGAAGTAGGATGCGCGATCAAAAGAAAATCCAAAAAGAAAATATTTATTGTTACCCATTCCACTGGCACTAATCTCTCCAGAGGGTTCAAGAGTTACTGTTTTTGCACGGTGGAAATGAACTACCGATCCTTTGATTAAGCCTTCGACGAGAATATCCTCAACTCGGCATATCTAGAAAGAAAGAAAAGTTATCAGAGTTTTCATGCTAGAGCATGCTAGTTTAAATACGATATAAATACCTGTAGAGTAAAGGACAGAGATGAATTGACATTGCAATCCTCTGGAGGACTCAGTAGTTCATAGGGGCAATCTTGCCGTTCACAATAGAGCTTTGGTGTACTGCAACGGATGTGAGTTCAATTATTGTTAGTCGATTTATCCAAAGAATACTGGAATCAAACTAAGCATAAATATGGCATTATCCTTAAACTTACACAGCATCTCGGGATGCATTCTGCAGAGGAGCACGCAAAATAGATTCAGGCCCAACCTTCAATAGCCAGGAAAAGAAAGTCATTATCTCCTAGCAGGCCAAATCAAGTACCTTTCTATATCTATTATTTAAAAGCCGATATGGCCTTTAATGGGAACCAATTGTGAAATTGTGCCTATATATTAATTGCAATTTCAGAGCTATAAACACCAACTATTTTGCATCTGCACAAATAATCATCTAATAAGGATTGTCAGCAAAATAAACATAACCAAACCCCTTACATAAATCCTGTAAAACAGTGACAAAACAAGCCGTTGTGCTTCAATTGAATCCCCTTCTCCCGTTAGATTCAAGAAACCTTGTCCATGGACCCCAAGATTTGCATTTGACCGAATGACAGATGATCCCTACATTTAGATTGGGAGGTCACACAAACAAATTAGATGCAATGGTATGTCACAAAGTACTTGAAGGAAAAAAAGAAGGACATGAATTTGTGAGTACCCTAAGAACGAATAAATTGCTAGCCTCAAGATTAGAAGTCGAAACAGTTGAATCTCCTCCTCCTCCATCTATATGTAATTCTGAATTCCACATCAAGAACATCTTGACAGTCATGCGTAAAGCCCCATAAACCTGGTACGTACCAAAAGACATGAAGCATGATGAACAAGTGATTTTGCATCCCAGTCCCCAAAAAAGGTGGAGAAAGAGAACCATGATAATACTCACCTTGATAGTAGAATCACTCATTAAGAGTTCTTCAGCCAATAACTCAAATACTGATGTACCAAAATGAGATAATCCAAAGCTCAAAACACCACCGCACAACAAACTAATTTGTCCTTGAACCTACATATTAAATTTTGTTTCAGTACTAAATTTTTAATTTGCACAATACTTTTCTGAAAACTGGAAGTTCTACTGAATAACTAAAAAACAAATAGAGAGGCAATAAAAAATGTCGAGAAAAGCACTAGAGTTGCTCAAAAAGAAACTATATCCTTGTATATACGATCACAACTAGTGGTAGCATTAACACTGCTAAAGGTGATAAACCGTTAGCTCACAAAGTCCATGAACTGGAAATTCATTTACTAAATACCTGAACACGACTCCATAGCAGAGGACAAGTTGCTCGTGCTTTATCCTGAACATAAACATTGGTCCAAAGAGGCTGGAAGGGAAACTCTAAGAGAAGCGTATAAGTATCTGTCGTCATATTGTAGTTGCTAACGAAAAGGCTTCGGGGAACAGCATCGTATAGCGTCCCAGCAGCGCCTGAGTTATCTGGGCATCCAATACTGTATCCACCTGCATGTAGGAGAATGAGAGTAGTTCAGATGATTGAAGATGTTAAGTGAGTATTGGAAGCACTAGCTCAAAACAAAGGAAAAACTATATATGAGATATGAAATCCGCAGATGTAATCAAAATAACCAAATAAAGATGAGGACGAATAATTTTGCTGTGATGATTAATCAGGTGAGAGAATGAAGTCATAGCATAGAATTTCTCAACAGTTAAAGTTCTAGAGGTGTGGATGTTATTACGATGACCAGAAAAACACAGTGACATCCTAAGGAAGAGAATCTAACCGTGCACAAAGATCGCTGGGTCATCATGCCTGCTAAAAATATCGACAGAAACTCTTCCACCACCCCCGCCACCATAACCACTCCCACCACATGCATTGATCTTTCCAATTCCAGTCCTGCACTTCAAATAACAGCAAAGTATAGGTCAATTTACGAAGAATCTGAGAATACAGAAGGCTAACTACCAATCTTTAAAATAATCATCGAAAAAGCTGTTTTATGTGTGCTATACAACAGCAAACAACGAGTTTCAGAGAGTTATGCGCACATTTCCGAGAGTTATGAGGAAGATATAAATCTCTAAAATTAATAGTCATGAATAAGATGAATTCCTAATCACATATTTCCAAATGAGAAAATAAACTTATAAGCGCACTCTAGCATATTTAACTTTGAAAGGAAAGTGCTATTCGGTTCATTTCCTCGAAGCTTAACTTTCGCTAAAAGGAAAGATTATCGTCTTGAGAAAAAATTAGGACCAATCACGTATTAGCGAATTTTAAATGTCCGAACCACCTTCTACATTTGCAAATCTTTCCTTCTCTAGCTAACTAGAAAGTCGTAAAACCCGCGTAAATCAAATCAATAGCTAGTGAAAGAGAGCATAGAAACGAAATGTCGTTACATTTTATATGCCTTGATATAGATGCTGCCACCAGACCCACCACCGCCTTTCACTCCTCCGTAACCTCCGTCTGCTAAAAGGCTTCCGTTAACATCCAAATACTGCAGAATATCCATCTTCACTCTCCCACCTCCTCCTCCTCCATAATCAATCTCTTTACTCGTTGACCCGCCTTTACTACCGTAACTCCACGGCTTCTGCAGAGTTGACCACGAGTACGCATCACCTCCCCAGACATCTTCAGGTAGCTTCTTAGTATCAGTCAAACAAGAAGCACCTCTACCACCATGTCCACCACCAGCACCATTAATCTCCTGGGACGTCCCGCTGGTCTGTGGCGGAGGATCCCCGGCTAATCCCGTCGTGTTCACCGCAGAGTCATTGGCGAAACTAGCGTTACCAGCATAAAGCTCCAATGTCCCTGCGACAATCGTAGATTCCGCTCCCAAAGAGAAATTCCCAGAAACATTGATAGCTATTGAACATCCAGGGATCGGGCAGTGAAACCTAACCCCAGGTAGGATGATAAAATTACCCTTCCCAGCTATATAAACATCACGCGTAAGATTCAAATCGGCGACAATCTTACAAGTAGTATCCAAATTCCCAACGCCGCCGAGATCCTCGCTACAAGATACCGACGGTCCGTGCGGAGGTGGCGGTGGCGGAGCCGGCGGAGAGTAATCCTGGTGGTAAAGTAACGTCTCTGAATCCGGGTCTAAACCCGAATCAAAACCTGAATTCGGTTCGACAATGGCAAATCGATAGCTCGAACTAGGGTTTACAGCAAAAACCGCAACAGCGAATAAGAAGAAGAGGAATTGAAATCGAAATCGAGCCATCGACACTAGTATCAATAGTCATCACAGAGTAAGGTTTTCGATTCGACCACAATTCGGATCATTGAGCAATAAGGTTGAAGAAAACTGAAAAACCCAGAGAAACCGAAATCGAAATCGAAATCGAAATTTAAATCACTAAACACACTTATACATAAATCAACATACACATATATGTATGCATGTATATAAGTATGTTCGTCTTCTTTGCACAGATAAGAAATCACATAAACCTCGACACCTGAAAATGGCTTTTTAGAGAGAAAATGTTTTGCTTTTTTTTTTTTTTTTCTCGGAAGAGAGAGAAAAGAGAGGGAAGGAGAGCTTCCAAGAAGAATGAAAACACAGGTTGGAACGGAGAGTAGTTAGGATCGGGTACGTGCGAGATCACAGTAATCACAAAAGACTTCAGCTAAATCTTCTTTTGGCTTTTACTATTTACAACGAATCAAATCACGACACGTGGCTCTTTAGATTGCCCCATAAAGGTAATGTTACTCTGTATCGTGGCTAACATGGAACGGGAAGTGTCAGCCGAGTCTTAAAGTTATTTTAATAACGAATCATTTTACGACATCTGTTATATTAAATTTAATTACTCGCTCTTAATGACTTGATTTAAAAATATTTTAACGTTTCGGACATTGAAGGGTGGTTAAGATTGGGCTTGATGGGCCTTGTCTGCTAAAGAGTTTGATATATACGCGTTAAGCTTACGCGTGAGTGTTCAATTTTGAGAAATAGGAAAGAAAAGGCGTGTGATCTGGACAAAGTAAAAACAAAAAGTTAACAAATCTGGCTGACCCAATAATATGCTTAGCAAGATTATCAACAAAATTCTTTTAGATTTACTACGTGATCTTTGGATTTTGCCAAAAATAAACATATTTTTTGGAAAAAGGGTTTCCAGTTTGAACCGAAATGATTAAATGGTCCACGCGCATAGTTTCATGAATGCAATTGTTTATACAAACTATTAATCGTTGAGCTTTTAAGATTATCCCATTGCTTGAAACGTAAAATGGTGTTTATTTAAACTTTCCTATATGTTTCAACCAATGTAGTAAGTGTTGGTGTGTATATACATGCCTACATGGGACATGGTTTGGGGACACTCTTTATTTCCAAACTTCAAAGTAAGAGATTGTGGTCAAAGACCAATTTTATTTGGTGGGGTACGTGATGTATAGTTTAATGTTGTGTGGTTTTTATTTTAATGGTACCAGATAAAAAATGCAAATTGACTAACGTATGACTCATCACGCTTCGGCAAACAACAACAAAAATGACTCATCATCATGCTAACTTCTTCAATAATTCTATGTTTATTTTATGTAATTTGTTGGCTAGCTATAATGTCATTGGTTTAATTATCTTATATCACTAATATCCAACCGGATTATTTCGTTTATTGGTTCGTACGTATAATACTGATCAGTTTAATCCTCTTTGGCCTTTGCATTTGTATGGGTTAGTGTTTGTGTCCGTGAGCTCGAACGAATGAGTACATGCGTGCACATTCGTGAAAGCTAGTTGTCCCACACGAACCAAGTTCGAACGTTGTTGGGGATATGATTATCTGCAAGTCATAGCTACATTTAGTATCCAATTAGCTGTGGACCTTGTGGTAATTATTGTTACTAATATAATTGAAGACAGTTGTAACAAACAAAATAGTGGCTACGTTGTAGCATTCAATTTGTTACAAATATTGATCAATAACTTTTAAAAATTTGTGGCTATGTTGACTAATTTTTACGGTGATAAAGTGTAAATTCGCACATGTTTTGAGTCTTTTGACCATTTAGATTTTTGGAATTCGGCCTAGAGCCCTAAACTATTAACTTTTGGTGGATTGACAGGAAAAATCTTGACCATCAAACTTGTTAACCGGTTGGATTAGTCGAAGCTTCAAACCAAATACCTAGCTAGTGTGAATTAAAAAGTTTAATAATACTTTTAAGACGTATTAACAAAGTCGTACCAAATATTTTATTGAGTAAAGACCATACTAGTACATATTGACACTCCTACTTGAAGTTTAGGCATAAGTATTCTCATAAACATATCGCAAGTGGATTCAGGGCCGGGCCTGAGCACAGGCCAAAGAGGCATGGGCTTTGGGCCTCCAATTTTTCTCTTATTTTTAGTATTGGAAAAAGGCCCTCGAATTTTTCATTTTTTATAAATATGCCCAAAAGATGTCTAAATACTTGTAAAATTCCATCAGAAAAGTCCTTGTATTTTTTATTTTTACAAAAAATGCCTAAACTAATTAAATACTTCTAAAAAGCCACAAAATATTTTTTTGGCTTTAGGCCCCCAAATTTTTAGGACCGGCCCTGGTTGGATTATAAAATTTGAGAATGGAAATCGACCTTGAAAGTCAAACGAACCAGAATAATGTTTCAGGTAGCTTTACTTTACTTTGTTTTTTTCTCAATCAGCTATTTTGTCGTCTGAGTTTGTCAACTAACTAATTCGAGTAGGCAAATCCCACCGGTATTCTTATTCTCTAATGATCGGTTAAACCAAACCGGACCAAACGAATAATTGCAACCACCCACATAACCACGAGTTTCGGATAGAGCGGGTCGGATACCCACCCGAATTATCCACGAGTTATTTATTTTTTTTTTGGTGAAATCCACGAGTTATTTATCACCTTAAAATAAATTTACGCGAAAAATCGGTTTTTACGTGTTTTTTTTTTTTGTGTTGTTGCTTTTCCAAAATAAAAAAGAAAAGAAAAAAGAGAGAAAAAACCATAAAACAAAAACGAGCCATTTCCTGATCAGATCTACACTTCTCCTCGCACCAAATTGTTACCTGATTTCGTTTCTTTGTTCATAGCATTTTCGCAGATTCGAAATGGATTTCATGAAGGTCTTCGATCAAACAGTTCGAGAGATGTGGGTTTTACCGTTTCCGTCCATCGATTCTTCTAATTTTCTATAGAAATTCTATTTCGATCCAAATCCGTAGATCCTTGTTTGATATCTTCGATTGATTTCTTCACTTGCAGAAAGAGGGAGGTGAATCTGAAAGTTTTGAAGGTTCCTGAGATGGAGCAAAAGGTAACTTCATTTGATTCGTATCCCTATCTTTGCAAAGTTTTTGCATATTGTTTGGTTAATTGCTGCTAAAATTAATCCAGAACTTTATAGATTGTTAGCGAATTCTCGAAATCGAAATCGAAATCTTGCTAGCTTCTTAAAATGGAATAGCCACTAATCCCGAGTAGTTGAGCTGGATTTGTTGTTTTGGATACTGAATTTGTTCTTAGTTGCTAATTTCTGATGCTGTATTCAGAAATCTTGAGTTCCAATTCTATGGATAACAAGTTAAGCCTGAGGTTTGATGTTTGTATTAGCAATGTGTAGTATTCCTAGTTTCCGGGGTTTTCTGTATGATTTTATCTTTAAATTCAGTTTGTTCATTCCGAGTTTTGTGATGATGGTTATGGTTGTGTTTAGTACAGGTATTGGATGCTACAGATAATGAGCCTTGGGGTCCACATGGTACTGCATTGGCAGAGATAGCTCAGGCCACCAAGAAATTGTAATCTCTTGATTTTACTGTATTTTTATATGATTCGGAATCGAAAAGAAATTGATTTGATAATGCTAACTTGTCCATTTGTGATATGTTTAGCTCGGAGTGCCAGATGGTTATGGCTGTTTTGTGGACTAGACTGAGTGAGACAGGAAAGGATTGGCGATATGTGTACAAGGTGAGAATCTTCTTGACATTTTCCTGGAAGCTTTCCATTTGGTGTAACCTGAGGTTTTTTTTTTTTACTTTTCCTGCCAGGCATTGGCTGTCATTGATTATCTGATTTCAAATGGATCAGAGCGAGCGGTTGATGAGATTATCGAGCACACTTACCAAATATCTGTCAGTATATTTCTCTCACATTGATAGCTTGTTCTCGTGTTTTGGACGTTTTGGTTTTCTACTGACATGGTCTTTTGTTTGTGATTTGTCATCTATGTAGTCACTTACGAGTTTTGAGTATGTTGAACCAAATGGAAAAGATTTGGGAATCAATGTGAGAAAGAAGGCGGAAAACATAGTCGCTCTCTTGAATAATAAAGAGAAAATCTCAGAAATCAGAGACAAAGCAACAGTAAATCGTAACAAGTTAGTTCTTATTCAAGTAAATACAGCTGGTTTGCGTTCTTCTTTATACATTGTCTTGATTGGTTTTACCGCCTCCATTTAGGTATGTTGGCCTCTCATCAACAGGAATAACATATAAATCTGGTTCAGCTTCAGCTTCGTTTGGTGGTAGTTTTCAAAGTGGTTCAAGCAATTATGACAGCTACAAGGATTCCAGAGAAGAAGATAAGAATGACTACGAGTCTTTTCAAAAGTCAAGGCGCGGTGTTAAAAGTGAAGAGCAAGGCTACACTTCCAAGAAAAGTTTTTCACGCTATGGCAGGTTTTATCTCAATCTTGATTTGCTCTCATGTTATATTGATTATGGATTTTGGGTATAGCTTCAGTTTGAGAGATTTTTATCTAGTTGAGGATGCTCGTATACTTCTTCTTTTTGTTTACTCATTTTGCATTTGCTCTTTTCTGATGTTGAGCAAATTAGTCTTCCATTCTTGCTCAGTCAGTTTTTATTTGAATGTACAGCACGGACCATGATAATCTATCCAGTGGAAAAAAGTCACCCAACTCTAGTTCCATACCTTCACATGCATCTGCAGCTCCTTCAAACAACGATGATGATTTTGATGATTTTGATCCACGTGGAACTTCCAGCAATAGTATGTTCCTTTCTGTGGCTGCTGAACTTGCAGACCTTTATCATCCATTTGAGTAAAAGTTGGTTTAGTAAATTATAGGCGCGCAACATGTATATATATCTTATCTAATTTGTTCTTCTTTTCGACAGAGCCTTCCACAGGCAGTGCGAACCAAGTAGACCTTTTTGGAGGTGATCTGATTGGTGACCTCATGGATTCTGGGCCAACCGAAACATCTCCCACCATCAACAATGGGAAGTTTCAAGAGGCGGACTTGTTTGCTGATGCAACTTTTGTATCAGCCTCGGCTCAAGGAATTGGGTCGCAGCAGGCACAGGTGTGTGACTTCTTTCATCCAAGCTGATATATGGCTTTTTTATCAATGGAAAATTCCCTGATTAAGTGTCCATGTGATGCAATTTTGCGCTTTTTGACAAACATGTTCAGTTATCGTTGTTGAAGTCATTACAACTCACACTAATGACTTGTGCCGTTGAATTATAGACTGATATGTTTCCGCATGTCTGTTTCTACAGGAAGAAGTTGATCTTTTCGCTGGGTCTGAACCTTCTATCACAGTTTCTTCAGCCCCTCCGACGGTTGATCTCTTTGCATCTCATGAATCAGTTTCACCCCCAGAAGCCAAGATTTCTAAACCACAGACTATGACCACTCCAAACATTGTTGACCCATTTGCTGCAGTTCCTATAAATAATTTTGATGGATCAGACCCTTTTGGTGCCTTCACTTCTCACTCGACAGGTCCACAGGCTCCAATTGTACAAGGGAGTGCAACAAACACCACAAGTCCACTGTCTTTTTCAGATACTAAGCCACAGCAGTTGCAAAAGAAGGATCCTTTCCAGGTGAAATCTGGAATTTGGTCAGATTCATTGAGCCGTGGACTAATTGATCTCAATATAACTGCTCGTAAGTCTCAACTTTCTCTTTATGTTTTTATATAAAGAACTCCTACTTTGCCGCGCTATAACACCTAGTATCTTTCTTATATTTGAATCGATAGTGAACTATAGCTCATGAACTGAATTAATTGCAGATCCAACACATAAGCCATGGTTGCATGATACCATTTTAAAAGTCTTAGCTTTCATAGAGTTTCGAATATCATGTAGCTTGACTTCGCTTTGGGTCTAGACAAAATAATTTGTTAGGTTTTGCTTTCCAAGCCCGGTTTCAGACCTGACTAATTTATTTTCCCTGTCATCAGCCAAAAAAGCTTCTCTAGCTGATGTGGGCGTTGTGGGTAGTCTGGGCAATGATGAAGGGAACAAAGCATCTGCTGCGTCGTATTACTCAGGATGGTCCATGGGCGCAGGATCTGGGCTCGGTAAAACTGGACTATACAGTGCCCAACAACAGCAACAGCAACAACAACAAACACCTGAAATCTCAGATGATTTCTTCTCCAGCCTCAGTAACCAAAGGTACCAATCTGGAGGCTTTAAGCAGTGAGTCTGTTTGATAATATGGTGTTCAGATGAAAAAAGGCTTGATTTTACATCAATCATACTGGAGATCTATGTTTATTTTTAAAATGGGTTTGTTCTTCTTGCACTTCATTCATGGGACAATCTGGTCGGTGACTGATGTGCCATTGTTGTTGTGGCATTTATTTTGAGTTTAAATGAGAGAGAATTGTCTTTATGGTTTTTGATAAGAGAGTATTATTATTACGATTTTTAAGTTTTGTTCTGTTCATAGAACGAAGTATATGTAATTCGTCCGACTATACCAACGATTTATCTTATGTGATTCTCCATCAAAGAGTCTCCACCTTTCCTTCATAGTATGTTATATTGAAGTGAGCATTTGGAGTGTTTTGAGTTAAAAGTGACAAATATATTGTTATTGAATACATGATTTGTAAATGTCTCTTAAAATTCAGTGTTGTTAAAGTTGAACTAGGGATTTTAGGGAATCCTTTCAAATCCACTATTACTGAAAATGTTTCACGTATACTATTAGAGATTTTAGCAACTTTTATATGATTTTAGAGGATTTATAAGTTAAAAAACAAAGAGGAATTTCCTATTATAGAACACTTTTTTTGTTTTTAAGTTCCAAAAATACTACTTTTTCAATAGTTCCACAAATACAAAAATTGATTTTCAATAGATTTGTAAATTAGATTTTTGGGTTTGGGTTAACTATTCTCAAAGTATAGTATAGTTTTAGGGGGTAAGGTTTGAGGTTAGGGTTTAGGGTTGAGTTTTAAATGTTAAAACTTAATTTTAATTTTGTGGTATTTTTGGAATTTTGAACAAAAGTTATATTTTTAGAAATTTTCAAAAAATGGTGGTATTTTTGAGAATCGCCAATATTTTTAACTAAAAACTCCACCAAAACACCCTAAAATCATAAGAAATCTCATACAATTACTCTATTGTTATAAATCATAGTGGATTGTCATAACTAGTTCTGGTCCGTTTACGGCCCATTAACACTTAGTCTTTAGGCCGGTTTAATGAATCCTAGTTGAATTAGGATTTTCCTTTTATGTACTTTCCTTTTCCCATTAGGAAAAGGAATTTTCCTTTTCTCTCTTGTAATAATCCTATATAAAGGATCTTATGATTAATGAATAAACACAATCTTCCCCATTCGTTCTCTTGATTCACAACACGTTATCAGCACGAGTTGCTCCCTAAACCCTAAAAACACAAAAAACGCGATTACTGTTCATCGTTACTATTCATCGTACTGTTCATCGCGTACTGTTCATCGCGCACTATTCATCGCGCACTGTTCATCGACGATTACTGTTCATCGACGATTACTGTTCATCCGGCGTTACTGTTCAAATCATAGTTCATACAGCCTTTAAGGTTACGGCGAACTAGAAGAAAGTTCATACAGCCTATCAACGGTTACGGCGAACTAGAAGCTCACGGAGGTTAAGGTAAACAATAAGAAACCCTAATCTAAAGAACCTAGATTCATGATAATCTTAGAAACCCTAATCTAAATCATGCTTGTTATTGTTATTGCTTGCTTGATTGTGTTTATTGATTCATGATTCGTAATCACTTGAAACCCTAACTTGAAACCCTAACCTAATTCAATTAAAATCCAAACCGATTGCATGATCTGTACCCGTGTCGATCGACACTAGTTTTATGTCGATCGACACGTAAACTTCTGCCTGAATTTGTTGTTTGAATTAAACTGTGTCGATCGACACAAATCACCCGTCGATCGACAGTAAACACTCTGTTCAAATTTGGTTGCATATTTATTTGAACTCGTTTGTTTGTTTGCTTGTTTGGATTGATTCGTTGATTGATAAACATGAAACTGAAACTGATTGCATCATATAGACATAACATGCTTGATTAAAATCCGGTCATATCATCATACGGTTTAGAATTTGAATACTAGGCTTGCATCATGAGCATATAAAAACATTATGTTAGGTTGTTAAACATAAAAATCTGGTTTCATAAGCATCATGCATCCGTACCCGTTTATATAAGCACCCATGACCTATTTTGCATCATATGCATAAACTTTAAAATCTTATAGTTCTTAGAGAATAGGATGAATGTTTTCAGATGTCGAAAATCAACAATTTGGATTATGCTGCCCTCAATCTCTCTGGAGACAATTACTTACAGTGGGCGTTGGATACTAAGATAAATCTAAAGTCTAAAGGACTTGGCGAATGTATCATTGAGGATAATAATGAGAATGAAAGGAATCGATACAGAACGATATCGATCATTCGTCATCATCTTGTTGAGGGTCTCAAGGATCAATACCTAACCATTGAGAACCCTTTGGACCTTTGGAAAGAATTAAAGATAAGATATGACCACCATAGAACGGTGTTGTTACCAAAGGCCAATTATGATTGGAGGAATCTCAGGTTCCAGGACTTCAAGTCCGTGGAAGAATATAACTCGGCTATGTTCAGAATAGTTTCTCAATTGAGACTATGTGGTGAGAAGGTAACTGAGAAAGATATGTTGGAAAAGACCTTCTCCACCTTTCACACGAATAACGTGTTGCTTCAACAACAATACCGTGAAAGAGGTTTTGAGACATACTCAAAGCTTATAGCATGTCTATTACTAGCCGAGGAGAATAATACACTGCTAATGAGAAACAGTGAGATGAGACCTCCTGGATCAGCCCCACTTCCTGAAGCGAATGTGGCCACAGATGAAAAGAAAGAAATTAACCACGTCCAAAGTGATTATAGACATCGTGGTCGTGGACGTGGGGGTAGATGGCAAGGACGTGGCCGTGGCCATTTTAATCCATACGGCCGAGGTCAGGGCCGAGGCCACGGATTCCATAACGATCATTCTAACCGCGGGCGAGGACGAGGACGCGGATACCGAACTGACTATGATCGTAATAACCGTGGTATTACTTCTCAACCACGAGAATCAAACCCAAAATCAGTTTGCCATCGATGTGGAATGAGTAATCATTGGGCTAAGACATGTAGGACTCCCAAGCATCTGGTTGAACTCTATCAAGAGAGCCTTAAAGGGAAGAATCCAGAAACTCATATGATCCAGCATGATAATGAAGGAGATTTCGATCATGAGCAAGATGACTTGATGAATTTTGAAACCTCAGATATACTTAAGTGATTGATTTTGATTTTCTGTTTTGGTGTTTTGTGTTTTGCTTGTTTTACGTTTTACACTTTATACTTTGGTTTTGTGTTATTGCTTTCTATTAAACTTTATGGAATGAAAGAGTGTTATTTAAAAGTATCTATTGTTATCTCTTTTGAAGTATGAACGATATGGATGTGTTCATTGTGGATAGTGGATCAAGCCACTCGATATTAAGAGATAAGAGATACTTCATTGATCTTACACTTAAAAAGGCAAATGTAACCACAATTGCGGGTATAGCAAATTTAATTGAAGGCCACGGTCAAGCCCATATTTTATTACCTAAGGGCACGCATCTAGAAATTTCTAATGCGTTATATTCACCTAGTTCAAAGAGAAGTCTATTGAGCTTTAAAGACATTCGAATGAATGGTCTTCATGTTGAAACTAAGGACGAGAATAACAAAGAATTCCTTCAAATCTTTGAAACCGTCCATGGCTATAAGAAAGTCCTAGAGACTATACCTGCCATTTCTGTGGGCCTTTATTGTGCTAAGATCGGAATGATAGAAGCAAATGCTATGGTAAACAAAGAGTTTACTGAGAATTTCACTTTTTGGCATAACCGGCTTGGCCATCCCGGTGCTAACATGATGCGAAAGATATTAGCAAGTACTAATGGGCACACCTTGAAACAAAGGAGAGTTATCCCAAAGAATCTCACGTGTGAAGCATGTTCACTAGGGAAACTCATTACTAGGCCATCACCAATCAAAGTAACTAAGGAAACGATAAATTTTCTGGAAAGAATTCAAGGAGACATATGCGGACCAATACACCCACCTTGTGGGACGTTTAGATATTTTATGGTCCTTATTGATGCATCCACGAGATGGTCACATGTCTGCCTATTATCAACTAGAAATGTGGCATTTGCAAGATTGCTTGCCCAGCTCATACGTTTAAGAGCACACTTTCCAGATTTTCCTTTAAAGACTATACGTCTTGACAATGCTGGTGAATTTACGTCCCAAGCGTTTAACGATTATTGTATATCCATGGGGGTAAGTGTTGAATATTCTGTGGCACATGTACATACACAAAACGGTTTGGCTGAATCGTTTATTAAACGCATACAGTTGATTGCTAGACCGTTGCTAATGAGATCAAAACTCCCGGTCTCAGCTTGGGGACATGCAGTTTTACATGCAGCAGAGCTAATTCGTATCAGGCCATCTAGTGAACATAAATATTCCCCATCACAGTTAATAACGGGTCAAGAGCCAGACATATCCCATCTTAAAACATTCGGATGTTCCGTTTATGTGCCTATTGCACCACCACAGAGAACAAAGATGGGACCTCAAAGGAGGATGGGGATATATGTTGGATATGATTCTCCTACTATCATTAAGTACCTTGAGCCAACCACGGGTGATTTGTTTAAGGCCAGGTACGCAGATTGTCATTTTGACGAATCTGTCTATCCAACATTAGGAGGAGATAACAGACTGGTAAAGGAAATTATATGGAATCAAACGTCCTTAAAATGGCAAGATCCTCGGACTCAAGAATGTGAATTAGAAGTCCAAAAGATTATACATTTACAAAAGCTAGCTAATCAATTGCCAGATTCCTTTGCTGACCCGAAAAGAGTAACTAAGTCTTACATACCAGCTGTTAATGCACCGATTAGAATTGATGTTCAAGAGGGACACAATCAAGTTGCTACAGAATCTAAACCACACTCAAAACGTGGCCGGCCAATAGGTTCCAAAGATAAGAATCCTCGGAAAAGAAAGAAAGGTGCTGAAATCGTGGTTGAGGAATCTGATGGAACCCCAGAAATAACTGAACCGATAGTTCCAAGCAATGAGACTCGGGACGCCGAGTTTCATGGTTCTGACGTTCCTGAAAATAATGAGATCTCAATGAATTATGTTATGTCTGGAATACAATGGAATAGAAAGTGTGTGGAAATCGATGATATATTTGCTTTTAAGGTAGCACTTGAACTTATGGAGGATCTAGAACCCACGTCGATATATGAGTGCACTCAGAGTGAAAATTGGACTAAATGGAAAGAAGCTATAAACGTGGAGTTGAATTCTTTAAGGAAAAGGGATGTCTTTGGTCCAATAATTCGGACACCCTATGAGATTAAACCAGTTGGACATAAATGGGTCTTTGTGAGGAAAAGAAATGAACATGGTGAAATCGTGAGATATAAAGCACGGCTTGTTGCACAAGGATTCTCACAGAGACCAGGAATAGATTATGAGGAGACATACTCCCCTGTGGTGGATGCTACAACTTTTAGATTTTTGATAAGTCTGGCTATAAGAGAAAAGTTGGATATGCGGTTAATGGACGTTGTAACTGCATACTTATATGGTCCACTGGATAATGAGATTTATATGAGATTACCAGAGGGTATTGAGCTCAAAGATAAGAAAGGTTCTCGAGAACAACACTGCATAAGGCTGAACAAATCCCTTTATGGACTGAAGCAAAGTGGGCGTATGTGGTACAATAGATTGAGTGAGTACTTAGTCAAAGAAGGCTATAAGAATGATCCCATCAGTCCATGTATTTTTATAAAAAAGTTTGCAAACAAAGGGTTTGTTATCATAGCAGTTTACGTGGATGATTTGAACATCCTTGGAACCCCTGGTGAAATCGTCCAAACAGTTGAATGCCTCAAGAAAGAATTTGAGATGAAAGACCTAGGCAAAACTAAGTTCTGTTTGGGATTGCAACTTGAGTACATAAATGATGGAATCCTTGTGCATCAAATGGCATATACTGAAAAGGTACTCAAGCGTTTTAATATGGATCAATGTCACTCATTGTCCAGCCCAATGGTGGTGAGATCTCTTGATCTAGAAAAGGATCCGTTTGGTCCTAAGAAAGACTCTGAAGAAGTCCTTGGTCCCGAAGTGCCATATCTCAGTGCCATAGGAGCTTTAATGTATCTGGCAAGCCACACTAGGCCAGATATATGTTTTGCCGTGAATTTATTATCAAGATTTAGCTCATGTCCGACCCAAAGGCACTGGGACGGGATAAAACATATTCTTCGTTACCTACAAGGAACGAAAGACTTGGGTCTATTTTATACTAACCAATCTAAGGACGGTTTAGTTGGTTTTGCTGATGCAGGTTATCTTTCAGATCCTCATAATGCACGGTCCCAGACAGGTTATGTGTTTACTCATGGAGGAACTGCAATATCTTGGCGGTCAATGAAGCAGGCCATTGCAGCTACATCTTCTAATCATTCAGAGATATTGGCAATTCATGAGGCTAGTCGTGAGTGTGTTTGGTTAAGGCTGATGACCCAGCACATAAGAGTGGATTGTGGAATGGCCGAAGGTAAGCAGGAATCGACGGTCTTGTTCGAGGACAATGCAGCGTGTATAGCTCAACTTAAGGATGGATACATCAAAGGTGATAGGACGAAGCACATTCTGCCAAAATTCTTCTTCACATCCGATCTACAGAAAGATGGAGAAATTCAAGTGCAGCAAGTACGATCAAGTGAGAATTCAGCAGACCTATTCACCAAGTCACTTCCAACCTCAACGTTCAAGAAACTTATTTATCAGATTGGAATGCGTCGTTTGAAAGACTTGCAGTGAGGTTCAGAACAGGGGGAGTAATACGTGTTGTACTCTTTTTCCTTCACCACGGTTTTGTCCCAAAATGGGTTTTACTTGGTAAGGTTTTAATGAGGCAACATCCAAAGCGTATTACAAGCCCATTAGAGTTATGACATCCAAGGGGGAGTGTTATAAATCATAGTGGATTGTCATAACTAGTTCTGGTCCGTTTACGGCCCATTAACACTTAGTCTTTAGGCCGGTTTAATGAATCCTAGTTGAATTAGGATTTTCTTTTTATGTACTTTCCTTTTCCCATTAGGAAAAGGAATTTTCCTTTTCTCTCTTGTAATAATCCTATATAAAGGATCTTATGATTAATGAATAAACACAATCTTCCCCATTCGTTCTCTTGATTCACAACATCTATTACATTTTCTTTGATTTTTTGGAACTTTTCAAAAAATGGTGGCATTTTAAAGGTGTTATTCAATGTATAAGTTTAAATCAACTCCATTCCATTAGATTTAAAATCCATCAGTTTTTACAAAATTTGGTTCATTTAGAATGAATATGATTGATTTTAAAATCTATCCTCCATGAACTTTTAAAATACTTGGGAGTGTATTTACAAAGTAGAGATATCTTGTCATTTGATTTCCACAATAGAATTGAATTCATTTGGTAAATGATTTGTAAAATATTAAACGACACCATCAACACTTATTAAACACACAAAAGAGATCCGAATCAAACCAAGAAAGGGAAAAAAAATGATTGGTGCTAATTTTAATTAGAAATAGACGAAAAACGTCAAAAAAAAAATGTATGTGTAATATAGATGGAGTCTTTGTACGATAGCAAATGAATATTTTGTGTTGGATTTTGAAATATGAGGATAAAAATTTAGATTTTGATTGCCATCATTTACATGTAAAAAATCATTTCAAATATACTCAAAATCTTTTTGAAAAATTCTTTATCAATAAAAAAAAAAATATATATATATATACTCAAAATCTATCAAGTAAAAGGAGTTGTTAGAATCTATCAAAAATGAATAACACAAGAGTTTAATTGGTCAATTGAAATATTTGATTGAATAACAATGGATTTCAAACTTTTTTAATGAGGAGACTGTAGATACAAGAACCAATAACACTAGATTTTAAACTCTTTTAACAAAGAGATTGTAAATAATATTACCAATAACACCCACTTATTTAAAACCTTAAGATCTCAGTTATGATTAATTAATTAATTATATAAAAAAGTAGATGTCACATATCATCTTCTCATAGCTTAATTAATTAATTAATCATAACTGAGATCTAAGGTTTTAGATAAAATTGTAAAGGATATTAATATCATATCATAATAACTTTCTTAAATCACCTAAAATCATGAGAAAAAAATCTCCAACTCGAAATGCATGCACTCCTCTTATTCTATTACTCCCTCCGTTTCATATTAAATATCATTTTGATAAAATGTATCTGAAATGTATCTGGATGTCTTTTGAGTTAAATACATCCAAATACTAACCAGATACATTTTTCAAAACGACACTTAATATGAAACGTAGGGAGTATATATTGTCTAATAAAAAATCAAAGAAAATGTAATAGAGTAATTGTATGAGATTTCTTATGATTTTAAGGTGTTTTGGTGGAGTTTTTTAAATTAAAAATATAAAAGTTTTAAATTGGATTCTAGAGAATATTTATGAAAATCACAACAAATCTACCTAAAATATATAAAAACTCACTAAAACATAAATACTTTCAAATATCAGATGGAAAACACTTCCTTTAGTTTGTTTTATTCTATTTTTGTCTAATACATAACAAAAACTTGCACATTTCACCAACACAATTTGGTTCTCTAGTCACGAGATAAATCATAGGTTAATTTGTCTTATAAATACCTACAAAGAAAAATGAATATTTTGATGAAGAGGAAAACAAACGGTCCTACACCAAAATCAAAAATGTCATCTCTTCAATGGTTTCACACTATCCTCATCATCTTCTTCTTCTCGAGCTTAGCTTTTCCCTCACATGGAAGCTCACTAGAAGAAAAAGATGAATCCTCAACCGTTGGATACGGCTACGTCGTTAAATCAGTAGCCGTTAATTCCAACCAGAAAGTTTTGACGGCGAATCTTACTCTGGTAAAACCCTCTTCCGTTTACGGAGCAGATATTCAAACACTTAGCCTCCACGTCAGGTACTAATCATAAATTTTGATTGAAGCTTACTATTAGAAGCTTTTTTTTCAAATGAATTTTAAAATCTGCGATAATTTAGGGAATTTTCGCTAATGTAAATATATGTGCAGCTTGGAGACAAGTGAGCGATTGAGAATCAGACTCACAGATTCTAGTCAACAAAGATGGGAGATACCGGAAACCGTCATTCCTCGCGGCGGAGACCGCTCTCCTCGCCGTTACTTAACGGAGGAAAAAAACTCGTCGGAGAACAATTTTTTAGCAGATCCGTCATCGGACTTGGTTTTCACACTCCACAACACCACGCCGTTCGGTTTCTCCGTTTCCTGAAATTCCACCGGCGATATCCTCTTCGACACTTCGCCGGATCCATCGAATTCAAGCACTTACTTGATCTTCAAAGACCAATTCCTTCAACTATCTTCCTCTTTACCGGCGAACAGATCGAATCTGTACGGACTCGGCGAGCACACGAAGCGATCGTTTAAGCTAACTCCCGGCGATTCAATGACTATGTGGAACGCCGATATCGGCAGCGAGAATCCGAATGTCAACCTTTACGGATCGCACCCGTTTTACATGGATGTTAGAGGATCGAACGGTCACGATGAAGCAGGGACGACTCATGGTGTTCTCTTGATGAACAGTAACGGAATGGACGTGAAGTATGACGGAAATCGGATTACTTACAATGTCATCGGAGGTATCATTGATCTCTATGTGTTCGCCGGAAAATCGCCGGAGATGGTGATGAATCAGTATACAGAGTTAATTGGAAGACCTGCACCTATGCCTTATTGGTCATTTGGTAAGGAGATTTTTGCCCTGTGTATAGCGTAATGAGATAATTCTTGTTTATGAATTGAGATGTGTGTTTTGCTTTTGTTCTTGAAGGATTTCACCAGTGTAGGTATGGATACAGCAATGTATCAGACCTTGAATATGTAGTTGATGGATATGCAAAAGCTGGAATACCTCTTGAAGTTATGTGGACAGACATTGATTACATGGACGGCTACAAAGATTTCACTTTTGATCCCGTGAATTTCCCGGTGGACAAGATGAAATCGTTCGTGGATCGACTTCACAAGAGCGGTCAGAAATACGTACCGATCTTGGATCCTGGTAAAACTCGAATGGCGAATACTATATCTCTAGAGTCTCTTAAAAATGGTTCAAGAAATGAAAATTGGGGTTTTACTTCATTGTCTATGCAGGTATCGGTGTGAATAGCTCTTATGATACATATAATAGAGGAATGGAAGCGGATGCTTACATAAAACGAGATGGTAAGCCTTATCTCGGCCAGGTTTGGCCTGGAAAAGTATACTACCCTGACTTCTTGAATCCAGCTGCCGCAACTTTCTGGAGCAACGAAATCAAGATGTTCCAAGAAATCCTACCAGTAGATGGTTTGTGGCTTGACATGAACGAGTTATCAAATTTCATAACTTCACCTCAGACCCCTGGATCTTCACTCGATGATCCTCCTTACAAGATCAACAATATGGGAGGCAAAGCGCTGATAAACAGTAAGACAGTACCCGCAACATCTACCCATTTTGGAAATGTTAGTGAATACAATGCGCATAATTTGTATGGACTCTTGGAAGCCAAAGCCACTCACCAAGCTATAGTGAATGTAACGGGCAAGAGACCGTTTATTTTGTCAAGATCCACGTTTGTCAGCTCGGGTAATTACGCGGCTCATTGGACTGGCGATAATGCTGCAAAGTGGGAGGATTTGGCTTACTCTATCCCTGGGATTCTCAACTTTGGACTGTTTGGGATTCCAATGGTTGGAGCTGATATCTGCGGTTTCTCACATGATACCACCGAGGAGTTATGTCGCCGATGGATCCAGGTAAAGTGATTAATTCTCCGATTATTTTCCTTCTGACTGAGTTCATGATCTAACTTTGGCTCTTAAATAATCAGCTAGGAGCTTTTTACCCTTTCGCAAGAGATCATTCGAACAAAGGTTCTATTAGACAAGAACTATACGTCTGGGATTCGGTTGCTTCTTCTGCAAAAAAGGTTCTTGGCCTCCGTATGAAACTGCTCCCACATCTCTACACACTGATGTACAATGCGCATGTTAGCGGTGTTCCGATTGCGCGACCGCTCTTCTTCTCGTTCCCTCAAGACAATAAAACCTATGAGGTCGATACGCAGTTCTTGATCGGTAAAAGCATAATGGTATCTCCGGCGTTGAAGCAAGATACGGTAACCGTAGATGCATATTTTCCCGCTGGAAATTGGTTCGATATGTTTAACTATTCGTTTGCCGTTGGTGGAGATTCCGGAAAGCGTGTTAGCCTTAATACTCCCGCCGATCACGTCAACGTTCATGTTCGAGAAGGTAACAAATTTTCCGTTTGCCCATTTTTCTACTAGTTTTCCGATTTGATAACCGAAGTTTGAGCTTGAACCGAGTTTGGTTTAACTTTGTGAATAGGTAGCATTGTGGCTATGCAAGGAGAAGCAATGACGACTAGAGAAGCAAGAACGACGCCGTGGCAGATTCTAGTTGTAGCCAGCAAGCATGAGAACATGTCCGGCGAACTGTTTCTCGATGACGGCGAAAACGTACAAATGGGAAAGGAAGGAGGGAACCGTGACTGGTCCCTTGTGAAGTTCCGGTGTTATATGAACGAAACTGGAAAATCCGCGGTACTGAGATCAGAAGTGGTGAACCCAGAGTACGCGACAAGAATGAAATGGAGCGTCGGGAAAGTGACGTTTGTCGGGTTCGAGAACGTGAAGAGTGTGGAAACATACGGTGTTAGGACCAGCACGAGATCGAAGGGTCCGGAAATCTCTCTACTGAAGACGGTTTTGGACGATGGTGATGATCCGAGGTTTATGAATGTGGAGGTTTCTAGACTGTCTTTGCTTCTTGAGAAGAAGTTTGAGATGAGACTAAAATTGAAATAAGGAATTACATAAAGTCATAAACCCAATATTGGTGATATAAATTGTGGATGTTAAATGAATAAAGAGTAATGATATATATAAAAATTTCATGATATTTTTTTTTTAAAAACTCCAAATTCACTTGTGCCACAAGATCTCATAAAATGTTTCATCTCACAAACATGAAAAATAGCTACCAAATAGATAGTGTTTGTGAAGGGTTATTTCTTCCTTTTTTTATGAATCAACTTCGTATAGAATAGAGTTTGAATATATAACAATATAGATATTTCTTAATTAGGAATTCTTGAATTTATAGATATTTTCCATCAATCAACTTTGTATAGTTTTCTTGAGTCTTGCCGAAAAAGAAAAGAAGTACAAGATCATTTTTTCCAAAATTTATTTTAGCATTCATATCGCCATTGATCTCGTCTAAACTCAAAATTTTAAACAAATCCGTAATAATTAAATTGTATAAAAACCAGTTAATCCGAAATTTCTATATTTAAACTGAATTTCAAAAACAGATAAAATCCTTAAAACGCGTAAAAAAAATAGTTTCTAAAAAAATTAAAACCAAATCATAAAAACAAATAAACATCAATACATCATTGATCCGACTTCCGATTTACCCCAAAAAGCCTACGCGAGGGAACAGACCAGTGATCTAAGCCTAAACCGTTTCTACGTCTTCTCGATTCATCTTCTTCTCTCTCTCTCTCTCGGATTCGTAAGTTCTCAGTATTTCTTCCTGTAAATCCTCCGCACTATTGAATCTCCCTGTAAGCTCGACACGTGGATTATCCTCCTCTGCTTCAATCATTTCCTTCTTCCTAGAGATATGGAACTTAGTTTCTTCAAGTAGCTTTAGCTCTGGATCCGGTTACGATTTGACGGTTGCAAAGTTGATTTCCCAGAGTTTTCCGATTTGCTGTTAAGAAATTAGTGATTTGAATTTCTTTGGAGATTCATCGATTACGTCGATTTAGTGAAGTATCAAGCTGCTTCGAGGACTTCGTGATTAGCGAAGAGATCTGGAATTCTAATTTTAGGATCTTACGACTAAATCATTGACTTAGAATTAGTCTACTTGATTCGATTTAGAAGCAGAATCAGAAATCTGCAAAATCGGTTTGTTTAGATTTGGTACTAGACATTGATAAAAGATGCAGACTAGGGTTGTACAGTTGGAAGAAGGAAAAGAAAATGGAATCAGTGTTAGAACAGGGAATTACAAGTCATTTCCTCCAAAACTGCTTCTCCTGCTAGGGTTTTTTCTTGCTTTTGCAGTTACTGTATTCATCATTAGTGTATCTACAATCAAATATAGCGGAATCCAAAGTGTAGTAACCACGGTCACGTCTAGCTTCGTGCCATGCCGCGAGGAGGAACCGAGCGGTTTGAGTAAATGGATACAGCCTCCTACGGTTCTGATGCATAACATGAGCGACGAAGAGCTTCTTTGGCGTGCGTCTTTCTGGCCTCGGAGAAAAGAGTATCCGTTTAAAAGAGTTCCGAAGATTGCGTTTATGTTCTTGACTAAAGGTCCTTTACCGCTTGCTTCGCTTTGGGAAAGGTTTCTTAAAGGTCACAAAGGGCTTTACTCGGTTTATATTCATCCGCATCCTTCTTTTACAGCCAAGTTTCCGGTTAACAGTGTTTTCCACGGGAGGCAGATACCGAGTCAGGTTTGAGTTCTTCTTCAAGTGCTATTGCGATTACATATAGTATGAGCAAATGGAACTCTTTAATCAAACTTAGTTTCTTTAGAAGCCTCATATTCATTTGGATGTGATGTAACCATTCATCTTGAGGTAGAAATGTTGATTTAGTGATTAGTTAACCTTTTGATCAAGAAGTTGGTTTCTTTAGTGTAGCCTTTTGATCAAGAAGTTCTTCTGATCACTTCTGAACTAATTGGTTATGTATTGGATATTAGAGTGATTTGGTTATCTATGTCATTGAGCAGGTTGCAGAATGGGGGAGAATGTCTATGTGTGATGCAGAGAAGCGGCTTCTTGCCAACGCTCTGCTGGATATCTCAAACGAACGGTTTGTTCTCGTCTCGGAGTCATGCATTCCACTCTATAACTTCACAACCATCTACAGCTACTTGACCAAATCAAAACACAGCTTCATGGGTGCTTTTGATGACCCTGGACCGTTTGGGCGTGGCCGCTACAACCAGAACATGGAACCTGAAGTTCCCATCACCAAATGGCGAAAAGGGTCTCAATGGTTTGAGATTAACCGGGACCTCGCAGCGACCATTGTCGAAGACACTTTGTATTACCCGAAATTCAAAGAGTTTTGCAGGCCTGCTTGCTATGTCGACGAGCACTATTTCCCAACCATGTTGACAATCGAGAAACCAGCGGTTTTAGCTAATCGGAGCTTGACGTGGGTGGACTGGTCAAGGGGTGGTCCCCACCCGGCTACCTTTGGGCGATCAGACATTACGGAAAAGTTCTTTGAAAGGATCTTTGACGGAAGAAACTGCGCTTACAATGGTGGCAACACTTCAATGTGCTATCTCTTTGCGAGAAAGTTTGCTCCGAGTGCTTTGGAGCCTCTGCTTCACATTGCTCCCAAGGTTCTTGGATTTTGAGTTAGTTAGCATACGTCTATGATCTGAACCTCTTGAAATCATATAGAGATCATGAAATGGATGATTCTGTGGGAGATATTACGCCGATATTATTTTATTTTGTTTGTTTTTATTTTAGTTTGGAAGAAATGAGATATTAGAAGAGAGAACTTTGCACATCAGGATCCAGTCATTTGTTATTATAACTTTATAAAGGCAAAAAAAAACTAACTAGGCAACCAATTCAAGTAGAGGAGTGTTGGGTTTTACGATATAATGATTGATCTATGGCTTTGGAATAGAAGCCGTAGATCAATCCATTATGCGAAAATGCAAGATGGCTTATATCAGATTGTTTGATGATTAGTAATGTGATGTCCTAAAGCTTGGGACCAAAACTCTATAAAATAGTATTGGGACAATCTCCCCTACACTGTATTTATTTCCTAGAGCAATTGTAGATCCCTTATTATGGAACAGGTTTGCGTATACACATTTTATGCGTAGACAAGTAATATTTTCATCAAATCAAAATTTCAAAGAACTTAGAAAAATGAACAAACCTTTCTGAACATAAATTATACGAAATGGGTGGTCTGGCGTATATTTGCTTACCGACCAAGTTTGTGCTTTGAATGTGATGGACAAATGGGAGCAAAACACACGCAGGTGGAAACACACTTTTACACCTATCCGAACCTTCTCGAACCCCTCAAAGAATCTGCCAACGTCTACCATAGGCCTGGGCATTCGGGTATTCGGGTCGGGTACATGTTCGGGTCCTATCGGGTACAGGTTCTTTCGAATCTACTAATTTTATACCATACAGGTACCTATAAAGTTTCGGTTCGGTTCGGTTCGGTTGAGGTTCGGGTCTTACCGGGTACAGGTTCGGGTTCAGGTTCCAAACTATTGAACCTGTACAAGTTCTAAAACATTTCGGGTACAGGTTCTTTCAGGTTTAATTGTACTTAAAACGATTTATTTTTCCGAAATCTATAAAAAGTAACCTGCAAAATGAAAAGAATCCGAAGAAGAAAACATAAAACATTGGAAATACTATTATTGGGGGATGGATTCTCGTTGATGAATTTTTAAAATCCAAAGATTTATTAAATTTGTTGAGAGTTTTGTGTATTTAGAAAATTTGGTGATTAAAATTCTAAAAATCCAAAGGTTTTATGAGCTATTCTCAAAATCTTGTTTAATGAGTAAAATTAGAACAAATTTATCTGCTAATAACAATAGATTCTAATAGATTAATAGAATCCCTAAAAACTTAACTTTTTGAATAACAATGGATTTTGAATGGAGTTTAAAACTCATCAAACTAATAACAATAGATTTCATTAAAAATGTCATAATCCATAAATTAATAACAATGGGCTAAATTTTTTAAAAATACTTAAGAATCTATCAACCAATAACCCCCATAATTCTAAGATCAAAACTACTTAAAAATATGACAAAAAGTACCATAACTAAATTTTAAACTACTAAAAAATGTGACAAAATATACCTAGGCATCGGCAAACGGGTATTCGGGTCGGGTACATGTTCGGGCCCTAACGGGTACAGGTTCCATCGGGTCTAAAATTTTTGTACCCGTACAGGTATCTGTAAAATTTCGGGTCGAGTTCGGTTCTGGTATTACAGGTTCGGGTCCAGGTTCGGGTAATTATGTCCGGGCCTAGTCTACCATCTGTCTTTTTCTTTTCTTAAAACAAAATTCAATAAAGTTATTCTTTATGGGCAATTCATTAAAGTGGTTTAAAAAGGTTTCACTTTGCAAAATCTTTGTCAGCCTCGGATTAGAAAGAAATTCCACAAAATCCACCAATTCTTTTAAAAACCTAATAGTGAAACTAGTGTTTTTTTTTCAGTTAAATAATAAAATTTAAACCTATTTTTTTGATGTTTTAATTCAAAAGGAAATTAGAAGAAGAAAAATAATCCCATTTTTCTAAATTATTGAAAAAGGATACATAGTTGTTGTTCACCAAACAAAAACAGAATTATACACCAAGTTTTAAATTCTCTTTAATTAAAAAATTAATGAAAAAACAACACATTTCTTCGAAGAAATTAAGAACCACCATTATTTCTTCCTCTACACATGTCGACTTGTATTTTCAAAAGCAAGCATAACTTAGCCGTTACACGACCCATGTGCAAAATATGGTCCCCACTGCAACAAATAATACCAAGTCTTGCGACATCTTTTGGCCATTTCCGTCACGGAACCGCGTGATTCACTCAAAATCGACACCTAATCATCATTCTCCACGCGCTCCAACAACTAATCTCACTGACCGTTGCGCTTTTTCATTTCGTGTGTTAGACACACGCGCTTCATAACGCGTATTCGAAGCAGACGTAATCTGCTCCGAATAAATATCTTTTAAACGGCGCCGTAACGGAGAGATGAACTGTCGAAATCTGAAAGATTACGTGGAGTAATATCAACCGTCGATTATCATAAACCGTGGGTCCCTTGTAACTAGACCAGCTGTGTTTAATTCCAGTATTCCACAAGCTGGAAAAATCCGGTTAGGTAAAGTCGGCATAAACCGGTTTTGCTCGACCTCTTTATATACCCTTCTTCACTTCATTTCTCAATAAATCTCAAAACCCTTTTAAGCTTAAGCAAATTCTCGAATCAACTAAAAACCCTAGATTCCCTTTTCTCTCTCACTCTTGAAATCTCAGAAATGGCGTTCTCTAAGTCTGCTTTCATTGTTGCTCTCATGGCAATTATAATCTCCGTCGCTTCTGCTCAGTCTGAAGCCCCGGCCCCAAGCCCAGTCTCCGGATCTGGTGCGATCTCGCCGTCCGTCGTCTCCGCCGGTGTTGCAGCCGTCGCGGCTCTTGTTTTCGGCTCCGCTCTTCGGATCTAAGTCTTTTGTGTGGATTGAGATTCGTACAGAGATTTGTTTTGAAGAAGTATAGTGAGCATTCATGAGAGTCGTGTGTATTCCGTTGCTATAGATCTCTTTTCTTTTTTATATCTACTCTTCATATCTGTATGAGGATTTATATCTTTATTTTAGAGTATTGTGGTTTGATTTTCTAGATGGATTTTTAGTATTGCTATATGGTCTTTTTGATATGATATGATTCTATTATTATTTATTTATGGATGTTTCTCAGATTTATATTTTTGTTCTTCTGCTTTTGATAAAACCATTTTATCGCCGTTACTCGGAAAAAAAATCAGATTTAAATCGAATACTGTCAAAATCTGAATCTAAAGTAAACTCGGACCAAACCGTCAAAATTAGATTTGCTATCAAACAAATCAAAATAACTGAAATTAGCTTAAATCGAAAACTAGTATTGAGTGTGTTAATCCATAGAAATAGTCGATTTACACTACTGGTTATAGTTTCAAAATTATTTTGATACAGTTTTAATTAGCTGCGTGGCTCAATATCTCGACCCAACAAGGCAACAACCACATTTGGGTTTTCTTAATGTGCAACTTTGAATTAGTGGCGTTAATCATTCCAGTAATAAAGCGTTCCAAAGTTGGTCAGTCAAATTACAGACCAAAGTGACACACCCATTTCCAATGTAATAATGTTTGTCTTAATGTTGTCTTGGAAATTGTAAGAAAAAACACGTTTGCGTGTAAAATCAATTGGAGAATTGGAATCCAAATGATGAAAAAAAAAACTCAAGCTTTGATTTCATTCAACTAGTAACAAACGGCAAAAGAATTTCGACCAAAAAAAAAAAAAAAAAACGGCAAAAGAACAATTTTTTTTTTCTTGCTTCAATGGCTTGAGAATCAGAATTGTGTCTATCTAATAATCACAAATGGCAAAAGAACAATGGTAATGACGGAGTCAAAGTTTTCCTTGTGGAAACCAAGTGTGGGTATTTATTTGGTGATAGAGAAAGTTGAAGACTTTTTTTTTTTCGGCGGAGATTAAAAGATAAAGCCCTTTTAGACGGTGATAAATAATCAACAGCTGTTGATTAGTAACAAGTTATGAAATGTGATTCTTACGTTGGATATTTGTAGTTTAACTAATCCCTTCACGAGTGCCTATCGATTCGTTTTTGGTTAATTACGTGTTAATTTCCATTAATGTACCAAAAATTCTATGTTCGCATGATTGATTCAACGTTTTGTTTTTGACGTTGTTGTGTACTTGGTTTATAATGTAAAGAATATATTACGCCAACCCAAAAAGAAAGAATTGGTCTTCGGTATCATCTTTGAACCCCGGAAAAAACTCAAACGATGTGGAAAAAATGACAAAGACAAACACATGCAAAAGACTTAAGAGTCACATGAAAATGGTTTTCGAGTGTATAAGAAAAAAATCAGTTAAAGCTTTTAGACGACTAAGACCATTTCCAATTGTAGTTTTTATTTATTCATTCCAAATCATATAATAAAAAATCATTATGGCTCAATTCTAATTTCATTTCAAAGCAAAATAAAGTAACAAATAATTTTATTCCAAATATTAAGTAAGACTATTCGTCATATGAAAAATGCTAACCTTTAACATTTATTTATTTATTTTGTTAAAAAATTGTATGATAACATTCTCACTTTTATTTTTCTTTTATACTTCAACATTAGTACATAACTTTTTTTTGTCATGTTAGTAAAGTAATTATGAACAAATTTCACTTGAGTGTAAGCTTAAAAGAAGAAAACAAAATGGAAAATGATAGAATATTCGAATGTAAGCATTCACATTGTCTTGTAACTCAATGGGGAATGTCTAGGCTATGCATGGATGGTCTTTTTTATTAACGAGCTTGGCCTAACAGTGATAAACAAGTGCCATTAGTGTCTTTCGATGTGAGATTAGAAGAGTTTGGTCTTGTTAAATTACCTCGTGATGCTTGTGATGAAACCAAACAAATCCTTGTTTGTTGACGATGAAGAACCTAAAAAGCTTATCTTCGTTGAATCGGTGAGCTACAACAAGAAGTTAGCCTTGGTAAATTAATTCATCGGTCAAGTCGAATTGTGGGTTTAATTGGATGTAGACAAACAAGAATAGTCGAAGATCTTTTTAGTGGTTCCTTCTTAAGGAGATTTTAGTTGGAAGAAATGTTTTCTCTTGTAGAGGTACCATTAGTTTCGGCGAAATCATATTTACACCACACTCTCGGGTTAAACCGGTTATTAATCATGAGTTATGATCGCAAGAGAGACAATGCCAAAAGAGTTGAGTTTGGTGGAATTGGATCATGTAGAGTGTCCTATACTTATGTAAAGGAAGTGTATCGAGTGGCGGATCTAGACGATAATTTTATATGAGGCACAATACAATTATATACTAAATATAATTTAATTAATGAAATGTATTATACATATAAAAAAAAGTTTATGTGATATATAGACTCTTGTAAATAAGAATTGAATCAAATTATAAAAATAGAGATTTTCTTTAGATGTTTATTCATTTAACATACAATTTTATAAATTTAATTGCTATTTTATATAAATATTGACAAGAAAATAAGAAATATATATGTTATAGTTAGAAAATGAGAGAAAGAAACAGTGAAAAAGTTACATCTATATCTTATAGTAAGTAGAAACATGAGAGAATAAAGACAAAATTTTGTTTTGATAAAAAGAAAATGAAAACGCAGAATGTCAGTAGGTGGAATCGATCCCTGCCACCGGGAGCCATATGTAAGTATGACCACCAACAGAGCCAGCTCAATAAACTTGCAAGCTTTTCATTTGATTTGTTCTTAAATTTAGAATATGGTACGTGCCACAAGAATTATAACATGGGTCCGCCCCTGAGTGTATCTACTGATGACTATTAGTCACTGAATTTTTTTTTTTTTGGTCAACAGTCACTGAATTTTCTTTATGATAGTAAGCTTACGTTTTCTTATTCGGTTACATTTGGAGAGAAACCATAAATTCTTCTATACCTTTTTGTTTCATGGTGATTATACTCCAAAGGCTTTTTTTTCTTTGTCAACAAGGTTTCTTGGTTATACTCATTCACCAAAAAAAAAAAAAAGGTTTCTTGGTTATACTCTCCATCCACTTGGTACATTAATTTCAGCAAATATTTTTGCTAAAAGCTCTGTATTATATAATGTAAGCAAGTTGTTCAGCATACTCAATGTATTTGACCACTCTCTAATCTCTATGGTTCTCTAATCACATCACATGAAACAAAATAAAGGAGGAAGGGTGTAATTGATGAGGCATACAAATTCAGGCGTTTTAAACGAAAATAAAGAAAGAAGAAAGGAGAAAGAAAGGGTTTATTTGTTACAAGAATAAAAACTCAGGGGTGTATATGCAAATTACCAATAAAAGAAGGAAAAAAAAACCCTGAAGAAGCGCCTCTCAAGGGTTTTGCTGGTTCACAGTTCTCCGCCCAATCTCTGTAGAACTTTCGAAACCAACAGATTTTGATATTTGAGCTCATTAGATCGGAGAAATGCAATCGATTCGAGGCAGTGCAAGGTTGCTTCAGAGGCATCATTTCTTAATCTCCAACACTCTTCGATTCTCTTCATCTTCTGCAATTTGGCCTGGTAATGAATCGATGAAGCTAGGGTTTGATTCTTTCCGTTTTACGAAAAATTTCGATTCAGCAGCGACGTATCTGATCAAATCGTTGACAAAGGCGGGTTCTTCCTCTTCGGCAGTACCTGTAAGCCACTTTCGGTTTAGCTCATCTTGGTTTTAGATTGTAGAAATGTAGAGGATCTCTTCGAAATTGGTTTGAAAAAAGGGAAGCTTTTTCTCTTGGATTTGTTTTGATGAATACTGATGAGTAGTCTTCTAGTTACAGATTCCACTGATTTCGTCTTTAGAATCAGATTTAGCTCAGAGTCTGGACTGTGATAAGTATTGCAATCACAAAATAGAAAAATAATGGTAAATAGGTGAACTTGGGAACAAAAATTCTCCTTTTTCCTTAAGCATTATTGATGCTTGTTTATCTTCTTAAGTTCTATATCTTATTAAAATCGATGTAGATATAGAGGAGCTAGTTTTAGATTCAGCATTCGACACATCTTACCAGCTCGTTAAAAAAATAGGATGTTTCTTTATCTTATGCAGGACCTGTAAGCCATTTTTGTTTAGTTATCTTGGTTTATGATTGTGTGGATTGTAGAAATGTAGAGGTTATCTGGTTGCTATAGTGATCAATTTGGAATTGGTTTGAAATTAAAAGTAGCGTCAAGAAACGGAAGCTTGGCTCTTGGGTTGGTCTTGCTCAATGCTGATAAGTAGTCTCTGAGCTGCATATTCCACTGATTCCATCATCCAAAATCATATTTAGCTGAAAGTCTTTCTGTGGGGGCTTTTGATCGTTATGGTGATCACAAAATAGGAACTGATGATAATTAGGCGAACTTATCATTGTTGCTGTTTATGCTGTTTTTTCTCTCATGTGGTAGTAAAAGTTATGTAGATATAGAGGAACTAACTTTTCATGCTGTTGTTTACTCTTTCTTTTCAACTTTGCGCCAAAGTTTTATTATGCTTTTACAAATTGGTGTGCTTTATAGTTTTCCTGGATGTTTGAGTCACAGTGATATCTAGATTAGGCTTATGAGTATTTTCCGACACTCTCTGAATCTAAAGTGATTGGACAATGTTTGGCAGAAACAAAACTTTGCGTATTCATCGAGGTGCTTTTCCACCATTGGAGATTCTGTTCAACCGACTCCTCAAGGATCCCCTGAGTTAGCTTCTGACGTGCCTCCCAGACTCAAGTTCAAGCGGCTTGATAAAACCGCAAAGCATATAATGCAGGTACAACTCAGAACTTTTTGATAATTGTCATGCATAAATCAGCGTCATGTTTGTTCACCTATGATGTCACAATCTTCTGCAGATTATAGACAAGGAGGCAGTTGAGGAAGTGAAAACGAAAAGAGAAGTACCAGATATAAGACCCGGTTACATTGTGCAACTAAAAGTGGTAATAAATTCTATTGAAGTTTGCCTAGATTGTGTTTTCATGATTCTTAAAAGAATGAGATGAAAATTCTTTGTTGGGGATTGCTTTGTTTGTACAGGAAGTCCCTGAGAACAAGAGGCGTGTATCAATCGTAAAAGGCATCGTCATAGCAAGGCGTAACGCTGGTCTTAACTCAACCTTTAGGATTAGAAGGCTCGTGGCTGGAGTTGGTGTCGAATCCATGTTTCCCTTGTAAGTATTATTAGACCTTCGTATTAGCATGATTCGCAAGGGTCATTGAAGTGATGTGAATGTGGTGACAGGTATTCGCCAAACCTGAGGGAGATAAAGGTGTTGGACAAGAAGAGAGTAAGAAGAGCAAAACTGTATTACCTCAGGGACAAAATGAATGCTCTCAAGAAGCATTAACCACCCTTCACTAATAATTAAAAGCAGAGTGTAGTGTCTTTTAAACAAAGTCGAAGATTTGGAATTGAGTCACATATTGGATTTTGTGTGTAATGATGGATACCTTCAAAAACTATATATTTTTGTTCCAATAAGTTTGGTTATCATATTATGAGTTTATCTCCAACTTCGTTAAGATAAGTTTGTTCGCTTATCAACTCACAAAACAAAAATGAAAAATCTAATCAAAATGAACTACGATTAGTGTTATTGCTACGGATCCGACCCGATTCGTTTCGACCCGACCCTACCCTAAAACTAAGAATGAGTTGGATTCGACCCGACTTGTCTCTCTCTCTCGATTTTTTTTTTTTTTGTTGTTGTTAATGAGAAAAGGCCTGTCTCTGTATTAGTTCCCTTGAGGGCTTTGCTTCTTCGTGTGGATTCGTTTTCTAACTGTAAGTTTCCTCTTTCTCCTTTGTCGTAAATTAACCTAAATCTGGGTTTTAGATTGGGAATTCGAATTTTTCATGTTTAGGTAGCGGAATCTAGCTATTTATTGAACCGTTGCATCAAGTCAAGTAGAATTGGATAGATTCGAATTTACAATGTTACTGCTAATCTCTAGCTCAGTTCAAGTTAATTAGGGTTAGATTTTTGGAACGGATTTATTAATCGTTTCATGGTTTCCAAACATTATTACAGTGAGAGAAAGTATAAGCTGTGCAGTTGAAGGTGAGTTTCAACCTCTGGGATTGTGCTGTTTTTTATACACATCAAATGCCTAAGAAGAAGACTAGTAGTACTCGTTCTTTGAAGAAGCCATCACAAGAACTAGAGAAGAAACCTGTAACACAACAAACCAAACAAGTTCCAAAACCTATTACTGCTTCTTTGAAGAAACCATCACAAGAAGTAGAGAAGAAACCTGCAATTCAACAAACCAAACAAGTTCCAAAACCTGGTAAATCAGGGAAAGAGATTGATGACATCTTTGGTGGGAGAAAGAAGAAGAAGCTCGAAAAACCCGAGGAGAAAGAGAGCAAACAAGTGATAGCAAAGAGGAACAGGAAGAGGAAGAGGAACGAGGGTGACGGGTTCAACAAGTCCTCGAAAACCCGACCTAGGGAGAGAACGAAAGACGGGTTACCAGTGTATACGGAAGATGAACTTGGAGTCAACAAGGCCTATGCTGGTGGTACTCCTCTTTGTCCATTTGACTGTGACTGTTGCTTCTAGATCCTTTTTTCTCTTAAACCAGTTTTGAAGCTTTGTTTTTACGGTCTGGTGAAAAATCGATGAATGATTTCTCAGTTAAACCAGATTTTGTTCTTGTCATTGTTGGTTCCATGTTCTGATGAGAAAAAAATACATTTCTTTTACATTCTAGCTTATTGCTCTTGATGGTATATCTTGCTTTATCTAAACGACGAATTTACATGAACTCCTGTGTAATTTAACAAATAGACGACATAGCTCATGGTGTTATTATCTGTCAAAGCAACAAATTATATGGTTTAGATCTCCTCCTAGCTTGTCATGACTTCTCGTTCTCGCCCTCGTTCTTATTCTCATTCTCATTCTTGTCCGTGTCCTTGTCCTTGTCAATCTTATTCTCATTCTTCTCCTTGTCATTCTCAACCTTATTCTTATTCTTACCTTGTAGCTCCATAGAAGCAGTATCTGTCTCTGAACCTGAAACAACCAACAAGATGAAGAATAAGACCGAGAAGAAGAAGAAGAAAGATACGGTATGCTGTGGAGAAGAGAAAAAGAAAGTTAAACCTCCTTTCAAGTGGATGGAGTTGAAATGGACCCCTGCCAAATAGCTCACGTATATAACTCTCTTGAATTTTCCTGACTTGGGAAATATCTCCATGGGAGAGTATTCTTTGTATGATGTAATGACTAGTATTTTCACCCCAAACTGCAAGAGAATATTGTTCAATTGACTTGAAAGGAGTGAGGAAAAAGGAAAAACAATTGTGATATATTAATATTAAGTTACCGCATCCGCGGCTGCCTGCAATGTGACATCATCGCCCCATTCGCCGTTCTTGGACATGTTCTTTACATACTCGGAGAAGTCTTTGGGAACATTTTTGCTTCTTTTTTTACTAGATTTAAGCTGAGGAAAACAGTGTTGATTAAGATAGAAAAACAATCTGTTAAGTTGAAAAAGTTTCTAAGATTGATGATACCTACCTGTTGTACTATTCTTTCTCTAACTTTTTCATGAAAACTGGGGCTATTGAAGAGTTGATCAGCTAAAGAGCTAAACTGTAACAGAATTGAAAAAGAATTCTTCAAGGAAACATTAAAGTTGATGAGTATAAAGTAAGGGATTTAGAAACATTTACTTGGCAATTTCCATCACTTTTAACTTTGGTCTCGGAGAAACCTTCCCATTCTAAGCTAAAAAATCCCGGAAACAAAAAAAGTGTATATAGTTGGCTAAATAATCACACAAGTTTAGAAAGAAGAATCGATTGTTACCTAGCTTCAAGTCTTTTTTTGTGATCGTTAGACATGATTGCTTTAGGTCTCTCAGATGATGAAAACTTGTTCGAGACAAAGTTTCCCTTGTAAGAGAAAAAGATTAGGGCGGTTATTTGGTATTTATAGATTTTATATTTTGTAAAAAAAAAGGGGGGTTCATTCAATCTTACGATTAGGGTTTTTAGGGCCTATAGCATGAGAGATTAATCCCCTAGCCAGATTAACATAAAAAACATGTCACTTTGTTGCAACAAGTTAAATTTCTTCAACAGTTGATATCTTTGATCTTACATTTCTGCTTTGTTCTGGATCACTTCCAATTACATAAATCATACATATAGTTTAAATTGCACTCAAAGGTAAAAAGCAAATTCATCAAGAGTGATAATCTAGCTGATGACTTGTAGATATAACAAAAAGAGCTCAGACAAACAGCATCTTTAGGTTTATTAAAAGCTTCCACAACAAACTTAGAAACACACTCCTTTACATGGCATCTCCATGACAAAGAAACATACATTGTAATGAAACGTCCACATTTTATTATCCCCAAACTTTGGTAAAAATTGTCTGAAAAACTCCCTTTCCTTCACCATTAGAAAAAGGATTTTGAAGCTTCTTCACTTGTTCCACCAATGCAAGAAATCCTTGCGTCGGTTGATTTTCTTCTGAAGCTGGAGGAGTCCATAGAGCAAAGCCTCGGCGGTTGGAGGGCACCCAGGGACGTAGATGTCGACTGGTACAATTCTGTCACAGCCTCGAACCACTGAGTAGGAGTAGTGATAGTATCCACCTCCATTGGCACAGCTTCCCATTGAAATCACCCACCTTGGCTCCGGCATTTGGTCGTAAACCCTGTCATTTTATTGACACATTAGAAATCGGAACTTGTTCACATTAGAAATCGGAACTTGTTCAAACAGGATAAACAAGAGCAGAAGCTTTAAACCAATTTGAGTTGATGCGCATATCCAATTTCCTTCAATTATATACCAGATCAAGACTATTTCCCTCAAACCATTTGAGTTGATCTGCATATCCAATTTCCCTTAATCCTACCAGATCAAGACTGATTTCCATGTGTAAACCAAATAGAGAGTTCTGAACACAACTCTAAATACTAGTGAGCGACAGTATGAGACGATCCTAATAGTTTACTCAGCATAATAACTAATCTAGACCAACTTATAAAGCTGTCAATCATCTCTCAAATGCATCTAAAATCTGCTTGTCTCTATGGTTGATGTTTTGAGAAGCACAAGTTCTGTGTGGCTATAAGATTGACTTGGGTGTTTTCTATCTCTACTGTCTGGGCCTAAATATACCATTAGTATAATAAGCTCAGCTGCCTACCAAAAACCATAGACATGCCTTTCTTAACAACAGGATTCTCATCTAAAGTTGAATCTAGACTTCATAACATCAAACGAAGAAAAATATGAATCATTTAAGTAATCATGCACCATCTAATCAGTGAGCAGAAGAAGCTACTAATTAGGTGAAGTAAACTATCTCAGAATGATACCTCCAAACTCTAATCAGAACTAGCTTTGATAAAATCCAAGCAATGATGATTGCTGAAAGGAAACTAAGTCATGTTTCCTTACTAAACACCAAGCTAAATTATCTGAAAACGCCGTCTCCACATAAAAGACAAGCACATAGATTTACATGAAAAGAGATATCATTTTCCCCCAATATATACCTACTCTCTTCATCCCTCAATGCTAAAACACTCCCAAGTTCACGAATTCGAGCAAATAATTGCACTAGAGAATGAATATAAACGCTATACCTTCCCAGGCCAATCCTGTATTCATACAACAACTCTCAATTTCACACAGACCTAGCAAAACAATCAGAATATATGAACCCTAAATCACCAAAAAATTAGAAAAATTCCAACAAAAATCCCTAATTACATTTTCATGAAAACATAATTCAGGCCGCCTATCAACAAACGAAAACTGAACAAATCTTCCATCCAAAACTCAACAGTAATACATATCCGAGATCCAACGATTCCAAGGAAAAGGGAGATAGAGAGAGAGAGAGAGGCGTACTTGCGAAGAGCAGGAGCCATCTTATTGGTAAGCGTACCAGCGACAATCATACAATCAGATTGACGAGGACTAGGCCTGAAGATAATCCCAAATCGATCGAGATCGTAACGAGCAGCACCGGTATGCATCATTTCCACGGCGCAACAGGCGAGTCCAAAGGTCATAGGCCAGATCGAACCCCTACGAGCCCAGTTCATGAGATCATCGACCTTAGAGATCACAAATTCCGCCGTCTTCGAAAGACCTGGCGGAGGAGCGGAGGTCGAAGGAGGACCTGGTCTGGTGTAGGAAGCCGGTGAGGTCGAAGGGGATAGAGCCGGAAGAGATGTGTGGAGATGAGAGACGGCGACGGCGCGTGTAGATTGGAGGAGGAGAGGGAGGCGCGTGGCGGTGTTGCGCGTAATCATGGCCATATTGGATTTGTGTTGTGTGAGTTTTTTTTTTTTTTTGGTTTCGTCGTGGAGTTGTGATAACCAGGCGACTCTATAACATTTACTAAAAACAGGTGGAGAACTTATTTATATGAATAGTTTTTATATTCCTTTTTTACATTGTGTCTTTAGTTTTTTTCAGTAATCAATGTGATTGATCCATTTTATACGATTATTATGTTATAAGCGTGTTTTAATGTGATTCATAGAAAGAGTTTTTTTGTTTAATATACTATAGTTTTGGGCTTTTAGATTTATAATTATTTTGATTAGGATCATTGGATTGTTAGTTTCATCTTCATTTGACATATGGTTTCAAATTTAATGCAAGTTGATTCTACATTATATACATTAAAAAAAAAAACTAATTTGTGATATATTCAGACCGTCAAATTGATAATCTATCACTCAACCTTGAGGTGGAGTGGCAAGATATTCCAAAATAAAAGATTCTAGTTCATATTGGTAGACATGTACCGCCACTTTTAAAATTGTACATCTTAAGTCACTACCAATCAATAAAGTGGGAGACAAAAGTGTAAGAAACAAAACCCTCTATAAAACTAAAGTTTTGTAGTGCGATGCTTTGCTAGAGGATCCACTGTTGTGAGTAGTGAGCGTAGAATGTGTCACCAACATGGTATGGTAGTAGCCGCGTAACGTGGGAATTTCTTAATCTTTGTGGAGAAATTAGGCCATGCGTTCATCGATCGTTTTAAAGAGGTCGAGGGAATCGGTTCCAAAAACCATATAGATGCCTCTGATCTAAGACTGTCCATTGCTGATAAGAAAGCCTCCATCTCCACATGTAGAGAGGAGAGTCTCCTCGGCCTGTTCTTGGCTCCAAAAAGTGTAGCCACTCCTTCAGAACCAAGCCAAACCCATATAACATAACAAATGTCAAAGTGTGGGGGTATATGAAAAATGAGAACTCATATGCATGGGGTTTTATAATTGGTCTTGTTGGTTCTAAAATGCGATTTATTAAAATATGGAATAATTATTCTAAAATAATCTCATTCATTTATTTACATATATCATGTGGTTTAGATAGAGAAGTAGGAATTGAACAATACTTCATAACGCCCAATCCAAATCCCCAAGCATCATATATCATGTTGTAATTGCAACATTTTCTTTTGATAGAATTTATATATATTCATAAATTAAAAATGTCAAAGAGACAATTAGTGGAAGAGTTCATATGCCATCTTAAATCTAGGATGTATATGTTTTCAAAGGGATGATAATACATTGCTTTTAAGGTGTTAAAAACGAAGTATATTGATTTTTCACTCTAAGGTGAAAGCATTACTCTTAAGTAATGTCGAATATCCTAGCTCGGAGTCGGATGGTAGATTGACAAGATGTTTAGGCAGATCATGCAAAGTATCCAATCCTCATATTCTGCCTTTTTAATCTACTATATATATGAGGTTGGTTTGCTATGTAATGTTTGTGAGAGCCTAAACTAGCACAATTAGATTTGTAAGGGTTTCGTGAGGAGGTAGAGATTTCTAGGGTTAGCTAAGGTTGCAAGAGATGAGTAAGAGCTTTGTATTGCTATGTAAAAGTTTTAGTACAAGATTGTGAATAATATTCCTCCCCCTTTTAGGGTGTGTACAAAGATGTATATATAAGTTCCTAGGTCGGCTAAGTCTCCTAAGCCTTCGCGGAATTGCCTTACCTAAGTCGGTTCCACCAACATGGGCTTCATGTCCGGACCAGGACGCCTTGGTGTTGTTGGGCCGAGGACGTGGTCAACAGCTGGGGAGAGGCCGTGCTCGGCCCGTGTGGCGAGGCCGTGGTCGGCCATGTGCTGAGTCCGTGGTCGGTAGTGTATCGAGGCCGTGGTCGGCCCTTGCGCCAAAGCCGCGGTCGGCCCTCGTGCCGAGGCCGAGCACGCCCTCAGTTGTCACGTCCTGGATGGCCCTCCACCTTGCCCAGACATCTTCCATGGTCACGGGCTTTGCTTCGCGTGAAGATCTAGGAGCTATTTCGCCATGTTCATCGAGATTCTGGAAGGTTATTTCTTCAGTCGCCTGACTTTGAATGTTAAATGTTGAGCGGGTGAAAACCGACCCCAACAGTTAGCCCCCCAGCTCAGTAGTGTTAGAGATAATAGTGTCGAGTTTAAGATGTGTTAGATATCGACATTTTCGTTCAAAGCCAAAGTGTTTGCCTATCCTCTTCCGCATAAGTAGAGAATGACTTTATACAAGAGGTTTTAAGACTCCGTAAGCGTTCTGAAGATTTTAAGACTTTTTGCTTCCTATGCCGAAGCCGCTGCGTTTTCTGCAGAAAGGACAGATATATATTTTTTTCTTTTTCTCGAAGATTTTAAGACTTTGCATTCCCTATGGAGGTTTTAAGACTCCGTGTTGCGATTGCTATCGTCAATGGCGTTCCCCGAGTGATAGCCATGCGATTTATGGAGGGAAGAGTGTTTTCAAACAGGAGCCGGGACCCGCTTGGTAAGAGATAAGGGGAGAAAAGATTCCTGTTTTTAAAAAAAAGATAAGGTTTGACTTTTCCCCTCTCTCTCTCCTCCCCTCCTTTCTCCTTCACTTGCTTGCTAGGTTTTTTTTTAAGAGAGAGAACTCCACCTCGCCGCCGCCGACCGTGAGCTCACCTCCGCCATTCTTCTTTCTCCTTTGGTGAGTTTCCTTCATCCAATTTCTTTGATTCTCATAGATTTTAGTTAAGAACCCAAGCTTTTGAATCTAGCCTTAAGAAGAACAAGCTTTGGCCAAGAGATATTGTTAGGAGAAAATCCCAAGTCCCTTGATTCCCATTGTTTCCAAGCTCCAATTGTTGATGAGATTGACTTTGAATTTGCATAGATTTTTGAGAATCCCCTTTTGAAGCTTGTTTAGGAATAGATCTTGTTCTTGATGGAAAAGTGCCAAATCTTGCTTTTTGATCTTTGTTTTTGGGTTAAATGTAGATTTGGTCACGTTATGGATAAGACAAAACTCGGATCGGTGGTGCCGTTGTATCAAACCAAAGATGTCTCCGTGCCTCCGACTCGGACCAACCCCGTGGTCGCGGTCTCGGGCAGAACCGACCCTTCGGTCGCGGCTTCGTATAGAACTGAGCCCGTGGCTGCAGCTTTGTATGGGAGCAAACCCGACCCTTCGGTCTCATCATCGTGTAGGACCGAGCCCGTGGTCGCGGCCTCGTGTGAAACTGATCGCGCGGTCGCGGCTTTGTGTGAAACCGATCGCGTGGTAGCGGCTTCGTGTGAAACCGATCGCGTGGTCGCATCCTTGGATGGAACCGACCCCGTGATCGCTTCGCCAAGCCGAACCGGGGACAAGGTTATGACTCCAACCTCGCCGGGGGTTGTGACGGCATCCTTGGTAGACCGTGATAATGCCGGCATTGGAATTCGTCTCCGTAGCAAACTCACTGTTCCACGGGTTTGTCTTGGCGTACCAGATGAGGGTGATGAGGATGTCTTCAACGACTTAGCAGAGGTCGAGGAGGAGAGGAGACCCGGTGGTGACGAGGACTTGATGGCCCATGGTGGGGGAATTGAACTCTCCTTCCCCCCTAATGATGAAGACTCGGGGCTCTTAGATGGTGCTGCCGACGCTGCCCTGTCGTCAGACTTTTCCTCTACTTTCAGGTCACTTCCTTTCGATGCTGAGGACAGTGATAATGACACCTTTACAGAGGTTCACCGACCCGCGGCGCCCAAGAAGAAGAAGGCGCATCCGGATCCTCCAGGATCCACTCTTTCTGACGAGTAGTCGCTACAACTTCTCCGAGAGAGGTGCAAGATTTCGAACAAGATCAGGCTGGTTGTTCCCGATCGTACTCAGCGAGCCGATGCTCCGCCTCCAGGGCACTTCACTTTGTACAAAAACTTCATCGAGCACTGTTTGCTGTGGTTTCCGGTGCCTGGCTTCCTTCTTCGTTTCTTAGAGGCGAATGAAATCTCCCTTGCTCAGATCAACCCCAGGGGGTTGAGGCATATCATCGGCGTCTACGTGTTGAGTAGGGAGTGTAACGTGGAGATTAGCACCGAGCAGCTGTCCAGTCTGCTGGACTTCAGGTCTCGTGGCCGTATAGAGGAGCTTAGGTATCTAGTTTCTCCAGTACAGGGTCGCGTGCTCATCGATGGATTCCCTAGCAAGGACGACCACTTCGAGGACCGATTCTTCTTTGTCAAGATTTCAAAGAAGACCGTTGTGGTGGATTGCATCTCCCTCGTCAGGACGAGTTGGGAGAAGAGAGGTAATTCTATATTTAGAAATATTTTTTGTAGCGTGTTCATGTTGTGTGTACTGATTTCTAGATTGTTTCTTTTTGCAGTGAAGCCAGCAGCATCTCAGACAGTCAGCCGGGGTGACGCAACGGCCATCCACAGCGTTCTTGCCTCTTGGGACGGTGACTGGGTGAAGTCGTTCACTTGTTAGAGGATCTAGTAGGCGCTTTCCACCAGGATCTTCCCAGGGAAGGTTCTCGGACGGGGTGCACCTAGGGTCTCGGCCTACCAGCGAGCGGAGAAGGCGAAGGCGGTATCGACGAGCACCGCGGTCTCGGCAAAGGCATGCTCGCAGACTCGGGCTCCATCGACTACAGCGCCAAATACTCATTCTGCACCGATCCAGCGTTCTGACGCTCTTGACCTTACCCCTGACGAGATTGCGATGCGGCGTGAGCAATCGCGAAAAAGAGCTCTTAGGTCAAAAGGCAAGGCTGGAAGTACTCCTGACGGGGCACCTCTGAAGCGAGAGAAGGCGGGCTCCTCTCCTGCCTTGGCTTCTGGGCTGACGGGTCATGGTATTGCAGCACCGTCCCCTCCGACTCCCGGTTCCAGCGGGAGGGCTTTTGCGCTGGCGAAAGCCAAAGTTTCTGAGGTTCGTTTTCTTTCCCCCTTGTGCTTGTTATTGTTACTTAACTTCTTTTAGTTCTAATACCATTCCCTTCGTTTTCTCTGTATGCAGCTTTCCACCCAGCTGGACCACATGGCCTTCTGCTTTGAAGAGGACTCTCACTCTCGTGATAATGAGCTGAGCGAGGCCAAGAAGGCCAGCATTGAGTTTGCTGAGAGGAACCGAGCTCTTGAGGACGATGTTGCTTCTGTAAAGAAGAGGTCGGAAGAGTTGAGTGGCAAGTTGTCAAGGGCGTCTCTGCGGCACGCGAAGGACAAGGAGGAGATTGCTTTACTTAGGAGTAAGCTATTGGACGCTGAGGATCTCAGGGACACCATGATTGAAGAGGCCATTGCTAAGGCCAAGGACGAGGCGACTCGTAGCTTTGCTGGCCGGACCAGACAAGTTGCCAGGTTGCTTGATAGGATTGGGGGGACAACAAAGGACAACATGCTGGACCTCGCTGAAATTGATGCGAACTTGGAATTCATCGAATGTCTCCGCGAGCCTGACGTACCGACTCTGGACGCCGTATAGCAGCTCTTGGTTGAGAGGAAGATCCCGATTTATGATGCTCGTGATGTGTTTGATGAGCTTGTCTCTGGCGTAAGGCAAGCCTTAGAGATCTCAGAGGACGACAGTGCGGCCAATGAGGATGAGGAGGCCGATGAGTGACCACTTCTCTCCGTTCGTGATTTAGTTTATTTTTAGTCTCTTTATGACTCTACTTGTTTCTAAGACCTTTGTTGGATTTGATGACTTTTGGTTGTAGTATTGGATGGTTGGCATCCTTACTAACATTTTGGGTCCTTGCGTTGTGGCGAATGCGGGATGACTCTGTAGCCTTTGTATCTTATGATGAACTTTGCTGGTTTTGGAGTTATGTACTCGCTTTAGATGTCTTCCTATACTTTGGAGTCCTTTAGGCTGTTATGTGCTTTTGTCATGTGTTTGCCAACACTGCCGTTGGGCTTTGTGAGTTGGTGTTGTTCTTCTAGACATGTCTGTCCGAGAACAAGTTCACCCTAAGTTTTACCAGTGTGCATCCTGGGTTTCCGAATGACTCGTTCAGGGTACATGCTGAACGAAAATCATTAGCAGCTGCATTTTACCAACGACGTTTGTTGGGTTTCTGAGTGATCAATTGGGTTCGTCCGCCCCAATACTTAACACTGGTACTTATATAGCGTGCTTTGGATCCGATACTGGATGTCATTGTGTTTGTATTCCCGTATCATTACTGTGGCCAGCAGCAATGAGTGCGAAACGACTTTTCTTGATTAAAGCTTTGATTAGCCCGTGAAGGACATAACTATTCTCATGATGAGGTTTGTGTCAAGTGTTTGAAGTTTCTGGTGATGATGTTGTCAAAGAGTGGCGTACGGGTACTCCACTCCCCCCCCCTTTTAGACAAAGGAGGGAACTGAAATCGTTGAAAGAGATTGAGCTGTCCGGAGACAAGGCTTAGTGAAAACTGTGACGCACAAGTTTTTTTTTTTTTTTTCATAAAAGGTTAACAACCATTCAACCATACATTCACACCAAAAAGCCGTACAATTATCTAGATGATAGAGTCAATATTACATCCGGAGTTACTCAAAATAAGTCTAGCAACCTAACACTGGTTTTTCTCGAATTAGACTGTACACACAAAAACCTATCATCCCCTCCTCAGGCCCTGATTCCGCGATTAAACCTTATCTTTACCTGCAACACAATTGGGAAAAACGAGTTGCGTAAGTATTTAACAAATACTTAGTGAGACGGTCGTCCCATCTACAGGCCAATTACTTGAATTAAACAATACACGAAATACCAGGGTTATCAGACAATGCACGGAAAAAGCAAACACAGAAAACGGAGAAAATAGGACAGTACTACACGTGTCGATCGACGGGGAGCAACCCTGTCGATCGACGGCTCACAACCACGTGTCGATCGACAGGAAGCAATCCTGTCGATCGACAGCGAGCCTTCTGTCCGAGTTTGGCCTATCCTCTCAGGGCCAAATCTCCCCAAATCAACACCAAAACCTGCAAATTCAATCCACAAAGAACCACCCAAACACACAACAACAACGTACAACGTATAATCCTCAATTCAAGAACCTATGGTCGCGCACTCACCTTAGATCTGAAGAAAAGAAGAGGAAGAACACGAAGAACACGAAGAACACGAGCTTCAATCTCCGATTTCCCGCTCGAATCCAACACCCCAAGCTCTCCCCACGAAGGCACACAATCTAGGATTGAGTTCTAAGGAGAATCCACAAGAATTTCCTTTAAAAACTTCTCAAATCCTTCAAATCCCCCTTTTCTCTCTCTTTTCCCCTTTTTCTTTCCTTTCCCCACGGCCACCCAGGAGAAAGAGAGTGTGGAAGCCTTTTTATAGGAAAACCCTAATTTTTACAATTTAGGTTTTATTTTTGCCCGTGTCGATCGACAGACACTCCTTGTGTCGATCGACGGGGCACTTTCTGCCCAAACCTTCGAGAAACGATGGCCTCGTGTCGATCGACAGACACACCGTGTCGATCGACACGATACCCCCTGCCCAACTTCTCGAGGAAACGACCCGGTGTCGAACGACATACACCCATCGCGTCGATCGACACCCCCAAAAATCCCATTTTGGGTTTACGGGTGTTACAATTCTCCCCCACTAAACTGGATTCGTCCTCGAATCCCAAAACACAAGTCTACCCGAGACTCCACTCTGGCCCGCACCGGCCAACCATTAGAGATTTACACAACAATCTCAACGCTCCACAACCAATCCACACTATACACTCGCAAGGTTTCTAGCCCGAAATACTGATGCAATGTTTCATAACCCTGCCCAGGTCTGTCCAACTGATCGCACAACAATCAAACAAGAACATGTACAACCCGCAGTAGACCCAGAATTGGATCGATCGATTGTGCAACAATCAAACAAGAACATGCACAACCAAGACACTACATCCGATATCCCGGTCGAAACAATCCGAGATCCTGAAACTCGATCCCCGAGGCTCCCGTTCAGTCTCATGTTTACAAGCCCGTTTCTACACATCTATTACCCTTAACTCATTCCACACCCCACTCGCAGGACAAAACCTTTGAGCTATCGGTGTCTCGCGCGTCACACCCCACTCGTAGGACGAATCCCTTGAGCTATCGGTGCGCAACATCCCACTCACAGAACGCCTCCTGTGAGCTATCGATGCTATATGCGTAACACCGCACTCGCAGGACGAATCCCTTGAGCTATCGGTGTCCCGCACCCCACTCGCAGGACGAATCCCTTGAGCTATCGGTGCGCAGCATCCCACTCGCAGGACGCCTCCTTTGAGCTATCGATGCTACGTGCCCCTTCCACTCTCAGGACGAATCCTTTGAGTTCCGGGTACACAGGGAAAGCTAAACAATCCCTCAAGAGGACGCATCCTCTCAAAACAAATGAATGAGTTACTCGAGACCGCAGTCCCTAGGGTAGTAAATTGCAAAACGCCTATAAACATCTATCGACTTGAACTACCTCGTGTGGCCAACTCGATACTCCCTAGTCCCGGAATATCACCACAAAACACGACCTCACTGGCCAACACAAACGATAAATCAGAAACACGATCTGATAACTCAGAAATATAAGAAAACACATCTCATAAATCTCCAAGGAAAATGTATATCGTACAACGAAACGAAAAATACATGAACCAAATACACTACAAGCACAAGGCCTACACGATACTGGAACCACAAGGAAAACTAAGCTCAAATGGCGACCTGCTCGTCGAACCATTTCTTGAACTTCAGCTTCATCTTCGCCTCCGGCTCCCAAGTCTCCTCCTGGCAACCGCCACAATCCCATAGGATACGCAACAACGGGATCTTCTTCCGACGCAATTCCTTGATCCTCCTTTCCAGGATTCTCACAGGAACCGCCGGAACTGTCATATCCGGCTGAAGATCCGCAGGGATCTCTGGCACTAGCTCCTCCGACTCATGCAGGCACTTCCTCAACATCGACACATGGAAAACCTTATGAAATGCCTTCATGATCGGTGGTAACTCTAACCGATAAGCCACTGGTCCAACACGCTCCACCACCCGGAACGGACCCATAAACCTCGGACTAAGCTTGTTCTCTGCTATGGATCTGTTAGGACCCCTCAACATAGCCATCTTGAGATACACGCGATCTCCCAGTGAGAACTCAAGCTCACGCCTACGCTTATCCGCATAACTCTTCTGCCTATCCTGGGCTTCCTTCACGTTCAAACGCACCATACGAACCTTCTCGGTCGTCTCCTGAACATAAGTGGCCCCATGAATGCTGCGCTCCCCCACTTGGGTCCAGCATAAAGGCGTCCTACATGGCCTCCCATACAAAGCCTCAAAAGGAGCCATACCGATACTCGCCTGAAAACTGTTATTATACGCGAACTCCACCAAGCCCACATGATCTGCCCACTGACCACCCCAATCCAAAACACACATCCTCAGCAAATCCTCCATAGTCTGAATAGTCCTCTCTGACTGCCCATCAGTCTGCGGATGATAAGCTGTACTCATATGCACCCTAGTGCCCATCTCTGCCTGAAAGGCTCCCCAAAACTCGGATGCAAACCTGGGGTCTCGATCCGAAACAATAATGGCTGGCACTCCATGCAGCCTCACAATCTCTCGCACAAACTTCTTAGCCAACTTAGCCGCTCCATCGGTCTTCTTAATGGCCAAAAAGTGTGCTGACTTGGTCAATCGGTCCACGATCACCCAAATAGCATCGTACGTCCGCGACGTAGGCAACCCGACCACAAAATCCATCGTGATCATATCCCACTTCCACTCCGGAATGGGTAAACTCTGCAGCTTGCCACTCGGAACCTTGTGCTCGGCCTTGACCAACGAACACGTATTGCACTTAGAAACAAAAGCTGCCACGTCTCTCTTCATCCCGACCCAGTGATAATACTGCTTGAGATCACGGTACATCTTGGTCGCCCCCGGATGAATTGAGAACTTGCTCGCATGAGCCTCACTCAGAATCTCCTGCCTCAACACCTCATCCCGTGGTACGCACACTCGACCACGAATCAGAATCGTCCCATTCGGAGAGACAACATACTCAGACCCTGCTGCTCGCGACGAATCAAGCAACATCTGATCGCTCTGCTGGGCCACTCTGATCCTACTAAGAAGATCTGCCCGATCAACTGCCTCCAAGCCCAACGGCTCCTCCGAGAAAGCACAAAGACGCAACGTGCTAATCTCGCCTACCAACTCCTCGATAACCCGCTCGTGGGCTGAATCGGACCTCCGCCGACTCAAGGCATCTGCCACCAGATTAGCCTTGCCCGGGTGATAAATGATCTCCAGATCATAATCCGCCAACAACTCGACCCAGCGTCTCTGCCTCATGTTCAGTAACGGCTGAGTAAAGATGTGCTGCAGGTTCTTGTGGTCCGTGTAGATCTGAACTCTCCCTCCATAGAGATAAGACCTCCAGATCTTCAGAGCGAACACTACTGCTCCCAGCTCTAGATCATGCGTAGGCCGATTACGCTCACTACCTTGCAACTGCCTCGAAGCATACGCGATGACTCGACCCTCCTGCATCAAAACGCAACCCAAACCAACTCCCGAAGCATCAGTATACACGGTATAAGGCTTCCCCGGCTCGGGTAGAGCCAACACCGGCGTACTAGTCAACATCTCCTTGAGTCTCGCAAAACTCTCCTCGCACTCCGGTGACCAAACAAACGGAACATCCTTACCGGTCAGCTTCGTCATTGGCTGCGCCATACTCGCAAAGCCCTTGACGAATCTCCGATAATAACCTGCCAAACCCAAGAAACTCCTGATCCCGGTCGCACTGCTCGGTCTAGGCCAATCCCGAATAGCCTCAATCTTAGCTGGATCCACAGAAACTCCCTCTGCAGACACAATGTGACCAAGGAAACCTATCTCTCGCTGCCAGAACCTGCACTTGCTCAACTTAGCGTACAGCTTCTACTCCCGAAGCCTCTTGAGGACCAAACGTAAATGCACCTCATGCTCCTCGGAACTCCCCGAATAAACCAGGATGTCATCGATAAAGATGATAACAAACACGTCCAAGAACTCCTTGAACACGTCGTTCATCAATCTCATGAAAGCTGCAGGCGCATTCGTCAGACCAAAAGGCATCACCACGAACTCAAAATGCCCATAACGCGTCTTGAAAGCCGTCTTGCGCACATCCGCCTCAGTAATTGGAATCTGATGATATCCTGAAGCCAAGTCTATCTTGGAGAACCAGGTCGCACCCCTCAACTGATCCAACAACTCATCAATCCTCGGGAGAGGGTACCTGTTCTTCACAGTGACTCGGTTAAGCCCCCGGTAATCGATGCACAACCGGAAACTCCCATCCTTCTTCCTCACAAACAACACCGGTGCTCCCCACGGTGACACACTCGGTCGAATGAAACCCTTACCCAAAAGGTCCTCCAGCTGCTTCTTCAGCTCTGCTAACTCTGCTGGAGCCATCCTGTAAGGGGCCTTAGATATCGGAGCGGTTCCAGGCTCAAGCTCAATCGTGAAAGGATCGGACCGAGATGGTGGCAATCCCTCCAACGATCGAAAAACATCCTCAAACTCCTGAACAACCCGGATATCCTCCAAAGCAACCTCACCACTGGACTCCGACATCACAATCGTTGCCAGATAAGCCTCGCGACCCCGCTCTATCATCCGCTCCGCCTGAATAGCCGAGATCACGAGACTATCAGAAACCGGCCTCAAACCCTGAAACGACAACCTGCCGCCCTCCCGCTCGAAGATCACTCTGCCCCTGAAGCAATCCAGATAAACCCGGTAGAACGATAAGCAGTCCATACCTAGGATTACGTCATACAACACCACTGGGCTAATCACCAAGTCCGCTGGCATCGAATGCCCAGCTATCCGTACATCCACTGCCCTAGCACGGCCCGAAGTAGCCAGGAATCCACCTCCAGCCACTTCGACCACGCCTGCGCGCTCACCCGCGCTACTCCGGATGCCACTACGCTCGGCACGCTCCGGGGTAATATAGCAATGCGATGCTCCGGAATCAAACAACACGTGGGACTCAAAGCCGCCCACTAACAAGGTCCCTACACATACCACATGCGTTGGGAACCCTGAGATTCGATCACAAATAAATAACAGAACACAAACCACAACAACAAGGAAAATTCTACTTCTAAGAATTCACGAAGTTTGAGTCTAGAATTTTACCTGTGATCTGCCCGGCTCCACTGCTTTGACCGGACTCTGACGAAGGATACACGCGCGGTGCAGGTCCAATCTGGCCTATCGGCTGCTGCACTGCCGCAACCTGACTCAAGGGCTGCACCTCAACTGGCTGAATCGCTGCAACACTCGGCTGCTGCAACCTGGGACACGACGTCCTGATATGCCCCGGCTCGCGACAGTGGTAACATACCCTCAAGTCCCGCTGCTGCAACTGCGGCGGCTGCTGAGACAACTGCTGCTGATCACCCTTACGGGGGCAACTCGCCAAACGATGCTCTAAACTGCCATAACCATAACATGCTCCGCCCCTCTGACTGGGCCTAGAAGCACCATCCCATTTCTGTTTCTGTCCCTGCGCAGGCTTGCCGCCCTTGCCGGAACCAGAACCGGAACTACTCTGCTGCTGCTGCTGCCGCTGGCCCCTCGGCTGAGCCACAGGAGCAACCACACGCGGAACCACTAAAGAACCAGCCTGCTCGCGCTGATCCTCCTCGATCGCTGCCGCCAGCTCTACCAGCTCTGCCCTCGAGGCATAACTAGCACCTCTGCACTGAGACCGGATACTCAACCGAAGTCCATGCAAAAACCTCTGCATGAGAGTCCTCTCATCCTCGATATCGCGGCCCGAATGCACCAACAATCTGCCAAACTCGGCATCATACTCGCGTACAGAACGGCCTCCCTGCTGAAGCGACATGAAACTGAGCTGCAGACGATCTCGAGCCTCCTGAGGAAAATACTTAGCATTGAACTCGGCTAAGAATTCTCCCCAGGTCCACACCGCTCTCCGAGCCTCGATAGCTCGCCACCACAGATGCGCATCACCACACAGATAGTGAATGGCTAACTCAACCTGATACTCCGCGGGATAACGAATCGATCTGAAGTTACGCTCCACTCTCAAGCGCCACTCATCCGCCTCCGCAAGACCCACACGGCCCTCAAACGACGGCGTACCGATCCTCTGCATGTGCCCCATAATCTCTAGGTAAGACGGCACCTGCCCCTCAGCCACTACAGCCCCCTGCTGCAACCCTGCCTCTGGAGGAACACCTGGAGCCTGCTCAGGAGCCACAGGCGGAAAACGTGCCAACAACTGAGTCAGCAATCCCACAACCTGGTCATCACGACCTGGAGCTATAGCAGCACCCTCACCTGGGCCCACTGGAACTCCCTCGCCTCCACCGGCACCAGCCAACACACTGGCACCAAGCGACTGGGACTCTGACGCGGTTGCCCCACCCGAGGATGCACTCTGCGCCGCGCTCTCTGCCGACTCCGCGACTGGTCCACGACCACGACCACGGCCACCCACTCTGCCCCTACGGGCCACTGCCCTGCCCCCACGGGCTACTGCTCTACCCCGACCTCTAGCTCGGGTACCCATCTCACTGCAACACAACAGCAGATAAGTACCCGAGGAAAAACAAACAAACACCACAACTTACCGCGGAATCTCTTTGAAGGCCGGAGAGGATGATACTAAGACTAGAATTGATTAAACACACAAAAATCAATTAACACACATAGTCTCAGCTCAACACAACCACCACTAGCCCTAGAACCGTAAGGGCTCTGATACCAAAATGTGACGCACAAGTTTTTTTTTTTTTTTTCATAAAAGGTTAACAACCATTCAACCATACATTCACACCAAAAAGCCGTACAATTATCTAGATGATAGAGTCAATATTACATCCGGAGTTACTCAAAATAAGTCTAGCAACCTAACACTAGTTTTTCTCGAATTAGACTGTACACACAAAAACCTATCATCCCCTCCTCAGGCCCTGATTCCGCGATTAAACCTTATCTTTACCTGCAACACAATTGGGAAAAACGAGTTGCGTAAGTATTTAACAAATACTTAGTGAGACGGTCGTCCCATCTACAGGCCAATTACTTGAATTAAACAATACACGAAATACCAGGGTTATCAGACAATGCACAGAACAAGCAAACACAGAAAACGGAGAAAATAGGACAGTACTACACGTGTCGATCGACGGGGAGCAACCCTGTCGATCGACGGCTCACAACCACGTGTCGATCGACAGGAAGCAATCCTGTCGATCGACAGCGAGCCTTCTGTCCGAGTTTGGCCTATCCTCTCAGGGCCAAATCTCCCCAAATCAACACCAAAACCTGCAAATTCAATCCACAAAGAACCACCCAAACACACAACAACAACGTACAACGTATAATCCTCAATTCAAGAACCTATGGTCGCGCACTCACCTTAGATCTGAAGAAAAGAAGAGGAAGAACACGAAGAACACGAAGAACACGAGCTTCAATCTCCGATTTCCCGCTCGAATCCAACACCCCAAGCTCTCCCCACGAAGGCACACAATCTAGGATTGAGTTCTAAGGAGAATCCACAAGAATTTCCTTTAAAAACTTCTCAAATCCTTCAAATCCCCTTTTCTCTCTCTTTTCCCCTTTTTCTTTCCTTTCCCCACGGCCACCCAGGAGAAAGAGAGTGTGGAAGCCTTTTTATAGGAAAACCCTAATTTTTACAATTTAGGTTTTATTTTTGCCCGTGTCGATCGACAGACTCTCCTTGTGTCGATCGACGGGGCACTTTCTGCCCAAACCTTCGAGAAACGATGGCCTCGTGTCGATCGACAGACACACCGTGTCGATCGACACGATACCCCCTGCCCAACTTCTCGAGGAAACGACCCGGTGTCGAACGACATACACCCATCGCGTCGATCGACACCCCCAAAAATCCCATTTTGGGTTCACGGGTGTTACAAAAACACTTACTCCCCCCTCTTAAGGCGGAGGAGATCAGTGGAGCTCGTCAGGAGGGAAGGCTTAGTGAAACACTTACTCCCCCCCCTAAGGCGGAGGAGATCATGTGGGCTCGTCCGGGAACGAGGCGTATGTAAAACACTCACTCCCCCCCCCTAAGGCGGAGGAGATCAATTGAGCTCGTCCGGGAATGAGGCGTATGTAAAACACTCACTCTCCCCCCAAGGCGGAGGAGATCAAGTGAGCTCGTCTGGGAACGAGGCGTATGTAAAACACTCACTCCCCTCCCCTAAGGCGGAGGAGATCAAGTGAGCTCGTCCGGGAATGAGACTGATGAAGCGCGGAATCCCCCCCCTTTTTGACGGAGGAGGGCAACTGAACCTATCCGAGGACAGGCTGCCTACGTACCCTTTGCAGAGATCAAGTCGCCTTGTAGTTCATATTTGGAGAGAAGAGTAGCGATAGTACTTCTTCAAGTGTTTAGCATTCCAAGAGTGGAAGATTGGATTTCCGGTCATGGTGGCGAGTTCGTAGACGCCAGGATGAATGACTGTTGTGATCTTGTATGGACCTTCCCAGTTAGCTCCAAACTTGCCCGCGTTGGGCTCTGCTATGTTTTCGAACACCTCACGCAGGACTATGTTACCCTTGTAGAAACGTCTTTCTCTAACTTTGAAGTTGTAATACCTCGAGGCTGCGCTCTGGTAGTTGGTAATTCGGACTAACGCTTGGTCACGTCGCTCATCAAGGAAGTCCAACGCATTAAGCAGCATTGACCGGTTGATTGGTTCGTTGCTAGGTAAGAGCTGATGTCGTACTCCAGGTGAGCAGATTTTAGACGGAATGACGCATTCGGTTCCATAGCCAAGGGCGAAAGGAGTCTCGCCTGTTGCTGGGCGGGGAGTGGTGCGAAGAACCATAAGACTCCCTCTAGGTCGTCGGCCCAGCGACCCTTCTTTGCCTCTTAGCGCTTCCTAAGGCCATCAAGGATTGTCTTGTTGATAGCTTCTGCTTGACCATTGCCCTGAGGGTAGCGAGGTGTAGACTTGCTAAGTCGGATATTCTACTTTGCACAGAATATCTTGAACTGGTTGGATATGAACTGCGAACCGTTGTCTGTAACAATCTCATGTGGAACTCCGTGACGACATATGATGCTTCTCCAGACAAAGCTTTCTACTTGAACATCCTTGATGTTAGCATAGGCTTCAGCTTCTATCCACTTTGAGAAGTAGTCCGTTAGAACAAGTAAGAAACGCTTCTGCTTTGATGGATGCAATGGTCCAACAATGTCCATGGCCCATCTCATGAATGGGTAAGGCAAAGTGACAGAAGATAGCATCTCAGTTGGTTGATGGATCTTCGGAGCGTGTCGCTGGCATTTCTCACACTTGGATGACAATTTCATGCAATCGCCTACTATAGTAGGCCAGAAGTGACCATGTCTCTTGATTTTGATCGCGAGCGCCTTGCCTCCCGAATGATTGCCGCAAGACCCATTATGGACTTCTTCCATTATTCGTCTTGCTTCTTCCCCTTCCACACAAGTGAGCATAGGACCGGAGAATCCCCATCTGAAGGGGTTACCATCGAGTAGAACATAACGAGCAGCATGCTTTTGTAACTTGTGGGCTGCCCACTTGCTACTGGGCAATTTGCCATTGGCAATGTACTCTCATATCTCGTCGATCCATAACTTGTCGCAGCCGTACTCTGGTTCTTCAGTGCCTTTGTTCATTGGGATTACTTCGGGGCAATGAGAGCTACTGGTAGCAGAAATATCAGCGACGGGGACGTTATTGACAGGGCCGTCGGCATCATGCATGTCAGTGTCGAGGATTCGGGAGCTTCTGCCATCTCTATGTCTTCGTTGGTTGCTTCAGCAATGGCGCGTGCTTGCTTTGCTGCTTAAGAGCGTGTTGAGATGGCGAGAGTCACCTCTTCCTGAATGCTGGGGAATTCAATGAACTCGACCGGAATAATCCGCTTGAAAGCCGGATCTTCTGGCGTAGCAGTGGCGGAGGCAAGGTTGGCCAACGCGTCAGCGTCCATATTTTCACCTCACGGAATCCTTGTAAGGGCGAACTCCTAGAATGGAGAAGCAAGATTCCTCACTATCTTCAGATAAGCCTTCATGCGATCATCCTTTGCGATGTACTCGCCGCTGAACTGGCTGGTTACCAGCTGTGAATCGGAGAAAGCGTGAATGTGTTCGACCCGTAGTCCTTGGGCGAGCTTCATGCCAGCGACGAGGGCCTAATACTCTACTTCGTTGTTAGAAGCTTTGAATCCAAGTCGAAATGATTGCTCAAGGACCTCTCTTATTGGCGAAACTAATTGTATCCCAACTCCAGAACCATTCTTTGAGGATGAGCCATCCACGTATAGCTGCCAGATCACGAGATGTACCTCCTTAGAGTCTTTGTCTCCTGGGAGTTCTATGAGGAAATCAGCCAGCACCTGTGACTTGTTGCATGTTTGCTCTTTACACTCGATGTCAAACTCGCTGAGCTCCAAAGCCCACTTGTCTAGCCTGCCAGATTGACTTCGGCTATGTAAAACTGAACGTAGCGGGAAAGTACTAAGGATAATAATTGAGTGAAATTGAAAGTAAGGTCTTTGCTTTCTTGATGCCATGAGGACGGATAATGCCATCTTTTCCAGTTGAGGGTATCTTGTCTCGACGTCTGTGAGTGTTATGCTCACATGCCTTTGCTTACCTCTTTTCTCCCGCACAAGGACAGCGCTGACTGCTGTTTCTGAGACAGCAGTGTAGAGGTAGAGTGGTTCTCCAGTCACTGGCTTAGCAAGGATGGGTGGCGTTGCCAGATATTCCTTAAGCTGTTTGAAGACGTCTTCACATTTTTCTGACCATTCCAATTGTTTGTTTCCTCGCAGAGTGTTGTAGAAGGGAAGACACTTATCAGTAGAGCGTGAGATGAACCGATTGAGCGCGACCACTCTCCCAGCTAATCTCTGTACTTCACGTTTATTCCTCGGTGAAGCCATCTGGATCAGTGCATCGATCTGCTTTGGGTTAGCCTCAATGCCCCGACGAGTGACTAGGTACCCAAGGAACTCGCCAGAAGTCACAGCAAATCTGCACTTTGCTGGGTTCAGCTTCATGTTGTAGAGGTTCAGTTGGTTGAAGCATTCTTCCAGGAGGGCGATGTGGTCTTCTTCTTCGAGTGACTTGACAAGAATATCATCAATGTAGACCTCCATAGTCTTTCCCAACTGGTCCTGGAACATCTTGTTCACCAGTCTCTGATATGTTGCACCGGCGTTCTTTAGGCCAAAGGGCATCACCTTGTAGCAGTAGATGCCTCGGTCAGTGATGAAGGCAGTCTTCTCAGTATCATCAGGGTGCATCAGAATTTAGTTGTAGCCAGAGAAATCGTCCATGAAGCTAAGAAGCTTGTTACGCGCCGTTGCTTCCACCAAACGGTCAATGTGAGGTAAGGGGAAACTGTCTTTCGGGCAAGCTTTGTTAAGGTCCGTGAAGTCAACGCAGATGCGCCACTTCCCATTCTTCTTCTTTACCACAACCGGGTTGGCGAGCCAGTCGGGATACTTGACATTGGTTATAGACCCGACTCGGAGAAGCCTTTCGACTTCATCATTAACAGCCTTTGCCCGTTCAGAACCCAACTTCCTTCTTTTTTGCTTAACTGGTTTGAATGTAGGATCCACATTAAGCTCGTGGCTGGCGACGTTGATGTCTATCCGAGGCATGTCATCAGCGGTCCAGGCAAAGGCGTTGACGTTCTTCCAGAGAAACACCACTAGTTTTGTTTTGAGCACTTCGTCAAGGGCAGCTCCGATCTCGACGCATCTCTCTGGGTGCTGCTCGTCAATGCACACAGAGATCACATGTTCGCAGGTAGGTCGCTCATCTTCTGCACAATAGCCTGCGATCTGTAATTACTATAAGAGGTTAGCTAGGTCTTTCTCCTAACTGGAATTGGTTCTCGCTTTCTTCTGTGGCCCCTGTGAGGTCGAGTAGTCCTTCTTCTCTTCATGAGTTCCTACATTCGAGCCCTTGTTTTCTTCACGATTGCGTAGCTTGTGCTCTGCTAAGAAACACATGCGTGAATCCTTTTGGTTGCCAAAAATCGTCTTTACACCGTTACTGGTCGGGAACTTTAAGCACAAGTGGTATGTTGATGGTACAGCTCGCATCTGACTGAGCCAAGGTGTTCCCATGATCAAATTATAGATGGCGGAATGGTCAGACACCATGAAGTTCACCATCTTTTTGACGCCTCCAGCTTGAACTGGCAGGCGAATCGTTCTCATCGTCAAAGTTGTCTCGCCTGGGAAGCCCGTTATAGGCTTCGGTTGCCCTTTGACGAGTGATAGGTCGATCTTCATCTTTTCGAGTGTGTCTTTGAAGATAACAACCACCGAGCTTCCAGTGTCGATGAGGACTCGAGCAACATTGAAATCGAAGACGGTCAGGTTGATCACCAACAGATCATTATGCGGATGGTCAATACCTTCGGCATCCTTCTCGTCAAAAGTGATAGGATCACTAGCATGCTTCGTCCTTGGGGATGTAGAGATGTTGGCGCAGACTTCGGCGCGCCTCTGGTAAGCCTTGATCGCAGTTAAGTTGTCAGCACAATACTGCGATCCTCCCATGATTATGTTGATGGTGCCTTGGGGATTCCCACTCTCGGGGTTATCACCGCGATACTGTCGCCTGGGATTTTCTGTCTGACCCTCGGTAGCATCCTGAGCCTTAACCTCTGGCTTAAAAATTAACAGGCTGATGTTACCCTTAAGAGTGCTATCGGCCAGCCTAGCGGCCAGCTGCCGTCCCAACTCGCGGCACCTCGCAGTCGAATGTCCAGTTGCTTTGTGGAACTCACAGTATAACTTTTTGTCGTATTCTGTTGGGTTTCTAACCCATGTAAAGCTTCCTCTGCCGCGTCCACGGCCGCGGCCTTGACCTCTGCCATAGCCAGGTGACTCAATTTGGTAATTATGAGCTCCACCAGCTCCCCCTTCAAACTAGACGAAGGCGGGCTTGCCTCTCTTTGCTGCATCTGGGATTGGAACCTGAGAAGGTTCGCTTGTCTGCTTAGTCTTTCCGCCACTCTTGGCGCTGAGTTCTTCTTCACTTCGGGCAATGTCATCGGCACGGTGAAGAACGTCTTGAATCGTTGTTGGTGGGTTGATGGTGAGTTCCTGCCAAAACGGAGATGGACACCTAACCGATCCTCTTAAGGCTTCCAACGCTGAGGTATTACTGATTCCATCTACCTTTGACAAGGTATGCTTGAACCTTGTCATGAAAGAGCGCAAGCTTTCGCTCTCTCCTTGCTTGTTGGTCCACAGTTCTGCATCGTAGATCTTTTGTTCAGCGAAGATGTTGTAGTGCTGTACAAACATCTCAGAATGTTGGTGGAAGTTGTGGATTGAATTCTTCACCATCTTGAAGAACCACTGGAGGGCAGACCCTTTGAGGCTTTCCACGAATAGCTTGTAGTAGCCGACGTCCCTCTCGGCTTCCCTGAAATTCGCCCTTCCTAGGGCTACCTCGAACTCCATCAGATGGTCAGCAGGGTCGGAGGTTCCTTCATAGCTCGGAAGCTTGATTCTTTCTGGATCATAGATTCTGGCCCCCGAGATGTTTTCAGCGAAAGGGGTATTTCGAGCCTTCTCCAGCACGTAGGCGACCCCAGGAGCCCTTCCCTTGCTTCGGTACATCTGTAGCTTTTTAGTCCGCAGATCGGAGATGACCTGGTCTAACTGGGCTTTCAGCGTAGCCACCTCTTCGTATCGGGAGCCTTGTGGAGCCCTGCGCTCTTGCTCTCTCCTGTAAAGCTACGCTAAAATTGGAGCCCCTTCTTGATAAGCAAAGTCGTTGTTAACCGCTGTGTTGGTTCGGGCTCGTCTTCGGGGTGGTCGATCTTCGTCTGACTCTTCTACCACACGCTCGGGAGTTGCATCAGATTCCCAACGAGGCGGTGGTGGAGGCAAGTCCTCTGGGACAGTGCGATCGGTCTGAGGCGGCAACTTTTCGTTCCGGTTCCTTTGATAGGCTCGAGGCGTGTTGAAGCTGAGACGTGTTGGACGGACATGAGATCTTTTGCGTGTATTTCTCTTGAGCGCTCGCAGCTAGCTCATGGTAGCTTCATTGTGCTTCTCTTGATCCCGTGCTCTCTTCTCTAGCGTCTCAAGCATCTGCTTGATCTCCGTGATATCCGCCGGGTTGTTCGCGGCGTGAGGCGCGGTGTTTTCCACGGAGTTTTCTCTCAACTCGTCGTTCCTGTGAGACGAGGATCCTTCGCTGCTTCAGCTGTTGTTGCCTGACATCTTGATGGTGTTGCGAAACATAGCTTTCTGGTGTCAGAAACTCTCTGCTCCCCTTAGTCGGCGCCAAATTGTGAGAGCCTAAACTAGTACAATTAGATTTGTAAGGGTTTCGTGAGGAGGTAGAGATTTCTAGGGTTAGCTAAGGTCGCAAGAGATGGGTAAGAGCTTTGTATTGCTATGTAAAAGTTTGAGTACAAGATTGTGAATAATATTCCTCCCCCTTTTAGGGTGTGTACAAAGATGTATATATAAATTCCTAGGTCGGCTAAGTCTCCTAAGCCTTCGCGGAATTGCCTTGCCTAAGTCGGTTCCACCAACATGGGCTTTATGTCCAGACTAGGCCGCCTTGGTGTTGTTGGGCCGAGGACGTGGTCAACAGTTGGGGAGAGGCCGTGGTCAGCCCGTGTGGCGAGGCCGTGGTCGGCCATGTGCCGAGTCCGTGGTCGGCAGTGTATCGAGGCCGTGGTCGGCCCTTGCGCCGAAGTCGCGGTCGGCCCTCGTGCCGAGGCCGAGCACGCCCTCAGTTGTCACGTCCTGGATGGCCCTTCACCTTGCCTAGACATCTTCCATGGTCACGGGCTTTGCTTCGCGTGAAGATCTAGGAGCTATTTCGCCATGTCCATCGAGATTCTAGAAGGTTATTTCTTCAGTCGCCTGACTTTGAATATTAAATGTTGAGCGGGTGAAAACCGACCCCAACAATGATCTTCTTTTTTTTTTTTTTGTCAAATTAAAATTTCATTTAGCTTACGTTTCATTAGAAGAGGTAGAAACATAGTACATCAAAACCAAACTGGCTAACACAAATGTCATACAAGTTGAACATAAACGTCATAGGAGAAAATCTTACTAGCAAGAGACAAATGTCGATGAGAAGTCATGCAATTTCCTTAAACGAATCACCATAGGTCCATAGCTGATATTTGTAATGACTAATGAGGAATAGCCAACGCAAAGAGATATTGAGGTTCCCTATCCTCTTCAACCAAAGGTGCACGAGTGATGAGATTTGCCAAGGCTAATGGGGCAGGCAAGAGTTCGACCATTGATCGTGTTGTTAAACATCAAGGTAAATTGTTTAACTTGTAAATATTGATGTTAATTTTGTAAATTGTGCACATTGAGACTAGTAACTTTTTTTTTTGTCATCTGTAAGATTAAATTAAAAGGAATTGTTCAAGGTTACATATCCGACACTATACTGAAGAACACATCGAACACATACAACCTCATTCAAATACATATACCAAAAAGGGATCAAAGAAGGAAGGAAAACAAATTAGCCTTTCTCGCCATCAAAAAGCCCCTTCAACCATACCAGATGGCCTTGAGCTACGTATGATTACCACCGATTCTCACGAATAACACTCTGAGCAATTAAAAAGGCTCCTTTGTTATCTCCCCTTCTTTCAAAAATCATTCTCCACTCCCCAAATCTTCTCAAAACACGGCTCAACTCGGAGACATGATACCAAAAGTTAGGCCACTTAGCTGGATTTTTATTTGCCAAAACCAAATCCAAAGCATCTGATGCAAAAATAATCTTGTTCAAATTATGCGCATCCATACTCTCAATTGCCCACAAAAACCCTTTTAACTGAGCCTCCACAAGCGAAGTCAATCCATTAAAACATCTCCTGCTATGCATCACTACTGTGCCAAGGTGATCTCTTAAAACCCAAGAGAAACCACCTACCTTGCTTCGCTTACACCACGAGACCCCTATGTTGCATTTTAACCATGGGGCTGGAGGTCTTTTCCACTTACTTATCACTCTAGGCCCACGTTGAGAAGAACTGATAACAGTTCCATCCTCAAAATATTGAGCCAAAAACCAAAGCTCAGCTTCCTCCCTGATCTTAGAAATCGCTTCAGTCGCCACAAAAGACTTCCCTTCAAAACAAAAGGAATTCCTATTCTTCCACAAATACCATAATATCCATGGGAAGAATTTCCTAACCTCTTTGGAAATCAGTCCCTCCTTTACTCCATTAAAAATATAGTGAAAGTTGGAGAAAAGAGAGACATGATCAAAACCAAGAGGAGGATTTGGAAAATCAGAGACAACCCAAATTAACCTAGCAAACGGACAAGAGAAAAGCACATGGTTAATCGATTCGACTTCAGCTCCACACGCTTGACATCTAGTATCCAAATCCATACCCCTGTGAGCTAGAATATCAGCAACCGCAATTGCTCCAGCTAAAACTCTCCACAAGAAAAGTTTGATTTTGTGAGAAGTTTTGGTTAACCAAACCTGAGCTTTAATCCCATTCAAAGATGGCAACATACTGGCTTCCAAAATAAGCTCGGCACTTTTAAGATTATTTGCAAGCCAATACCCTGAACTGACCGTAAACTCACCACTTTTTGTATGAATCCAGCACTGATAATCCTCCACGGAAACTACTGGCTTAGTAGCACAGATAAGAGCAATATCAACCGGGAAGAAGAGGTCATTTAGCACACTCCGATTCCAATCCCTCTTATCAAAATCAATCAGAGAATGAACTTCAAGATTCATATCAATTAAAGGGCTTTTCATCAAAGGGATCCTTCTTCTACCATCATAAAGCCACGGATCAGACCACACCTTTGTACTTTTTCCATTACCAATGCAAGTTCTTAAACCTTTCCTTAGCAACTCTCTTCCAAAAACAATACTTCTCCAACCAAAGGAAGGCTTAGTCCCTGCCACCGCATCTAAAAAGGAAGATTGAGGGAAATAACGACTTTTCAAAACTCTGGCAAAGAGACTATCCGGCTGAGAAAGAAGCCTCCAAGCCTGCTTTGCAAGGAGACTTTGATTAAAAGCCTGAATACTCTAAAAACCCAAACCACCAAGCTCCTTTGCTAGGCACATCTTATCCCAACTCAACCAATGAATCTTCCTCTTATGCTCCACAAAATTCCACCAAAAAGCTACCATTGCCAAGGTCAACTTTTTGCAAGTGGTTATAGGCAACTTAAAGCACGACATTGCAAATACGGGAAGGGCCATTGCAACCGATTTCAACAATGTCTCTTTCCCCCCAAGAGACAGGGTACGAGCAAACCAACCACTAAGCCTAGAATTCAGCCTCTCCTGAATATAATCCAACATCTCAACTTTTGATTTGCTAAAACACTCGGGAAGACCAAGATAAAAGCCAGCACCACCTTCAGCTACTATCCCCGTGATATCTTTGACCTTGATCTGAACCAAAACCGCAACCTCAGAACCAAAAGTTATTGAAGATTTATCTAAATTCACCCTCTGGCCAGTAACCTCTCCATACAAGTTCAAAATCCTCTGCAAACACTTGGTTTGGTCAATGTGAGCTCTACAAAGGAATAAACTATCGTCTGCAAAAAGAAGATGGTTGACCGAAGGCCCCTGAGACTCGAATTGAATTCCTGAAATATAACCTGCTGCCTCAGCTTGGTTTAGAAGATGAGATAGGCCTTCAGTACACAACACAAAAAGAAAAGGAACTAAAGGATCTCCTTGCCTTAGACCTCTCTCAGGAATAATCATACCATGAGGTTGGTCATTAATTAAGACCGAATAAGAGACAGAGGAGACACAACCCACAATCCAACCAATCCATTTATCGTGAAATCCCAAAGCCTTAAGGAGACCACTCAAGTAACTCCATTCGACCTTATCATACGCTTTAGACATATCCGATTTTATCGCCATAAAACCACTTGAGATAACATCATTCGACATTAAAGCATGAACCAATTCATGAGCCACAAGAATATTATCAGAAATCAATCTCTCAGCAACAAAGGCTGTTTGTGTCGGAGACACAATCTGAGGCAGTAGAGGTTGAAGCCTGAACATAAATCTTGGAAATAATCTTGTAAAGCACATAACATAAACTGATCGGCCTCAAATCTTTCATCTCTTTCGGTTGCACCGTCTTTGGAAGTAAAAAGAGATGAGTATAATTCCATTCAGCATGCATCACCCCGGAATCAAAGAAACCTTTCACTTCTACTGATACCCTCTCTCCCACAACATCCCAATACTTTTGGAAAAATAAAGCACTCATACCATCAGGTCCAGGAGCACTTGCTGGTTTGATTGAGAAGACAGCATCTTTGATCTCAAGGTCAGAAACTGGACTAATAAGAAAATCATTCACCTGACTTGAGACTCTACTGCGAAAATCCCGAAACAGAAGATCAAATGAACCGGGCTCAGAGGACTTGAAAAGATCAGAGAAATAAGCCGAGGCTATCTCTCCTTTTGAAGCTTCTCCTCTGTGTAAGGTTCCATTAACATCCTTCAAAGACTCAATCCTCTTTCTATCTCTAGATGCTTTAACAGAAGCATGAAAGAACTTAGTATTTAAATCTCCATCTTTTCTCCATCTTTCTCTACTTCTCTGACTCCAAAAAACTTCTTCTTCTTTATAAGCTTCAACAAGACTCTTTTTGAGGAATAAAATCTGCATAGAAGAAGGAAAACTCACGGACTGCTCTAACTCCAGCGCCACTTGTAATTGCTCAATCTTTTCCTCTGCATTTAAAACATTTAGTTTCTTCCAAGAACTCAACGCTTTTCGACATCCTCTAATCTTTTCAGAAACCAAACAAGTTGGGTTACTACCACCACTAGACCAGGCTAAAATAATAGCTTCCTTCACATTAGGCTTGTCCAAAAATCTTTTGTCAAAACCAAAATGACCTTTATACGAGAGAGAAGAAGAGAAAAGCTTTACTAAGACAGGTCGGTGATCAGAGCCTCTCTTATCCAGGAAACACTGATTAGAAGCGGGAAACATCTTGAACCATTCATTGTTTCCAAAACATCTATCTAACTTGCTCTGAATCCACAGCTTGCACCTCATACCTCCCCAAGTAAAACTGTTTCCAGAAGACGATAATTCTAACATCTCACAAGTTCTGATCATATCTCCAAAAAGTATAAACGAAGACGGTTGCCTCAACGGCCCTCCTATTTTCTCCCCATTGTGTAAAATTTCATTAAAATCACCCAATATACACCAACTTTGTTTTCTGTTAATCCCAATTCGCATGAGTCTTTCCCAAATCTGACCCCTCTCCCCAACAGCCGGAGCCCCATAAACAGCCGAAACAAAGAAATTTAAAGACCCATACAAAACACCGAAATCCATTAAGTTTTTATCAACAAACTTAAAATTTAATTCTACACTATTCTTCCACAACACGGCCAAACCTCCCCTCTTACCTATTGGATTGACAGTGAAAACCCTATCATATCCCAACCATACTTGCAAATCAACTAAAACATTACTACTATGCATAGTCTCCATTATAAAAAGAATCTCAGGGAAATACTTCCTTCTCATTTCCTTGAGTCTTGGAATTGTCAAGTCTTCTTTAGTGCCCAAACCTTGACAATTCCAACACATGATACTCATGGCTGAGTGGGAAATCCCTTCAATGGGACCCCCACTTGCTTGGCGCTTTTAACACTTCTAGCAGAACTTTCATAGTCCAAGCTATCTGTGATCTTTCTTTTATTACCACTTCCACCACTATGATCTTCCACATTAAGTTTTCCGGTTTTGACAGCTTGACTACTGCCTCTGGTATTCTTCACCAATGGAGTCTTTTTGATGATCACATCCACTAGCTGTCCATCTTCAATTACGCTTTGATTGCGCTTTGCCTTTGATGGTCTCCTTCTCTTCTTTAGAGGAAAAACACCTGTCCCGGAAGGGCTAGCATCCGCAGAGCCAGCCCTAAAAACCGTTGAACAAGTTTGAGTTTGATGAGAAGACAGAACATAATTACCAGCAATTTGTTCAGACTGCGTATCCTCATGGAAAGACTGAAACCCCATGGCTCTCCCAGATAAAATTGCATCAGACATCAATCTTTGAGAACTCCTATTAACATGATCCCTTACATTCAGCGCTTCTTGCTCTTCAAAACTGAAAACCAGCCCTTTATCCTTATTAAAATCGCCCGATATAATAGGTAAAGGTTCAAGACGCAACATCAATTTCTGACCCAAGACATCATTCTCTAAATCCTTTAAAGAACTCCTAACCTTTTCTTCTCTGATCATCTTACTCATCCCATCATCATGAAGGATATATCTTCTCATTTCCTGCATCACTTCCTCTGCAATCCTTAGTCTCCCAGTCGACGGCTCGATTCCAACCTGCTCCTCTCTTAGAACACCAAAAGAGGATCTCCTGGGACTAAAATTCTCTTTACCTCTTCAGGAACTATCTTCTTCGGCTTCTCACTGAATCCCTTACTTTTCTTCTTCTCAGCAATAAACAAAGGACATCTGATTTGATCATGAGTTAACATCTGACACGTAAAACATCTTTTCTGGATCCTCTCGTAATCATACTTGATGATAATAGACTCACCACCGGGTATATTTATGATTTTCGATCTACGAAGAGGTTTAGACAAGTCAAGTTTTACCTTTACTCGTTCATAATCTCTGCTTCTTGTTCTGTCTGGATCAAAAGCTACCTCAACCACTCTACCAGCAAACTCGCCAAAAGTTGATATAGACGCCTCGGTCGTGTGATTAACCGGCATGTTCCTCAATTGAACCCAAACTTCCAAAGATTGTAAATACTCAATTTGATATGTTTTGATAATTTTGGAGTGAACCCAATTTTGAAATTGTAAAATATACACATTTTAGCCTTTCTCGATTCCCTCACTTTATTCTCTCCCCTTTTACTTTGAATTTCAAATCCATAGGGTTTTCTATTTCCATTCTCATCTTCCCCAAAATTTCAAATTCCTCTCTCTCTCTCTCTCTCTCTCTCTCTCTCTCTCTCTCTCTCACCGGAATCGGAAAATCAAAAATGCAACCTCCGATTTGTAAACCTAAGTCTCAAAATCACCTCGAATTTCTGAAACCGCTTCTCAATGACTCAATCAAGCAGTTCCTAGTCCAGTACCGTACCGGAAGAACTCATTTCTCCGATTTCGACTCTATCTTCACTCGAATCCTTCACGATCTTCCCGACCCACCACCTCTCGAGCTCGTATGGTTCTACTCCGCGATCAGATTCCACTCTTCGAAGCTCGATTTCGAAGACGATTCCGTTAGGTTAACTTCGAGTTTCTTCCAATTGCTAGTTTCTCTCTCGGATTCTTTCTCCGCCGTTAAAAGGATAGCTCTGTTATCTCCGATTGTTTACCAATTGAGTCGTTTGGTTAATACTAAGAGGAGAGATGCTTTGAGTTTGTTAGGTGGGATTGTTAGCTATATTAGCATGTATTGCTGTGTTGAGGAATCTGGAGGTGTAGATGATTTGGTAATGGTTTCTGGGTTTAGTTTTGCTGATTTGATTCGTGTTTGGGTTGTTGATGAAGTTGATGAGGATTGTAGAGTGGAGGATTGTTTGGAGATTTTCATGCCTTTTGTTAGTGAAAGATTGCGTAAAGAGATGATGGATTTTGAGTCCTGTACCGTTGGTTATTTAGCTGGAATTGTAGCTTCTCAGGTTTTTCTGCTTAGTTTGTGCTTGAGGTTTGATTCGGAGTTGAGTCGATCTGATTCCGAGGTAGAAAAAGATATGCGGGAATCTGTGGTTCAGATGATTTCTGGGTTTCAGAGTCGCTACTTTTTTGGTAAGTTTAGCTACTTAGCATTATATGGAGATTTTCTTGCAATGCCTGATTCAAATGTCATAAGATTTTACAGGGAAAAACAGATTTATTGAGTAGAGAATCAATGTTTGACTTGTTTATAAGTTTTCCAGATATCTCAATTGGTTTAGTATGTTTTCTTGATCTTGTTATAGATGTCATTCTCAAGATGCTGCTTCTGGAGCCATCTCTGCATCTAAGTACACTACTGGTTAGTTTTTTTATACAATTGGATGCATAAGAAAGGCTTTGTTGAATCATATTGTATGTAACATAGAATTTGAGTTGTTTTTGTGATGGGCAGCTTTTTTAATCTTTCAGGGTGCAGAAGATGAAGCTAATTTAACAAAAATCATAAGAGAAGCTGTGATTGAATCGGTGGAGCAGCTATTCCTCAACTCTGAAAATGGAACTTTACAGTTGAAGAACATTGCTATTAATTGGTTATTTCTTGTTGACAATTCTATGGATTCTCTAAGGTATGCTTATAGTTATCGGCTATAGAAGTTTTTGCTTCAGTTACTTGATTGTTTTGCTTGATACTCAAAATAATGGAACAGGAGAAATAAAGACCAAGAGGAGGAAACCAGCAGGTACATGAACATGTTCTCCAATTCGCGTATTCCTTATCACTTGATCAATTGGTTAATCAGTCAAGGTGAAGTGATTAGAGATGCAGACACACTGTTAGACTTGACTCCTGCATTCTTCATCGGTAAATTTCTTCCTTTGTCTCTAAACTATAATAAGGTCATGTTGACTGTTCTTTGGACTAACCAACCCACTGTGCAAAATTTTATCTCCAGAATGGCTTGTAACACTTGAAGATCAAGGATTACGGGTTTTCGACTGTGACCGTTCCAAGAACTACGCCAAAACTGTGATTCAGAGGTCAAGACCAGATTTCAATCTAGAAGCCACATTGCTGAAACAACAAGAGGAGATTAGTCAAGATGCAGACATGGCTGATGATCACATTGTGTCATCAATCTCAATCCTCAGAAGCAGTAGTACGAGAAAGCGTAAAGAAGCGAGGCATAATAATGAGGGAGAAACGAAAGTGAAGATCTTCAAACGTAGACATGGCAACTTTCTAGAGAACTCCAAGTTTCAACCTTTTGGATTCTCCGATAATTTGGTTAATGGGACTGAGGTTGAAGTTTCAGACATGGAGCTATGAGTCCTGAACCACTTGTAGTTAACGAAACCAGCTTAAATATGTAACCCACGTATGGTAGAAATGTAAGGATGATGCTCAAGTAATAATTGTCTAGATATTATAACAAGTTCACTTTGTAACATTTTAGAATCTTCGTAATCGTAAACTAAACTCGTGAAAGTCTTATTAAGATCGAACAGAGTACTAAGTTAATAGGGATTATATGATATTTGACAATCTGTAACAATTAGCAAATGAGAGTTTCTTAAAGAAAGAAAGAGATGAAAGAGTTTCAATTCATGGGTTTTCTACTTTTGTTGCTTTTTTAATGTCAATGTTAATGGGCCTCTTTTAATGAGCTTATTTATGGCTATTTTATCTCCAACAATCAACACGAGAACAACTCTATTAACTTAAATTCGGGGAACACTTGCATGCAGCCTTTTTCTTCGTGTTAGCACTTTTTCATTAGCCGCTACGGTAAATCACGTTTTGATTAAAAATATTTTTGGAACCGTTCAAAATTTAAAAGCTTTAATGGTGGTTGCATAATTTCATTTTTGTATACTTGAAGTAATGGAAGCTTCTACACATGGACACGTAGCTAATGTACAACTACTTCCATGTAAGCCCAATAGACATGATGTAAATGAATTTGATTAAAAGCAAAGAAATGTCACTATACGTAATGTAAGAAACAAAAGTAAATGTTACTTTATTACTTAAAATATGGTTACAAATAAATGGAATTTGTGTTCCAATTTTGCATGAACGCCCACATAGCCGTGGTCTAGTGGTAGATGAGACTTGGGAATGTGCTAAAACACTCTCCTCATGTTTTGAGTTTCCCTAAATACAAAAACACATTCATTTGGAAGTTTGGGCTTAGGCCAAAGGCCCAGAAAGTTTATATGATAGTTCAGGGGATCTGGCTTTCCATGCAGACCCGATTCTGAGATTTATAAGATCCGACACGAACTAAAAAATTAGGCTCTTCTATTAAAAAATGTCAAACATAATGTTCGATAAAAAACCACAAATTTATATATAAAAAAAATCATGTTATTCTGAAAAAGAAAATTCAAAAATCCTAAAAACCATTAAAATATATTTATTAAGTTAATATATAACTTTTACTTATTTGGTTACATATTAATTGGTTACATATTAATAATATAGGTCCTATTACAATTAATTTTCTTTCCTATTATGTTATTTTTTTCGATAAAACTAGAAAACATATATAAAGTGAATAAAAAAAAAAAAAAATTTAACCTTAAAAATCTGAATTTTTTTGAGGCCCAACACGTAGGTATTTTTGGTGTTAATAATGGACCGGGCCTGTTTCCATGACATTAGTCGAAAAATATTTCAAATTCGGAATAGGTAGTGTGGTGGTCCTTCGGAGATAAGTAGCATTTCGGTGTGTCCCTACAGAAGCTAACCAGATCAGCCGATACAGTTTATAAAAAAAAAAAAAATTGCATGAACTCACTCTCTTGTAAGAGAATGATACGTTCACAAGCAAGGTATGGACGAGAATGGGATTCATTACTTCGAATTTCAAGAATGCCATGGCTAATTCAAAAGGGATGGTGGATATGTTTATGTTACTCGAGGAAACTGTATCGTCCGTGATCCAAAAATGCGATTTTGGGGTCATGTCGATCGACAGAGGTGATGCTTGTCGATCGACACAGGGGTTTGGTTTTCGCGAAGGTTTTGGGCAGTGAAGGATCTGTCGATCGACAGGGGGAGTTTCTGTCGATCGACAGGGGTAGGAATCAGACTTAGGGTTTTGATTTCTGGTTTGTTTGAGTTGGGTTGGTTTAGGGAACCCTAGGGTTCGCCTATTTAAGGCTTGAGGACGTGTTTCTCAACCTTTTTAGCCACTTTTGAGATCAGAAAACGTGCGGAGAGAGTTTGAAAGGAAACTAGGGTTTCTCTTGAGTTTTGGAGGAGGTGGCCGTCGGTTTTGGAGGAGACAAACGGCAGGAGAGTTCAGGTCGGATTCGAGCGAAACTTAGAGGGTAAGTTCTCTGATCTTTCCTCTTCCCGTAGGCGAAAACCGCGTGTGATTTGGATGAGTATTCACTGAGTTATGGCCGTTTGTTTGTGTGAGGGTTCCGCAGTCTCGAGTCTGAAACCTCTGTTTTTCCTGTTTCGATTAGCTAGATTACGGGCTGTTTTCCCGTCGATCTGTTTGGAGTTAGGAGACGTTCTACACACCGTTGTGAAGCTCTCGGTGTCTAGTTTCCAGATCAGGTTTCAGAACTTGATTTGGTGGAGGGAGTCGTGAGCTATTCCTCTCTGTTTCGGTCGGGTTTTCCTTGTTCAATCCGTTGTCAAGGTGAGTGTGTGTCTATAGACTTGGATTATCGAATAGCGATTAGCGACGAGTTTAGATACTTAAGAATGGTTTTCTGGGTGTTTTTGTGTGGCGATTTCGTGTGATGATTGAGTTGAAATCGTGTGTTCGTGTGTTTTGTGCTTTTCAGTTTCGGAGAAGAAACCTAGTGTCGATCGACACCTTATGGCGTATCGATCGACACCAAGGTAGAACCAGCGTCGATCGACACCGTGCGATGTGTCGATCGACACCCTGTGATTTTTGAATTAAATATTTTAAACTGCTCGTTAATTGTTGTTCGGTTATTCGTACTTAGCCTGTAGACGTTCTCACTAAGTATTTCTTAAATACTTACGCAACTCGTTTTTTCCAATTGTGTTGCAGGTAAAGAAAAATGAAAAGTGTGACCGCGGGATCATGGCTTTAGGGAGAGGATGATTAGAATTGTTTGTGTTTCTGTTTTACTAAGTCTAGTGAACCCGGTTAGGTTGCTAGATTTTTCTTATTACTCTGGAATTGAATTGATTTGTTTGGTTATTATTTATTATTTTATGAATTATTTTTATGAGAATTTCCGCATTAAAAAAAAAAAAAATCGGGTGTTACATTTTGGTATTAGTGCCCTTACGGTTCTAGGGCTAGTGGTGTTTGGGATGAACTGAGACTATGTGTTTAATTGATTATGTGTGCTTAGTCAATTTTTAGTCTTAGAATCATCCTCTTCAGTCTTTAAAGAGATTCTGCAGTAAGTGATTGTCTGTGTTGTTGATTGTGAATTCTAGTCTCTTAGAATGTTCTTGTGTTAAGTACAGTGTACGATGGCTAGAGTTCCGAGAGGCCATGGTAGCAGAGCTGGTACCCGTGGTGGCAGAGTTGGTGGCCATGGAGGCCGGGGCTGTGGTCATGGGCCAGTTGAGGAGTCAGCAGAGAGCGCGGTGCAGAGTGTATCCCCGAGTGTGGCGACCGCGTCAGAGTCCCAGTCGCTTAGTGCCAGTGTGTTGGTCGGTGCCGGTAGAGGCAGGGGAGTTCCAGTGGGCCCTGGTGGGGGTGCTGCTGTAGCTCCAGGTCGTGATGACCAGGTTGTGGGATTGCTGACGCAGTTGTTGGCACGTTTTCCGCCAGTGGCTCCTGAGCAGGCTCCGGGTGTTCCTCCAGTGGCCGGTGTGCAGTAGAGGGTTGTAGTTATAGAGCACCCGAGGGCTGCAGTTGCAGCGCAGGTGCTGTCTTATCTTGAGATGATGGGACTGATGCAGAGGATAGCTACGCCGTTCTTCGAGGGCAGAGTTGGTCCCGAGGCGGCTGATGAGTGGCGTCTGAGGTTAGAGCGTAACTTCAGATCGATCAGGTGTCCTGCTTAGTATCAGGTCGAGTTGGCAGTCCACTATCTGAGTGGTGATGCCCATTGTTGGTGGCGCGCTATTGAGGCTAGGCGTGCGGAGTGGACTTGGGGCGAATTCTTGGCCAAGTTCAACGCCAAGTATTTTCCCCAGGAGGCTCGAGATCGTCTTCAGATGAGATTCATGTCCTTGGTGCAGAGAGAGTTGTCAGTGCGTGAGTATGACGCCGAGTTCAGCAGGTTGGTTGTTCATAATGGGAACGGTTGAGATGACGAGCGGACTCTGGTTCAGAGGTTCTTGCAGGGACTTTGTTTGAGCGTCAGGACCCAGTGCAGGGGTGGCAGATACGTCTTGAGGGCGGATCTTGTGGAGCTAGCAGCTTTTATTGAGGAGGATCAGCGTGAGGAGTCTGGTCCGGTTATCGTTCAGCCTACTGTTGCTTCTGCTGGTCAACCGAGGAGTCAGCAGCAGCCACAGCAACATAGAAGTTCGGGTTCTGGCAAAGGTAGTAAGCCTGCGCAGGGCCAGAAGAGGAGATTGGATGATTCCTCTAGGGTGAGTTCAGGTAGCCACTACACTCATGGTTGTTTTGGGTGCGGTAGTTCAGAGCATTGTGTGGCGAGTTGTCCTAAGTTCTCCGGGAAGTATAAGGTTTGCTTTCATTGCGGTGAGCCAGGGCATTTCAAGCCAATGTGTCCCAAGTTGCAACTATTGGCGCTTGCAGTGGTCCATCCGATAACAGCGCAGCCCTTGGCTCAGGTAGTGGCAGAGCATCCGGGGGCTCAGATTGGAGGAGCTCAGCAGGGTTATGAGCAGTAGAGCAGCGGGCTGGTGCGGCGGCAGTATTGGAGCAGGATCTGGGAGATCAGTTCGAGGAGTGAGAAGCGTCCTTTTTGTCGCAGTTGTTTTCGTTTGTTTTCAGTTTTTCAGTTCGGCATTGTTGTTTTCTGGATTTTATTGTATTTCGTTGGTGTGGAAACGATTTACATTTTTGAAAATTTATAAGATGGTGTTCCTTATTTATTTTCATATGGTTTTGAGATGTGTGGTTCATGATGTGTTGTATGTGTGGACCAGTGTGGGTCGTTGATTTGAGGATATCCCAGGATGGGAATGTTGTGACTATACCACGTGAGGCGGCTCTAATCAGAGGAGAGGTGTGTTTTCCTAAGTGCTTATTGGGAAGCGTGTTCCCGGAATAAGCAGCAAGGGATGTGACATCTCTTGCGGGGATGTGAGATCCCCAGATACCGTTGGCTCAAGGGAGGTGTCCCAAGAGTGCGAGCGGTATGTTTCGTGTGTGGATTAGTGGGAGCCTCTGAGGTCAGGGGAGGATCTCGTGTGGTATCGGCTTTGTCAGACCGGAATTTTGGTCCATGTTGGACGATTGGAAACGAGTGGGAATCTCGTATAGTGTTGGCTGGAGCAGCCAAGATTTTGATCTGTGATAGACGGTTCGGAGGCTCAGGTTATAAGTCGAAGTATCGCTGGTAAGGTTGGGCCTATGGTTGAGTTCGGGAAACAGATGTAGCATTCGAAAATTCCAATCTGGACTGACGAATGGCTGTATATGTTCTTATTTGATTATTGTACAGTCAACTGCCAGACCTAGTTTGGGCTAGGTATAGTCTGGACTGACGGGCGATTGTACATGTTCTTGTTTGATTGTTGTACGATTGACCACCAGACCTGGACGGATTAAGAATGTCGCATCGTGGGTTCTGGATGAAACTAGGCAAGTGTTGGGCATTTTGAGTTGTGGTTATGCTTTTGTGTGTTTAGTGTGCTTGTGGTAAGCACAAGAGGTGGCGTCGTGATCGGGGATCACCTGGACGCGTTTGTTATCATATGCTTAGTGGATATCGTGGAGTATTCAAGGGGTCTTGAGGATCAGGAGCTCATGGTGTTTGGTTTTGGAGAGGATCAGGAGCAGAAGCTGGATGCAGAGTTGAGCAGTACTGTTTAGAGGAGTGCCTGTTTGGTTGCGAGAAGACAGGTGGAAGTATCCAAAGGTTTCAAGGTTTGTCACGGATGGAATTTTGGTATGTTTTCAAGGAAGTCGTGGCTGTTTGGTTATGGTGCGGTAAGAAATCCAATTCGGGGTTTACGATTGATCGTGCGTGTTCTTGTTTGATTGTCGTGCGGTCAATTTGTTAGACCTAGTCTGGGTTAGGAGGACTCTGTCTGGAGCGAGCCAGGAGCGTTTCAGTCTATCGGAAGATTGTCTGGGTTATCAAAGGGAGCGGAGTTATCAGGATCGAAAATTAGTAGAATTGCGTATCGTCACGCATTCAGGAGTGCATAGAGCATTGTGGGGCTCGGGAAAGGAATCTGAGTCGTAAGTTGTTTTGAAGCAGTCAGTTTGGTTTCAGGTCCCTTCGAACGGTACAGGCAGGGTATCGGCTGGTGGCCGTGTACGCTGAGGCGTCAAGAGTGGTTTTGGGCCCTTGTTGGGCAGTTCAGTTTCGGTGATCAGTGCTCAATATTTATTGCTCTAGGGACTGCGGTCCTAAATAACTCATGTGTTGTGAGGAGAGGTGAGCTTTCCTGTGTGTTGTGTGGGGATGTGAGATTCCCAGATACCATTGACTCGAGGGATGTGTCCCGAGAGTGCGAATGGTATGTGTTCCTGATGGGCTGTAGGATGCGTCCTATGGGTGCCAGGTGTAGGCCGAGTTAAGAGCAATAGATATTTGGGGCGTGCGGGGAGTTTGGGATGTTGTTGTGCTTCGAGGTGGTGGTTTGGATCTTCTGGGAAGTCGGTTGTATGGCCGTGTGTTCGGCATGAGTAGTTTTGTTTTGCTAGAATAGGTTGCGTGTTGCGTTTTGTTATCAAGGGAGGTATTCTTAGTTCTGGATGCTTGTCTCGTATGTGTTGATTACTCTAAGGAAGTATTTTCCTATATAGAGCCAGAGCTTGACGGAGACGTCCTGAGAGTGGAGTGGCATCGGCATCGTTACCTCGAGGGTGACGTCCTGAGAGTGTGATGATGACGGTAAATATGAGTAATCGATAGCTGACCGTGGCATGAGAATGGAACGGAATACAGACCTCGATGATATTCTTGTGCGTTCGGTTTCGACGACCGGGATATCGGATGTAGTGTCTTGCTTGTGCATGTTCTTGTTTGATTGTTGCACAATCGATCGATCCAATTCTGGGTCTACTGCTGGTTTTACATGTTCTTGTTTGATTGTTGTGCGATCAGTTGGACAGATCTAGGCAGGATTAGGAAACATTGCATTTGGCATTTTGGGCTAGGGGCCTTGCGCGTTCCTTTTAGATTCTTATTGTGGAGGTGGATAGGCGTTTTAGAATTTATTACGGATGACTCATAATCTGGAGACGGTGGTTTTCCAGAGTTTTTATCGGGGACGGTGGCTTCCTATATACATACTAAAGACGGTGGTTCTCTCCAGGAGACGGTGGTTTTCCTGTGTGCTGATATTGGGACGGTGGTTTCCTTTATAGTACGGAGAGCATATATTGGGACGGTGGTTCCTCTATAGTGCTGAGAGACGGTGGTTCTCTCGAGGAGAGACGGTGGTTCTCTCGAGGGGACGGTGGGTTCCCTAGAGTGTGTGTGTGGGTGTGGATGAGTTAAAACGTAATAAATGTCTAGAAACGCGTGTATAGTGTGGGTTGGTTGTGGAGTGTTGAGATTTTTGTGTAAATCACTAGTGATAGAGGCCGGTGCGGCCCAGTGTGGAGTCTCGAGTAGACTGGTGTTTTGGGGATTGTGCGTGTTTTTTTTCCCAGGGTTGGGCCAGTGCGGGCCAGAGTGGAGTCTCGGGTAGACTTGTGTTTTAGGATTCGAGGACGAATCCAGTGTTAGTGGGGGAGAATTGTAACGCCCGTGATCCAAAAATGCGATTTTGGGGTCCTGTCGATCGACAGAGGTGATGCTTGTCGATCGACACGGGGATTTGGTTTTCGTGAAGGTTTTGGGCAGAGAAGGATCTGTCGATCGACAGGGGTAGGAATCAGACTTAGGGTTTTGATTTCTGGTTTGTTTGAGTTGGGTTGGTTTAGGGAACCCTAGGGTTCGCCTATTTAAGGCTTGAGGACGTGTTTCTCAACCTTCTTAGCCAATTTTGAGATCAGAAAACGTGCGGAGAGAGTTTGAAAGGAAACTAGGGTTTCTCTTGGGTTTTGGAGGAGGTGGCCGTCGGTTTTAGAGGAGACAAACGGCAGGAGAGTTCAGGTCGGATTCGAGCGAAAATTAGAGGGTAAGTTCTCTGATCTTTCCTCTTGCCGTAGGCGAAAACCGCGTGTGATTTGGATGAGTATTCACTGAGTTATGGCCGTTTGTTTGTGTGAGGGTTCTGCAGTCTCGAGTCTGCAATCAGTGCGTTTCGAGGGGGGATTCCTGTCGAACCCAAGAGAATCAGGAGGCGATTCGTATGCCGTTGGAAAGCTCTATCTGTCTAGTTTTTAGATTAGGCTTTGGATCCTGATTTGGAGGTAATCTCCGTTCTCTGTGTTCGTTTGATTTCAGGGTGTTGGTTCTGAAACCTCTGTTTTTCCTGTTTCGATTAGCGAGATTGCGGGCTGTTTTCCCATCGATCTGTTTGGAGTTAGGAGACGTTCTACACACCGTTGCGAAGCTCTCGGTGTCTAGTTTCCAGATCAGGTTTCAGAACTTGATTTGGTGGAGGGAGTCGTGAGATATTCCTTTCTGTTTCGGTCGGGTTTTCCTTGTTCAATCCGTTGTCAAGGTGAGTGTGTGTCTATAGACTTGGATCATCGAATAGCGATTAGCGACGAGTTTAGATATTTAAGAAAGGTTTTCTGGGTGTTTTTGAGTGGCGATTTCGTGTGATGATTGAGTTGAAATCGTGTGTTCGTGTGTTTTGTGCTTTTCGGTTTCGGAGAAGAAACCTAGTGTCGATCGACACCTTATGGCGTATCGATCGACACCAAGGTTGAACCAGCGTCGATCGACACCGTGCGATGTGTCGATCGACACCCTGTGATTTTTGAATTAAATATTTTAAACTGCTCGTTAATTGTTGTTCGGTTATTCGTACTTAGCATGTAGACGTTCTCACTAAGTATTTCTTAAATACTTACGCAACTCGTTTTTCCCAATTGTGTTGCAGGTAAAGAAAAATGAAAAGTGTGACCGCGTGATCATGGCTTTAGGGAGAGGATGATTAAGATTGTTTGTGTTTCTGTTTTGCTAAGTCTAGTGAACCCGGTTAGGTTGCTAGATTTTTCTTATTACTCTGGAATTGAATTGATTTGTTTGGTTATTATTTATTATTTTATGAATTATTTTTATGAGAATTTCCGCATTAAAAAAAAAAATCGGGTGTTACAGAAATATAATATTCTGAGACTTCGTTGCGATGCGGATTTAATCTACAAGACAATAAAAAATATTATTGTTTCACTAAAAAAAAAGAGTGTATATTATCATTTATTTTGTTAGTTTACATCATTTTTTGATTGATACAACTAATATTATATCATTTACATGAGTGACTCTAATAGTGGTGACTCTAAATTTTGCATCAATAAAAAAGACCGACGCAAATATTGTCATCACTTATTATAAATGATGTTAGTACGTATCAAATATAAAAAATGAAACTAAACTTTACATCAATTTGTATAAATGATGTTAAATATTTATTTCGGTTATAACAATTGATGCCAAACATTTATATAATTTGTTTAGCTGATTTTATAATTACATCAACTATAAACAAATGATGTGAAAAATGTAAATATTTATTAAAACGTAAATATTAGAAATATTTACGTCATACATATTTGATAAGTATATTTGTGTCACATGTTATTGTTGACATTTAACTTTTTTTTATTGCATCACTTTATATATTATTGACGGTTTTTTTTTTTTGGTAGTGATATATTATTGACGTTTTGTTCACACGTTTGTTTGTAAACCGACAAAAACATTTAAAAATATTAATATTAAATTAAAAGGAAATTAAAAGGAAATTAAATTACAATTGTACATTAGTATTAAAATAAAAAGAAATTAAATTACAATTTTGATTATTTATTTTTTGGTTTCAAAATCATCTCTTTTGTTGAGATAGAATTTTCTTGTTCCCTTAATCTTCCTCTTTATCTTTAATCCCACTTTCTTCATTTCAAAGTTCATTTCTCGAAGCAATTGATTCCTCCTTCTCATCCGCTTTGAACACTAACTACAAAAAACCTATCTTTTTCACCAGTCGTAATTGTGTTTACAAATCAAAATTGTATCTTATTTTCATCTAATATAAAAAAAAAATTCATGTTAAAATAAGATTATTATTTTACCTCAATTACTTCTTCTTGTGCATATGAGAAGGATAGCATGTTCTTTAACAAAAAAAAGAAGAAGAGAAGGATAGCTTGATAAACAAAGTTGTGATCAACCTTGAACAAAAGGGAGAGAGAAAAAAAAAAAGAACCGGTTTCATAAATAGTGCAAGGTTGGGTGAATCTTTATAGGAGATAAGGATATGAACTTAACTGTTTTTAAAAAATAAAAATATCAAGGTAATTTAAAAGATCTAAAGCCATATTTTTCGTCAAATCTGGTACACATAAATCAAAATCTTTATTTGATTCCAAAGTAGGTATTAAATTGCCTAATTTCTATAATAAATTTTCCTTAAACTAACGAATATATTTCGAGATCCCGCATTGATTAAATTTCGTTCAAAATCTAGGAATAATTAAATACTAGTAAATATAGAATTATAACAGTTACGGAAAAGATATATTTTTGAAATATTTTTTACATATCAGAAAGGTTATATCAATTCAATAGTTCCCTTAAAAAGCATTATTAGAGTATATACTTAATATTTCATTGTGAGCAAAAAATGAAAGTATTTAGAAGAATATATTAGTTTTTTTGTCTTCAAAAACATCATTTTACTATGTTAAAATTTAACCACGTTGAATTCTTTGCATTTGCTTAGTAATGGTTAATTGCCTCATTTTGCATTTGCATTTACATAATTTTTTTTTATTAATTAAAGATTTGTATTCTCAATTAGTTAACTGTTTATATGTTTAAAGTTTTAGCACTCGTACTTTCACTATAGAGTAGTACTAAAGTCATATACTGAAGAAGCTAGATTTTAGATAGTTTTATAAAATTATAAATATAGCGTTATCTTAACTATAGCCACATTACGATTGAAGCTATTTTTTGTAATTAGCATCACTTGTTGCAATCAATTTTAATTAGTTTCAATTATAATTTTTACTAATTATTTAAAATGTTATTAACATCGGTTTTTAATTGATGTAAACTGTGTATCATCTTCTAAATGATGTTAACAAAAATTAAATTAATACATCAATTATTTAATTGACATAAATTTGTATTTTGTATTAGTTATGTTAAAATGATGCAAATTAATATAATTTTGTATCAATTTTGGTGAACTGATATCAAACTACTCAACATTAACATCAATTATTAGAATTGATGTTAAATTATATTTTAAGTATCATTTTTTTAATTAGTGATTCTAAACAACATCAGTCAATTTTATGATACTATTTAAGTGATGCTATATAGCCTTTTTTGTAGTGTTTGTAGTTTAGGTATATTATTATTTCCAGATTTTAGATGATTTGAATTAGGTTTTTCGAATTTGGTTTATGTTAACTATTTGGTTGAAGTTAAAAAAAATATCAAAAAAACTTTATATATGGATAATGGTGTTTTATATAGATATGCTTTATTTTTTGGTGCTATATAGTTACACAATTACGTTACAAATCAGTACGCTTATTTCTGCGTGTGGACGTATCTAAATTCCAATATTTACTACACAAATATTGTCGGCGGAGATTCGTGTTATATAATGAGAAGATTCGTATATTACTAGATTGACGAGTGATGGTGGCGAGATGGAGACATCAACTAAATAATTTATTGTTTAATTATACTCATATTAACCAAATGGTATGCTTTAAAGTTGAGTAATTGCGTCACACGTGGCCTCATTTAATCAGAATTTAGGGTAACAGTTACTGTTATCACTTAATTGACCAAACAACCACTGCATGGTTTCAGTTAAAAAATAAGACAAGTAGTCTTAAATGACATCCGACGTCCCCACCCTATTCCATTTTATACTACTAGTATAGAAAATCTGTTTAAAAAAAACCTTATGTTAATATACTGCATGCAACGAAAATTTACCTGGCTTATTTTTAAGGGACCCTATTTTTAAAGAGTAATACTCCCTCTGTTCCTAAAAACATGATGTTCTACTACTCTCACACTTATTAAGAAACAATTAAGATTTAATATTAAATACATTGATTCTCACACAAAATCACTTTCCCATAAATATGAACCAATAGTATTCAAACCTTTTTATTTAATACACTTTAAATTTTAAGATTTATTAATATTAAATAATAAAAAAACTAGAACATCATATTTTATGGAACAACTTTAAAATCTAGAACATCATGTTTTTAGGAACAGAGGGAGTAACAATTACGGAATTTGTTATTATAGTGCGATCGATTTATCAAATAACAATATATTACAATAAAACTTGAAAATGTAACCACGTTGTGCTGATTAGCGATTGAGTTAAAATGGTGGTATATATATATATTATATTAACAAGGTTAGGAATCCAATTTAGTAACTACTAGCTTTTAGTTTTGATGTTTTGATAGTAAAAAATGAAAGATTAATCTGGACTTTTGCTACGAACTATTCGGGTACAGATTTTCTTTTTTACATGTAGTGAAAATACATGGTTCAAACTTCAAAGTCTTCCAGAAGTTATTATTTGATTGATAGGAACAAAAGTTTAGAAAGCAAATTCCAGAAATCAAGAGGCATACAATATTTAAAATGGTATACTATTCGTACGCGGGACTTTTTGTTTTTTGATATCCTAATAATTAAAAAGATAGATTCTTTAATTTAGCCCCTGTACTATTATATGTATCAAAATTGTCCTTCTACTACTATACTCAAAATCAAAATTAGAACATACATATAAATCATGGATTGAAATAGAGAGAATTAATTTGAATTATTACTATATTTACTGTATCAATAAATTATATTTATAGAAAACCTCTCAACAATATTAAAGGATTTTTGACATTCATACATCCGTCTAATTTAACGGTTTATCTTTTTCCTTTTATAAATGATACAATTTCTATCACTCATTTATAGAATACAAAAATTTATAAAAGCTACCTCAAGTAATTAGAATATCTCGTAGTTTTCATAAGGTTATACAAACCGAAAGCCAACACATAATAACCATTTGGCGACAATAATCTGAATACGATAAAAAGCCACATTTGTCAATCTTCCGATTTTGAAATTAATTTATGTAAGTGAGATCTTATATAAATAAACACTAATAAATCGTGTTGAAAAAGAGGATGCCGACACGTTTTGGGATTAATCGAAACAATAAAGAAAATACTTGGAGTGAAAATGAAAAAGGATAGAAAAATAAATAAAAAACTGTCGGTCCCTTAACCAAGGGTTAAGTTGATCAGAGTATCTAGTTAGACCCTGTGATTATATTTTCTCTCACGTCCTACATTAAACCGAGTGGACCGTCGGTGACTCAGCCCGAGTCGCGTAAACGAGTCGATTATTATAGTCATATGTCCTATTTATAAACAGAAAAAAACGAAAGATAGTCATCGTTTTCTAAGAGAAGAGAGAGAGAGAGAGAAGAAGAGAGAGAAAGCCATGGAGAGATAGAGAAAAGAGAGAGAAATGGCGGATTCGAGCGATTCTATCTCCATTGATATGGAAGCATTGTCTCTGGGAGGACAGGTAAATCATCATCATCATCGTACAATTTTCTAAGGATTTTTGTTTGGTTACTGAGAAAATTTATGGAAAATAGAAATGGTAGTTTTATTTGATTTTGTATTCTTCGAGCTGCTTTATATTGTTGTTGGTTTTGATTTTGATTAGTGGTTTTAGCAATTTCTGGAATCACAATGCTGGGAAATTTTTTTCATGTTGTTGATTTTTATTTGATTTCATTATTGTTTGGAGGTGAAAATTGGATTTGATGTTTTTTTGTGCCGGTAATATAATTCATAATACGAAAATGTGTTGTTGATAATCTGATTCAGGTTCTGGGTTTTTAATTTTATTTTAGGAATTATCATGTCTTCCCCAAATTCATGGCTCGATTGAATTCAATTCTTGTACTCTTCGGATTTTCAAATTTGTCCTTGATTTTATCATTGCAATGTTTTTATTGCGAAATTTCATAATGAAGGTTTTATTTTTGGTAATATATTGATGGCTAAATTTTTAATGATCCGTTTTGTTTGGCCATTTCTGACTTGCTGTTTATGAGTTTTTATATATATTTGATTTTATGGGAAATTCAGGTACTTTTTTATTAGTTGGTCTGTAATCAATTTTTTATACATATCACAAGGGAATGAAAGTTTTTAGGTGTGGTCCTAATCTATGCATGTTTTTACATTTTTATTAATTTCATAGAGTAATTGGTTACTGAATTAAATTCTGAACCCTATTTTGGTTAATAGGAACACATTGTGGAGACTTCTCATGGACCGGTATGTGTTGCCGTTTGTGGAGATCCAGATAAACCAGCTCTTATCACATATCCTGATGTAGCTTTAAATTGTAAGCATATATTATTTAAATTATCGAATATTTTCATAACTTTAGTTGTTGAATAAGTTATATGATTTAGAAAATGAAATGTTTGTTGTTGTAGATATGTTCTGTTTTCAAGGATTGTTGTTTTGCCCAGAAGCAAGTTCATTGTTACTCCACAACTTTTGCATATATCACATCAGTCCTCTTGGCCATGAGGTTGGTAACTGGATTTATTTTACAAAATTTGTATGTTTCTGTTAATTGCTATGTCATTGTCCCTTATTACATTGATTTATTCAAGGGTCATTGCAGTTGGGAGCTCCAATGATTAGTTTTGATCCTCCTTTGCTCTCAGTTGATGACTTAGCAGACCAAATAGTCGAGGTTCTCAATTTTTTTGGGTAAGAAATCATCTCAAACATAAGTTTTTATTTCATTAATCTTGTTATATATCGTTATCTTGGTTTTCGTTACCAAATTCTTTCCCCGACTACTAGATGGAAGAAAGATTGACTATAATTTTCTCCTTATTTATCCAGACTTGGGGCGGTGATGTGTGTGGGTGTCACATCAGGAGCTTATATTCTGACCTTATTTGCTGTAAGTATTTGTGTTCTACAGTACCTCTCCTACGCTTACTATTCTATTTGATATCTAATTTTACAATTTGGTTGAAACTTAATTCTTTCAGATGAAGTACAGACAGAGAGTTTTGGGTTTAATACTCGTCTCTCCACTGTGCCAAGCGCCTTCTTGGTCAGAATGGTTGTGCAATAAGGTTTGTTTTCACAAAGATATCATCTTCGGTTTTTTACTTGGGGTTATGGCCTTGAATTATCTAATCCTTGGTATATATGCAGGTTATGTCTAATTTACTTTACTACTATGGCATGTGTGGAGTTGTAAAGGAATTGTTACTAAAACGGTACTTTAGCAAGGTATAGTCTCATGTCCTATACTTAATTATATTTTAACAATTGTGGTTTTGTTTTCGAAGGTTTCTTGTAAATGAGACAGATGATAAAGTTTTGACATATGTTATCATAGGAAGTTCGTGGTAATGCTCAAGTTCCGGAATCAGATATTGTTCAAGAATGCAGAAGAGTTAGTGAAACTCTTCTTCTCTTTTCTTGCAATTTTCTTTTTTGAAGTAAAATTTCATAAAATTTATGTGTTATGTTCTTTCACTTCCCCAGTTACTTTGTGAGCGGCAGAGCACAAATGTATGGAGATATCTTGAGGCAATCAACGGGTAATTCTCGTTTCTCTCTGTCGATTTCATTTCCAGATATGAGTCTTATTATTTGAAAATTTCAGGGTAAAGCTGAAATAAGTTTGTTTTTGTGGTTTTGGTGAAACAGGAGAGTGGATCTTAGCGAAGGGTTAAGGAAATTGCAATGCAGAACTTTAATATTCATTGGTGAAAATTCCGCGTACCACTCAGAGGCAGTACACATGACCACAAAACTTGACAGACGATATGGCGCATTAGTCGAGGTACCATATTACATTAAGAATAATAATGTCTATATTTTCTTTGTTACCATTTGGAATATATTTACTTCTGTTTTTTATCCCCACCCTAAATCATAAACATATACTTAAACAGGTACAGGGAAGTGGTTCGTTGGTAACCGAAGAACAGCCACAAGCAATGGTAATACCAATGGAATACTTTTTGATGGGATATGGCTTGTATCGTCCCACACAGAGTGTAAGCCCGAGAAGTCCTTTAAGCCCAACCCGAATCTCGCCTGAGCTACTCTCACCGGAAAACATGGGGTTGAAGCTTAAACCCATTAAAACACGACTCGCCCTATGACATTTCTTCCTCAGTTACACACATTATATTACATATACATGATACACCACATGAAATCGCCATTGCTGGAGTTGGAGTTGAAGGTGCACTTCTGTTATGATATGAGCTGTAGATATAGATAGATATATTGATCATCTATAATAGAGAGAGAGAAGGAGAAGGGTATAAAAAGGGGAATGGTGAAGGGATTGATATATGGTAGAGAGAATACAAATGTTATATTTTGATTCTTTGAAGTTGTTTTTCTTCAATGGGGTCTTTTTTGTGGTACATGTTATTGTTCTGTCTGTACATTCGGTTGAATAAATTATTTTAAGGCAATCCCCATAGTGTTTGATACCAAACTCCCATTCTTTTACATGTACTGTTTTAGAACGTTGAATTACAGTCCATGAAGAAGGATTGATCCTTATTTCATGTGTCGATTGATTTTTGTGTTTTCTACATGTTATTATAGAGTGCATGACTGCATGTTGTGAAAGGCCTCTTCCTCTTCTTTATTGTCTCGGTACTCTTTGGAGCCTTTTGGGATAATATTTTAGGGAATCTAGTTAAATGATTTTTTGGTTGTATTCCAAGATATGTAGAGGCATGTATTGCTTTTTCAGTTGGACTAACTATATTTTTCAGACGCCACAAAAAAAATATGATACCAAGAAAATCTATATGAAGAGAATCATATAGCATGTGTTGCTTTTTAGTTGGAGCTCACTCTCTTGTAAAAATCTAATGCTAATTTAATTATTTTTAAAAACACCAAATGGAATACTATATGAATACACAAAAATGTAATTTGGATGAATTTGTTTCATTTCTTTGTCCATATATCGATGACAAAGAATGGGGGACTTTTATGCCCTCGTTTTTTGTGTGAATCACTATCATGAATTCATTGGGTGTGTGACTGGTCGGTAAAAAATAAAGAAATTATTTTCTTCTCAAATTTTTTTTTTCCGATTCTTCTCAATTCTTCTGATCCCACCACAAAAAGTGTTTTTTTTTTACCAATCACTTTTTCTTGTTCACGGGGTAAAAAATTCCACTAAAAATGGCTAGTAGAGAAAAAAAAAAATACTCTCATTCTCTCTTTGCTAAACACAAACAGGAAAAGAATGAAAAAAATTTCCTTTGTTCTCACACTAATCAGTAATCACACCGATAATATAGATATAAATTACATAGATGCAAAAAATGTCATGATAGCCAGAATTATAATTTATTCGGGAAGCTTTTTTATTGGTACGTTCTAGTTAGATATTGAACTTCTACTCGAACGTATATGTTTTTGACTATTTTATTATGTAATTTATTTTTATCATTAATTGATTTTTTCGGATAAATGATAATAATATTCTATTTAAAATAAAAACTTATGTAAAAATATTATATATCATTTATTGTGATATAAGTGGTAGCATAAAGAAGTCATTTTTGAATAGCTCATCATTAATCCACATGACGATTGAAGGAATCTACAATTTTATCTTACGCGATTAATAAATAGGTCAACTAGTTCTTACGTTAGCTCAAATCATATTGAATCAGCTGAAAAAATGTTCTGTAGGTAGTCGATGGGAACATATATATATATATATATATATATTTTGGTTTTAAAGTTAAGAAACAGAATACTCCTTCGTTCCATAAAACGTTAATGTTTTAGATTTTTTTCTTATTTCTAATATTTAATATTTTACTTTTTAATTAATGCATTTTCTTTTTACAACATGAATTAATTGCTTTCATTAACTAATAAAAATTGATTGTTTTTTATCAACAAAGACTTACAAAATCAAATTTTACTAATGCACTCCAAAAATTGTCGCTAGAAGTCTATTACTCTATCTGTTTCATATTAAGTGTCGTGTTGATAAAATGTATCTGAAATGTACGTATCTGGATGTGTTTTGAGTTAAATACATTCAAATACTAACCATATACATTTTTCAAAACGACACTTAATATGAAACGGAGAGAGTAATATGGAGTGGTCATTAATGAAAAGGTGGAATATTTGAGAAAATGTAATTAATGAAAAATGAAAAATTATCTTCATAAATTGTAATTTAACTTTTTTTTTAATATGTGTACAAAATCTAAAACATCATGTTTTATAGAACAAATTGAGTATTATTTACGAAGATGATACTCTTAACTTTTGTTTAACTTGATACTCCAACATACTATAACTTCTCAAATTATCACATTTTCAATTATTTAAATTGCAAGTCTTCTTTCAGTAATAGGCGTTGCTTTTTGTGATTTTATGAGATCTTGAAAAGTGAAAACCATGTTTTAATTCTTTTGTAGTTTACGTATTTCAACAAAATGAGATATAAATGCATCAGGTGCGTTTTTGCCATCTCGTGGACCCAATCTTTTCTCCTTTTTCATTTGACGCCACAATTCCCAAGAACTATAATACCAAAAGGTCCAAAACTGTCTGGACTAACTTTTTCCAATTCTTACCACCTTTTTGGCCTTTTCCACTTATTCTTTTAATTATTTTTATTTTTATAATTTGTTATTCTATGAGACAAATCTTCTCTTCAAAACAAATTTGTGACAAATGTTAATACTGAGAGAATATTTATATTCATTTTTTAGTTTACGTATAAATAGTTAGTCTCGATCTTATGGATAAATCTAGTTTACATAGTGAACCAATTTTAAGTTTTTGTTATTGATAACCTTAGTTCATATTGTAGATAAATTTAAGTATTTGGTTTAGTTCGTATACTGTTGATAAGTATTACTTCCTCCGTTTCATAATATAAGATGTTTTAGCAAAAATCGCGAATATTAAGAAACTACTTTTACTCTAAATAGTAACATTTAAAATATATATTAAAAACAATTTAACCAATTATAAAAAAGACTACAAAATACTATTGGTCACAAAATATTCAGTAAAGTTAAAAGTACCTAGTATTGTCAAAACAACTTACATTATGAAACAAAACAAAAACCATAAAACAGCTTATATATTAAAATGGAGGGAATAGTTTGTTTGTTCTTACTTTAATTTTATATTCCATTCCAAATGTAGTTACAATTTAATCATTTACTAATAAACCTATTCAACTTGAAGAAATAAAATGGGTTTCAGTGAAATAACAACTCCACCAAATGGAATGGACAATAGCTGAAGAGAGAGCGTGTCAGAGAGAGAGAGAAAGTCAGAGCCATTCTCGGGGGCCATACCAAAAATAAATTTCAATATTTAATTTATATATTCTATCCATTTGTTTATAAGTGATGTTTTAGTCTTTTAAGCTTATATTAAGAAATCATTAAATTTAACTTATTTTCTGAAATAAAACAATATTTTTTATTTATCCAAAACATTTCAACCAATAAAAATTCAATATGCAGAATTTAAAAAGTCAAAATCACAAAAAATCAATTAATTGTACATTGGTAAGTGAAACATTATTTATTTGTAAACATAAAATAACTTCTAAAACATCACTTATAAATAAACGGAGTGAGTATTCTCTTTCAAAAATCTGATTTTTTAACATTTATATCTTTTTGTGTTAAATAAAATTCTGAAAAATCTACGTACCATTTAAACCTTATAATCATATAATTTTTCTAAAATATTAGTTCCCACAAAAAATGGTTTGCAATCTTTATAAATTTTTATTTTTTCATCAAATAACATATTTTTTATAAACTAAAATATAAATGTGATTTTTTAATTAATAAAAAGTAGGGTTCTTAGAAAGTGGGACCCCATTCAAATGTTTTATGAAAACGTGTTGAGTGGAGAAAGTATGCAGGTTTCTAATTTATGAATGTTCCAAAACTTATGAAATGAAATTTATTTATATTCCGTAGAAACATGATAAAGAGGAGGAATGCACATTTATCGAAGACCATTCTTTCCCACAACTTTTGCCCTAAATAGATCGCAGCCACTAGAGAGGAGAGAGAGAGAGAGTGTCCTCTGGTTTTTTTTTTTTTAAAAACACAGGTGAACTTAGAAGCATCTGAAATTCTAAAGGGGAGAGAGAGGAAAGAGAGTCCTTTGGTTTGGTCTCCACAAAACACATGCATCTGACATTCTCTCAGGCATTCATTCAGGTGAACTTAAAAGAAAAAATGTTTCATATTTAAGCGGATTTTGGTGCGTCAAAGTGTTATATGTTAACTAAGTGTGTTTTTTTTTTCCATTTTGCTTGAAGCTTCACAGCACCTTTTTGAAGAGATCATATGGTGATGATTGAACGGATCTTCGTTCATGTCCTCATCATCACATTTGGCCCTTTGTACACCTTTCAGATTCAAGTTCTATGCTTAACTTAGGGTTTAGGGTTTAAATAGTGCCGTTAAATAGTAAAATTATTATTCTAGACTAATTAAATAGTAAAATTTATGGTTTTGAAAATGGAAAATTCCATATAATTCGAATACTAGTTACTCTACATCCCCTATATATTATTAGAGAGATGATTCTCCTAAAAAATCTAACTTGTCATTTTCACATTCACTCTCACAATTTAAATGTGACATGACAATCTCTAAAATATAAAATGACAAAATTCTTTCACAATTTAAATGTGACATGACAATCACTAATAGAGATTGTTACCTTTCCCCTATATTTGAGGATATAAATATAGATTTTTATCTTTTTCAAATAATTCTATAATAGAAAAAAATTGCATTCTCCTAGAATAGAGATATACATTGGAGAGAACGAATGAATGCTATTTTTTATTCTATTTTAGAGTATAAATAGGGATTTACATTGGAGATTGTCTTATATATATATTAAAAACATAATTCTACACCTATAAATAGTACACATTCTCTTCTTAAATCATAGCATAATTTCTCTTTAGTTTTTGAATTCTTAAAATCTGTGTTAAAGTAAGGAATTTTATTAGTTTTTAAAATGATTTTAGATGTTTCTTTAGATTCTAAATGATAATTAATACAATCATATACATTGTATTTTGATAATATTTTAGACACTATTATTCAAAATCCTAAAAATTCATAATATTTAAACCGAAACGAAATAAAAGATTGAACATCTTACACTACAAGGAAACAGCCTGTTTTCTGACGGAAATTCTTTCCGTCAGGGTTTCCGTCGGCCAATTCCGTCGGAATTCAGACGGTTTTCCGACAATAAATCATTCCGTCAGGAAACCGTCTGTTTCTCCTGACGGAATTCTGACAAAAATCATTCCGTCAGGATTGCCGTCCGTATGCCGTCCGTAAATCGTCAGAATTAACAGACGGTTTCCTGACGGAAATAATCCGTCTTGTCTTTTCGTCGACATTCTGACGGAAACCTGACGGAAAACGGATATTTCTGTCTGGCGGACGGATTTCCGACGGATTCTGACGGCTTCCCATGTCGGCAAACTTTGGGTGGTTAACATATCGTGTGGGTTGGCCGATGGGACTGAAGTGTTGCTATGTCGGACGTTTTGACGGTTGGCTGACGGAAATCTGACGGTTATTCATTCTATATAAGGTCTCGCATTTCTTCCGACGTTCATAACAACATTTCAAAACAAAAAAAAACAAAAATTTAGAGATGAGTTCTTCATATTTTCGGTCATGGATGGACGAGCCAATGATGGAAGAGGGGTCGAACTTATTAACGACCGAATACGCTCAAGGTATTTGCGAGTTCATGCAGTTACCTAAAAATCAAGAGGCAGCCAACAAAGGTCAGGATATCAAATGTCCTTGCTCTAATTGCTGTAATAGAATTAGTGTTGCGATTCCTATTGTTTGGAACCACTTATATAGATACGGATTTAGGGCGGGATATAAGGTTTGGTATTTACATGGAGAAAGGAATTATGAATATGGTAGTACCAGTAGCAATGAACCTTATTTTCCGTATAGCGTAGGGGAATCTACGGCGGAAGTAGATGTTGGGGTAAGTACGGTTGCGATGGTAAACGATGCGTTTAGAGAGAATTTGCAGTCGGGTGTGTATCATCATGAGGGTGATAGGGTTGAAGAGCCTAATTTAGAATCTCGGAGGTTTTTCAATATGTTAGACGCAGCAAAGCAACCTCTATACAGCGGTTGTAGGGATGGTCATTCACCGCTGTCTTCTGCCACTAGGATGATGAACCTGAAGACTGATTATAATTTGTCCGAAGAATGTGTTGATGCATTCACCGAGTTCGTGAAAGATGTTTTGCCAGAAGATAATCTGGCCCCAGGATCATACTACGAGGTCCAAAAACTTGTCGCCGGACTTGGTTTACCCTACCAGGTTATAGATGTGTGCATTGACAACTGTATGATATACTGGAGAGAAGACGAGAATCGAAACAAATGTAAATTTTGCCACAAACCCCGGTTCCAGGACACAAGCGGCAGGGTGAAGATTCCATTCAAACGGATGTGGTATTTACCCTTAACGGAGAGGTTGAAGAGGCTGTACGATTCAAACCGCACAGCTAAGGCTATGAGATGGCATGCAGAGCATAATCAAGATGGAGATATCACGCATCCTTCTGATGCGGAAGCTTGGAAACACTTCCAATCCGTATATCCAGATTTTGCATCTGAACGACGGAATGTATACATAGGCTTATCCACTGATGGTTTCAACCCGTTTGGCAAGCATGGAAGAAAATATTCACTGTGGCCGGTCATCGTAACACCTTACAATTTGCCTCCATCTATGTGCATGCGGCGAGAGTTCTTGTTTTTGTCAATTCTAGTTCCCGGGCCAGATCATCCAAGACGGTCGCTCGATATATTCCTCCAACCATTGATCTGTGAGTTGCAGATGTTGTGGGAGCATGGTGTTGAGGCATATGACGTTTCGGTCCAGCAAAATTTCTACATGCGTGCGGTTCTTATGTGGACCATAAGCGATTTTCTGGCATACGGTATGTTATCTGGATGGACAACGCATGGAAGATTGGCATGTCCTTATTGCCAAGACAATACTTCTGCTTTCCAACTGCAGCACGTAAGGAAGACATCGTGGTTTGATTGTCATAGGTGTTTTTTACCGGCAAATCATCCATACCGTCGGTCTAAAAGACATTTCAGGAAGAATTTACCAGTGTTACATGGTCCACCTCCTGAGGTAGATGGTCGAACCATATTGGAATAGTTGCGAGATTTTGGTGCAGAGCGGACTCCTGATTGTGGGGGTAATGGCCACCACCCGGTCGACGGTTGTGGGGAATATCACAATTGGCACAAGAAGAGTATTTTCTGGGATTTGCCTTACTGGAAAGACCATCTACTGCGGCATAATCTAGATGTCATGCATGTTGAAAAGAACTTCTTTGACAACATCATGAACACCTTATTAAACGTCCCAGGAAAGACCAAAGACAACTGAAAGTCTATATTGGACTTGCCATTGATTTGTTCGAGGCCATCTCTTCATGTTCTGCCTAATGGTAGATTGCCGATGCCTGCGTACCGGTTAAACGCTAGGCAGAAAGAAGTATTTTTTGAATGGTTCAAAAAATTTGTAAAATTTCCAGACGGCTACGCATCTAATCTACGTAATTGCGTGGACGAGACGGAAGGGAAGTTTACAGGAATGAAGAGTCATGATTGTCATGTCGTCATGCAGCGTCTTCTTCCATTTGTGCATATCTTCTTCCAGATCCTATCCACCAAGCAATTGGAGGTATATTTCTTACTCCCATTGGTTTCTTAATACCATAATATTACTATATATGTACTAACTTGTTAAATATTTGTTTCTAGGAGTTGGTGCATTCTTCCGAGATTTATGTTCAAGAACGCTTACCGTCCACGGGATACGTAACTTGGAGGCCAATATCCCTGTTCTCCTTTGTAATCTTGAGAAGATATTTCCACCGCCTTTTTTTGACGTTATGGAACATCTTCCTATTCACCTCCCACGAGAAGCAGCCTTAGGAGGCCCTGTTCAATACCGATGGATGTATCCGTTCGAGCGTTACATGTTCCATCTGAAGAAAAAGGTTAAAAATTTGAGCAGGGTTGAGGGATCTATTGTTGCACAGAGCCTAAACGAGGAAGTCTCAAACTTGGCCGAAAATTACTTTCCACCGCAAGTTACTACTAAGGCTAGACGTCCGGCGCGACATGATGATAGAGGTGAGAAAGCAACGTATGACGTGGTTGTACCCGAGTTATTTGCCCAAGTTGGGCGAGCAAGTGGAAAACGAAAGAGACGTAAATTATCGGCACAAGAGCTCACCCATTTGCATACGTATATCCTTAGATATTGTGATGAAATTTTGGAGTACGAACGGTACGTATATCAGTTATTATACTAAATTTATGTACTTATTTGCCTTTATCTACTAACAACTGTTATGTTACAGGATCTACATGTCTCTAGCACGTGCTTACCATTCTGATAAGATAGATGCCGAACTTGCTGTCTTGAAAGACGAAGAGTTTCCGGCGTGGTTGAAATGTTATGTAAGTTTAATATAATTACTTACTTTCACTTTTCCATGTTTTCACGTTCATATGTTACTGATATACTACTTATATCATTCTTAGGTTTCCGAAAGTTTAGCAAGTGGTCAATCAATCCCGACATGGTTACAGGAGATTGTGTACGGCTTACGCAGCACCGCGACATCATATCCCAACTTTTGCACTAGGGGATATGCGTTCAGGATCCGTGAGGAAGGACGTGAGAGGACAACTTCGGACTATGGTATTTCGTCCCAATCCGGTGATACCATGTACTATGGGATTTTAAAAGAAATCTTGGAAATCCACTATCCAGGAATGTTGAACTTGAGGTGCATTGTGTTTATGTGTGAATGGTATGATCCCTCTAATGGTCGAGGTGTTCGAGTTGACCCTCTTGGTGTTATTTCGATAAATTCAAGCCGGAAACATCAGTATTACGATCCATTTATCCTTGCGTCCCAAGCAGACGAGGTATCAATACCATAATATATTGACCTACGTACTCATACTTAAGGTTTGTTGATCATGTATATTAACAATATCCACTTTTTATTACTAGGTTTGCTACATTCCATATCCTCGAGTCGCCTATCGTAGTGATCCTTGGATCACAGTAACTCATATTAACCCGAGAGGAAAAATATATGGAGTTCCAGAACAAGATGCTCTACAACCATCGAGAAGTATACAAATGTCACCTGTTCAGGAGATGGATAACATTGACCTTGTCGTTGATGTCACACATATCGGGGATGATCTAGTGCATTCGGACGAAGAGGAAACACGTGAAGAATTTGACGACGATTCAGACTCCATCCCTAGTGAAAGTGGAGGAGGAGATTCAGATTAATAATCTGTGAATAAATTTTTGATATCATTGCCATTTACTAGTATATAATAAAGCCTTTTTTATTAATTGACGATATATTTTGATTATGCAACTCCAATAAAACATTACATTTAATGAAACATAAAATGTAAAACAACTTATTACACAGGTAGAGTAAAGACTTCCAACAGATAAACACACAACGGTTATGGTACAAGAACATAATAGACAATATTCAGGTATCAATACCATAGGTCTGTATCCACTCCAAACTTACCATTGGTTAGAACCATTTAGTGATTTTCTTTCCTTTTTTTTTCTTTGGTGGAGAATCTAAAACTCCGTCGCATAATTTGTTGATTGCATCAACATCTATATTGAAGTTTGGCTTTTCTGGGCTTTGGGCGCCTATCAAATCATAGGAAGGACTTCCACCGTAAGTATATGACGGTTCACTGAATTCATATGGTTGGACGGCTTCCAGAACCCGGTTCTGGTCAGCACAATATGCCTGGTACGTATCGTATTTGTGATTAGGAAAACCCAACCCATCTTCATTTTTGGGAGTGCATGAATCATCTTCCCACGAGTATGTGGGTACATCTTTAGTGTATTTGTCGCACTGAGATGGCGATTCCCACGACAATTTTGGAATGTGGTGGATGTTTGGCGAGCACTGGGTGTCAGGCACTATTGTTGATGTGGAATCTTCTTTATGGATTGGTGAGCACGTATCAAATTCCCACGAGTAAGTGGGCAGCTCTTTAAACGATTCGTCGCAATAAGATTGGGTTTCCCACGAGAATTTTGGTATTATTGGAAATCCAAAAGGATCAAGGTCGGGTGTTGTTTCTGCGTCTTCATTAGGAGAGGGAGAAGACATATTTTGTGTTATTGAGAGGTGTAGAAGAAATACACTCCATGAAGTGTATTTATAGTAGAATTTTTATGTATACACCGAAGGGTATAGTAGGGTTTTATGTCGGAGTGGGTTGACGGATTTCTGACGGATTGCCGACGGTCTTCGATGTCGGCAAAGTTTGAGCGGTTATTAAGATTCGTCTGCAGTGGCCGAAGGGATTGGTGGGGTTTTATGTCGGAGTGGGTTGACGGATTTATGACGGATTGCCGACGGTCTTCGATGTCGGCAAAGTTTTAGTGGTTATTAAGATTCGTCTCCAGTGGCCGAAGGGATTGGTGGGGTTTTATGTCGGACTGAGTTGACGGATTACTGACGGATTGCGGACGTTTATCCGTTCTACATAAGTTTCCACATTTTCTATCTCATTCCTCCATAAAAATTTTCACCAGAAAAACATAACACAAAAATAGTCAATCAAGTTATGGGTAACAGAGATCTATGGAATTACTATATGCAAAACCGAGGCCCCGGTCACTACCCTCCAAACACAACTCTTGTTCCTGCAAGCCCTCCTTACGATAACTTAAATGTTACTGATGTTGAACCGACAATTTCACTCCATCAAACTCAACAATCCCAGAACTAAACGCCCGTAATGCCGGGACCTGGCCAAGTCGTACGGCGAGGAATGAATCGCAAGAGGTCTCATGATGCAAAGGTGCTGCGAGGTGAAAGTTCTCAGACACGCCCAACACAAGATTTTATTCATGAGGTCTTCAATGACACAACACAGGCCGATCATGATTTTAGTAGTCCTCGGTGGACTTCTACTATGGATTACATTATCCGTGAAGGTATATATATATATGTACTTTTACAATAATGATTGTAGCTGACAAATACACGGTCTATCATTCATACATGTAGGTTCTTATAACAATAGGAGCACACCATTGTGGACCCAGGTTGGAGAAATTCAATCCCCGCATTCACAATTTGTGAAAGTCAAAAAGGTTTTCGTTTTCAACCTATTTTTATTTACATTTAAACATACAGTTAATTATCGGACTGAAGTATATTCTATTTCATTATTAGATTGTGGCTATGCTCTCTAGTTTGACCCCCAATGACCAGGGGGATCTGCTAGTAACCTTAAAAGATCCTTCAGGAAAAATCGAGGGAACCATGCACCATAACATCTTCGAGAAGGACGAGTACAGACTCACCACTAGCGTAGGTGCGGTGGTCATCCTAAAAAATGTTACCGTTTGCCGTTTTAACAGGAACTCAAAGTACCTGAACATCACAGAGCAGAACATTGTTAAGGTAGATGTATAATACGTTTATAAATATTTATAGGAAGGCTTAACTAAATTCATTTTCGAAACAGATAATCGGTGCTAATTCGATGATTGCTGAATACCAACCAACGGAAGTATCTACCATCGATGAGGAAGATGAAGGAACTACTGGGTACGAATATGAAACAGTTCCAGACTCAGATGATGAATAAACATCCGACCCGTCCATGATTTTAATATTTTCCTACTATCCTTTGTACGAGTTTATCCGCATAATGTTGTTATATGTTTTATTTTACCTTCCACGATTTTAGTATGTACCATCGATGAATTTATATGTCATATTACGGATTTCCGACTGATTTTCTGTTAAAGTATTATTTCCCCTTAGAAAGAATTATTAACGGAAAATATTACAAAACCTTTAATTCATTCTTTTCGATTCTAAGATACGAATAAATTGGAATAAAATTACGAATCCGTAACAAATCCGCCATACATTTTGAAGGAACTCGATCCGACGTTTTCTTCATCATATTTCAATTTTTTCTCTCCGAATACAAACTAAATGAACTTCAACCATCACAGATTTTTGACGGATTAGATGTTTTATATTTGTTCCACTCGGACATAGACAAAATAAATAAAAAAACTAAGAACTGTCAGAATCCCGTCTAAATGTTAATGTTTTTTTATTAATTTTTGTTTTTCCGATCCGATTCGATCGGATCAACAAAAATTAAAAAAAAAAATTATTTAAACCGTCAGAATCCCGTCTGTATATTATGACGGGATTCTGATGGTTCTTTGTTTTTTATTAATTTAGGATCGGAGAAACAAGATTTAATAAAAAAAATTAAACACCCGTCAGAAACCCGTCATAACGTAACGACGGGATTCTGACGGTTTATATATATATTTTATTAATTTAGGAACGGAGAAACAAAAATTAATTAAAAAACGGTTTCCGTCAGAATCTCGTCTTTACTTTATGACGGGATTCTGACGGAAACCCTAATTCATCCCGCCTAAACGCATCGATCTCATTGAAACGGCGGGAGTTGCTGACGGAAACCTGACGGATTTTTAATATCCGTCACAATACCGTCCGGAGTCCGTCATATAGTTCTATAAGAACAGACACTTCGTCTTCTTCGCAGACACAGAACGGAGAAAACAAAACCACCCCAAATCGCCGACTCCGACGTTATTCAATCATCCGTCCGCTAAGCCGCCGTTCGCCACTCATTTTCCGGCGTCACTCAAAGAATGTAAGTTTTTTTTGAGTTTTGTGTATTTCATATGGATTTTGGATATGTAAATTGGGTGTTTATGAATTTAGGGGTTTGAAAGGAAATTGTTGATTTGGAAATGAAAGGAAATTAGGAATTTGTTAAATTGGAATTGAACAATGTGAATTTTAGGATGATTTTGTGATGAATTTTTGAATTGTTGAATTGGGGAAAATATGAAATTAGGAATGTTATGAATTTAGGGATTTAAAATTTTGTGATGATTTTATGAATTTAGAAATTAGAAATGTGAGTGATTAGAAATTTTATGAATTTATGATTTTATGAAATTAGAAATTAGAATTTAGAAATTTAGAATTTAGAAATCTAATTTATGAAATTAGAAATTAGAAATTATGAATTTAGAAATTATAAAATGAAATTAGAATCCTTATGAATTTAGGGATATAATAAGCAAATTAGTAATTTTATGAAACTAGGGATGTTAAAATTATTGATAAAATATAAAAATATGAGAATTTTGGGGTTATGAGGAAATTAGGAAGGGATTTTTAAATTATGAAATTTTTAAAATTTTATTATTTTTGGCAAAGAATTGAATTTCAATTTTAATAAGTGTTTGTAATTTATAAGGATTTATACGTATTTATAATATACATATTTATAGTATGATCCAATTCTTGAATTATCTAAAAATATACATATGTACAAAATTACAATATGATATAATATATGTCACAATTCCTAAATTCCTAAATATATATCTAAAAAGAAACAATAAAAAATTAACTATATGCACAAAAACTTTAAAATATTTAAAAAGAGTACGTGTTTGGTCTTCGTGATGTCGGCGAATTAGGTAACTGCTTTTTTTACGAAATTCCAATATCGGAAATTCCCAATTTACCATATATACTAAAATCTATAACATTCAAAATCTCAAAATCACAATTTTCCAAAAGCCCTAACCCCGTAATAAAGGTTGTAAAGTTTAAATTTATAATTGACATAGAAATTTTAAATATGTCAGGAAAAATCAAAAACTTATGTAAAACATTTGTAAATCGTAGGGATTATGGGCGATTTAGTGAGGGTAGAGGAGGCGGTACTTCTTCCTCCGGGGGAGGTGGGACTGCGGGTCAGTCGCACATCCCCGAGACTGCTCCTATGGGTTCAGGTGGCCCAGGTCTTACGCAAATGAGCATGGAGGACTTTGAGTCGCAACCCGGTCGGGATGTCTTGCCTCGCCTTGATCCCGAATTACCACCTAACACGACCTGGTAATGACTACTTTTCAAAATTTATAGGATTATATTAAGTTAATAAAATTGTGAACAAAATATCAAAGAAAATATTGTGTAGGTTCCAATATTCCCAGAACGGTATCTCGACATCTATCAACGGAATGATCAATTCCATGATAACTAAACCGTATCCCACTTATAAGGACATGCCGGTGGAAGACCGGGACACATGGTTTCGGCAATTTGCGGTATGATTTGATATTCTAAATTGAAAATTCATCTTTTATAATACATTCGAATTGTCAATAGTAATTCGACTATGGTTTTTTTTCAGCAAGATTTTACGTGGAACCCACACCTGACTTCTCGGGTCCGACGTGAATTCGACAAGAAGGCAAAGAGCCAGTACATGCACAAGATGAACGAGTGGAAGGAGGGGTGGATGAAGTACCGTAAGGTGCCTACCGCTGTTAAAAACAACGAAGTATTATGGGCTGGACTAGTGGCACATTGGGATCTTCCGGATACTAAAGCCTCCTCCGAAACACACTCGACTAACCGGAGGAGCGACCGGAAGGGGAAGGGACCGGCGACCCATAACCTCGGTGCAACGAGCAAGGCGACACGTGTACAGCAAATGGTAACATTCTTAATTTTTCAACAATTTTTAATTTCTAATTAACATTTTCCATACTTGACTTTCATAACAGTATGCGAAGACCGGTGTGCTTCCTTCGCATATTGATGTCGTCAGAGATGTCCACACCAACAGAAAGACTGGTGAAATCCAAGATCCGCTTGCTCGGGAAATCGTGGAGACCGTGGAGAAGCTCGGGCAGGAGTACCTCCAATCGCAACCGATCGTCGAGGGAACTCCGCCCTCAACCGAAGTTCCAGTCGAGAAGATCATGAGTTCACTTACACGGTTAGTAAATGAGTCAATTTTAAACACATTTAAAATACCTTTTAATACGATTAAGTTTTGAAATTGATTTATTTATTTTTTTCGTAGGTTACCCCTAAGACCAGAGGTCGTGTCTACGGCCTCCCCGAAGAGAGTTCCTCATCCGTTTCGTCGGTTCCCTTTCACGGTGGTAGTAGTTTGCTAGCACAAAACGCCGACCTGACCAACCGGATCACAGATTTGGAGGCCCTCCGCGAGAGAGAGAAGGCGGAGGCGGAGGCCCTCCGCCAGAGAGAGAAGGCGGAGGCGGAGGAAATCCGCCGGAGAGAGAAGGCGGAGGCGGATGAAAAATATCGTCTGATGGAGGAAAAGATGAACGAGTTCTTCCGTCGTCAAGGGTTGTAAATGTTTATGGACAATTTAAATTTTTATGTAAAACTTTATATTTGGTATCAAAACATTTTTCATTTTATTATGATTTTAAATTTTATTTTTTGTTATTAATTTAAATATATTTCATTTATAAATTTATATATAAATAAAATAAATAAATTTTATTTATATTTTATTTTTTTTAAAAATTATTTCAATTCCGTCAGTATCCCGTCATAGTGTCCAGACGGTTTCCTGACGGAATGTGGATCACCGGAATCCGGCCACAAATCCGGTGATCGACAGTCCGTCAGACAACCGTCAGGATACTCAGACGGGATCCTGACGGACTGTCGATCACCGGATTTGTGGCCGGATTCCGGTGATCCACATTCCGTCAGGATTCCGTCTGAGTATCCTGACGGTTGTCTGACGGACTGTCGATCACCGGATACCTGACGGACTCCCGACGGTAATACAAACTCAGACGGAATTGTCACGTACTCAGACGGATCCACATTCCGTCAGACAACCGTCAGGATACTCAGACGGGATCCTGACGGATTTGTATTTTCTGACGCGATAGAACTGACGGACAAATTCCGTCTGTAATCCGTCGGAATAGAGGGTATCCCGACGGATTTCAGACGGATTTGGCCATCAGAAAACCGCCTGTTTTCTTGTAGTGTTAACAACTTTAAACAATAGTGCAATTTAGTACATTTTTTAAAAATTAAAAATTATTTAATCCGCATATGACACGGGAAATCATCTAATAGCAAGTAACAAAATGGAGACTTTACGTGGCAGTATATAAATGGAGGACCACAATAACAATATGTATCGCCGCACGGAATAATTAGAGAAGCTAGTGTGTATGTGTATATATAGCTTATATGCAACATTATAGGGTCCTCAACCAACACTTCTCTCTTGAGAACATTCATTTTAAAATCTCAAACAAAAAGAGACCAAAAATTGTTTGAGGAGATTTAGAAGAGTATTTGGTTCTTTAGATAATAATATTCCAAACAGAAGAAAAACAATGGCTAAGTCATTTGGAGCTCTCCTTCTCCTTGCCCTCATTGTCTTCTCCATGCTTCAACCCATGGTAACACCTCATTTCTATTATTCTTCTCTTTTAAAATTTTAGAATAAAATATTTCATTTTCCCATTTCAACAAAAGAAATGGCGATAAATGTGGGTTGATTTTATTGTAGTACTTGTTTAACATTATATACGATAAATATAATTGAGATTTATAAAAGTTTAGCTAAGACTTCTACGGCCCAAAAAAAACAAAAGCCTTTAGAGATAAATTAGTTATCATAAACAGATTAAGTAACTTTTAATGATGGGTGAACCATTTGGAGAGAAGACCTCTCCCTTGTTTCCGTTTCGGTGAGCTAGCAAGACATCTTTGACTGTTCTGTCTATTTGTCTAAAGACAATCTGCGGAGTTGAAATGAGACCACTCTGGATCCGTAGGTTACGTTCTTTCATAGTAGGTAGATGGTAGCTTGGGTAACAATATTTTTTAGTGTGGATGGAAGGTCTTTGGTGCTACCTAGGAGCCAATTAATCAGAACTTGCCAATCCACAAAGATCAATAGAGGAAGTCCTAACCGACTGAGGAACTTGTTGAGAGTAAGGGCAGCAATAGGAGGTGGTCTATTGTTTCATGACCTGCGAAACATAAGACACACTAGTAGCTAACATTAGTACCCCAACCCATGAGCCTTGTTCTGAGAGGAAGTCTATTCAAGTTTGTTACCCAAAACATAAAGGAATGTTTAGGTACTCCAGCGGGAAACCAACCTGCCTAACTCCAACGCTTGACCTCAGAGAAAGGTCTAAGTAGATTACAAGCTGTCTTAGTGAAATCAGCTTTTGCTTGGAATCTGTAGTTTTTGGCAATAACGTAGTTTTTGTTAGAATGAAAAATTCTATTTGATTTAAAACTTATTTAAAAGTGTTAATAAAACAGTTTGATACCTAAAATCTACTGATTTACTTGTTTCTAAATTTGGGCGTGACTTATGTAAAATTATACGTACTAACATAATTTTTATTTTGTTTGACCAGAGTTCAGATGGAGAAGATATATATTGTGTTGACAGAAAAAAAAACAGCCATCATTTCGCCATTCCCTTCTACAGAATCACAACATTCAGGTTTTTTTTTTTTTTTTTTGTAGTTTTTGTTAGAATAAAAAATTCAGTTTGATTTAAAACTTATTTAAAAGTGTTAATAAAACAGCTTGATACCTAAAATCTACTGATTGACTTGTTTCTAAATTTGGGCGTGACTTATATAAAATTATACGTACTAACATTATTTTTTATTTTGTTTGAACAGAGTTCAGATGGAGAAGATATTGATTGTGTTGACAGAAAAAAACAGCCAGCATTTCGTCATTCCCTTCTACAGAATCACAACATTCAGGTTGTTTTTTATTTTTAATTTTGTTATAATTTATCTTTAAATTCTGTACTAGTAAGTAGTAATATATTTTAAGGAAACTAATGAATTTTTTTACAGGAATTTCCGTCGACAATTCCTAGTATTGTCAAAAGAAATAAGAAAAATCACTGGCAGACAATGGAGGCGCATGTAAGCACTGCGAATTGTCCCCATGGAACAGTACCCGTACGGAAGAGAGGAGACATTGTGAATCTTCGGACAAAACCTACGACCGGCAACAACACTAGATACACTCCACACCACGAGGTACTAATATATTCCTATATGTTAAGCAACATAAATTATTTTCGTTTTTACATTTGATGAAATTTTATGTTTGATTTTCCATAATATATATTTTATGGACTCGATGAAATTTTGGGCATGATTGTTAAAACTTACATGATTGATAAAATGGTTTTACTTTTATGGTCTTACGACCGTATGTTTTTTTTTTTAAAAAGAGATCACTAAAGTGGGCCAATATGAAGCCTTTTACAAATATTTTTGGGCTGGACCTGAGAACTACTCACTGAATTTTGGGATTTATTTTCCATGCCTAAAACATATTTTACCGATGCTAAGAAATAAATCAATTATTATGCACTAATGTTTTTTTTAATAAAAATATACTATAATACTTTGATTTATTTGCTGGTTTTCCGTAAATTTTTTTAAAAGTATTTTCTGTTTACATACTGTTTGCAAGAGAAGAAAGTTTTTTTTATGAAGAACAGGTTATAGATAGCTGCCATTCTAAATTTATGCCAAACATATACATTTTGTATCATGAGAAAAAATTAGAAAAGTTGTTTCTTACTTTGTCAAGCTGATTAGAAAAAAATGTTTTACTTACAAACATCATCAATAAATACATATATATATATATATATTTATTTAAACTAACCTTCTAAACTACAGTAATTTTTGATTTAACATGATAGTACGCGGAAGTGATTACTGATGTTCCACATCAAATGTATGGAACAAAAGCTACGATAAATGTGTGGGATCCGACTGTAGAAAACAATACAGAGTTGAGTGTTGCGCAAATTTTGATTACTTCGGGAGGATATGAGACAAATGATCTTAACACCATCGAAGTTGGATGGCAGGTTCGTTAATTGCTTATGAATAACATACAATATTTAATTCGTATTGTTATGATTTATCTAATACTGAGTTTAATTATATATATGTGTGCAATAAATAAGTTTAATTATTCAACTGCTTAGGTATGCCCTGTGTTATATGAAGACAACAAACCCAGATTATTCGTTTATTGGACGGTACGTATGATTTTCATTTCATTATCAATTTTATAATTTCACGTTTTTAAGCATAAAGTATTATTATACTTTACTTTAGTATTATAAATTTATTACTATTAATATGTAATTTCAAAGTTAATTAATCCATAATATTACGTTACGTCAAATGGAGTATTACCATAACTTTTGTTTTGTTTTAGCAAAACAAATACTAAAACTGTATAGTCGAGTCCATACTAATTCGAGTCAGTTCTTTTCTTCCTGACAAATCTAGTCAATTTTGTTAAGAAAATATATATATATATATATATATATACTATAAAGTACAAATATCTTATTATAAACATTATGCATTTTGACTTTTATGGTCAACTACCAATTTGATGTGACTGTGAATAACGTGTATATAATAATATATATGATTGGGAGTTTTTTACGTTGAAATATTGTCACGGAAAATATTTATGACCAATTAAGCTAATAACTAACTAAGAAAATAAATAAATAAACACTGAACCTTCTAAATATTTTTGCTAAAAACATGAAAACACAGACAACATGTTAACATATACACAAAAATAAAATAAAGAGACTGTTAATGTAATATTTCTTTTAATATATAAAAATAAGAGTTGTAATACATTCATATGCCATGTTTGTTTGTTTTAAAACAAATATAAAATGGTCAACAATAATGTGTTTTTGATCAAAAATAATAATAATAATAATAATATGGTGTTCAACAATTTTTTTGCATTCTAAAATAAAAGTTATTTTCAGAGTGACACATACCAAACAACGGGAGGCTACAACCTTGAAGAACCTGGTTTTATACAAACCAGTAGAAGTATTGTCCTGGGAGGGGTCATTGCGCCTATATCTACCTTTGGTAGTAACCAATATGAGTTTACCATTCTTGTATGGAAGGTAGTTTTCTCGTTACTTTATATTTATTATGCTTTTTTTAAAACTAATTTTTCATTTCTCTAACTATAATATTTTTTAAAAAATTTATAGGATAATAGAAGTAGGAATTGGTGGTTGAGTTTCAACAACATACTGGTAGGATATTGGCCGGCTGAGCTTTTCACAAGCTTAGCTGATCACGCAACTGGGACTAGTTGGGGCGGTGAAATCGTGGATTCTAACAACTTTGACAAACACACAAAAACCCAAATGGGTTCCGGTCACTTCTCCGAAGAAGGTTTTAAGAAAGCCAGCTATTTCCGCAACGTAGAAATTATAGGTAGCAACCATAGTTTTCAACCAATCCCAAACTTTACTACACATGTGGATGGTACCTATTATAATATCAAACCTTGTATACAGATGAGTGGGGAACTTCTTTTTTTTATGGGGGCCCGGGATTTACCGATAGGCATTCAGGAGCCGTTCCTGTTAGGTTCACTTTGCTTTTATTTATTTTAGTTTTAGTTTCTTTCATTATAATTTAGTTTATTTTCTTATTTTTATTTGTCTGGTTTCTTCGTGTAAAAAATTCACTTAATTTTAACTAGATGAATGGTAGCGTAGGTTATTGTAATATGTAGTGTTCATTCGAATGCATAGAGTGTATAAAGTTTTGGTAAAGTGAAATCCCTCTTGTTACAAAATATAAAATAAGATTATAATGAAGGTAAAGTAATTCTCAAATGACATTGGATGGATACATTGTCTATAGGAAGTTTTAAAAAAAATTCTTCTATTGTTTTCAAAAGTGAAGATTTGGAATGACTATTTAAGTTCGCATAGAGCTCTTTTTTTAACAAAAATTATGAGAGAGTCACTGTTTCCATAGAAATCTGAACACAAAGATTTAAAGAGTAGTTGTTGTTGTAGTTTGATCTACGCATCCCAAAACCAATCTTACCAATCTTACAAATGTTTTCAACGAGATTCAACTAACTATGAGAAAGAAGTTGTTCACTATCGATCGTACTGAGAGACGGGCTCAGGTACCAAGCACCGAAGACACGTTTCTATCAATTTTAGACCTTCCCATTAAAGCCTTTCACTCACGTAAGGCTCTGATCTCTGTTGCATAAGGCCATGTACGATCATTGTTTCTTTGATGCTGTTTACACCACTTGTTTTGGTTTTTATTATGATCTTAATGTCATCCATGTAAGAGATTACTAAGAAGAAATAATAGAAAATATTTATACTTTTTAAAGAAAAAAAAAAAAACTTACAAATGTCTTAGCTCTTGGGTATCCATCTCTTAGCTGCAACAAAAGTACACGCAAAAAAAAACCCAAAGAATTATTTTTGATAAAAAAATTAACAAAGCTCCTAGGAAAGTGTAACACAAAGATAAGCAAACCATGCTCCATAGGCTAATTACCAAAGAAATCATAGGTTTTTATACTACCTCCAAAGTTGGTTTACGTGTATGATTCGTTGGTTTAAGAGTGATCTGAAATTGGTTCGACCTATAGATATTTCTTTCCGAATTTTAGTGGGCTTCTTTGTGGTGAGAATGAGACACATTTTTGAAAAAGGGCTATCTCATAGGTTTGAGTCTGATGCTTTAATTAAGAATTAATAATATTATGGAATCAACTCTATTTACAATATTGACTAATTAGTAATTACTCATTATGTTATACTAAAAAGTAAAAACACAGATGACAGACCTCCGAGGCAAATAATTAGGCTATTTAAACGTGAATATAATAAATTAGGTTTTCTTGACAAAAAAAATACTGTTTTTTATTTCATTGTTATGTAATAAGAAATTGAAAAGCAACAATTAAGAAAATTCATCTTTTAAATTCCAAAACTAGAAACGTATAACTCAAACTTAAATTGCCAATTACTATGAAGATAATAATGGATTAATATCATGTTTCGCAACAACAGCGTGCAGGATCTCCAAGACAGTGTCCATCTCTGTACCCCTTCAATACAACACAGTCATGAACGCATGCATGACCTTCATACAGATCTCGCACACATCGAACAAAGCAAGGACCAGTTTTTGCTGGTTCGATCACTGCACGTATACAACTCCACATTAATATTATATATAATTCTATACATATGCAGATCCTTCTTCTTCAAGTTATTAAAATTTTATACACATAAATATAATTTGCTATTCCTAATTCCATAATTTAAGAAAAAAAGTATAAAATTAACTTAAGAAAAAAGTATAAAAATAATTTTAAAACATCTTTTGTTAGAAATAACATACCTGACTCGGCCGAAACATTGTAAGAAGATAATGAAACTATAAGTAGAATTAGAAGAACAAAACTTATAGAGGAGAGTTTACGGGAGTTACTTCAGTTTTGTTGTGATGAGAATGATTGTTTGAACCTTGTCCGTGATTTCACAGAGACTGAGATTCGTGCAGTCTTATTTGCAATGCCACGAGATAAAGCCCCAGGGCCTGATGGCTATACAATGGAGTTTTTAAAGGCGACTTGGTCAATAGTTGGACAAGATTTTGTGGTTGCTGTTCAATCTTTTTTTCAAAAAGGATTCATACCTAAGGGAGTTAACACAACAATCTTAGCACTAATACCAAAAAAGAAGGACGTAAAGGAGATGAAAGATTACCGCCCCATTTCTTGCTGCAATGTCATCTATAAGGTTATATCGAAGCTCATTGCCAACAGACTCAAGCTTATTCTTCCAAAGTTTGTCTCCTCAAACCAATCAGCTTTTGTAAAAGATCGCTTTCTCATGGAAAATGTTCTTTTGGCATCCGAACTAGTGAAAGACTATCACAAGGACTCAGTATCATCTCGTAGTGCAATGAAGATTGATATATCTAAAGCTTTTGACTCAGTTCAGTGGCCATTCCTTCTCACTACCCTCACTGCTCTTAATTTTCCGCCTAAATTTATCAAATGGGTTGAGTTATGTGTCACGACAACCTCATTTTCAGTGCAAGTAAATGGTGAACTTGCAGGACTATTTAGAAGTGAAAGGGGTCTCAGACAAGGTTGTTCTCTATCTCCTTACTTGTTTGTTATATGTATGAACGTTCTCTCCAAAATGATTGATAAGGCTGCATTAGAGAGACGGATTGGGTATCATCCACGCTGTCACAGTCTTAAGCTCACTCATCTATGTTTTGCGGATGACCTACTAGTCTTTACAGATGGGAAAAAACGATCAATTGAGGGTATACTTGAGGTTTTTAACCACTTTGCTGAGTTTTCAGGACTACAAATAAGCCTTGAGAAATCAACTATATACATGGCAGGGGTTGTAGACTCTGACAAAGAGGCGATTCTGCATACTTTCCCTTTTGCATCGGGAGCTCTTCCTGTTAGATACCTTGGACTACCGTTGCTCACAAAGCGGATGACGGTTAGGGATTATACTCCACTTATAGAGAAGATTCGAAACAGGATAGGCAATTGGATAGCAAAGTACCTCTCTTTTGCTGGTCGCTTGCAACTCATCAGTTCTGTTATTCAAAGTCTCACAAATTTTTGGATATCAGCATTTAGACTACCGAATGAATGCATCAAAGAAATTGACAGAATTTGCTCCGCTTTTATGTGGTCTGGCCCGGATTTAAACACCAAAAAAGCTAAAGTTGCGTGGACTGAGGTATGTAAACCTAAAGAGGAGGGTGGTTTAGGTTTACGATCATTAAAAGAAGCAAATAAGGTCAGTTGCTTAAAACTCATATGGAGACTCCTTTCGTCAAACTCTCTTTGGGTAAGGTGGATTCAGCTATATCTACTAAGGATCATTCTGGTCGATCCGAGAGACTACTTCGATGGGGTCTTGGATGTGGAGGAAATTACTTAAGTATCGAGAGTTGGCCAAAAATTTTGTGAAAACGGAAATAAAAAGTGGCACCAACACTTTCTTTTGGTATGATATTTGGTCTCCCTTGGGGCAGTTAATTGATGTTGCAGGTCCTCGAGGATGCATTGATATGGGCATCCGACTTCACTATTCAGTGGCTGAGGTGGTGTTGCACCATAGAAGAAGAAGGCATCGGACTGCTCCTTTTAATCAAATAGAAGATGCAATAGATGAGCTTCGCAGTCGGGGGTTGGTGGCTGGACACGATATAGTGTTATGGAAAGGCAAAGGAGATACCTACAAGAAGGTTTTTAGTACACGGGCAACTTGGAATGCTACTCGTTTGGTTCAGCAACGAAAAGACTGGTACAAAGGTATTTGGTTTCCTTATGCCACACCTAAGTACTCTTTTTTGGCTTGGCTTGCCATTTTAAATAGACTTGCAACTGGTGATAGAATGATAAATTGGAATATTGGTGCTACTTCTTCTTGCATCTTCTGTCAAGATCCGGTGGAAAGTCGAAATCACTTGTTCTTTGCTTGTAGTTTCTCCACAAAGATTTGGTCAAGTTTTCTTCGTAAACTGCTAAATCGGCGCTACTCTACAAGTTGGGACAACATAGTTAAGCTTCTGATTGATAACTCCTTACCAAAGCACCACTTGTTTTTAGTAAGATACTCGTTTCAGCTCTTCATTCACTCGATATGGAGGGAAAGAAATGCTAGACATCATGGGGAAAATCCAAGGACCTCAAATAGATTGGCTCAGCTTTTGGATGAACAAATACGACATAGGATCTCCTCTATTGATGCTATGGGAGATCGGAGATACGAAGGGTGTATGCAAGTTTGGATTGCATCAAGATGAACGAAAATTTTCAATGTCAAAATTAGTTTTAGTCTATTTACTTTCGGAATCGTAAACGAAAACCATGCATTTATGTAACAAAGTCTTTTTGAAATAAATTTTACATTTTATTCAAAAAAAAAAAAGATACCCATTATATATACTCTATTGTCTTATTTTTAGTATAATTTAAAACTAAAAACAAGTTTTTGGTACTAGGTATATGGAGAAGAAATATGTTTTATCGTTTTCTAGACTTCCTGAACAGTTGTATTTATAGGATTCATTATCTTCCATATTTGGTTTTAAGATCTTCCATATTTGTATTTAGTATAAAGTATATATATTTGGTCTTTAAGATCTTCCATATTTGTTTAGAAGAGATCTTTCATATTTGCGAATTTATGGAAGTATAATATACAGTCAAATAGTCAAATAGTCAATTATGTTTTATCAACTACATAGAGTAATATTTCTGGTTTTAATATACTATCAAAAAAAATAAAAGAGTTCAGAAAATATAAGAATTTAATCCGCGTAAAAAGGAGAAGAATCAAGAATCCTACTAGTATCAAACTATGAAAGAGAGATTTCCATTTTTTTTTGGTTTAAAGTAGAAAGTATCTTACAATTACTGCATTTCAACATTTCACATTTAGTGGAAGATATTATTGCAAAAGATAACATTAGAAAAGTTGAAATGATATTAGGTATGATATATGACGTATAGTTTTTTTTTTTTTTAGAGTTTGATTGGTACACCCGCTACCACCCGCAAACGCAGTGTTTGCGGATGGTAGCGGTTCCTATCGTTTGACAACAATCATGAAAAACGTTTTCTACCGCTCTGTATCGCTTCAAATCGCTCAAAACAAAAAGCTGCTTTCTTCGAGCGTTTGCGGTTGCAGGAAGTTGCGGGTGGTTGCAAATAAATTTATTTTTTATTAAAAAATAAAATAAAATCTACTTAAAAATCAGAAAATATAATAAATTTTAAAAGTCAAGATTTGAATATTATAATTATGAATTATATAAATAATTTGACATTTTTAATTAGTAACCTATTATAATTTTATATTTATAAAATCTTCACTCCAAAATTCTCTTAATAAATTATGATTACAAATATATATAAATCTAACAAACTAAAATTTTAAAATGTAACATTAATCTACAAAAGAAACAATTTCTCCATTAAATTTATAACTTTAATCCAAAATAATAATAATAATAATAATAATAATAAGAAGAATAAGAATAAGAATAATAAGAAACAACATAAGTATCATATACATGATTTCTCAGTATTTAATTTTATTTAATTAATAATTTTTATATTTTATTATAATAATATGATTTTTGTTATTTTTATAATGATTTAATCTGTTTATATTGTTGATTTATTATTTAACCCCTACTCCACCCGCTGTCAACCAGTCGTAAATATCCCGCAAACGCACTAGTTTTTAACCGCTGTACCAGTCGTTCAAATCGCTCAAAAACACTTGAAACCGCAACCGCCCACTTCCGCAAACTCCCACAACCGCAACCACTGCGGCTACACCAGTCATGCTCTTAGTTGGGTGAGGGGGACGAATCCTCCAATGATTTATTTAAAAGAAAAAATTACAAAATGACCTGACGTGTAGCTAACCCATCTGAAATAGTCCGGAAGAGTCTGAAATAAATGAAAACTCAACGAAAGAGAAAACGCATAGTTAGCTAACCCATATGCTAGACGGTTAGCCTTCCTATACACATGAAAATACGGACTATCCAGTCCCTTGATATGAAGCCATGACACAACCGTATCAGGAACGACATCGGATGAGCCTCGCTTATCACTGTCTGAAGAAATCCAACAACTATTTTCGAGTCTATCTCTACCTCCAATCTTGTAATCCGTCGCTCCCATGTCCTATACATGCCATAATACACGCCCCATAATTTGGAAAGAGGAGAGCATATCCTGATGTTCAACGCAAAACCCACACACCACTTTCCTCCTTTATCTCTAATAACACCTCCCACCTCAATGACGTATAGTTATTTGATTTCAAATTTAGGAGTGTTATTGGGAGTATGATTTTTCATGTTTTTTAGAATTTTTAGATTCCACTGTTATTGGTTTATAAATTCTAAAAATCTTCCATTATGTAATTCAAGGAAATTCCAATGTTATTGGTAAATGGAGTTTTAACAATTTTCTCATTAGACACAATTTTCACAATCTTAAAAACTAGTGATCGTGTTGCGTGAGTTTTAAAATTAACATGGTAAAATATACAATAATTCTAATTTATTGACTAATTATGTATTTGATATTACATAAATTTGATGTTTATAGTAAATAATTATCTAAGTTAGAAGACAAAACGTATTTAGCAAATTGTTGTATACATTAATTCTCCAACCATATTTTAGCATTCTAACAATCTTAAAGTCTTAAAATAATTTGAATTTCTTTTGTTTTTTGTTTTTGTTCTTGTTACGCTTTTTGAAAACAAAGCTTTTTTAAAAAAAATAAATCACAATTTACCTATATAAAAACAAAACTAAAGTCTTAAACGTTTTTTGTGTATTATATTATTCGATTTAGTAAAAAAAGTATATGTTTTTTTTAAACCATTAATACACAATAACACATTTAGTAGTTGGAATTAACTATTAAATTGTTGGAATTAATTGCTATTGTTATAAAAAGACAATTCATTTTTTTCTTTAATAAATCAATTTAAAAAAAATGTCAAAAGAATAGATGACACGTGACATGCTCTTATGACTTGAGTTTAGAAGAAACCTTAAAATTTATATATATGGGATTCTGAAAATTCTTACAATCCAACTTTTTACTAGATTTATTAAATACACAAAAAGTCTTTTTAAATTTGACACTTTCTTTACAAATTTAACAAATCTCTAAACTTTAAAGTTCAACAAAATCTATATAAATTCTGCCCCTAATAGTGATTTCGATGGTACAAATGGGTCTTGAAGAAGCACATTTATGGCAGTACAGAGGTGACGCCGTTTTCACAATTGTACGTCCTCAAGCTTGTGATGCACGTTGGATCCCTCCAATGAAAGGTATAGTGAAATGTAATATTAATTCAACATGGAGAAATGCAACCCTGCATAACAGGGGATCCTGGATTGCAAGAGATTGTTCTGGTGATGTTTTGTTTCATGCTCGAGATGCATTTACATATTCTCTGAATCGTATTACTGTTGAGCTACGGTAATTTTGTCCGATTTCAATTTTTGTAAACACAACCAATTCCCGGTTTAGGACGATTTAAATATATATTTTATGAAAAAAAAAAAATGATTCCAATATACAAAATCGCTTTCCCTCTCTTGTTCTTCATTTGCTAAAAAGTCTGTTTAATGTCTTGAATAATTGATGAATTTTTACCGATAGAAGACCTATTTAATCGCAACTTCCATTAGAACATGTATTGGCCGAATATATGATTACAACAGAAATTCCCAATTTCTTGTATCGTGGTTTCATTACAGATTACAATAAGGAAAGAGAACCAAAAAAAAAAAAAAAACTAATTACAAAGGGAAACAAATGGATTGTAGGAGAAAGGGCAGAGAGGTTAGTGTGACTTCCATGAAGTAAACAATGTTAGTATTAATATCTTCTTCTTCATCTTCTTTTCCACATATATTCTTCTTCTTGTCAAAATTGGTGTGTATCAAATTACTTCACATGAGAAGAAACGTTGTGGGATTGGCGTGACGCTAAAATCATCCGTTGTTTACCACTTTCTGATTTTGTAATTTCTCCTTTCTGCCCAAAACCAAAACCAAAGCTTTATTGTTTAGTTATTATATATATAGACAAAAGAAAGAACCTCTGAGACCAACCAAAAATCAAATTAACTTACTTACCTCCGTAGAACTATCTGGAGAAAACCATCTTAACAATACTCCAAGATGCACAACTGCTGGTATCAATTTGAAAACCAGAGGCGTTGTTACCTGCCCAAAACCAAAAACCCGAACAAACTCAGCTATATGATCACATCTAGAGAGGATTGTAAGCGAAATGATCGGTTCGTACCAGGCTAAGAGCGGTGGTCCCGAGGAGCAGCAGGTAGAGTTTCCCCTGAGAATTTTTTAAAACTTTTTAAGTAACTTTCTTTAAAAAAACCTTGTAATCTTAAATCCAACGAGGTCCAGTCGCATTTTACTTACCTCGATGAGGTGAAGATTGGAGGCACGACTTAGTAGTACAAAGGCAAACTCTCCTATCTGAGCCAGAGATATTCCAACCTGCATCAATATAACTAGAGACGGTGAAGCACAAATACACGGAAGCAAATGTGATCACGAGCAATTTGGGATAATAATTTTTCTTTTACCAGAAGAGCCGTTTTGTTGTTGTATCCAAATCCCTTGACAACTGTTGTGACTATAGTTGTCTTTATGATAATTACTGATATCACAGAAGCTAACAGTATATCCACATGGGTCCATAGAAAATGGACATTAACCAACATCCCAATGCTGGCTAGGAAGAGAGCAGTAAATAAATTACGTATGGGTTCGATCTGCAGCAAAATATTAAGCAGCTGAGTCAGACTATGGACTCTTTAAAGGGGTTAAAAGATCAGATACTTGTCAATGGATTACTTTATGGCCATAACATTCACCTCGCTACTATAACCAAGACTATGATCAAACTACATCAGTGATCAGTGTGAGCACTAAGACCAGTTCCAGGAGGAGAAAAAGAAACTTAAGTAGGTAGAAATATGTCGGCTTCAATTGGCATAGACAGGGGAAACTGCAGAGTTTTTTTGGTAATACATGATCAAAACTTACTTGCTCTAATGTATGTTCAGCAAGATCCGTTGTTGATATCATGACTCCAGCGGCAAAAGAACCTAGTTCAAGACTTAATCCCAGCTTATCACTACACTGAAAAGTGAAAACATAAAAGACCAGTCAAACAGACAAGTCCATAGAAGCATAATCCCACCTTAATAAAAAAAACTCATAACAGAGCAATCAAACAAAAATGCTGACAGAACAGTTCTCATATACAAAAAAAGAAAGAAGGGATGCACTAATCAGGAATATGAAGGCTAAGTAGGACTCACCCAAGCTACGAGTAGACAAAACGCAACAGTGGCTAACTGATAGAGTTCGTTTGTCTGATCATTGAAGAAAACGTTTAGGTTAATATACAAACTCAATTTCACTGGACCATAAGATAGAGAATTGATTTTGATAACGAAATCATGTACCTGTGACGATAAGCTGACCATTAGCTTCAGCAACCAAGGAATACATGTCCGTGATAATATTGACAAAGCAGCCAAAAACGAAAGCAACACAACCACCCTAATAAAAGACAGAAAAGCATCATTAACATCGCCTTGTCTAGAATACGCCTTAGAAGCAAAACTCTATCAGTCTTTCCTTACACTTTTGCCATTGACAAGACTCCCTCAACAATGCCAGAATTTCCCCCAAGAACTGGAAGCAAAGCAAACAGCAAACCAACAGCACAATCCTAGAAACAGAACTAAAATCAAACTCCAAATCATTCGAAAAGGAATTCTACAATAAATGGTCAAGTTTAACTGCCATATAAACACTATACAGCCTTATAAAGACAATGTACATCACATGTTGATGGAAAGAACAATCATATACCTGAAGAATAAGGGTTCCAATTGTAATTTGGCCATGAAGAGAATTTGCTGAATTTTTTTCCATGAGAAACTTCAACACCTATAGTTTCAAGGCAGAAACGGATGTTGAACATAAAACCAACAATAGTAAAAATAAAGCCTGCTAGTGGAAATGGTTTGATCAGAATTATGGAGTTCAGTGAAATTACCACCGCAGTTGATGACATTGACAAAAATGCTCCTACAAATACCCCCTCCGAACGTTTACCACCACATAACTGCAAACAGAACCAGTTGAATCATGTCCACAACTAATAAAGAAAGCAGAAATATTTTCCAGAACCACTGATAAACAAATGTCGCACCGACACAGTGATTCCGCACAAGAACATGAAAAGAAGAATTTGAAGAAGGCCTCCCAGAACAGCAACTGATCGAACAACTCGAAGCTACACAGTATGAGAAGAGATATTCAAGAGTTGTTTATATTAACAAGGAACATTGCAGTTCAACACTGAGCAAGTAAAAGATGTTGACCTCACCTTGGCAGTGGAGAACTCTAGACCCAATGCGAAGAGCAGAAAAACCACACCAAACTGGGCGACTGTTTCAACCTACATAAATAAACATGTCAAAATAAAAGCGCATAAACCACACATAAGATCACATATTTGTATATATATTCTCATCCCCGCGGCAGTCAAATGGTCTTTCGTATGCAAATACAAACTAAGCTCTCTCTTTTCCATGCATCATCACATCATAGAAACTCAATTTCTTGGGATAGAACAAAATACACGAATCTTTTGGGTTCAAACACATAGTATACCTGAACCATCTCACTGATGAAGTTCAATCCTCCAGGCCCGATGATAGATCCTGCTAGCAAATATCCAGTTATGACCTGCATAAGCACAAAATGATCGCAACAATCAGAAGACTGAGACATCATACTGAAACCAAAATTTATAATGACAGAGACTAAGAGTTGAACAAAGATCAGACCGGCTGTCCAGCGCAAGCAAAGGCGATACCACCACAAGTTGCAGATACAATTACAACCACCAGGTCTGATATCAGTCTACATGCCATAAAAAGCACAAATCAGAGTATTAATTCAGAACTTCAGAGTGTCCGTCAAAGAATCATTTGGAAACATAATTACTTAAAAGTTAAAACCAAGAATCTTGCCTCAAGTCTAGCTGCAATACTGGATACTTTGATTTGAAATTGGAAATGATGAAGACGTTGTCCTGACATAACACCAAAATTGCCATGTAAGCATAAACGCAACAAATCCAGACTCAGTCTTCCTGTGCGGGAACTTACTTTTCGATCAATCAGAGTCGGAGTATCCTCAGCTCTGTTATCATTGTCCAGGTTGAAAACATCATGGAGCTGAAATCTCCTAAAGGGAAATCAGATAACACCTTCAATCAATTCCAGAACATTAAAGAAGGCCATACTCTATAAGGAAGTTGTAGAAAAGAAAAATAACAAGAATTGAATTATCTACTTCTCTTCTTTTGTCTCATTTTTCTTTGTTGACTTTACTCTGGCTACAGTTTCCAGAACAGCCTGATCACCACAAGGTACAACAACCAAGCTCACATTTAGATACTCAAATTATGAAACAAATGATGGAAATGAACGAATCTAAACCACTCCTTTTGCTATAAATCTAATTTCCAAACGGAGGGCATATGATCGTTTTCGATACTTGTTGAATTCCCTATAAAGAAGTACTCAAAATGTCTAACTGCGCATACGAAAGGGTAACACGTGGTCCTCTCTTCCAAATTTGCAAACATTAACGAGGAAATGATACATTAGCCACTGATTAAACCAACCTGTTGTCCAGCTACACTGTTGTTGAAGCTTCCAGGATCAGTCACTGCCAACATAATAACCACAAAATAAGATAATAACAAATTTAAAGCCTAAGAAGAAAAGATACACAGGCACTATCCATTTCAGGAAATAAAATCTCGTTATGTAGTCATATATTCTCGATCCAGAAGAAGCATATTACTATTCCAAATTGGTAGATCAAGGAAAAACCCAAAAAGGGAATACGAATGTCGGATTCCTACATTCATGGATCGTAATCAATCTAAAAATTTCCAAATCGTTCATGGATCACGGATCCAATTCAGGATCTAACTCAAAGAATTGAATGAATTCAATCAAACACCTGATAGCTACACGAAAACTTCAGTTTCCATGGCGAATTCGATTTCCGAAAAAGTAGGAAAGTAAAGGTTTCTCTACATCAACACTACCTTCATTCTGATCGCTTTCGTCGAACTCTTTTTCGAGAGCACGATCGATAATGTCGGCGAAACTACCTTCCTTGGGTTTAACAAGAGAAGAACCGTTGAGAAATGCGGCGGAGGAGTTACCGGCGGTTTCTTCAACCAGATCCGAATCTGGAAGAGCTCGAGGAGACACGACGGAGAAGAAGAGAAAGAGGAGAGCGACTTGAAATGAGAGCAAGGATCTTCTTCTTCCTCCTCCTCGTTCCACCATGGCAGAACTGAATCTGGATTAAACCGGTATATCTGAGTGACGGCGAGGGGAACCGGTACCGGTTTAAGCACCGTCGCGAGTGGTTAGGAGGAAGGTTTCGTTGTGGAAGTGGATCCACAGTGCGAACAAGTGGGAGAGAGAAAGTGAGATTGCAGTGGTCAACAACTAGTCCATATTTTGTATAGAAGATGGGATTGTAATTTAATCAGTGTTATTAAAATTAAAATCGGATCTGTTATGTTGTTTCTTTGTGTTACTAGATTTTGAGCCGCACCAAGTACGGATTATATTACATATAGTAGAAAAATAAATATACGATTTAGCTTTGTTCTTGAACCGTCTATTGAAAAGAAATAGACCAATGTATTGCAAGAAGAGAAAGGCTTCTAATATGGTCACATGTAAATACATTTTACATTCAATTAAAAAAAAATGGTGAATGGCTTCTAATACATGTTATATTTTGTTATCTTTGCAGGGAAACAAAATCGGGGCGACAATCAAAAAGCAGTTCTGGAAATAGTTCGAGGATTCTCTCTCTGAAGGAGACACAAAGCTGATTCGAAATTTTGCAGTCGGTCGAACTGTTGGTGCTTATAAGACTACTGACCACACCTTTTTCTTTTCAAAGTGATATAGAAGGAAAGTTATAAATAAATTTTAATTTTGGAATTGTATTGAAAATTCAATGCAAAATTTTAGGAAATTTTAGTAAGTAAATGTTTTTCAAAATATGGAAAAGTAGTTCCAAAATAAGTTAGGAAATTTATTTCTTTCGGGCAGAATGTTAGGAATTTAAAAAATTTAACTAGATTTTTGGTTTTTTATTACACACAAATTTATCTAAATCAAATTTAAATCAAATCAAAATCTTTCTAGAACTGGACCCGTATTTAATACATTTCTTTCGGCAGAATATTAGGAAATTTTAAAAATTTACCTAGATTTTTAGTTTTTTATTACACACAAATTTATCTAAATCAAATCAAAATCTTTCTAGAACTGGACCCGTATTTAATATTTTTTTTCGGAATAATATTTAATTGATGGAAAATGTGAGGAAATGTGAGGAAATGACACATATGATTTTTTTACTTAGAATGCATACATGAGTGACACCTAGGATTTTTAACTTCTAGTGGCTTCTCAATTAATATATATATATATATATATATATATATATATGATATAACTGCACCATGTGGCTGATTAATAATGGGTGTTTTTTTTTTTTTTGTTGGTTTTTGGATTATGACAAATTATCTTCATTTTTTGGGGGGAAATTGTTTATATATGTCTACACCATACTCATTATGCCTCTTTTTAGTCTTTTCAAGTTGATTTTATGATTAAGCTGAAAATTCTTTTGGTACTTTAGTTTCTATAAATTTGGGAACAACCAACCATTACACCCTAATTTAGTCCTGGGATTAAAAACCGAACCGAACCGCCGAACCGAAACCGAACCGAAGTTTTACCGAACCGAACCGAACCTAATCACTGTACATAACCGAACGGCAGATTTTTAAATGTAATCCGGTTTTCGGTTCGGTTCGGTTCGGTTAACCGTAACCGAACGGTTACCGAAACCGAACCCAAAGACATATATATAAGGATTTTTTCTTAACCCTAGCCTCAGTTCATCGATCCAAAAGTTTTTCTTTCTCAGAGGCGACAGAAACTAAAGCTCTTGATCACGTCGGTTCATCGATCCAATCCAAACTAAAGCTCTTGATCACGTCGGTTCTACTCTCCAAGGAGGTCACCGCTTCGAAGAACACCGTAAGCTCAGATCCCTTCCCTCTCCTATCTCTAATCTGTGAATTTGACTCTTATCTTCTCTGGGTTCAATTGAAAGTTTCGATTCGGGAAATGGCGGCTCGTTTTTCTCTTCCCTTATTTTCTGATCAATTTTCCGATGCTTATTTTTTTGTTTGGGACAGTTTCTCTTCCCTTATTTTCTGATCAATTTTGGCAGATGTCTCCCATTTCTTCACAAGGCAACAATGAAGAAGCATTGAATGACGATGAGATTAACATAGAAGACGCTGAACATCCTTCTGTTGGAATGAAACGTAATTAAAGTCAGACATCAAATGCTAACCCGCCTAAAGAATATCAAAAGAGGGCAAAGATGGCTAGATCAGATGACCTAGATCAGATGACTGAAGAAGAAGAATTCCAAGACTCATTTGGTATGGTGTTCTTCTAAGTCTTTGTTTACTGATGATTAACTAATTCTAACAGTTTGTATTTTGTTGTAGAGCCTTGGAATCAAGTTGAAGGTGATCGTTGAGTCCCAAACAGGTATGTATTCGTTACATTGAGCTCTATTATTGACTAACTATTAGTTCTTCACTGATTCATAAACTGTTTTCATAGTTATTTGTTGTTGTATTGGATAACATTATTCGTCTCTTGAGCATGAGTTTTTGTAGGGACAGGACATGAAGGGGACACAAGAAGGGAACATTGCTTGCTTTGGATCTCTCTCCATGTCTCTAACTTAACTTTTGTTTTTGTATTGTTGACTTGTTGTTGTCTTTTGAAAACTTTTAAAACAGAGAGATCATCACTTTTTGTTCTCTGTTTTTACAACAACAAGTCAACAGCAAATATGAGATGTAAAAATAATTAGCTTTAAGGTATGCATCTCAGATTATTCGGTTATTAGCTTTGACCGAACAAGAAAAAATTATGCATTTCGGTTATTCGGTTAATTCGGTTTTTAACCGAAAACCGAATTAACCGAATTTACCAAAATTAACCGAATAAACCGAAACTTTTACAAAAAACCGAATTATTCGGTTTATTCGGTTTTTAGAAAAAAAAAACCGAAAACCCGAAAACCGAACCGAACCGAATAAAAGTTCGGTGATTTTCGGTAATTTTTCCAAAAACCGAATTAACCGAAAAAACTGAAAACCGAACCGAAAACCGAAATCCCAGGCCTGCCCTAATTGACTGATCAACTAATGCGTTAATTGACTTGTTGTTCAGAAACTTAGTGGAATCTCATTTTCTTCCTCTTCCAAAAACCTCACCATTTGCCACTAAACTACAATACATTCAATTGAACGATAATTTTTTTTTTAAAGTTCATAATTTCATATCTTCATATTATTTTTTGTTTATAATTTTATGAGATTGGATTGAAAAGAGTTTATTTTTCTTATAAGGTAGCTAGTTACACATTTGGGTCCGATTGGTAACCTAACTTTTTTAAAATCTAGAGCGGTAAGTTTTATAGCATAGTGGAAAGCTGTATAGATTATTAAAGATTTGAGATAAAGCTGTATAAATAAAGATTAGTGTAATATTGTTGGTAGAGTTTTTGATAAAGTTTTCGTGATTGGTACAATCTAAAGCGGTACAAAGTAGAATAAAGATTATAAAGTTCACCAATCTAACCCATTATAACCCAATCTGTTCCCTGCACATCATATCCTAACCCAATTTGTTTTTCTTTGTTTTTAAATTACGAAAAGGACGGTGAAAAATAAAATAAAAAACATGTATATAGGTGATCATGATATTCCCCTTTCTCCAACAATTCCCTTTTTCTCCATTCGACAACCATGGCGGACAAAGCAAGCAGAGCAGTGGTGTTATTCGGAGACGGCTTGGCTCGATCCGTCGATCCGTCGAACAGCAACATCCATTCCCTCGCTTCTGTAGCTAACTGTGGCTTCTTGAGCCTTCCTCATGCACCTCCAGGTCTCTCTCTCTTAACAAATTGGGTTTATTTTCGTTGATTCCTCAACAATTTCGCAAGTTTACTTATTGGGTTTCTCCATTTTTACCGGCGACTAGTGTTGATCAGAATTGCGATAATTGGATCCGTTTGATTAGAGAGACCATACATAAGATTCCGATTCAGAAATGCAAGAAAAAAATTTGCTTTTTGATATTATGTTCCCTGCAGATTCGTTTGAGACTTTTGTTTTCGTTAATGAAACTCGCAAATCATTTCACTTGAGTTGGTCTCTATATTGAACTAACTGTGTCAACATAGAATCTATGGTATTTTGACCCAAATTTCTTAAGAATCAGAGATTTGGTGCTTTGCTTTGTTAGTCTGCTACTGGATATTATTCACTCTGGTGTTCTTTTCAATTGCAGAAGAAACTGAGAACGAAAGGATAGTTCGAGAATTCGCCCTTTTGCTCGATGCATCAGAAGCTTATACCAAAGCCGTAAGATACTTCACTCTCTCAAAACCAAGTTATATGCGAGTTTGGTGTTTAAGGACATAATCATCAACAATTTAGAGATTTACAATCCATGATTTGTTTCTCTTGTTGTTGTAACAGAATGGATTAAAAGCTAAGGGAAATGAAAATGAAATCTCAACTTTGGCTGAAAGGTTTGCCATTTCTCTCAACTGTATAGTTTTATATACTCTTTTCGATAATCGATGATGCTACTTCTTACATTAATGTCGCTGATGGTGCAGGTTTATGGGACTCAAGGCTGCTTTAGTAACGGACAATTCTACTCTGAGTTCTTTCGGAAAACTGATTGGCTTAGATGTTTTACAACTTAGCGAAATCTGCCAAAAGAGTGATTCCTTTTCTTCTGATGCCACTGCATCTAAATTACTAAGGCTGCTTGGATTTGAAAGAGGAAAGTGCTTGGATGTGAGCCTATATGACTCGGTTTTTGTGCATATCGGTGTTGATGAGAACGGGAACAGCTTGGGAATTATCGACTCTTTGATTGGTAGTATTATGAAAATGGCTCAACCTGGTTCAGAGATTGGATCGCGCTTACATCTCTCTCTTGTTCTTAGCTATGGTTCTGTCACAGACAAAGATGTTTCAGTTTATCCTATCAAGACTCTACAAGAAGACATTAACCCGGCATTTGCAGGACTTGTCCCGCGTCAGAGCTATACCATGCGAGGTGAACAGACACGTGATGATGTTCGGTAAGAGATTGGTTTGTTTTTTGAGAAAACCAAAAGAATCTGATAATAACTTATCGTTTCGTTCTTGACTGGTTTGGTCATTCTTGCAATCTATAGGCACTACTGTCCTATGTTGGTAGCTCAGTGGCAGTATGCAGTAACCCGGAAAGACTTGGTTGATACATTATCATTTGAAGCTCTCAAAAAGGTATGGTTTCTATTTGATGCAAGTCTAGCTGTGATTTACGGTATGGTTTGTCTCACGGTGTTTTTTTGTTCTCTTTATTCATTGTAGCTTTGTGGAAATCTTGTTATACCGGCTGATCGGTTCATCCACGAAGTTGCTTTCAAACTTTGGAAAGCTCCAAAATATGGAGCTTAAACGAAAACGAAATTTCAGGTATTTAATTGTAATCGTCTAGTTCGGATGAATAACATACTCTTTCTGGTGTTGGAGTTGATTGTGGATTGATCTAAAATTTACTAACTTTACATAAAGAGAAGATACAAAAGCTACTTTATCTCGCCTTCTAAATTCCACATCTTGTTATCCATTTTCATACACACAAAAAAAGAGATTTAACCCGATTATGGATTTTTTGGGTATGGGTGGTAGTTAGTAGCGCCGATCCAAGACATTCTCAGTTCGTCCGCATAAAGCCTTTTGCCTTTATTGTCTTTTGTTATCTTCCTTAGAAATAGCCCTTCTCTCTTCACCACCCAAATGCATTGTTCCTCCTCCGGGTTATCGCATTGCCACCTAAACTTTCTCTCCCCGGCAAAAACCGTTGCGGTCTGGCCATAAGGCGAGCCAAAAGCAGTGAAGAACTTACACTGAAAGTATGTGTAGAGAAACGGTATCTTGACGAATATTGGCGTGAACGACCAACTTTTGGATTGGCCTGGTTTGAGTTCATTCTTGCCCAATTTGTTATTAGTCGACCAACATTCAACCGCGAGGTTCCTGTTTCGTCCTGGGTATTTGGCTATTTCGTTTTTTATTTCAAACCGAGCTGCTAATGTGGCGGATGGAACGCAGGCTGATGCGATGAGAAGGCACCACGTGAATGCGGTGGCTAATCGGGATCTTAAACTGATCTTGAATCTGAACCCCATTGCTCTCTTGAACTGTTCTGTGTTTTGAAATTGTTTTTGGGGGTTTATATAAACTAGAGTGGTTGTTTAAAGTTTAAACCAAAATAAAAGGGAAGTGGTTTTGGACGTTTTTTTGTTCGATTAGATTCCTTAGTGTTCGTGACAAGTCTAACAAATAAACAAAACTCTGGTATATCCCTTTATATTTCCCATAGGTTTGTAATTTTGGCATTTTTGTTGCATTTTGTGAGGGTGTACAATCTTGGTTTTGGTTTCGAATCGGTTTTTAAACAGTTTTTGGTTTTTACCGCTTTCCCAAGCACTTGTTGTGGTGCTTGTGCAATCAAGAAACTCCATCTCCAAATCCTCCAGCCTTTGATATGCATCGAGAAAGACTTGAAGCGGACTCGGTCCCACCAAAATGGCCGGCTCGTGACTCACTCCTCTCAAAAGCTCTCGTCATGGTGATCGGCATGGATGTGAGAGATCCATATACATTTCAATTTCTTAACCGCCTCTTCCGCACCATTTACACCGTATCTTCTTTTAGGCTGGCCTAATGTTCCTTCCCCACAATCTAGGAGAAGGCGACCTTTCGAGAATAGGTCGACATAAAGGGCACTGACATTTCAGGATGAACCTGTGCCTAAAAGAAGAAGATTCTCCATGTCGTCTCTTCTTATGTTTTGAAGACAGCTTGGAAGGCCAGTGTTGCTCTTGGCCAGCCACAAGTGCTTGATTTCTTCGGCTTTATCTTTTATGTTGGGGATTTCTGAGAGGAGCTCGTCCACTACTTGTGTGGATGTCAGTTGAGTAAGGATACAAGATCTGTCTATCCCGTAATAAGCAAGCGGAAGCAAAGTGAACTTGAGGAGATTTTCAGCACCAAGACTAGATGTGGAAAGAATTCCAGGAGTAGTTAAATCTGGCAGCGATTTTTGAAACCGGAAACTCCATATTCCTCCCAGCAAGAATGTGTTGAGCCGAATGAAACCTCTTGATCCAGCTTTGGCAACTAGGACTATATGTTACGAAAGATGGGCTTAGATGTGAATAATAACTCTCCAAAGATGTAGCTGATAACAGTTGTTTGGAGTGAGACTCTGTTGGGCAGTCCACAAGGAGAACAACGGGACCAGAAACTGAAGGTTCGAATACATCACTCAGATGAATCGTAATATCTTTGAAATCTGACTTCACTGATTGTCCGGATTCAAGTTTTCTGCGTTTTGGACCAGGTTCTAGCCCTAGACACATCGCCATTGGTCGGTCAAACTTCCCACGGATTCTTAGTTAATTCACATACTATATGGTTCCGTTCTCAAGCAAAGAAACGGACAAAATAGTCTTTGAGCTTCTCCGAATACTAACACAAAACAGAACTATTTCAAGTTTTCAACACCATGGTGTATTAACTTTCTAATATGAAAGTGATTTTCTCATTAACCCAAAAATGTACTGTACATTACATATATATAGGCAAAATGTAAGTAAGGTAGTTAGAGCTAAAGGAGACTCTATACTACACATTAAAGTTAATACACCCCCCTCAAACCTATTTCTCTATTGGGAGAAAGAGGTTTGATACAGATAACCGACCAAGTAAAGAATAAAATGGTCCAGGATGTAATGGCTTGGTTAAAAGATCTGCGAGTTGATTGATAGAAGCCACATGAAGCACCTGTAGGAAGCCCTTTTAAACCTGATTTCTTGTGATGTGGCAGTCTATCTCCACATGCTTTGTTCTCTCATGGAAAACAGGGTTGTTTGCAATGTGCATAGCTGCCTTATTGTCACAGAATAATTTTGCCTTTGACTCTACCTTGATGTGTAGATCAGTTAACATCTGATTCAGCCAAAGTAACTCTTTTGTCGTCTCTGACATGCTTTTATATTCAGCCTTTGCACTGCTTGCACTCACAGTTTCCTGTTTCTTGGATTTCCAGCTGATTAACGAATTACCAAGAAACACACACATCCCAGAGATTGATAGTCTTGTATCACTACATGTTCCCCAATCAGCATCAGAGAAACCATTCAGGCACACATCAGTATTAGTTGAGTAAAATAGACCCTGGCCTGGATTGGCTTTGAGATACTTGAGAATATGCAGAGCAGCATGCATGTGAACATCAGTTGGACAAGATAGGAATTGACTAAGTCTATGCACTGCAAATGTAATATCAGGACGTGTAATGCATAGATATAGTAGCCTGCCAATTAACTCCCTATACGGAGTAGCCTCAAGAAGAGGAGTTCCCTTATCCTTACTCAAAGGTATCTTAGGATCCATGGGAACAGTTTTGGGTTTGCAATCTAATAATCCTGCATCAGAGAGTAAATCCAAACAATACTTTCTCTGACAAACTGAGATGCCTTCTGAATTCCTGGTAATCTCAAGTCCTAAGAAAAATCTAGCCTGACCCAATTCCTTTGTCTTAAAATGTCTAGCTAGAGTTTCCTGAACTGACTTAACTGCTGCATCATTATTACTAGCAATTAAGATATCATCAACATAAACCAGTAAGGCAATGAATGATGTACCTCTAAGCTTGACAAATAACGTGTTATCTGCTTCTGACTGCTCAAATCCATCATCAAGGAGAGCCTTAGAGAGACAGTGATACCACTGTCTTGATGCCTGCTTGACACCATAGATTGATTTATTCAGTTTGCATACAGGATTAGGAGGCAATGTAGTACCTGGTGCTGGAGTATAACCCAAAGGTAAGCTCATATAAATCTCCTCCTCCAATTCACTATGCAAAAAAGCATTTGTTATGTCCATTTGAGTTAAGCTCCACCCATATCTAGCAGCCAGAGCAAGAATAAGCTTGACACTAGCTAGCTTTGCAACCGGAGAGAAGGTTTCAAAATAGTCTACACCTTCTTGTTGTGTAAACCCCTGAGCAACAAGACGTGCTTTATACCTCTCAACATTTCCATCAGCAAGGTATTTGATAGTATATACCCACTTGCAACCAACTACATTTTTATCAGGAGGAAGAGAAACAATACTCCATGTATTTGTAGATTCCATAGCCTCTAATTCCACATCCATAGCTTTTGTCCACTTAATTGATACTACAACTTGTTTGAAAGTCTTTGGCTCTGTCTCAATTGTAATGGTAAAAATATAGGGCTGAAAAGGAAGACTCAACTCTGAGTAAGAAAGAACATTTGAAATTGGGTAAGGTGAGGTAATAGGTTTAGAAGGAGAAGGATTAAGATGAGAAGCTTGAGTAAAAGAACAATGATAGTCAGATAAGTAACCTGGAGTTTTAGCAGAACGTTTTGGCATGGCATTTGATATTGACACCACTTCAGTCTCCACAGGTACAGTCTCAGGTTGATCTAATGCAGCATGAGATGGCAATACCTGTGTGGCACTAGATGGTGGAGATGCAGATGGTTGTGGAGATGCAGATGTTGATATGGATGCAGATGATGGTATGGATGCAGACATATCAAGATCTACAGGAATAGGTAATGGTAAAATGCTATTATGAAAGATATCAGAAGTGAATGATGATTCTTTATCCTTATAAGGAAAAACTGTTTCATGGAAAATTACATTTCGGGAAACAGAGATGAGATTTGTATCTAAATGCAGCACCTTGTAGCCTTTATAACCAGATGAATAGCCAAGAAAAACACATTGATCAGCTCTTGGACTAAATTTATGACGGTCTTTTAGTAAAGTTGAGACATAACAAAGACAACCAAATGTTCTAAGAAGAGAATAATCTGGTTTCTTCTTAGAAAGAAGCTCATATGGAGTCAAGTTATTTAACAAAGGACTAGGCAATCTATTTATCAAAAACACTGCAGTAAGGACACATTCACTCCAGTAACAAAGAGGAACATTAGACTAAAACATTAGAGCTCTAGCAATATTAAGTAAATGCTGATGTTTTCTTTCAACAACTGAATTTTGTTGAGGTGTATACGCACAAGAAAATTGATGAATCATGCCATTTTGTTTCACTAGTTCATTAAAGGCAAGCTCAGGAGCATTGTCAGTTCTAATTACTTTAATAGAACAACCATATTGAGTATGAACATGCTTAATAAAGTCATGAAAATGAACTGAAACTTCACTTTTATTCCTCATTAGGTAAATCCAGGTTACACGTGTGTTATCATCAACTACAGTAAGAAAATACTTGTAACCCTCAACAGACTCAGTAGAAAAAGGACCCCATACATCAAGATGAACAAGGTCAAATGGTGAATATGTCCTATGATTATAAGAATCAAATGATAACCTTTTCTGTTTAGCTAAAGGACAAACAAGACAGTGAGACTCATCTAGATGGGATTTAGACATTGAAAGAGTACCAGATAGAAGCTTTAACTTGTCAACAGATGGATGTCCAAGGCGTTGATGCCATAGACTCCCACCAGCTTGCAAGGATCCAGTGAAATGTGAAACAGATGGATGATGATCAAATTGCAAGATGTAAAGATTATGAAGCAGGACTCCTTTACCAATCATCAAGTCCTGAATAGACTCCCGAAGATAGCAAAAATCAGGATAAAAGTGAGTAGAACAATTACTTCTTTTAAGCAATCAACAAATTCCACAAATCAACGCAATCGCGAACAAATTCCACAAATCGCAAGGAAAAATCCAGAGAATCCCTAACAAATGTGATGAATCAAGAGAGGAACGAAATTTTGCGGCGGAGAAGTGATATTGAGCTCAAAGAAACGAGAATTGAAGCTCAATTGATGAATCGGAGAAGACGATGATGAAAGATTGATGATGAAATGAAGATTATGATGCAGAATGAAGAGAAAGTGAAGGAAAATTCTGTTAGAGATTTTCCGTTAGGGATTTTCTGGGAAAATTGAATGAGAAAGAGAGAGAAAAATATTTTTGCTCTGATACCATATTAACTTTCTAATATGAAAGTGATTTTCTCATTAACCTAAAAATGTACTGTACATTACATATATATAGGCAAAATGTAAGTAAGGTAGTTAGAGCTAAAGGAGACTCTATACTACACATATTAAAGTTAATATGGTGCTTATTTACTATTAGATTCATAATGGCTCATAAAGATTGTAGTCAAATTATAAGGTTAAGTAAACATATACATCCTACAGATTTGTGCACGCTACACAATGTGATTCCCTACGTAAAATACTCAAGTCCTAGATACTCAAAACTGTCGGATAAATTTTATGAGTGGCAATTGGGAAAACAATTCTTCTTCTTTGACTCATAGAACGTATGTCTAGTTTACCAATCTTATGATTCTTAACATTTTAAAAGCTTATTACTAAGTAGCAAAAATTGTGTAATGAATAAAGAATTACTACATCTCTCTAGTTTGTTTCACAAATGAAAAAAGAGTTACAAGATTCGTAATCACCATTTCCAAATCCATTTGCTTCGACGAACATCAAGTTTTTTAAAATAATCTCCATTCTTTACGGTTCTCCTTTGATAGAATCCATCTCCTTTCGCAACCCAAATACACTCATCTACGATTGACGCATCGCACTGCTTCCGAAACCCCTCACGTACCGAAAAAACTGTCACTATGTCTTCGTTCGTCGTCCCTAATCCGCTTCGTATCTGGCATCGGAACTCCGTTTTCTTGAACGGCCACATGTTCATTGTCACGAATGTCCAGCTCTTAGATTGCCCTGGCTTTATCACGGTCCAACCGAGATCGTCTTCGTTCGACCAACATTTCACGGCCATCTTTGCTTTTCGGCCACGTAAACCGGAGATTTCGTTCTTTAGCTCCACACGTCCTGCGGTAGATGAAACTGGTAGTAACGCCGTGATGGCCACTGTTGCTAGGACAATGCACCACCCCGGGATGTTCCTCATTCCGATTTCTTGATCTACCTCATTTTTTTTTCTTTTTTTTTTTTTTTTTTTCTTATGGATTTTTTTAATAAAAGTTGGAATTGAATGAGTTTTTTGGGGTAGGCAAATAAGAGTCATCTCTTCCGATTTGTAATTTCTATAAGGCATTACACGTTTTCCTTATTTTTGGAAAAGAAGGAAAACAAAAAGAACATAGACTCGAAACTGAAAGATAGAGATGGATATAAGAACCGAAATTTCTCGAGCCGAACGGTAACAATACTTTTATATCACACAAATCGAGTTTAGTGCACCTATTCGATTTGTGTGATATACAGGAAAAACAAAAAAAAATTATTTTAATTTAATATACACTACAATACAATTAAGTAAATTCAACATTTTATGGTTTTTTCTTTGGTTTTATCGAAAACAAACCGCACTAGTAAAAAGTTTTGGTTATAATTTTGGTATAAATTGTTCGAAGCCGGAAAGCTAAAAACCAAAAGGACCAACCTAAACTGAAAAACCTAATGTCCAACTGGTGGTATTTACTATTTGAGGTACTTTCTTAGCAGGTCATGAGATGTCTACGATCAGCTAAAGACTTCTTCTCACTTTTGATGTCTACGATCGGCTAATTTTTTTTGAAAATTCTCTCCTCCCAAGTGGATACTTATATCAAAATGGATTTGTTATTTAGCCCACTAATTTTTTTGTCATGCACATTTTAGGGGATGCCATGTTATATTAAAATTGTAAGAGTGAATGAGAAGATGACATATAAGATTCTTAGGAAAAATCACCCTCTCTAATAATATACTAGGGTAAGTCCCACGTGTTGTGCGGGTTTGGTTATTTAGACTATAAGAGAATAGAAAATGTGTAAGAATTTGTAATTGGTTAGATGCTTACTCATATTTTTGTTCCCTTAGAATGTTTGTTACATAATTGGTTGATTTTTTTTTAGTTTTTAATGTAAATACATTGACAACCATATTATTGAAAAATTAGGAAAATAAATGAGAATAAATGAACAGGTGGAAAATAAGTGTACTCTAGATTATTGTCCAAACGTAATAGAAAAAGTAAAAAAATGTGTCTGAAGTTGAGATCATAGTAGAGAAGTTGAAAGTCTCCATCTCTAAGCATGCATTTTGTAGATACCATGTTCGGGTAGAGGATCATAAGATGGGTTACTCAATATCTCTTTTCTTTTTGTAATCAAATCAACCTCATTAGATTCTTCTTTTTGGCTATCCTTAGGTAAACCATGAAGAATATATCAGACATATATGACGTACATGCAGGTGGTTAAAATTGGGTTGAAACTAATTAAACATACCTTCTCATCGAGAAACAAGCAGTTGACGCTGACTAAAACATGTTTTGTTTGAAATCACGAGCTTCCAACGTGTGCAGTAGACGAACAACTATACATTGGGACTCAAGTTTTTCATTATTCCATCAATGGTCTGAGTATGAGAAGTGAGCAATGACTGAGTTGGTATCACTAGAAAAGATGTGATTTTATTGGATATCTATGAGTATGTGAATTAGAATATTGGGAACTTTATAAGATAAAAATGGAAGAGAAATATACAATTTGGTAATTATTGGTGAAATACATTTATTGTTAATTAACTCCATTTGAATTGTGAGTAACGTCACTACAAGAAAACAACCAATTTTCCGACGGCCTAAACCGTCGGAATAAGGTTGTTTCCGACGGATTTCCACCGTCGGATCTATCTTGTCGGAAATTAAAGATCCGTCGGAAATCCATCGGAAACTGTTGACGGATTTTCGACGGAAATCGGTATAACGGAAATGCGTCGGAAAGCCGACGGCGGCTGATACCGACGGTTCAAGATACCGATGGATTTCCGGCGGTGGAAAAAACCGACGGATTTCTGACGATACTAGATACCGATGGTTTCCCAACGGTTCAAGATACCGATGGTTTCCCGACGGTTCAAGATACCGACGGATTTCCGACGGAATTTGGAATTTTCATTTTAAAAAAATTAATTTTAATTAATTTTAATTAAAATTTTAAATTAAATTAAATTAAATTTAAATATGAAAATAAATTAAAATAGTTTGAAAAGTTATTTCAAATTTAAAGTTGTACATAAAATTTTAAAGTCTACTGTGGAGGATAATTATTAAAGAACACGTTCATCCTCTCTTCCATCGCACGAATGCGTTCTGCATCTGCTGCGTGCTGTGCCTCAAACCGCCTTGCATCTTCTTCGCGCTGTGCCTCCAATGTGTTCATCCGCTTGAGAAGCTCCGTGTTTTGTGCCCGCAAACTGCCATCACCGTGAAATCGGAATGAAGACACGGAAGAGGTGAAACTGTCTACCGGAAGACCGAAGACACGACATTTGTTCTTCGGAGTAACCTACCATATACAATAAACTATAAATGTTATAACTTATAAGTATTATAAGTTATTTTAAATTCGTCAATAATTGAAAACGTTACTAACCTCATACGTAAGCTCGTTGATCTTTTCGAATGGAACTTCGGTGAGCGGTGGAGTTCCTTCGACGATCGGTTGAGATTGGATGAACTCCTCACCGAGCCTCGCAACACTTTCCACGATGTGCCGGGCAAGTCCATCTTGGATTTCCCCCGTCTTTCGGTTGGTATGCGCATCTCTGATCAAATCCAGATTTGAAGGACGCGTACCTTGCTTTGCATACTGTTAGCATTGAAAAGTAAGCAAATAAGTGAGCGATTATAAAAATATTTCAAAATAAATAAAAATGTTCATTAAGATATAGAATTAAATTTGATTCTAAAATAATCCCCAATTATCTACAACGTTTTGCAATTGAATTGAATTTGAATTGATTTTCAATTAATGGTCTAACGTCTTTATTTATATTTTGAATTAAATTTGATTCCAAAGTAATTCATAATTAGTTGAATTTGATTACAATTTGGAAGAAAAATATAATGTTTGGTAATTATTGGAGATATACATTTATTGGTAATTAACTTTATTTCATTGAGATATGAAATTAAATTTGATTCCAAAATAATCCCTAATTATCTCAATGTTTTGAAATTTAACTGAATTAGAATTGATTACCAATTAATGGTCTAACGTGTTTATTTAGATTTTGAATTAAATTTGATTCCAAAATAATTTATAATTAATTGAATTTGATTACAATTTATGTATTGATTGCCAATTAGTGGCCTACATATGGAACCGACGGTTACCCATACTCTAATAGAGGAAAAAATAATCATATAAATAGAGCTCTTCATGGAGAACTAGAATATTATAAAACAACTCTATTTTTGCAATAGAAATAATACTATCAAAGCAAAATGAGCATCTCAAAACATTTTCTTAAATATTTTTTGGTAGTAATGTTGGCAATTTCTTTGTCAAAGAATGACGGTTTGCCCGTCAAAGGTATGCTGTTTCTTACAAAGATAATTTTTTTTTGTTATTTCAGATTACTATTTTATCTTGGTAATACTTGAACAACATTTTCCTAAAAACTCATATATAATTGGTACATATTATATATCATAAATAAAACCATAATTCTTTGAACAAATAAAATAAAATAAAATCATAATTCATGTATATATATGATTTGTAATGTGTGCAGAGGCACCAAACTGCATTCATCAATGTTACTCGCTCGCAAGGTACGGACCATCTGAATGCAAGAGGGATTGTCAAGCAAAAGGATTCATTGGTGGAAATTGTTATTTGAGTTATGTTAAACATAAAAGTAGTCATTGTTGTTGCCATTAGTGATAAAAAATTGATGTTTTCATATCTCTTGAGTAACTAATCCATGAAGTAAAAAGTAAATGTAAGGCGGTTCATTAATTTTATTTTGAAATTAATAATTTTTATTTAAATTACTTGAAAAACACCTAAAACACTATGAAGATCAAATATAAACACTTATGAAAAAACTTTAAAATCGGAGTCAAAAGAGTGTAAAAATAGAAGTGGGACCAAGAGGTTTGTTTCAATAATTAGGGTTAGCCAGAGAAACATGATAATTTATTTAGTTTGATGAATGTTTTGTAAGGCTATGGACATCAATCTGACCATGGATCAGCCTTGCGAAAGTCATGGAAGGTATAGTGAAGGTGTTTCTAACCAAGTTTGTTTGAATGTGCAGGGTATGCATGTTGTAACCAAGGATTTTCGAACCTCTTGTCTATGTTTGAATTTATGTTTTGTTTGAGAACAAATGTAGATCTGGTTTTGAGTAAGTTGATATACTCGCATATATACCTTTTTAACCTTGGTGTAAATTTAGTTTGTTGAGAATATATGTGCCTCTATACGCAACAGTTTTGGAGGGTGTAAGTTTACTGTCTTCTTTACAATATAGTTTTTTCTTTGAAATTGATAGTTCTGACGGGTTCGTATTTGAGTACATCTATTGTAACGGAAAACATTGGCTGTTGGTTGAATTGTGGATATAGTCCAAATCGAAAGGGTGCCATGTATTTGAAAAAGAAAAATCATTCTTAACTATACGAAGTGTTGGCTAATATGTTACAAACCATCTCAAGTATAGAAATGTCTTCTAAACTATACAAACTATTATGTAACACATAGTGACATACATCAAGTATATGTAAATATGCTAGAAACTACAAATTAGTATTCTTTTATAAATATTATTAGTTTGAGGAGTAATATGCAATTATTTTAAATAAAATCTACAAGTTTATAAAAAAAAAATCCAAAAGCAAGTTAAAACATACAAAATTTAATAAATCAAAAGCATATCCATAAAATCCCTAAATTACATTAATTTCGAATAAAAATTAAATTTTATTCTCATTGTAAAACTTATAAAACTTATAACATTTTATTCTCATTATAACTTATAAAATTACATTGCAATTTGGTGTTTAATGTTGGGATAGGAGTTAAAAAAAAACTAGTTATAATTTTCCATACAAAGAGTGTAATTTTTTTGTTGTAAAAAAAAAGAGTCTAATTTTTTTTTTTAAGGATTAGGCTAATGAGTATTTTATTTGTGACCCAATGTTACAAAAAAAATTCTCATACAAAAGTGTAATATATGTCATTTGTATGTTTTATTCTAAACTATTGAAATTTATTCAACATAATTTTAAATATATTTGTCGACCAACATTTAAAAAACTTTTATTTGATAAATTTAATTGGTTTTAAAATACATATATTTAGATCCCTATATACCTTACATTTTCAATTACTTTTTAGAAACTAAGAACTTGTTGAAGTTACAAATTTTTAATAATTTTTGAATTTAAACAAAATAATTTAATATATTTTAAAACTGAAATTATAATTTGGTTTTAATCGAAAATTTTCATGATTTTTCTTAAATTTTTGTAATTGTATTTGGTGTTTCAATTTATTTAAATTTATATTTTTATAATTTTCTATTTTTAAGTATTTATTTTGTATGAAATTAATTACAGATTGATCCCTAAATTGATAATAATTTTCAAAAAGCACCAATTTGTATTTTTTAACATGTTTACATATACTTAGTGTATGTCACCATGTGTTATATAATAGTTTGTGTAGTTTAGAAAACATTTCTATACTTCGGATGGTTTGCAACATATTAGCCAAAACTTCGTGTAGCTAAGAATCATTTTTCCATTTCACTACAAGAAAACAGTTTTTTCGCTACTGCCTATTTAGTTGCAACGTGGTCGCGAATTTTCTTTTTGCGACTGTTTAGCGACTAAAAACGATAGTGTCAAATATTTGGACGCTAATTTTTTTAGTCGCTAATTAGTCGCTATTTTGCGACTAATTTGCTACCACTAATATTTCTAAAAATTTAGTAGCAATTTAGTCGCAAAATTTAGCGACTAATTAGCGACCCAAATGCGACTCTTATTGTAGTAGTCTAAATGTAGTCGCTAAATCTTGCGACTGTAGTCCGATTATAGCGACGTATATATGGATTGTTTTGCGACTAAAATGAGACAAAATTGCGACTAATAAGTTTAGTTACAAAAAAACAAAACCATGCTTTTTTCCCCCTTTTTGTAGATATTGGTTTTGGTTTTAAAATTTGGTTTGTAGCAAGATAACTAGAAACTACAATTCAAACTACTAAAGTCTTAATACAAAACAAAAACTACTAAATAGTTTAGTTACAAACCAAAAACATAAACATTGTACTAAAGTCTTAATACAATGCACTTACAAACCAAAAACATAAAGATTGTTTGAAATTACAGAGACTTAAGAAGTTGGAGATTGAGTCATTTATAATGCGAGTGCACCTTTATCCACATGTCTATGGCAGCTCCGCTCGATCTGTTTACTTTTGGCAGATATAATTTTGCTGCACCATTAACCATCAAAACTTAGACTCTTCCACATATGGGCAAGATGGACTAATATGTATACTATGATCTAAATGCAAGGTTGAAGTAAGAAAACCATACTTGATGAATGTGGTTGCACAGCACGATAACCCTTTTTCCCGAGAGAAAGAAGCATTGCTGCTTGACCAAAAGCCATTCCACAATTGATAGTGTATACATCCGATTTGCAATACTTTTAAGCCACAAAAAGGAAATGTAGATGAGAACAAGGCTGGTCCAGGGGTTATTTGCACAACAATAGTTTATTTATACATAAATCAGTGACAAAATCAGCAAAAGAAACTTCGTAATCAGACATGTGTTATTATATAGATAAGTGTACATATAGCTTTAGTGAGATCACTTACAGAAATGGTGGGTATGTTTGTAGCAGCAAAATCAATATCAAAGTTGATTGAAGTTTAGTAGGCATTGATTCAGATTCTGATGTCCCACAAACTTCAATCAGCTTATGTTTGTTTACCTTGAGCTGAAAAATCAATATCAAAGTTAAAAATCAAAGAAACTTGGAACAATAACCTAGATATCATTTAATCAAGTGTTACAAATGCAGTAGTACCTTCTGTTTCTTCGCACACAAATAAAAAGCAGCAGCAGTGAATACAGGTCTAGTGAAATCAACATTTGCTCGTCTTGACACCGGTAGTGATGCAAGAAACCGCTCCTTATACCTAACAAAAAGAAAAACAAAGCAATTTGATTCAGGCATTTTAACGAACACATTGTAGGCAATATCTTCTGTTACATAAAACAGAAATGGATCTTACGCTGATAGACCTTTATGCACAGTTGCAATCATCCTAACGCATCCAAACTGAATCGCCAATTCTTTTACATTAAGCTTAATCCTGAAATTCCCAAAATGTTCAAAAAAAATACCCATCAATCAACATAACTACACAAAATCAGATTCATCAACAAGAACAAAAAATAAAATTGGAAAACTCACTTGACTCCAACGCCATTTTGAAGAGTGTTAAATGATCTAGAATAAGCCCTTTCAGACATACCTAATAGAGAAGACGAGATTTGGCGAAAACTATGAGAGAGACGAGATTCGTACCTAATAGAGAAGGAGAGAGAGTAGAGGAGTCTGAACGGTGGACGAATCGGTCGGAGAAGGAGAAGGTGCGCGGAGTGGAGGAGATTTGGCGGGGAGGAGAGGAGGAGATGCGGCGGAGAGGAGGAGATTCGGCGGAGACAAGGAGATGCGTCGGAGAGGAGAGGAGGAGATGCGTCGGAGAGGAGAGGAGGAGATGCGTCGGAGAGGAGGAGAAGCGGCAGAGATGAGAGGAGTAGATGCGTCGAAGAGGAAGAGATTCGGCGGAGACAAGGAGATGCGTCGGAGAGGAGAGGAGGAGATTCGGTGGAGAGGAGAAAATAGATTCGGCGGAGAGGAATCTGGGAGAAGGGGAATCAGGGAGGAGAGGAGGAGGAGATGCGTCGGTAACAATGGAGGAGGAGGAGATGAGTCGCAGAGGAGAGGAGAGGAGCCAATTAGGGTTTCTGAAAGGGGATTTTTTTTTTGTTGGTCTGAAAGTGTTATGTGAAAGTGTTAAGTGGGTTTCATTTGGATTTGGGCCAATTTTTGATTTTTGATTAATTTGGGTGAGAGGGAAATCAAAAGATTTGGGTTTGGGGTGTTGTTTTTGGTTTCCCACCAAAACTAAATTGGTCTAAGTATAGATTTTTTGGGGATTAGGGATTAGGGTATAGAATTGCATAATTTTTAATGAGATATAGTAGAAGTAAGGTATAAGTAATTATAGTTTATGGTTATTTTGGATTTGGGATGCAATAAAAATAAGTTAAATGTGCTATGTATAAAAATTTGGTATCATTTTAAACTTTTAATTTCTATTGTATCTCAAATTATTATTTGGTTTTAGGCCAAATTATGATATTTTACTAAATTTGGTGAGAGGGAAATAAAAAAATTGGGTTTGGGTTGTTGTTTTTGGTTTCCTACCTAAACAAAATGTCTAAGTAAATGGTTATTTTGGATTTGGGATACATTGGACTAAGTGTGCTATGCATATACATATGAAAGAAAATATCTAAGTATAGATTTTTTAGGGTTTTGGGTATAGAATTGTTGTTTTTTAATGAGATACAATGAAAGTAAGTTAAGTGTGCTATGCATATACATTTGGTATCATTATATTAAAATTAAAATTTAAACATACATACATGTCTTAAACGTGTATAGATAATGTATATGTACACAATTTATAATGTATACGTGACCATTAGTTGACTTATATTTTAGTTATCATCAAATCTCAAATTATGGTTATAAGTAATACAAATCAAAATGAAATACTACGCTATTCATTTGTGGTTTGGGTTAATAGTCACAAATTAGTCGCTATTTCGCGACTGATTTGCGACTATTAAATCAGTCGCAAACTAATTTTGCCACATAACCCAAATGCAGAAACACGTGGCCTACCCTGATTTTTTGCGACTAAAATCGCGACTATCTAGCAACCCAACGAATTTAGTCACTACTTCGTCGCGAAGTAGTCGCTAATTTTGCGACTACTTTGCAACAAATGTTATTAGTCGCAATTTAGCAACTGATTTGATACCAATTATCATTAGTCGCAATTTAGACGCTAATTAGTAGCGAAATAGTCGCTAAAGTTAGCGACTGTTTATTTAGTCGCAACTATCAGTCGCAAAAAAACAGTTTTCTTGTAGTGTTTGAAAATTCTTCATATTTCCATAAAGTGCATAATGTTTTTTTTTTTGGACAATTTTAAAAATGCCATTGTTGATTTTTTTTTCTTTTTTTTACACCACTATCACATGTACATTTGCGAACACGTCATCTTAAAAAAAAATACGGATTATAATGTTTTAAAACAGGTTATAAGATTTTTAAAAGTTGTATAAAATTTTAAAAGTGGCATTCTTCCAAAATTCTCTAGGAAAAACTTATTTCAACTAATAATTAGAAATTCTTTGGCGTTTCAAGTTTATTCAGCTTTGAGTTTTCTCGTCCTATTGATTACGCTATTTTATTTTTCAGTCAGTACGCTACATTTTGCTATTTCGCTGACATACCACTCATTCCCTTAATGTCATTGAAGTGCTAATTCTTGTTTCGCAATAGTCAAAACGATAAGTTAAAAAGAAAGGAATTGCATTAGAATCATCTCATCATCCCGTAACTTCAGAATTATCCTTATTGCATATCAATCTGTAATTACTGAGTATCATCTTTATATCTTGGCTAATTAGGAAACTAGACTGTTCAACTTTGACGTAATAAATGTATTGTTCACCCTATCGAGACGGCAAGGTTTTGGCCGTCGGCATTCCGTCTGCCAAATCCGACGGCGTGCCGACGGGTTTCCGACAAAATGCCGACGGAATAGAGACGGAACAGTTTTTGTCGGAAACTGCCGACGATCCACCGACGGCTTAGAGACGGAAGTCAGACTTTCCGATGTCGGCGACGTCTGATTGATCGGAATTATTTCCGACGGCCAATATCTGTCGGAATGTAGGACGGAAATCAGACGGTTTTCCGACGGTTTACGATGTCGGCAAAGTTTGAGTGGTTTATATATCGTCTGCGGTGGCCGATGGGATGGGGTTGGGTCATATGTCGGACCTATTGACGATATTCCGACGGCACATTGAGGGAAATCTACTCTACATAAGTCTGCAGAATGGTTGATTAATTCCATCAAAACAAAATTTCGAGGAAAAAAAACTATAAAAATGAGTTCATATTTTCGGGCATGGATGGACGAGCCAATGACGAATGAGGGGTCGGACTTATTAAGGGACGAGTACGCTCAAGGATTATGGGAGTTCATGAATTTACCCAGTAATGTAGAAGCAGCAAAAAAAGGTCAGGATATCAAATGTCCTTGTTCTAATTGCTGTAATAGAATTAGTGTTGCTGTCCATAATGTTTGGAATCACTTATATAGATATGGTTTTAGACCAGGATATAAGGTTTGGTATTTACATGGAGAAAGGAATTATGAATATGGTAGTACTAGTAGCAATGAACCTTATTTTCCTGATAGCGTAGGGGAACCTACAGCGGAAGTAGATGTTGGGGTACGTACAGTTGCGATGGTTAATGATGCGTATAGAGAGAATAATATTAATATGCAGTCGGGTGGGTATGAAGGTGATAGGGGTGATAGGGGTGAAGAGCCTAATTTAGAATCTCGAAGGTTTTTCGATTTGTTAGACGCATCAAAGCAACCACTATACAGCGGTTGTAGGGATGGCCATTCACCGTTATCGTCTGCTACTAGGATGATGAACATAAAGACTCATTACAATTTGTCCGAAGAATGTGTGGATGCAGTCGCCGAGTTCGTGAAAGATATTTTGCCAGAAGATAATCTGGCCCCCGGATCATACTACGAGATACAAAAACTTGTTGCTGGTCTTGGTTTGCCCTACCAGGTTATAGATGTCTGCATCGACAACTGTATGATATACTGGAGAGAAGACGAGAACCGAAATAAATGTAAATTTTGCCGCAAACCACGGTTTCAGGATACAAGTGGCAGGGTGAAGATTCCATTCAAACGGATGTGGTATTTACCCTTAACGGAGAGGTTGAAGAGGCTGTACGAATCAAACCGCACAGCAACGGCTATGAGATGGCATGCAGAGCATAGTCAAGATGGAGATATCACGCATCCTTCTGACGCGGAAGCGTGGAAACACTTTCAATCAGTGTATCCAGATTTTGCCGGTGAACGACGGAATGTATACATAGGCTTATCCACTGATGGTTTCAACCCGTTTGGCAAGCATGGAAGGAAATATTCATTGTGGCGGGTCATCGTGACACCTTACAATTTGCCTCCATCTATGTGCATGCGGTGAGAGTTCTTGTTTCTCTCAATTCTAGTTCCCGGGCCAGAGCATCCAAGACGGTCGCTCGATATATTCCTCCAACCATTGATCTGTGAGTTGCAGATGTTATGGGAGCATGGTGTTGTGACTTATGATGTTTCAGTGAAGCAGATATTCACCATGCGTGCGGTTCTTATGTGGACCATAAGCGATTTTCCTGCATACGGTATGTTATCTGGATGGTCAACGCATGGACGATTGGCATGTCCTTATTGCCAAGACAATACTGCAGCTTTCCAATTGCAGCACGGCAGGAAGACTTCATGGTTTGATTGCCATAGGTGTTTTTTGCCGCCCAATCATCCATATCGTAAGTCTAAACAACATTTCAAGACGGATGTACGAGTGTTTCATGGTCCACCTCCTGAGATAGATGGTCGCAGCATATTGGAACAATTACGAGATTTTGGTGCAGAGCTAACTCCTGAATGTGGGGGTAATGGCCATTACCCAGTCGACGGTTGTGGGGAATATCACAATTAGCACAAGAAGAGTATTTTTTGGGATTTGCCGTACTGGAAAGACCATCTACTGCGGCATAATGTAGATGTCATGCATGTGGAAAAGAATTTCTTTGACAACGTCATGAACACCGTATTAAACGTCCCAGGAAAGACTAAAGACAATTGGAAGTCTAGAATGGACTTGCCATCGATTTGTACGAGGCCATCTCTTCATGTTTTGAACGGTAGATTGTCGATGCCTGTGTACCGGTTAGACGCTAGGAAGAAAGAAGTATTCTTTGAATGGTTCAAAAATTTTGTAAAATTTCCAGACGGCTATGCATCTAACCTAGGTAATTGCGTGGATTCGACGGAAGGGAAGTTTATAGGAATGAAGAGTCATGATTGTCATGTTGTGATGCAGCGTCTTCTTCCATTTGTATTTGCATATCTTCTTCCAGAACCTATCCACCAAGCAATAGGAGGTATATTTGTTACTCCCATTAGTCTATGTCTATCATTATATTACTATATATGTACTAACTTGTTTAATTTTATTTTGTAGGAGTTGGTGCATTCTTCCGAGATTTATGTTCACGAACGCTTACCGTCCACGGGATACGTAACTTGGAGGTCAATATCCCAGTACTCCTTTGTAATCTTGAGAAGATATTTCCACCGTCTTTTTTTGACGTTATGGAACATTTTCCAATTCACCTCCCACGAGAAGCAGCCTTAGGAAGCCCTGTTCAATACCGATGGATGTATCCGTTCGAGCGTTACATGTTCCACCTCAAGAAAAAGGTAAAAAATTTGAGCAAGGTTGAGGGATCTATTGTCGCACAAAGCCTAAACGAGGAAGTCTCACACTTTGCTGAATCTTACTTTCCATCGGAAGTTAGTACTAAGGCGAGACGCCCTGCCCGACATGATGATCGAGGTGAGAAAGCAGTCTATGACGTGGTTGTTCCTGAGTTGTTCGCCCAAGTTGGTCGAGCAAGTGGAAAACGAAAGAAACGCACACTATCAGCACAGGAGGTCACACATCTGCATACGTACATCCTCAGAAACTGTGACGAAATGTTGGAGTACGAAAGGTATATAAGTTATTAAAGTAAATGTGTGGAATTATTAGGAGAGGTGGACTAATGACTGTTATGTTACAGGATATACATGTCTCTCGCACGTGATTACCATTATGGTAAGACAAATGCCGAACTTGCTGTATTGAAAGATGAAGAATTTCCGGAGTGGTTGAAATGTTATGTAAGTTAATATAAGTAATTACGCTTACTTTTCCATATTTGTTTGCACGTTCATATGTTACTTATTAAATCTTACGAATATCACCAAATAGGTTTCCGACCTTAGAGCAAGTGGTCAATCAGTCCCGACATGGTTAGTGGAGGTTGCTTATGGTTTACGCAGCACGGCGATTTCATATCCCAAGTTTTGCACTAGGGGATATTCGTTCAGGATCCATGAGGAAGGACGTCAAAGATCAACTTCGGACTATGGTATTTTGGCGCAATCCGGTGATACCATGTACTATGGGATTTTAAAAGAAATCTTGGAAATCCGCTATCCAGGAATGATGAACTTGAGGTGCATAGTGTTTATGTGCGATTGGTATGATCCATCCAATGGTCGAGGGGTTCGAGTCGACCAGCTTGGTGTTATTTCGATAAATTCAAGCCGGAGATTGCAGTTTTATGATCCATTTATCCTTGCGTCTCAAGCTGACCAGGTATCAATATTTACACAAATATGTTTACCTATGTACTCATACTTAAGGTTTCTTGTACATGTATAATAACAATATCCACTAATTATTAATAGGTTTGCTACATTCCATATCCTCGAGTTGCCTACCGTACAGATCCGTGGGTCACAGTAACTCCAATAAACCCCAGAGGCAAAATCTATGGCGTTCCAGAACAAGATGCTCTACAACCATCGAGAAGTGTACAAATGTCACCTGTTGAGGAGATGAATAACATTGACCTTCTCGTTGATGTCACTTATGTCGGGGATGATCTAGTGCATTCGGACGAAGAGGAAACACGGGGAGAATTTGATGACGATTCAAACTCCATCCCTAGTGACGGTTCCACAGGAGATTCAGAATAAATATTAGTTGTCAATAAATGCTTGCTTATCCATGTTGTTTTCCCACATTTGTGCATGTGTTCCTTATAACATTTTTCATTTCATTAACAAAACCGATTGTGGACGACAATCTGAGTATTGCAACTCCAATAAAACATTACATTTAATGAAACATATATAAAATTTAAACACATTCTTAAACAAGTACATTATGGAATTGCATATTTTTAACACCCAACAGTTATGGTACAAGTCCACAATAACCTCCCCAGAGGACTATCATATGTCTGTTTCCACTCCGAACTTACCATTTGTTAAAACCATTTCATGATGTTCTTTCCCTTTTTTTTCTTTCTTGGAGAATCTACAAATCCGTCGCACAATTCGCTTTTTATTGCATCAACGTCTACATTTAAGTTTGGCTTTTCTGGGCTTTGGGCGAATTGGAAGTCATAGTAATGATCCATTGTTGGAGATTCTAAATAACTGTCGCACAAATCTCTTTTGATTGTATCAACATCTAAATTTAAGTTTGGCTTTTCAGGGCTTTGCGCGAATTCAAAGTCATACGACTGATCCCTAAAATCTCACACTCTTAAAATTTTGTATAGAAACAATTTATTTTGCTTGTAAATCAAAAAACTGTCAAGTTTAAAAAAATTTATAATCAACTTTAAATTTCTCTATAAAATTAAAACTCATTAAAAAGCAAACCGTCGGAGTTCCGTCTAAATTTTGAGACGGAAATCCGACGGTTTGGGGTTTTCTATTAATTTAAATGATTTACCGTCGGTTTTCCGTCTTAAATTCAGACGGTAGACCGACAGAAACCCTAATTTGCCAGCCGCCAAAAAGACTTCGTAATCTTCGTCAAAGCGGGAAAACCGTCGGATTTACCGTCGGTTTTTTTAATTGCCGTCGGACTACCGTCTGATTGCCCTCGAACCCCTTGTTAAATCCACAGTCTTCGTCTTCCCCGATCTCAGATCTGTAAAAAAAAAAAAAAATTCTCAAACTCTCCTCCGTTCCACCGCCGATTCTCCGCCGTTTGGACGCCGTTCCACCGCCGTTTCTTCTCATCCCTCGTCAATCATCTCCATCTTTCACTAAAGCAAAAACTATGTAAGTTTTCCTTCAAAATTGTTCTTCATGATTTTTAATTGTTGTTCTGGATCCGAAATTGTTCATGGTGATTAATAGATCCGTAATTGTTCATGGTGCTTTATAGATCCGAAATTGTAGAATGTCAAGAAATTGTTCATGAGAATTAATAGATCCAAAATTGTTCTTTAGGAATTGTAGAGTGTTTAAAAAAATTTCTAAAATTAATTTTAAGAAATTTTCTAATGAATTAGGAATTAACAAATTAAGTAAATAATCATTTTAGGGTTTATGAATTTATTAAATTAGGTTTCTAGTGATTTTGTTATTAAATTTTTGAAATTTGATAATTTTTGGAGTTTACTAATTTTAATAATTAGATTTTCATTTGTGTTATGTGAGTTTTAGGGATTTTTTATAATTTAATATATAATTAATATATAAATTGTAATTTTCTAAATATCTTATATAAAATATTTGAAGGTAATCTTTTTAAATCCGTATAATTTAAAATTTTTATAACATTAATAAAAGACTTTAAACCTTCATAATTTTATCATTATATAAAAATAAGTAAATTTAAAACTTTAAATCCTCTAAATTTAAAATTTGATAAATTTTAAAATGTATCAAAATTTTCTATTAATTTAAAATTTTAAATCCTCTAAATTTATATATATCCTATATATATATATACAAACTTTTTTCCAAATCTATTAAAATTCTTACAATTTTAAATAACATTAATAAAACAATTTAAACTTTTACAAATTTAAATTTATACATATCAATTTTCCAACAAAACCTAATTCCATAAATTTCGATTTCTGAATAAACAATATTTAAAAAAACCCCTACTTATTTCAATGACATAAAACCCATAAATTCCATAAAACCCTAATCTCCAATATCCTTAAATACCATAATCTGAAAATTCCAATTAACTACATTCCAAAATCTTCAACTCACAAAATCTTATACATTCCAAATTTCATAAATCCCAAAATATCTAAATCTTAAAAATATGGAAATCGTACGACAAATTATGGGGATTTTCATAACTCTAGAGGAGGTGCGAGTTCCAGTAGGGGAGGTCGGACTCCGAGTGAGACCGAGTTCCCCGAGGAGACCCCATTCCCGTCTCAGCCCATGCCTACAGCCCACTCAGCCCCCACCTCGTTGACCATCGAGCAGGTTGTGGCGCAACCTGGGCGTGATAGGTTGACGCGTCTGGATCCAGACTTGCCACCTAACACGACGTGGTAAGTCTTATTTTAATATGTTGTGGATTTAATAATTTTACATAAATATTTAATAAACAATTTAATAGGTTCCAATACTCACAAAACGATATTACGGGTTCCATCAACGAAATGATGAACTCCATGCTCAATAAACCTTACCCCACATACAACGATATGCCTCCAGAGGACCGGGACACTTGGTTCCGACAATTTGCGTTTCAATTGTATTTCCTATATGACGCTTAATTTAATTACTAATGCGGGAAAGTTTTTTTTTTTGCAGCAAGATTTTACGTGGGACTCAGTCCTCACATCCAGGGTCCGAAAGGAATTCGACAAAAAGGCGGCGAGGAAGTTCTCGTTGAAGATGAACGACTGGAAAGACAAGTGGTACAAAGAGGGGAAGGTGGCTAAGGTTTTTAAATATAAACCCTCTGAGATGTGGACTGGACTTCTTCGACACTGGGAATTAGAGGCAACCAAGACGGACTCTGAGAAACACTCGACTAACCGCAACAGCAACCGGAAAGGGAAGGGAAAAGCGACCCACAACCTCGGCACAATTAGCAAAGGCTTCAGCTGCTCGGAAAATAGTAAGTAATTAAATATTTCATAAAATTTTTGAATTCTGTAACGTAATTGTATATGGTAACAGATGGAGGAGACCGGTGTCTATCCTTCCAACCTCGATATGATCAAGTTTTCGCACACTAACAAGAAGACCGGTGAAATTGAAGACCCGATTGCTCGTGAAATCGTGGAAGCTGTGCAGAGGAGGCAGGAGGAGTTCCTCCAATCGCAACCGATCGTGGAAGGAACTCCGGCGCCAACCGAAGTTCCATTCGAGATGACCAACCAGTTCACCTACGAGGTTAGTAACTGTCTCCATTTAATGGAATTTAGACATTACTTTTAATACAAGTTATGAAATTTTTAAAAAAAAATTTTGTAGGTGACCCCCAAGACCAGAGGTCGTGTTTACGGCCTCCCTGAGGAGAGTAGCTCGTCTGTTTCGTCGGTTCGATATGCTCGTGATAGGAGGTTGGAGGCGGAAAACCGAGAGCTGCACGACCAGCTTAGGGAAATGGCGGAACAGAGGAAGAAGGATAAGGAGGAGGCCGAGGAGGCGAGAGCGAGAGATAAGGCGGAGGCCGATGCACGAATGAAAGCAATGGAACAGCAAATGCAGAGATTCTTCGGTACCGGGCCGCCTAGACCGGAATAGGATTTGGAGAGTTTTAAATTTGATTGTAAAACTTTAAAATACATTTTAATTTTATTAGTTTGTAATTTTAAATTTTAATATATTTTATTTTTATTAGTTTTTACTTTTCATTTTTATTAAAAATATTAATATATTATATTATTAAATTAAATAATTTTAAATTTTCTAAAAAAAATTATTGAAACCGTCGGAATTCCGTCTGTTATGGCCAGAAAACGGAAACCGTCGGAATTCCGTCTGTTATGGCCGGCAAACCGAAACTGTCGGAATTCCGTCTTTCATTGCCGGAATTCATCAACCGTCGGAATTCCGTCTTTCATCGCCGGAATTCATAAACCGTCGGAATTCCGTCTTTCATCGCCGGAAAACCAACGACCGTCGGAATTCCGTCTCCTTTGGGTCTCCGACATAAATCCGTCCGAATTACGTCGCAAAAAAGCGACGGATTCCCGACGGTTTCTGTTTTTCCGACTTGATAGGAACGACGGCCTGTTTCCGTCAGAAACCGTCGGAATACATTCTTTTCCGACGGCTTACGGACGGTTTTGGCCGTCGAAATGCGTCCTGTTTTCTTGTAGTGGTAGGGTTTCATATTTATACCTTTGTTTTTCTTTTAAAGTTGAAACAAATTAGAATTCAATATTTTCTACGTCGTTTCATGGATGTTTATACCCAAATTACAAAGTTAAATGGCAAAAAAATTATTTAAGGTAAAAAGACAGGCTACATGTAATAAAAAAAAATTAGTTGAAGGGCGTTAAAAGCGTAAATCTCAAACTAAAGAATGGGAAATATCGAGATAAAACCTACTAACTAACTATGGCAAAGCTACAAGAAAGCATAGAAACGGACAAAATAATCTTTGAGCTTCTCCGAATACCAACACAAAACGGAACTATTTCAAGTTTTCAACACCATGGTGCTTATTTACTATTAGATTCATAATGGCTCATAAAGATTGTAGTCAAATTATAAGGTTTAGTAAACATATACATCCTATAGATTTTTGCAGGCTACACAATGTGATTTCGTACGTAAAATATTCAAGTCCTCCTAGATACTTAAAACTGTCGGATAAATTTTATGAGTGGCAATTGGCAAAACAATTCTTCTTCTTTGGCACATAGAACGTATGTCTAGTTTAGCAATCTTATGATTCTAACGTTTTAAAAGCTTAAAACTAAGTAGCAAAAAAAATGTAAAGAATAAAGAATTATTACATTGCTCTAGTTTGTTTCACAAATAAAAAAAAGAGTTACAAGATTCGTAATCACCATTTCCAAATCCATTTGCTTCGACGAACATCAAGTTTATTAAAATAATCTCCATTCTTTACGGTTCTCCTTTGATAGAATCCATCTCCTTTCGCAACCCAAATACACTCATCTACGATTGACGCATCGCACTGCTTCCGAAACCCCTCACGTACCGAAAAAACTGTCACTATGTCTTCGTTCGTCGTCCCTAATCCGCTTCGTATCTGGCATCGGAACTCCGTTTTCTTGAACGGCCACATGTTCATTGTCACGAATGTCCAGCTCTTAGATTGCCCTGGCTTTATCACGGTCCAACCGAGATCGTCTTCGTTCGACCAACATTTCACGGCCATCTTTGCTTTTCGGCCACGTAAACCGGAGATTTCGTTCTTTAGCTCCACACGTCCTGCGGTAGATGAAACTGGTAGTAACGCCGCGATGGCCACTGTTGCTAGGACAATGCACCACCCCGGGATGTTCCTCATTTCGCTTTCTTGATCTACCTCTTTTTGTTTTTTAGGGATTTTTTTTTTTAATTACAAAGTTGGATTTGAACGAGTTTTTAGGTTTATTGGGCAAATAAGAGTCATCTCTTCCGATTTGTAATTTCTGTAAGGCATTACACGTTTTCCTTATTTTTGGAAAGAAGGAAAACAGAAAGAAATTAGACTCGAAACTGAAAGATAGAGATGGACATTAGAACCGGAATTTCTCGAGCCGAACGGTAACAATACTTTTATACCACACAAATCGAATTTAGTGCAACCTAATCGAGCTAAACCGGATAAACGAAAATTATTTTAAATTAATATATACTACAATACAATTAACTATATTTAAATTTTATAGTTTTTTCTTTGGTTTTATCGAAAGAAAAAAGTTTTTGTTATAATTTTGGTATAAATTGTTCGAAGCCGGGAAGCTAAAAACCAAAAGGACCAGCCTAAACTGAAAAACCAATTGTCCAATTGGTGGCATTTACTATTTGAGGTACTTTCTTAGCAGGTCATGAGATGTCAACTAGGGCTGGGCAAATTATCCGTTAGATTTGCTCCGATCCGTGATCCGTTTTGATCCGATCCGAAAAATTCAAATATCCGTTATAAATCAAAGCAAAGCAAATAGTAAAATCTACGATCCGTCTAAAGCAAAGCAAATCATAAATACTAATTTTAAAAATCCGAATATCTGATCCGATCCGTAAATTACATATATGTACATATAAGATGATATATCTACAACATATATTTGCATTTTTTAACCTTTTCAATACATTGAACGGATATAGTTATAGTAAATTTACGTAGTTACTAATTTTGTAAATCAGTTGTCTCATATTTTTATCTAAAAATAATAATAAATGTTTCGTAGTCCACCATTTTTTCTTTCACTTTTCATTTTATTTTTAGTTATATCAAATAAAATTATCTAACTTATATTATTTTTTCACTAATTAGTTTAAAATTTATACTGAAAAAATAACTTTTTGAAAAAATAAAATATTTTTCTTTCGTTTTTTTCAGTTAAAACAAATATCCGCAAATATCCGAATATCCGCAAATATCCGGAAAAAAATCCGGATATCCGTAACTCCAAATATCTAAAATTTTCAAAGCAAAGCAAATCGGAAAATTTAATATCCGTGAATAACAAATCGAATCACAAATACTATAATTTTTCCGGATATCCGATCCGCGCCCAGGCCTAATGTCAACGATCAGCTAAAAATGTGCTGTTTCAAGCAAGAAACTTGTGTTGAATTTGAAAAGCCTAATATTTCGTCAAATGAATAAATACAAAGAAAGAAACAAATGAGGAAAAAATGAGTACGAGGAGAAGAAGCAACGAAGAAACGAAACTGCTAGAAGGTTCTGATGTGGCAAATTCATTAAAACAGAAAAACATATGAGCTACCTATCATTTTTATGTATACATATATAGTTTTCTTTGTTTATACTTTATTCGGCCGACTTTAACATGTGAATAGTAGAAATGATATACTTTAGTGACATTTTTCAAATTTGCTCTTAGTTTTACATTATGATTTTTTTAAAATGCTAATTCTTGATTAAGTTATTAATATAAACTTTGTAATTTTTTTTATAATATACTCTAACCGTGATCCACTTTATAATTAGTAGTTCTTTGGCGTTTCAAGTTTATCCCGTTTTGAGTTTTCTCGTCCTATTGATTTTGCTATTCCAGTATTCTTTTTTTTTGGGTCAAGTCTATTCCAGTATTCATTACTCAGTTATTAGTTATTACACTATTTCGCGCGCAGACATACCACTCGATCCTTTAGTGTAATCTTTTTCGCATTTAATTAAAACGATATGTTAGAAAAAAGTAAACTAAAATCAGTAATTTTATATGCAATTACAATTGGTCAAATCTGCCAAATAACTTTGATTGTAATGACTAATGATATTTCCAAACAAATACTCTCTTCTTTCTCTTTTGTTTGATGTATTAGAATTTTCACACTTATTAAAAAAATACATTAATTCTTAGTTATAAATGTCTTGTTTCTTGTACTAAACAATTTTTTATAACTTTGATCCAATAGTAATTCAATAAAACCTATTAATGTGTCTTGAAATTTACAATTCATCATTCATTTTTCATTAAAAATGCATTGAGAATGTAAAAAATGAATCTTTTAGAAATAATTTTTTTTTCCTAGAACATCAAATTAAAGAGAACGGAGAACGGAGGGAGTATGATACAAGTTAATTTGAATTATGCAAATATACATAACGTTTCAATATCTTTAATTTAGATGTAATTAGCACATATGAAAGATTCATTTACGGCAAAATAATAATAGGAAAAGATTGAGTAATCTCATACTCTACTAAAGAAAAAAATCATCATATAAATAGGGCTCTTCATGGAAAACTAAAATTCATGGGCTGAGTTTTTTGGAATATTCCTTATTAAACTTCAGGAAGCTGGCTTTGGAAGCAAATTCTAAAAGTAAGAGTTATTGCAAGATCCTTTCTTTCTTGTATTCTGGATTCAGGAAGGAACACTTTCTTTTGGCATGGCGACTGGACACTTTTAGGTCCACGGATTGATATCATTGGAGATTCTGGTCCTCGGATCACTGGCATATCATCTACTGCCACAGTGGATCAAACAATAGTTAACAGAAGATGGTTGGTTTCTAGTAGTAGGAACAATCTTTGTAGTTTTCTGCGTGTTTGCTTGCCGCAGGTTCCTCTTTTTCAACCTCAATATCCGGATATATATCAATGGAGGAACTCTCTAACTTCTCCTCCTACGGATTTTAGTGCTTCAAAGACTTGGCTCAGGCTTCATCCTATGAATAATCCTCTTCCTTGGTATCCTTCAGTTTGGTTTGGAAATCGTATACCAAAGCATGCATTTATGCATTGGCTAGTAATGCGTGATAGGTTACCAACAAGAGATAGAATGATTAGATGGGGCATGCAAATTGATCCTGGTTGCATTCTCTGTTCCGGTGGTGTTGAAAGTAGAGCTGACCTCTTCTTCGACTGTTCATATTCATCACAAATTTGGGAATCTTCCTTCACGCATCCTTCTATAAATCCTCCTTTGGGTCTGCTCAGAATTGTTTCATGGGTAAACAGAGCTTCCTCTCAGGCTCCTTTTTTCAGTAACTCTGTTTTCATTTGTGAAACAAACTAGAGCAATGTAGTAATTCTTTATTCTTTACACAATTTTTGCTACTTAGTATTAAGCTTTTAAAATGTTAGAATCATAAGAATTAGCACTTCAATGACATTAAGGGAATGAGGGGTAAACAGAGCTTCCCCTTAATGTCATTGAAGTGCTAATTCTTGTTTTGCATTAGTCAAAATGATAAATTAAAAAGAAAGGTATTGCATTAGAATCATCTCACCATCCCGTAACTTTAGCATTATCCTTTCCTTATTGCATATCAATCGGTAATTACTGAGTATCATCTCTATATCTTGGCTAATTAGGAAACTAGATTGTTCAACTTTGACTGTAGTAAATGTATTGTTCACCCAATCACCATATTGAAACATATACAGGATTCTCCCAAAATACATCTCCTCTGCTCTTGTATCAAAAGCAAATTAAAATAAGTTTGGGTAAGTTTTTCTACATATAATTGGTCAACTTTGACTGTAATAACATTTCCGTGACATATTGATTTGAACCATGCAAATATACATAAATAAAAATCAATATCTTTGAATAAAATCTTATATTACCAAATATGAAAGATTTATCTACCGTAAAGATAAATGATGATAGCGAAAGCAGGAAATTCATACTTTGCCAAAGAAAAACTCATCATATAAATAGAGCTCTTCAATGATGAATATTATAAAACACCTCTATTTTTGCCATTAACCAAAAAATATGAGTATCTCAAAACATTTTGCTACGTTTTGGCCCTCGAACGTATGTTGTTTCTTACAAAGATAAATTCTTTTTTTTTCTTTTCATTTATCAATTATTTTCTATCATCATATTAACAAACTATAGTTGAACTACATTTTCCTAAAAATCGTATATAATTGTACATTCTGTTTGTGTGCAGCGCCACAAAACTGCATTGCTCAATGTGGACGGACCAAGACCGGATGGTACGGAGGTAATGAATGCAAAAGAGATTGTCAAACAAAAGGGTTCTTAAATGGAGAGTGTTTTATTTATTCAGAACGTGATTATCGATGTTGTTGCATTAAGAGATAAAAAAAAGTCGATGCTCCCTACATATATCTTGAGTAACAAATCCAATGAAGTGAAAAATATTTCATACAACCGATTTAAATCAACTGTAAGTCGGTTCAGTTTGTTATGAAATTAATTATTTTTGCTTAAATTACAAAAGTGTAGACCTTGACACTACAAATACTTGAAAATCACCTAAAACATTATGAAAATAAAATAGAAACACTTATGAAAGATTTGAAAACCGGAGTCAAAAGTTTGTAAAAACGGGTTGTATCAGTAAAAAATCTTCTTCTTGTATCTATTGAAGATGAAAATACCGAAAAAAAATAGAGGAGTGGTCTATAGAGATCGAAAAGATTAAGATCTCTGTAGAGTGACATTATCATCAATATACAATAAACGTTACTCATAAGAAAACAAAAAGCAACTTAATCACAATCATTCATGACACTTCATACATTAATCATACATCGACTCCCAACCTAAAAATTCTCTTTGAAATGAGATCATTTTGAAAATATCATTACGGACCACTAAAAATGGGAAAATTTAAATTGGGTTACCATTCGTTGTGATACCATTTTCTAAATTAATTATGAGCTTCAAATTCAAAACAATGCTAGATTCAAAACCATTTTTGATGTGGGACACTCTAACAGTTTCATCCGGTTTAACTTGATTGTATGTTAAAAATCAATGGACCAACACATAGAACTATAATTTTTCCATGACGAAGATTAAAAGAAATAGAACTATACAGAAACACATTTTCCTAACGCCGATAAGAATTTTTTTTTGGTCAACAGAATGTGGTTATTTTAATAGAAGATATATATTGATATCATTAAGATTCTTTTATATATAATTAAGAAATCAAGATCCATTAATAATCTTTCTATATTTTCTGTGAAACCATCATGTAAATTGCAACTATAGTAGGACTCTTATTCGAAATCCTTCACATATCCAAAAACCAAGCTCCTCAAATGTATAAAATACATCTTACTCGAAGACCTCAGCTACTATATATAACACATATCACTCACACTTTCATTTGAGAACATATAGATGTAGTCCAAGGATTGACCAATATATCGATCGATCTCTCAAAAATCTGAATCAATCACCGTGCTCACGACGCAAAGCTTTCAACTGTTGCGGTGACCAAGGCTTCCACGGTTCAACTAGCTTCTCGGCAGGCCTCGACAATTCGAAAAACCTTCCAAAAGGAGAATACAACTCGTAACCAATGAAATAAATCCCATTAGGTCTAACCGCGTATGTACATATTTGCCCGTCACATAGAATCGCGGTAGTAGACAATGTCTTGATCACGATATTTGCTGTTCCTACGCTCGAACGGAACTGACAATTGTGGACCATCACGCCATTACCGAACTGAGGAACTTCGAATTCCCAATGAAACTCAGAGGATGGTACAGATTTGTGCCATCCGATGTCTTTCTTCGATGATCGACAATTGTAGAAAACCGAAGGGTTTTTGACATTGTACATTTCGTTTTTTATGAGTATTGAGAAATCAACGTCTCCTCTATCAGCTGAGTTTCCTGTTCGAATGATTACTTGGAAAACAAGGCACCATATTATTAGGGCTTTCATTTTTTTCTCGGACGTTTTTGTTTACATATCCTCTCTCTCTCTCTCTCTCTCTCTCTCTCTCTCTCTCTCTCTCTCTCTCTCTCTCTCTCTCTCTCTCTCTCTGGGAACTTAGTTTTGTATATAAAGTAAGAAAGACTTATTGATATGATTAGACAAAAATAGAAAAGGCCTAATTTGCCTGGTGAATTATAAGCTAAATTTATCAAGTTTGTTATAATACTAATCTTGTGTTTTGACTCGGATGTTTCTATCACCTAAATTGTTTTTTTTTTCTTACTTTATCAAATTTTAGTTAATCCGATTTACTCATCAAAATTCCTTCTAGAACCACAAAAATGCATTGCATATATATATATATATATTTGTTCACTTACTAATTTGTTTGTAAACATGGAAAATAAAATTGATAGGATCAAATGTGACAAATTTAATTCCTTGAACCTTGATGCATATTCTTCAGGACATCATTAGAAAATCCCTATGACCTAACCGTTAGTTTTAGTCTGAATGATCTTGCCGAGAAACTAGATTCGAAATGAGCTTCGATTCATCGAGATTTTTGAATTCATGTTTCGAATGAAACCCGTCAAGATTGCTTATCGCGAAATTTACAAGAATGTACAGATATATTTACTATGAGAAACTGTCTATTATCTGTGTTTAAGTATAAGAGATTTCAAAGAAGATCATCTGAAGAAGGTTCTCCGCAGAAAGCTTCTGGTTCAAACGTTCTCGCGGTTTCATCATTGTACGCTCCTGCGATTGGCATCGAGGATCTGTCCATAGGATCCTTATATATTCTATAAGACGATGCAATCGGAGAATTGCTGAGGTTTACAACAAGAATGAGCGATAACCCGAGAATAACAAGCGTGTTTTTAAGTCTCGCAAGAACTGGTTTCACCTGAAACAACAACACACACAATAAAAACCCGATTCATAAAACTTTAGCAAATCCTTTGATCCAAGATAAGAGCGTAAAAAATGGCTATTAGCTAACCGAGAAAGATCCAAGAAGACGGTCTCGCGCCAATACTTCAGGTGTTTTCACCCATACCTGTTCTCAAGAATCCATAATCAAAATTTAGAATTCACCAACACAAATACTTTCTTCAACAAAGCTTCACCAATATATATACAGAGAGAAAGACGAATCTTAACCTGACCATCATACCACCCAGTTTCTTCATCTGCAACACGAGCAAGAAGTCGAAAATCGAAAACAAAAACGTTAGATCCAGAATCTCATCATAACAACCAGTTCTTGAGCTTCCTCAAAACGTTACTACTCTCTGATTCACAATTCCCTTAGTAAAAACAGAGAATGCCTCACACCAATTTTGAATTCACTAAGATTACATAAACTCAATTCGAATTTGAATAGTCAAAATTCATGATCTTCGCTAAGAGTTTAAGAATTTGAACATACATTCGACGGTGGCGCTAAGAAGGCGATTTCCGACGTAAGCCCAACCGAGATACATCCTTACAACGGCAAGCGTAACAACAAAGATTCCGCTAGAGCTAGCAGCGAGGATCCGCTTAACGGGTTCGTATTCGGGTCCGATGGATCCGAACCAGCAAACGGGTAACCCAACGAAAACAGCGAAAGAAGCTCCGGTGACGAAGAGCCGTGAAGAGTATTCGACTAGATCTCCAGAAGCCCAGGAGAAAGGGAAAGAGGAAGAGAGAGATTGGTACTCGTTGATTGGTTGTTGTTCCGGCGGAACGGGACAATCGGTCTCCGGTAACGGTGGAGGAGGTTGGGGTTCGGAGTTTCCGGCGGAGAAATTGAGAAGAGAAGGAGAAGAAGAGGGTAAGGGTAGTTTGGTAAGTAATTTGTGGTGTAGGAATCGACGGTGACGAGACGGTGGTTTAAGGGAGGATGAGATTGGAGTAAAATGGCGGAGCACTGTAGCAGCCATCGCACCTTCCGTGTTTTTTTCTTTCCCACTTTCAATTTATTCATCTACACTTAAAAACATTTCTTTATGAAAAATAAACGAAGAGGTTTTTTTTTTTTTTTTATCAAATAGAGTAAGAGGAATAATCAAGTAGGAGTGATCGATCTAGTGACTAGTGGTAAAAGAGCTAAAGAGAAGGAAAATAAGCCTTCCAACTAGGGGTGGAATTATTATCCGGGATCCGAGATCCGATCCGGATTCGGATAATAAAATCAAGGATCCGTCAAAAACGGATCCGGATCCGGATCCGTTTTAAAATATATTAAAAATAATTATTTTATTTTTATTTTTAAAATTTAAAAAAAAATTAAACATAAAAAATTAAAATTAAATTTATTTTCGTAATATTTTATTTATTTTTAATAAATTTATAATAATTTTACAAAAAAATAGTTTTTTAATTAATTTAATATTTTTAATTTATTTTTAATATTTTGACGGATCCGGATATCCGCGGATATGTTAATTTTTGAAAGAATATCCGAAAGACGGATATCCGGGTGCCACGGATCCGAATCCGGATAGTAAAATCACGGATAAGAACGGATCCGGATCCGGATATCCTGAAAAAGGTCGGATATCCGGATCCGGCCGACCCCTACTTCCAACATGAGTTCAATTTCTCTGTGAACACTTTCACTTCTACTTGGCCAGTCGAAATGGTGTATGTTTTAGATCCATCAGAAAACCGGTGAGTGGACTTCTCGACGGGTCCACTTCTGGAAGATGGATTAGTCGGGTTATAAATTTCAATTAAGGTGGAGGTAGTTGGAAGCACAAAAAAGAAGAAGACATGACTAGGGTTTTGCCTATACCGTTCTACTACTTGATCGATCAACCTCAAAGCTAATCTGAACGATATACTAACAAAGAGAATAATCAATGACCTCAAATCCAGAATTAAAATCCGGAATATGTATAGCACGGAAGCGAAGATAATCTCCAACAGTGATTCCGAAGGTATGAGTTTGTTTTAAGTTTTGAGTATTTTGAGTATTGCGTAAAAAGATTCCATTTTTATTGCAATTGAACCTTGAAATCTTGAACCATTTAGGTTTGGGTTTAGAGAAAGCAAAGATTAGAAGTAGTGATCTTGAAGAGAAGATGGTGTCTAACAGTGATTCTGAAGATATGAGTTTGTTTTAAGTTTTGAGTATTTTGAGTATTGAGTTAAAAGATTACTTTTTAATTGCAATTGAACCTTGAATTGTGTTAAAAGATGCGTTTTTGATTGATACTGAATATGGAAACATGGATTTTGCAATTGAACCTTGAATCAGGAAATTGAAATTGAATTTGGAAAATTTCCTCTTACTTTGCAATTGAAATCGAAATTGGAATTGAATCTGGCAATTGAAATTGAATATGCAGGAGAAAAGCAAGCAAAGAATGAAAGAGTTCCTTCTTGGATTATTGTTGGGAATGGAATTCCTCTGAAGATCATGACAAAGTACAAGTTTGTTCTTGGTTCAAGACTTGGTGTTAATGAGCAGGGTAGGAAAAATCCTCTTCCACAAGCAAAAGGAAACTCTAAGAGATTTGGAATTGGTTATGTGCTTTGGATGGGGATCTTAATGATAGGCCCGACCCAGAGGACAAGTCATGGAAACCACCGCTTAGTGCTATAAATTTAGAGGGCATTTTTTAGTTAAATTTTTGTTATAGCTATAATTAAAAAAAATTATAAACTCTTTCTACAATAATAATATTCGTAAAATTTTGTTTTTCAAATATTTTTTTTAATGTTTATGGCTTTCTCTAAGCAAACATGTTAATTACACATTTTCAAAAATTTGAAATTATTAGTTAAAATTCGAAGTTGAAGCTGATAAAAAAATTATTTGCGATCTACCATGTGACAAGAGAGATTGAATGGGTTAGATTTGTCATCTATTGAAACACAGATGATTGAAAAACTCGACAACATGAGTTTAATTAATGATTTTGGAGGAAAAAATAAAAGGAGAGCAATATTTCAAAGATAAATTCTATTTTGTTGTTTTTCTTTTATTTCTTACTAACTATTTGGAATTATAAACGGTTTAATGGAATTTTCATGTGTTTTCTTTATTTAGATTACTATTTTTACGATATTTAAAAACGTACGAAAATGACATTTTTTACATATATGCATAGGGCATCCAAAATGATTAGACCGACACTGTTTAATGATGATGATGATGATAACGATGATGATAAGCAAAATCTTGTTGAGGAGTGTTCAAGAGCTTCAATGAAATGACTATTGTGGACCGTTGTACGAAATTTGCAGAAGAAAACCCAGAATTTGAAGCTGATCAGAATATAGAAGAAAATGTTGGTAAAAGGAGGTATTATGATGCTAGTCCATGGGAGAAAAGTGAAGGTAAGAAAGAGAGAGAAAGGAAAGGGAGACAAAGGAGGAAGAAGAACAGAAAAGAGGAAAAAGAAGAGAAGAGAAAGTAACAAATTACTTTGACTAGTGAAAATGACATAATCATATTGCTTTCTCTAAACTTCTCATTTACTTCTCTTTTGCAAGATGTAATATTCACTTCAGGAATCGAGTATAGCCAACAAGGCATATTTATTTATAGACTTCAAGTCTTATAATGTTAGATGTGTAGACTCATAATGAGCTCTAAGTAATATCATCTTGCTTTTAAGATTTTCGCAAATATTGTAGGGGGGTCAGATTCCACCTCTATGAGATCGATGTAACGACAAAAACGATTCTGCAAAAGGCATGAAGAAATCATGAGCAGGCTTGTAAAACTCAATTTAGAATTAGGCTCATAATGATATTAAACTCATTAAAATGGACTTAATGATAATATGAGCCTAAAATCTATTTAATTTTTTAATGGGCAGACTCAAATATATCACTTAGCATAGACTAGAAAAGCTATATATAGCTCATTGTAGTCACCCAGAAAGCGGATAAAAATTTTCTCAGAGCAATAAAACAATCTTTGCAACTCTTCGTTCAACCTAGATACTCACTTCTTCCCTAACAACTCTTACAAATTCGATTGTGCGAGTTACGACTCCTATAATTTGGCGCCCGCTAAGGGGAACATGTGATATGTTTGTACTCAAAAGAATCACCGTGCAAGCTACGTAAGCAAGGATACCCAGGGACAACAAACAACAACTAATCATCAACACCAGTGACGGATCGGGAGACGAAAACGCTGGAACTGGGAACACGGCAAACAACACGACAATTATTCCCGACACTCCAGCAGCAACAGTCGCAACGGTGATGCCTGAGTTCCTGACTGGCATGAAGACGATGCTTGAAACGCTCCTCAAGAAGACAGAGGAGCAGAAGAAGATCAATCAGGAACTACGAGTCCTTGCAACAGCAGACCGGGTCCATGACAGAAGAGCGAGTATGTTCAGAAGACCCGTAGTGCAAATAATTCCCTACATATTTTTGAATTTGGAATGAAAAGAGGAGTAATGCTTCCTATTTCCTAATGTCATATCTTTTCCTTTACTTGCATTGTGACTTTAAACAAAAGTTAGCAGCCTATAAGCAACAATCCCCATATGTGTACACTTATCAGATTTTGGGGTAAAATCACATACCCCAAAAAGAACCAGAGAAGAAGGCTTATTGTATTCTTTTCATCCTCTTTTCTTTTTCTTTTTCTATTGTGTTCATTTACCTAATTTGTGTTGTTACAAGTAGAGCAGCAATAGTAGTAGTTATAATAATAGTTACAAAAGGGTTATTAATAGGGCTTTTACTTTTGTTGTTGAGCTCCCACTTCGATTGAACTCCACAAGCTTTTCCCCAACCCGGACAATCTTTTTTTTCTGTTTCCTCTCGTCTGACCGTAAAAAGAGAAAGAAAGAAAAAAAAGCAAAGAAAAAATGGCAAATCCCCACCACCAAATTGGCTCTTTGAACCAAGACTAGGTGAAGCAACAGCTTCTGTCTACAATCATATATCTTACATCAAACTTTCACTCGTGTCCCCTCTGTTGCTTATGTTTAGACCCTGTAACCGCTTCAGACTTCGCATCAATTGCGTGAACGATGGCCGTAAATGCGGTTCCCTGCATAACAATCACACCTTAATACAGTAATTCATATAATAAGCTACTTGCTAGATTTTAAGGATTTTTGAGTAAAGAAATGGACTTACGTTTGCCAACATTCACGGATTATCTGTGCAACGGTTGGATCGATATCATCTGGGATTTCAAGGCGGCGATTCTGGAAACCCACAGCTCCAACAACTTGCATCGGGTTTAAACCTTTCCAGGGGATGCATGAAGTTGCTAATTCCCACAATATGACACCAAAGCTGTACACGTCACATCTGCACAAGCAATAACAATCAATAATTCTGTACTAACATGAATAAGATTCTCAGTGTTAAATTTTACCCACTTCTCGTTAGCCGGTTCATTCCTCAACACTTCAGGAGCCATCCACTCAGGCTACACACCATTAACAGGAAATTTTATCAAGTTTTCCTTATCGTTGCCAAATAGGTTCCACGATTAAAAAAAAAAAGAGAGAAATAGTTCAATTTAAGTTAAGACTAACCGTTCCTGCAGTTGATTTTGAGGACAAATAGGTGTGGTGTTTCATGCGGGACAATCCGAAATCACAAACCTTCACAACCCAATTTCTATCAACAAGAAGGTTTGGAGATTTTAAATCCCTATGTACAACAGTCGGGTGGCTGGTGTGTAAGTAGTTCATTCCCTTTGCCTGCAATACCATCAGAAAGACGCGAAGTGTCAGATCATTTTAAGCAATATCGCAGTAACTTCTCAAGCCTTCTTTTTAACCAAAGCAACTTATCCATATACCACATCAAGAGCCATCCGCATTCGCCTCTTCTCATCAAGCTGATGATTTGGCCGATGGAGTAATCTATACAAACTCCCCCTGCATAGTGTCATAAAAGTATAACCCATCTAGTCAAGAAGAAGAAGGATTACTTAAACGAGGAGTAGAAATCAAACTAGTAGACAATTCATGAACTGTAAAAGAAGAATATGGGAGGGTGGGTCAACCTGGGTAGGAACTCTGTCAGAATGGAGAAATTTGGCGGCCGAGTAACTGCTCCCATGAAAAGAACAACGTTTGGATGCCGCAACCTCAACATTATTTCAATCTATCAGGACAAAATAAAACATTTGTAATATGATTAAACAGATTGCAGGTAATTCTACAGAAAGATGTCTATGATTAAATGAGTTGGAGTTACTTCAGATCTGAACTGTGTCAACGCATCACCAGAGAAATCTTGGTCCAGAAACTTCTTAACAGCCACTTCCTGAAAGGAAAAAACACAATCAGCCCAACAAATCCATGTATAAAATAGCAATTCTTTTCATTGGAAGGAAATGAGAGGTAAAAGATCATTGCAAGGATCAGTGGATTAAGACTCCAGAACACTACTCACCGTTCCATTCCATTCTGCACGGTAAACTTCTCCATACGAACCTGCAACAAAAGCAGCACAGAGAAAGAGCACATTGTAATTCGATATAGTACAGAATACACTGGTTTAACAAAATCGTGGATATATTTATATTTCATCCACAAGCATAAGGCTAGGTAACAGTTAGTAAGTATCACGCTTCGTCAAAAGTCTCTCACAGATAACACTTTCAGTTTATAATAAAGTTTGCCAGCTTCAGGTATACTATATTTGATAGACCAAACCTTACCAATACCAATTCGCTCGCCAATTTGAAGATCTTCCCACATAATTTCCCATTTTGCAGCCTCGCCTAGAAATGGATTAATTCCATCGCCGCGACTATCACAAACAGCCGACTGACGGTCACCAGTGCCAATCTCCATCTTTTCCGACGAAGACACTTTACTGCTATTATCCATATCAGATTTTCTCTTCATTGACAAATCAATATCCACTGGCTGTTGGCAATTCTCAGCTGTAGGAAGTGAAAGAGATTCATCAATTTGTAGTCACTAAAAGTTGCTTACATGCATTAACAGTAACCAGTAAAGATAAAATTATATTGCAGACATCATTTAGTGGTTATCCCTCACCTGAGGTAGAAAGAACTGACAGTTGCAGTGGTGTGGGGTTCTTTTCAGATTCTCTCAGTTGATCAGCTAACGAGTCTGCGACCTATGCAGTGCAGATAGGAGATAAATAAAGACTTCAAGAATCTTAAACTAGATTAGGAGAGGTGGGATATTGTGCAGGAAAAATGGTGAAAAGATGTTAATCCAAAGAATACCATTTCTGAGTAGCATGGAACATTAGAATTCATATAACTGCTACTTTCTTGGCGAAAATCTTGAAGCATATTTCTCTCCCTCAAGTTCTGTGGGTTAACATCCGTAAACAAATCTGGAGGAGGCGATGCACCACTTTCTAACAACACGGCATGTAACTTCTGCGCAAATTCAGGGTTCTTTGCTGCACTTATGACATACTTTGAGACATTCTTAACTTTAACTTTCTGTGCACAAGTCGGTTTCCCAGAAAATGGTGGCAAATTTTCACCAGATATCTGCTGTGAATGCATTAGCTTTCCGAAATCATGCTCAAACCTCTCCGTTTGATGTTGTTCAACAGCACATCTGTTTTCTTCATGGTTTCCAGTGAAGAAAGTTTCCTTCATACAAGATGTAGTATCTGTTTCCCTAAAAACTGAAGATGCTAGCGTTTCAACTTCTTTCTCAAGTACAGGGCATGCATGTTGCAATGTATCCAGATCTTCAGGAAATACTCTTGTATCTGTGCAAGAAACTGGAAGGAAACTGCTTGGAACCTCGGCAGGGATTAGAGCACCCGGAGCACCCATTAAATCAATTATGTATTCACTGCATATGAAGAATGAATTAGGACTCTGCAAAAAATCACTACCATCACCTACAAACTGAGCCCAATATCAAGAATCTAAAATGAAAACATAAGGCAGCTGATTACAGCATTCAAAGAATACCTTTTATCATCTAGTCTAATCAAATTTACAGCTCCGTCATCAGTTCCAGTGTAGTAGCTGCCTTTTACCAGCATACACGGGAGATTTATCCTATCAGCAAGTACCTAAAAACAAGAAAAGGAGGGAAGCAGTCAGCTTTACCCTACATCTTCTAAGAGTGACCAAAAAGGGAACTAGGCGAAGCGAGAGGTCCAAGACCAAAACTAGAAACAAGTGAGAGGATTTGTTGTAACCTTGAAAAGCAAAGCCCTGTGACGTGCAAGACCAACATTAACTCGTCCAAGGGGAAGAATAGTAGTATTCAAAGAATTTTTTAGCTCATAGCTTCGAAGCATCCACCTTCTCAAAGCTTCATCAGCATTTTCAACGGGGCCACCCATTTGCTCTACAACTATATTTGCAATTTTCTGAGTTAAATCACTTGACACTTGACCACGCATAAAGTCTGGACATTCCAAAGACAAAGCTGATGCCCTCCTCTCTAGCTCTTGCAAATCAGGATCAATCAATCGGTTCACCAAAATGACCTCATAATCAACATTGTCTGAAATAGAAATAGCTTGAAGATCCACGAGAAGTGGCATCTTCCCGTGTGAAAGAGAATTCGATGTAATCCCATACAGATCGTAAAATCCATCCCTGACTTTCTGGTCATAGTTAATGACCTTATGTCCCTACAAGAAAAAAAAGCAACAGCATGATCAGCTAAACCCTCCCATTACCATAAATCAAAGCAGAAACCATCCACATTGAGGAGTCATCTGTAACTCCAACCCAAAAATGAAATTACTAAACAATCAGGATTCATAGATACTCGTAACCAAGAGAACACAGTGATCAATTCCAGTAAGATCCTAATTCCTCTTAAACCCTAGCTAATTGAACGATTAGACTCCCTAAAACCCCAAAAATCCAGAGAAATTAAACAAATCAACCTAAGCAGTTCGTCGAGATATAGTTTATACCCAATAACGGAGCGATAGAAAGTCAACGGCGGAATCAGCGTCGGTGACCGGAGCAGAAACCCCAAGGCTAATCCGTTTAGCAGCATCAATCTGAGCCGTATCTGCATTCTCTCTCGGATCAGAATCAGAGACACTAATCGCCATAGCCAGCTGGACTTGATACTCCTCTTCCATCAAATTGAAATCAACACCATCAACCGCCGCCAGATCACGACCAACCGGCTCAAATGTTTCCAATCTCGGCATTGTAGTCGAGCCGTTACCAAAACCGGTAGAAGAAACCGAAGAAGTCGAACCTGGGCTAGGGCTAGAGCTAGGAATAGGGCTAGGATCGATCATCGGTCTAGTCGAATCGTCTAACCGGTGATGGTCACCAAATCCGCCGGCGACTCCACTACTTCCGCCGATGTGGAGCTTCCGGAGAAGATGCTTCATCTTCGACATCGATCGTCAACGACGAACTGATCCTCTGTTTCTCTCTCTAAAAATCTCCAGTTTATCTCTCTAAAAATGAAGCTTCCTTTCGTTAGTTTTCTTTTTTTTTGTTTGGCTATTTTTTCTGTAGAAAATAATTATACACAATATTGGCAAAAAGGAAAATATATTGTAAACAATTCGATAAAAAACAAAAGAACTCCACAAATTAACAATAAATAAATAATTTTTTTAGAGCTTAACCTGCGCCGACATCATCGAAAGTAGATTCTATTAAAATGCGCACTCTTCTTTGTCAAGCTACCTCCAGTTGGTAAGAATAAGCTTTGACTATTTTACTCGGAACTATTTATTACTAGTAAAATCATACTACTATTTAAACACATAATGATAAACAAATTCTTAATTATCTGCGCGTCGAATAATAAGGAAATAAATTGTTATTGGAGTCAATAAATTAGAAATGCTAGACGCGTAAATCTAGGGCCATTAATGGTTACCAAAAACAAAAAAAATCTAAGGCAATTAACGAAACTAGGAATCTTTTAAAAAATCTCATTGGAAAACTTGACAGGCTTTTTTTTTCCTTCTTAATGATACCATCACAACAAAATCAAAAATTGACTCTGTTGGATTAAAACTAATTTTATGCGACTTTTAAAGGAATTTGGTAAGAAAGTGAAAAACAAAGCAACACTATTGAATGGTAAATTTATGTGTACGAGTATAGTAAAATAAACCAGAAAACAGAAAAAGAGAAAAGAGACAATTACAGTTATTCTGCAGTTAAACTGTTTACAAGGCTATCTTGTCTTTCTCTGTATACCAAATTCTTTAAAACTAATAAGAAAACAACATTTTGATATATCATATATATATATATCTCCAACTTCAGATCCCTCCAAGCTTTCTAAAGCATCCTCTCAAAAGACCAAGTCTTCTCCTTACGCAGCTCTTTTACCAGACTCTGCCTTAAAAGCTTAAAACTTTCGATGGCGAAAAGACTTTTTACCTTTCGAATGGATCTCCTACTTCAGTAGGATACTCATGTGCAGCTACAGCTGCATCAACCTTTTCCCGTAGATTGAATTTCTTGGCGATCATCGGCCTTACATCTTCAACTCCAATTAAGCTTTCGAGAAACGGGAGTAAGTGAAGTAGTTCTTTATCTGCCGGGTCATTAAACCAGCTCTCTATCGGCACTCCATTCTCCACTTGGAACCCAAATGCCTAAAAGAAAACCCGATAAGCTAAGAATGGAAAAACAATATGTGTAGAGGGATGATAAGAGTTTAATAATACCTGTGGGGAGTTATCGACGATGATAACACGAGATAAATCGCGCCCGAGGACTGATAAATCTTTCAGGTAGTTACCATCAAAGAAAACACACGAGTCACGGTACACTCTATGGCGAAAGAGCTTCCTCTTAGGGTCAAGCACATTCAGAAGTTGCTCGGCGTAAATACTTTGGCTAGCTGTAAATATAATGATCTCGAAAAGACGAGACACTCTCTCCATAAACTCTTTGAGGTGAGGACGGCACCGCACATACACCATATGCTCTTCTTCGTTAAAATTTACAGGGAACGTAAAATCAACCTCATCACACGGTTCTAGAGTCGAGTGCACCAGAGTTTCTGTGAATACCAAACACATATGTTAACCTTACCATCAAACAAACAAACAAGCGAACGAGCTGAAAAGTAGCCTTACCATCGAGGTCTAGGACAAGAGAAATAGGAGGGCAGCTTCGGGTTTGTTTAGGAAGCAAGACCGGCCTGAAAGTCGGGACAACAGAAGACAAGTTCGGCAAGTTCTTGATGAACAGATAAGGATCAAACTCGTCGAGTTCTTCATCCTCTTCGTCCTCCATGCATACCGAGGTTATAAGGGAATCTTGACCACGCTCGTCAACACATTCCAGCTTCGAGCTCTTCATTGCTAGATAAATGGCAGAAACCGAATCCAAGTTACAATTTGAATCTACGGAACTTGAATCTAGAGCAAGCAATCGATCATAAGGGTTCTGTGCATCCAAATCCCGAGACAAAGCAGAGTCATCGTCTTCCATTAATATAGCCTATCAACATCAACTTGTAACTGAATACAGTCAGTGTATAGACTCAGAACCAAATTCAACCTACTCCACAATAATCAATTGACCCATTTTTCCCAATTCACACACAACACACAATGCTCAAGAACTAACACATCTACAAGTAGAAGCTAGTGTTCACCACAGAATTAACTTTTCATGAATCTCACAGAATCAATGTAAAGTTTACAACTTTCAGATAGTAACGAAGACTTTACCTTGTAGGAACTCTGAATCACACTGTAGCTACCGACAAAACCGAGACGCCGGAGATAATTCAGATCTCGAGTGAGTCAAATTGCAAAAGCTAGCTCAAAGACAAAGGATAATCTGAAGAAACAAAAACAGATCTTGGATTTAGAAAAGGAGCAAACCCTAGATGAATCACAATTAGGAAGGAACCCTAAAACAAAAAGAGCACAGAGAGATTTGAAATATTTTGAAAGGTGAAAACTTTGGAGCCCAAAAGAAGCAAATTCGAAATCTCCTCGCGGAAAGTGACAGAAATCAATATTTTAAACTCGAAACCGAACCGGAATCGAGAAACCCACGAATTCGATTTCAGATAAAATTTCCGATTCGATTTTGAAGATTATGTCTCAAGGGTTTTTTATTACAGAGAGAGAGAGAGAAGGAAAAAACAAAGCTTTGACTGGATAAATCTATCTTCTCCGCAAATTTCTCAGCAAAAAACGAAGCAAGACCAAATTTTTCTCACCGAAGCGAGATTTAACTCCCTAACCCAGAAAAGTCGAGCTGAGATTTAAGAGCTATGAAGAAGAAACAGAGAAGGAGGAATTAAAAAAAAAAAAAAACCCTAGAGAGAGTAAACTCGTCGGAGAAAGTACCTCCGATCAAAACGATTTCTTTCTTCTGTCTTCCTCTCTATCTCTCTTCGAAAGAAAAGAAAAAAAGAGTAAAAATTTTGCTGGAAAATGAATTGAGAGTCGCGACTATAGTCTTACTGACTTAACATAAAGGATGAAATTTGCAATTATACGTCCTCGTATTTTATAAATATTTTGTTCCTATCTCGATAGTTTTAATTTGTATGACAAAACCCATCTATTGGGGCGTAAACTGGGAATTGATGATGTCATCGCCGGTTGGAGAGCGACCGTCGTCTTAGGACAAGTCTCTTGAGAAACTTTCCGGTTTACAATTACTAACCGGCAAATAGATTATGGATATTATAAATTATTTGTAATTTGTTTTGACAAAGGAAAATTATTTGTAATTTAAAAAGATTCATTTTTGGGGGAAAATATGTTATTTACTTTCACTTGAATGAATAGTTCTATGGAGATTTAATTTGTCTTTTTTTTTTAACTTTTGTTTATTTTGTCATGAATTTGTGTGTTGTAACTATGTAATTCAAATAAGATAATTTTGTCATATAAAGCTTACTACATGTCTGGTTTGTAACTAACATGATCATGATGCGTGTCAGCTAGTATAAAAAATATCAGAATATTGAGAAAGTCAACAATTTTAACTTGCAGAAGTTACTTTACCGTATACATTTAATTATGTGGACCTTACTGTCACTATGCATACACAATAAATTTTATATGTTAATCATCTATATAAGGAACATTTCGTACGTTCATTTTGTAACATCGACATTCAACATCATAATCAAAGTTTTTTTTTTTTTTCTCTCGTTTTCTCTTCTTCGAGTATTTGAACTCCTGAGAATATAATTCTTTCACTTATTCTAAAAAATTATTCATCAAAAATCATCCCTATTTTATTTATAACACATAAAACTTACATTTGTATAATCATCTTGCAAATCCATAGAAAAACACATGCGATTCTTACCAAGACAACGCTATGAAAAAAGAAACAAACAGGGACAAATTAAACATCACACATAGGTTAAAAACGACCCATATAACAAATTCGAGAGACTAATTTTGTAGAAAAGGTGAAGCTTATTTTAGGTGTTATAAAATGTTTGCAAGAACATGTAGAACAAAATGAAAAGGATTTAAAATGAAGTAGTGAACTATCTCAATAAGCAAATGAAATTTAACAGTTTAATTAAAAGGAGATTTAAGAAACTATGTATATCGAAGTAGAAATAAAAAACAAAGTTGAGAAAATAATCTTAAAATCGAAAACATATGTACCAATTCATGTTGTAATATTCGAACTATACAAAACAATTAACACAAATGTATCATGAGAAACATGGAATAAGTTAAATGCACTGATTCGAACCCTCAGTCGAAATTATTGAATACGAGGTTGCATGTGGTTGAACCACGGGGAGATGATACCAACTCATTCTTCATCTCAAGCTTCTTTTGTGGATCCAACCATGATGGCCTAATCAAGAATCTTGCTTTCTCTAATCGGCAAGAATTTCTCATGATATATGTCGCCATATCTATCTCTTCTGTTGTTGGATTGTAACATGTCCACTTGAACGTTTGTAGACTCGACAACAGACACTGAGGAACATAATTCAATTGCATCCAGTAAACAGATGTATCCATTGTTTCCATACCATCTTGTGAAAAGTTTCCCTTGAATTAGAAAAATGAGCAGAATTAGATTAAACGGGTGGAGAATTAGCCAAAAATAATAGTTGTCTATCGAAGAAACTTACAACGAACTCGAAATGTCGTAGTTTGGGAGAACCTCTGAGCAGCCAATGTAGTAACTTGGACCAATATGTGTTATCTATGCAAAACTTGAGATGCTCAAGCTCATGAAAGACAATATCATCACCATATACAACCTGAGCAAAGGAAGGTTTAGTATTCTGAATAATATAGTGAGTTTGAAGACTTGAAATTTATCAATTTGATTCAAATTACCTCTGCATTGTTGTCCGTTGTGGATAGTGAAAGACGTTTGACAGAAGTGACAGGTTCGAGAAGCCTTTTGATATCGGGGAATCCACCAAAATCAATATCTGCCTCCTCCAACTTGGGCATATTCACAATAAAAAAAGAGGAACTTTGAGTAAAATCCGTAGCTTTGAAATACTTCAAAGAAGGAGTATCTATCACATACTCGTCACAAGTACGTGAACCAGAAATCGTAAAACTAAGCAATGTAGGGATGCTGCTAACAATGAACTTTCTCACATTATCACGTACACATAGATCCACAATCAAATCTTCAAGAGTAGAGCAATTGGATAAAAGGCTTTGAAGAGACTCTTTATTTGCGTATTTCACATATTGAAGGTGCAACGTTTTCAAGGAAGGAAGAGAAGCCACACGAGGAACATCCACAAGAATCTGGTCGCTCAGTTTCAATATCACAAGAGATTTGCAAGTATACAAGCTATTCGGAAGTAATACAATAGGTCCATAACGACAAATACTTAGCTTACGCACACATCGAGAAACCGCTATTTCAACCCACCGTTTGATATCTTCATGTTGATGATATACTGTGAGAAGATATTGATACGCAAGCTCTCTATGACGGGAGCTCTATGTATTGGCAGATTCATGGCTATAAAGTGCCGCAAACTCTCGCATTTCGACGGGTTATATTTGATTATGACGTCGTCGTAGTCAAGGTTTGGGACATGCATCCAAAGAAACTTCCAATGCTTGGACAAAATACTCGTGCTTACAGCAACTTTTGTTGGAAGAAACGATAAGATCTTGACGACCAATTCATCATCAGAATAACCAATGATCTTGTTCATATCGTATTACGTACACAAAACCCGCAAGATTCTCTGTTACCCTAAGAGACTTGAGTTTTTGTCTAGCCACAATGAAATAAATAACAAGCAAAGAATAATAAAAACAAAGCAACGGAACGAAACCCTAGGAAATTCTTCAATTTGTCAAAACGTTGGACACAAACATTGGTATGTGTGTTTTTTTTTTAATATAAATCACAAACTGAAATTCTGTATTTTTTAAGCTCCTTTATATATATTGTTTAAATTATATATAAAAATAAAAAAAGGGATCCGTCAGGTTCAACGTAAGAAAGAGATTCCGCCGCACGTTGTCCAAAATAGAAAAAGCGACCCGCAACAAATAAATCTTCACTTTTTCCTCAATCTGGAAGATAAATCAGACCCATGAAAGTGATTTGATAAATTATTTGTGGAAAAGGTGAAGCTTATATTAGTTTGTTCTTTTTTTGGATAAAAGGTTTTATATTGAAATGCATAAAAGAAAAATACAAGGCTATGACTTTTTTGGGTACAGTTTGAGAGATTCACATAGTTTATGCTTCCACATTAGCTAGCTTTGAAATACCATTAAGCTGAAGAGAGTAAAGAGTAAGAGAAGAGCCAACTAACTGTCTATAAAAGTACTAGTTGATTTGGCAACGACCTCCACGAACGAACGCGGTTTCCTTGACCTCCAACTATAGTTCATTGCAATTTTTGAACTTTTGAGTTGGTTTGATTTTCAGGACTGATTCTTTTAGTTCTAGTAATAATGCAATTGGTTTCCTTCTATCTCCTCGGAATATTCCAAAACCTTAAACGAATTGTCACTTTCAACATTCTCAACCACTTTTATGTTAGGTGTTATTAAACGTTTGCAAAAACATGTATAAGACTGAAAATATTTTAAATGGGATAGTAGTGAACTATCCCAAGAAGTGAATGAATCTTAACAATCTAATTGAAAGGAGATTCAAGAAACTACGTACAAACCATGTTGTGATATTTCACTGTATATATAACACAAACGAATCATGAGAAACATGGGATAAGTGAAATCTAATGATTCGAACCCTCAGTCGAAATTATTATCGAATACGAGGCTGCATGTGGTTGAACCACGAGGAGATAATACCAACTCTCATGCTTCATATGAAGCTTCTTTTGTGGATCAGACCGTGGCCAAGTAAAGAATCTCGCAGTCTTTAATTGGCAAGAATTTCTCAAGATATATGTCGCCAGATCTATCTCTTCTGTTGTTGGATTGTTACATGTCCATTTGAAAGTTTGTAGACTCGACAAACATTGAGGAACATAATTCAATTGCTTCCAGAAAGTCAATGTATCTATACCATATTGTGCAATGTTTCCCTTAGATTAGAAAAAAACAAGCAAAGTTAGATGGGTGAATAATTAGACCAAAATGTAGCCAAGAAACTTACACTGAATTCGAAGTCTCGTAATTTGGGAGAACATTTGAGCAACCAGAGTAATAACTTCGACCCATTTTTGTAACCTATATGAATCTTGAGATGCTCAAGCTCATTAAAGACAATATCATCACCATATACAGCCTGTGCAAAGGAAGGTTTAATTAGTATTCTAAATGATACTGTGATATTGAAGTTATCAATAAATTCAAATTACCTCTCTTTTATAGAATAGTACGGATAATGAAAGATGTTTGACAGAAATGACAGGTTCGAGAAGCTTCTTGATATCGATGAATTCATGAAGATCAATATCCGCCTTTTCCAGCTTAGGCATATTCACAATAAAAAAGGAGGAATTCCCACTAAAATCCCTAGCTTTGAAATACTTCAAAGAAGGAGTATCTATCACATACCCATCATGAATATATATATCAGAACTCAAAACTAAGCAATGTTGGGTGGCTAACAGCAAACTTTCTCACATTGTCACCTCCACATAGTTTCACAACCAAATCTTCGAGAATAGGGAAACTGGATAAAAGCCGTTGATGAGATTCTTCATCAGCGTATTTCACACGTAGAAGGTGCAAAGTTTTCAAGGAAGGAAGACAAACCACACGAGGAACATCCACTAGCATCCTATGTTTCAGTTTCAGCGTCACAAGAGATTTGCAAGTATACAAGCTACTCTGCAATATTGCATGAAGCTTACCCATGCGTGCATAATTATTTATAATTAGCTCACGTACACGTCGAGTAACCGCAATTTCAACCAACAATTTGATATCATCAGGTTGAAACGTTTTAGTGCGAAGCTTGAGACACAAGCTCTCTATGATGGGAGAGCTATATAATGGCAGATTCATGACAATGAAACGCCGCATCCTCTCGCCTTTCGAATTATAAAAGGTTCTTCTGTCATCGTAGTCAAGTTTTGTGACTCTCGTCCAAAGAAACTTCCATTGCTTGGACAAAACACTCGTGCTTACCACAACTTTTGTTGGAAGAAAAGATAAGATCTTCACAAGCAATTCATCATCAGAACACCCAATAATCTTGTCCATATCTTACTCAAACCCCCAGCAAGAATTTGTTACCCTCACCGTTGGGTAAGAGAGAGGCTTGAGTTTTTTAGCTAAGCGAAGGCAAAGGATCAAAAAGAAGAAGAATAAAAAGCTATATTTATTTTTAAATTCTAATAGCTTATTTTTAAATTTTCAAAAAAAAAAAAACAACGTAACGAAACCCTAGAGAAATATTAGAGTATGTTTATGGGTGGTAAATATGATTGGAGTAATAATATGAATTTTGTTATAAATCCATTAGATGGATCCCATTATAGGCTCATGCTCTAGAACCTTCTAGCTTGTTTTCCAAGTTGTACTTCTTCCCCAAGCTTTGTATCCCTATATATACTTAGTGTTTCTCATGGAATAATATATCACAATTCATTCTCTCTCTTCTAATTACAACACGTTATCAGCACGAAACCCTAACCACTGAGTAAAACCCTAGCCGTTTAAAAAAAAAAAAATTGACGTTCCCAACGCCGTTTCCATTCTCTCTCCGGCGTCTCCGATCTATCCGTCTTCGTTTCTGAGCGAGATAAGTTTTTACCTCAAATTTTTTAATCATGCTTAACTGTAAACCGAAAACGTGCATGATTTGATCTATATAATGTTTTATTGTTCACTGTTAATTTTTAGTAGATTTATAATACTGAGACATGCTATAGTTATAAGGGAGTTTATAAACTGACTCCTGCTTTGTGATCGAGACGTGGTTCATAATAATGAAATCATGCTCCCGATACTATTATAGAATCATGTCACATATTTTTGTTTCATTAATTGTTATTTGTTTAATTCATGATCGATGCTTTGTGGATACGGTTCATGTTTTTACCATTAGATTTTACTGCTATGCCATATATACTAATTGATACAATATTTATGTTTTATTGATTCAAGATCCTTATTATCTTGGAGGTATTTTTTCGATCCGTTGTACGAAATTCATTGATATGGAAAGGCTTCCGTACGTCGAAAGATCTAACCAACTTTTCTGAGGTATTCGATTTCCATTGACAAATGGCTCTAATTTATGTCGACACTTTTGTCGAGGTAAGTATTACCATGCTTAAGAAAAATGGAATCAAAATTTAAACAACCAGATCGTTTAATTATTGTTTTATTACCGATCGCTTGATTATATATGGCTCATGCTTTGTTGTTTGGTTTGGTATGATTCATTGGTTTTTAAGTGTGTTTTGAATTTTGATGCTTAATATTTCTTTTTTTATATCATAAATCTGATAATTTATAATTATCTATATATGCTTTCATCATAATCGGTTCATGCTTTTATACATCTATATGACATAATAATATATGTTCTCCATTATAGTGGATATTTTATAACCATGACCCATATAACTTGGTTTATAAAACGATTCTTAATCGATTAAAAGTGTGTGACGGATGATAATATGCTAGAGGAAGCACGTTTTGTCTTTCAAATAATTAATTAACGTTGTCTTGAAGACAATTAATCTCTTTCTTTGTGATAGTGAGCTATTGATGAAAAACATGGTCCATTCCTTGAAGAGAATGTGACATAAGAAAAAGATCAATAATATTAGCTCAAGAAATAGCTATATATACATATATGGGAATGCATTTTGAGATTTTTGAAGCGAACATTTTCCAAAGTCTCAAGTTGAGTATGTTTTGATTATGAAGTGGAATTAAATACGATATGGATGAACCTGAAGTTTCATCAAATTGAGGAGGAGAAGTAATGAATCTTACATAGATATTACATATCTTGAAGATTATGTTTACTACTTTTAAAGATCCACAAGTAAATGGTCATGAATGAGGTTAAGAAAGAATTAAGATCAAAAGCAATATATTTCTTTCAAGAAATTGTATATTCACTTGAAGTGAGAAAAGAAAGAGGGGGAAAGAATTTAGTGCGAGTATTTTATCAAATGTATAAAGTTCATTAAAAGCTCCCGAAGAGTATAAACTATTATCTGTGGGATTGCATGTTAAAACTATTGATGCATATACTCTCCCAAGTCTCAAGATGGGTATGTTTATGGTTTTAGAGTGGAATTCAATACGAGATGGATGAACCTGAAGTTTCATCATCTCGAGGTGGAAGTGTAAAGAATCTCACATAGACAAGTGTCATATCTTGAAGATTATGTTCACAATTTGACCATAAGATCCATAAGTTCTTCGAACAACTTTAAAAGAAAAGGATGATGAGAACATGATGTTACTTAGAGCTCATTATGAGTCTACACATCGAAGATTATAAGACTCGAAGTCTATAAATAAATACGTCTTGTTGGATACTCTATTCCCTGAAGCGAATATGACATCATACACTAAGAAAGAAAAGAACTACACTTATAATATTTTTGAAAGTGAATATTAATGTGGTCAAGATCGAGATCGAAGAGTTTATATCAAGAGCTTATATTTTCACCGGAAGTGAATAAATAAATAAAATAAAAGAAACTTTTGAGAGTACAATACAATGTAGCACAAATGCTCCAGAAGAGCATATCAATATCATTTTCTATGAGAATGTAATTGAAATATACATTCTATTTTCCCAAATCTCAAAAATGAAGGTTCTATGATAAAATACGTGATCCGAGTAGGATATGTTATTAATTCTGAAATTGGGATTCATTTCGAGATAGACAGTGTTATCATCTCGAGGGGGAGAATTAAAGAATCTCATATAGTATATGTGAAACATCCAGAAGATTATGTTTACACTAAAATTGCGTTTGCTTACTCCTTCATAAAAATAAATCTATGAGATTTTATATTTATATGAAAAGTGAAGGAATTGTTGAATATCCCCAAATCACAAGTTTTTCCCAAGGTTGAAAGTATTTAAGAGAATCTACCTATTTTGTACTAGATTGTACTACACAAAGATTTGTAAACCAGAAGTTTACTGAGAATGAAAAATAAACTAGAAGTTTACCGAGAATGAAAAGTAAACCAGAAGTTTACTAAGAATGAAAAGTAAATCAGAAGTTTACTAAAAATGAAAAAATAAATCAGATGTTTACTAAGAATTTAAATATTTGGCTTAACCGGATTGGTCATCCTGGTTTAGTAGATGATGCGGAAATTTATAAAAGTGTGTGGATACTTCATAAAGAATCAGAAGATTATTTCTAGTCATTTATCATATGTTGACTGCTCAGAAAGCAATATGATAATGTGGCATTCACCAATAAGAAAAATAAACTGGAATATGTTTATTTCTAGAAGTATATACAAGGAGATATTTTTGGGCTGATCACCCACTATGTGAATTTTAGATACTAGATGCATCGATTAAATGGACACATTGACTCGATGAAAACATCAACTAAATATTCACATTTATCCTTGTCATGAAATTGCAACTTGAAGTGTGCAAGGTTATTTGATAATGCTGGTGAATTTATGTTTGAATACCCATTGAAATAAAGTGTTGAACATCCAGAAGCTTATGTTTATACACAAAATGGTTTAATACCATTGTTTCGCATCAAGCCAATGAATAACTAATAGGTCTCCCTATCATTATTGGTTTAGGATCAGAAACCAAATAATTTCCATCGGAAAGATATTTGAATATGAAAAGTGCTCCACCACAGCGCTATAAGATGGAACCTCAAAAGAGGAGAAAAATATATGTTGGATATGAATATTAAATAAGTGTCTAGAGCTATCCCAGAAGGATTTATTGAAGTCTCGACTTATATATTCTCATTATAATGAATCAGTTTCCAACATTAGAGGGAGAAAATAAACAGCTGGGGAAAAGATATAAGTAGCTATGAATTATCAATGATCCTCGGACTAGAGAATATACATTAGAAGTCCAAAAAGATAATTCATAAGCAAAACTTGACGTATTAATTGCCATACGCTTTTGCTGATCCCAATAGAGTGATGAAATCACCTATGCCAGCTGTATATGCTCCTATTAAATGTATGTCCTAGAAAGACTATATCAAACTGCTAGTGAGTCTAAAGATTGCATGAAGTGTGATAGACCTATTTGGTTATATATATAAATCCTCGTAAAAGAAAGGAGCAAAAAATTGAGAATGACCAAATCGAGGTAATAAAGATTTTGAATGATCTCCAGAAGAGACATCAAACATGACAAATGAAAAGTTCAAGTACTTGACAATGAAAAGAGCTAGCTAGCTATGTCATGTTAGAAATAATATGGGAACCAAAAAGCAAATCGACGTCGTAATATTTTGCATGCTATGAGCAGTTGATATTATGAAAAGAGGATCATGAAAGAAAGTCTATTGAAATGTGTACACAAAGTAATGATTGGCCAAAGTGGAAAGAAAAAATAGACTTGGGATTATAATCTCTTGAAGAGAAATATTTGGACCAGCAGTCCATGCACCTGAAGTGTAAAATTAGTGAAAAATATTTAAGTTTAAAAGGATAGTGAAAATAGTGAAATTTTCACAAAGGCAAGGATTACTTTATGAAGAGGTATATTCTCTTATGGTGGAAGCAATATTTAGAGATATCTTATAAGTCTGGCAATGGAATACAGGATAATGACATTTATATAAAATGCTTGAAAGATATAATCCCTAAATGATTAATGATATCATAGTTATAATCCCTGAAGGATTAAAAATATCAATACTATGTTCTCGGGAACTCTAGTCAATAGAAAATATGTAACATGGGGTATAATCATGTTAATGTATACCCATGTAGATTTATCAAAAGATAATGATCAAAATAATTCTTGATTTGAAGATCATCAAAACTCCACCAGAGTTAATACATGCACTACGATGATGATAATATAATATAGTCCCAGAAGGATTTAAACTGCAAGAATCTTTTCAGCGAGTATTTGCTAAGAAAAGCTATCAGAATGATCTTATTAGCATATGCATATTTATAAAAGATTTAAGAAAAGATTTGTTAGGATTGCAGTGTATGTTGATTATTTGAACATCATTTGAACTCCTAAAGAGATTTATAAACAGTATAATATATGAAAAAGGATTTGGAAAATTCCTTGAAAAGATAAGATTATCTTGAGATGTCTGAAATTTAACATCTAACGAAAGTGATGTTGTATTGAAAGATCCTTGTAGGATTTTATAGAAGGATATCCACATATATTTGGTCCTGAAGTACCACACTTAAACTGATGTTTAAGAAATTTATCAAGCTCTTTCATGATTGAAAGATGAGATTTTGTATGATAAGAAGAAAAATATGTAATGGACCAGAAGTCCAATGATTTGAGATTTCTTATGACAATCTACAAGGCTATGCTTATGATCATCCGAAGAGATGTCATATATGATCGGAAGTCATCTCCAGAAGAAGATGTTTTCGAGGGGGAGAAATATAATGATGAGCGTAGATGTACTCTTTTTCCCTTATCATAGTTTTTATCCCACTGGGTTTTTCTATGAAAGGTTTTTAACGAGACATCAAAGAACACGCAAATGATAGACATGTAAAGAAGATTGTTATCATTACAATGATATATGAAAGTCTATCAATCTCCCGAAAGAATATCATACATTATTGATATCAAGAGAAACAAAGAGAATAATCAAGATGGATCATCTTAAAGAAGTATGGGTTGCAGAAGAATGGCGATTGACATGTTCTACAGATTCGTTCAAGTGAAACTTTGGCAGGTTTATTTTGAGAGACACTTCCAGATGTTACTTTCAAGAATCAAGTTCGAGTTATCACAAAGATATCAAGTTATGCACTCATCAGGGGGAGTAGAAGCGCGTTGCACTCTTTTTTCCTTAACCATGGTTTTGTCCCAATTGGGTTTTTCTGGTAAGGTTTTTAACGAGGCAACATCTTATGCGCATTAGGGATTATTTTTACTATAATGGTATCCAAGGGGGAGTGTTATAAATCCATTAGATGGATCCCATTATAGGCCCATGTTCTAGAACCTTCTAGCTTGTTTTCCAAGTTGTACTTCTTCCCCAAGCTTTGTATCCCTATATATACTTAGTGTTTTTCATGGAATAATATATCACAATTCATTCTCTCTCTTCTAATTACAACAAATTTTATAATATTAATTGTATTGGGATTGATAAATAGAGATAGAAAGAGGAGAGAGATAGAGATATTACCCATATTTACCAACTAAATATGGGGTAATATGTTGTTATATTTGTTTAACCATTTTTGGTTTGGGTAAAAATAAAAATTTTATATTATTAAAAATCTTTTATATTTACCCAAATTTACCACCCATAAACATACCTTAATATATGTCAAAAAGTTGTTACATAAAACATGGGTCTAAATATTTCGTTTGGTAAATATAGAGTGGATATAATAATATATATAAGAAGTTTTAAGGGGTTAGATTGCAAATAAAACAAAACAAAAAAAAGGAAACGACGTCGTTTTCGATGGTGGTCCTTCTTCGTCAACTGCGACAAGAATAGAAATTGATCGTCGTCAAATCCGTCAGTTTCAAAGAAAAGAGATTCCGTCGCACGTTCGCATCTAATAAATCTTCCCTTTTTTCTTATTAATCCGGAAAAAAATCAGACCCATGAAAGTGATTTGACGAATCAACGAGAAAAGTCTTGACCTTTACAAATCTTGAAAGAGGACAGAGATTGGTTATTAAATGGTGTTGTTGACGAATCAAGAGATCGGGAGATGGAAAAAGAAACGAATTTTGATTGGATTGTTTCTATTTTGGATAATCATAATGTTCGTTACTCCCAAAGTTCCTCTCAGTTCATTTCGACATCATGTGTTTGCAGATAAACGCAATTTCATGGGTATATTACTCTGTCTTAATCTCTCTCTGTCTTTGTGAATGCGTGTAAGAACGACAAGTGTTTGTTTGTGTTGGGTTGATGAATACAGGAGTGCCTAATACATTGAATGTGATGACCAATTTTCCTTTTCTTATAATTGGTGTTCTTGGATTTGTTCTTTGCATTGGAGGAAGCTTCTTCAATATAAGGTCCTCTCTCTTCTTCTCTTTTTCTTATAAATTTGAGTTTTTTTTTTAAATTAGTGTTAACATTTGAGTTTTTGTTGCAGTTTGAAAGGTGAGATCTGGGGATGGACAGTGTTCTATGGAGGCATTGCAAGCTTTGCCTTTGGCTCTGCTTATTATCATCTCAAACCTGATGACAACAGACTCATCTTGGACACTTTGCCTGTTCGTTTTCATTTTCTCTGACCAGCTTTTAGTAATTCACTTTACTTTTCTTGGAAAAAATCTTCTTTTAGCTATTAGAAGAAGTTTTAGATGAATTTATTCTAGTTATGCATAGTTGTTTCTTAGTTGTCTTGAATTGATACTACAAGAACATTGTGAACAGTAGAATCTTCGTATCGCTAATGGAAAGACGCGTAGACGAATCGTGTTAGAGATTGCGGCTGTAAAGTTGTGTGGTTTTGTATAATGGAATGACAAAGTTGTTTTTTTTTGCTTTAGTTGATTGGTTTTGAATTGCTGTTTCTTGATTAATTGCGGTAAACTGCAGATATTGATTGCGTATTCGTCGCTTTTCTCTAGTTTTTTGGTTGAGAGAGCGGGGGAGAAAGTAGGTCTGAGTTGTCTCGTCTTGCTTCTGTCCGTATCATTTCTCAGTGTTGCTTACGCCAGGTAACATTTCAGACCGAAAAAATCATTACCTCCTCCGGTTTTACAATTTTAGTCAGGTTCGGATTGAAATTATATGCGTTCTAGTTGATGGCAGAGTGTTTAATGATCTCCGATTATGCATGACGTTCCAGTTGATTCCGCTCGTGGCGATTCCCATCATGACGGTTTTGTTACCTCCCAAATATACTCACTCTAAATTCTGGCTCTGGGCAACAGGTTTTTGACTACACTTTAACGGTTTTCTTGTTAGATTCTACACTCTCTTCTGATTTCTGATTATTATGAATGCAGTGGCCTACGCGATTGCCAAGATTGAAGGATTTGCAGACAGCAAAATATACAATGCGAATCAATATATCATCAGCGGCCACTCACTAGAGCATTTGTTTTCGGCCGCGGCTACGGTTATACTTACCGTTATGCTTTTATATAGAAGCATTCGGTGTCATAGGTAAGTCTTTTACCTGTCTTTCTCTCTCTCTCTCTGATCTTTGAATTCCTTCAAACCTGAGAGGATTCTTCATTTTTGTTGTGTGTTATGAAACCAAACAGATTAGGTGATCTCAAAGGCCATCCTTGACATTCATTAAAAGGTTTTCTTGTGTTCATGCTTCTAGATTCTTCTATGCAGATTTTGTTGTGTTACTAAATGGTTACTAAATAGATTTTTGACCCATGGTCTCACTAAAACATCATTGGTTCACTTTGAACTTGCAATAATTTAAGAGGAGACAAAAGAAAAAGTAGCCAACACACACACACACACCTTTGGACTTGTGTTTTATTCTTTTGATCACTTTATTGAGGACTTTTAGATCAAAGAATGGAATATGAAAATCTAACACATCAAAAGCATTATGGTCCTGATACCGAATAATCGTACAAGTGAGCTAAAATAACGACAATGAAGAGTGAAATCTCAGAGTTTATAGATTTTCGAAGAATCGCAAATGGTCATCAAATGTCTCCGCATGCCTGATCTTGGTGATTGATCCATCTTCTTCCACCTGCAAAAACAAAAAACACATGCATCAGTTTCACACCCGATATCGAAGCACAACGAACTTCTGATTCTCCTATTATTTCAACAGAAACCAGAAAGAAGATGTCTTCGTACCCAGTATTCCGGAGGACGCATTTTGAGATTGTAAGTGGAGGCCATGCTCATACAGTATGCACCAGCGTCATGAACCACCAGACCAGCTCCCTGTAATGGAATACAACAAACTCAATTTGATTCTCCACTTACTCAAGCTGCCAAGCATAATCAGATTGTTAACTCACCTTTGGAGGAGTGGGAAGCTCTCTGTCTTTTCCTAAGAAATCAGCAGATTCACAAACAGGACCCACAACGTCGAATATGGAAACCTCTGCTTCCGGTGGTGTAGGAGAGACCAGCTCAATGTGCTTTTGCGTGTTAAGAAACAAGAACATGTTAAGCTATAAATCCAAGAGGGCCATTGCGCAAGATGCAGTTGTAACAAGCATATTTTGAGTTACCTGATAGGCATCGTAAAGACTGGGACGGATAAGCTCAGCCATACTTCCATCAATCACTATGAAGTTTTTAGTTCCATTTGTCTTCACACCAGTGACATGGTTGGCGAAACAGCACGTGTTTGCAATCACCGATCTCCCTGGTTCGATTATTAGGTTCAGGTCTCGTGAAAGAACTAGCTCTCTTACCTATAATAAATCAAGGCTTGTAAATAATCTACCAATTCCAGTGCCTTTTAGATCAGATGAAAGGAAAGAGTTTTGAGATGTTCTTACGGTGTTGATGAGATCCATAGGTTTAGGAAGGACAGCACCTGCATGGTAATAATCTATTCCTAAACCACCACCAATGTTCAAGTAATTCACTTCAAATCCTTGACGCCGGATTTCATCAATGTATTCCACCATGAGAACCGCTGCATCTCTGAATATGTCCACCTGAAACATACAAAACATGTCAAAAGACGACTTGAAGCAAGAATATGTAACATATTAAGTGCTATAATCGGAGTTACCTTTGTAATGGTAGAGCCTAAATGGCAATGAGCTCCCACAAGCTTGAGCTCTTTGGGATGTGCCTTGACCTCATCTAGAAACCACTGAAGCTTCTCATTCCTAATACCAAACTTTGAGTTCTTGTTCCCGGTAGCAACATATGGATGCACCTAACAAAAATGTAAAAAGCTCACTCTTATCCAACCTATGCAGAACAATTATGTTACAAAAAACTAGGAAATGACGCTAAAGATTGAATATTTTTACCTGAGGATCGACATCAGGATTGATACGCAGCAGAACATTAACCTGCTTACCAGAAATTCTTGAAGCTTCCACAATATTATCCAAATCAAACTCACTATCAACATTAACGAAAACACCTTCTTGTGCAGCTAGAACTAAATCTTCCAACAACTTCCCATTTCCATTGAAAATGCACCTATTCATATTCATACAGAAAATACACAGTCAAGAATCATCACATCACCACTAGACTAAATCACACAAATCATACATTCCTCTCACTACATTAACCTACTTGATTCCAGAAACTAAAGCTCTCTAAATTGGCATTTGAATAAGAAAGTCTTACTTAGTGGGATCGAAACCAGCAAGAAGAGCAAGCCTGAGCTCATTTCCACTAACCAACACAGCACCACAACCCAAACTCCTCAAATGCTCCAGAATCTTGAGATTGTTATTAGCTTTAATCGCGTAACCAATAACAGATCTCACTCCTTCCAAAGCCTCTTTGTACGCTTCAACGTTCCTCGTGATCTGAGGTTTACTGTACAAGTAGAAAGGTCTTCTCTCGACGCTCTCCATGATATCCTCGACCTTAGTTCCTTCGCAATAGAGAAACCCATCTGATGATTTCTTGAAACAGTGATCGAACGACGCAGATTGCTTCGTCGGAGTTTTGACGGAGTTTTGGGATACGGCGGATCTCACGGAGAGGCGTTTGAGTGGTTTCAAGGTGGATTTGAGAGACAAAATCGGGATTCTGGAGAGTGAGATTTGGTTCAATTGGTATTGATTTAGGGTTCCTCGGAGAGATGAAGGTTGAGAGATGAAATGAGTAGATGTCGCCATTGTTGGAGTTGAGGATTGTGTTACAGTGGCGCACTGAAATTAGGGTTTTGCTAAAAGAGTGAAGAAGTTAAAGTTACACGTGTGGGAAACGGGTGGGTCTTTGTCGGGTCCGGTTTTGGTATCCGCCAATTTGAGTGGTGATGGTCGAACCGACGGTGTGTAGCAATTAAAATTGAACGAAAACAAGGCGAAACAAATGTGGTTAATGCGGTACGAAAAGAATAATGGATGTCGGAACTTAATGCGGTACGAAAATTTGGTTAAGGTTTTGATGAATAATTACCGTAATGTGTAATTTAGTTTAGGTGAATAGATTAGCTTGATTAGTGTTTCAAAAATTAATGATTCTTTTTATAACTAGATTTTGACCCGCACCAAGTGCGGGATTATATTACATATAGTAGAGAAACAAATATACGATTTAGCTTTGTTCTTGAACCGTCTATTGAAAAGAAATAATCAAATGTGTAACTAAGATAGGTTCCATAATAACTAAAAAACCAACGCCAAAACCCATTTATCTAAAACAAAATTTTATTTAGTAAATGTTTTTCAAAATATGGAAAAGTAGTTCCAAAATAAGTTAGGAAATTTATTTCTTTCGGCAGAATGTAAGGAAATTAAAAAATTTACCTAGATTTTTGATTTTTTATTACACACAAATTTATCTAAAGCAAACCAAAATTTTTCTAGAACTGGACCCGTATTTAATACATTTCTTTCGGCATAATATTAGGAAATTTAAAAAAATTACCTAGATTTTTGGTTTTTTATTACACACAAATTTATCTAAATCAAATTTAAATCAAATCAAAATCTTTCTAGAACTGAACTCGTATTTAATACTTTTCTTTCGGAATAATATTTAAATTGATGGAAAATGTGAGGACATGTGAGGAAATGACACATAAGATTTTTTTACTTATAATGCATACATGAGTGACACCTAGAATTTTTAACTTTTAGTGTCTCCTCAATTAATATATATAGGATTTAACAATTTTTGTTGAATCCCAGATTCGGATTCGGATCCTCCATAAAGTTGAGTTTTAATGGATATTATAGTTTTTGAGTTTAGTCGTCACTTTTTGAGATAGGTATATCGACACTCTCGATATTTCGTATGAGTCATAGTTCATAGGTTTGGCACTAGTGGTTTTGGAACATGTCAACAGAGCAAACATGTCTAGTGTGTCACATACTTCCAATAACAATGAGATCTAAACCAATATGATGAACATGTTAAGTTTCCATCGCATCGAGATCATGTCATATAACGTCTAGAGTTCGCGATCACTTGGAGAGTGCAGTTCATGGTCATCGAATCTAGTTTTTTTCAAATGGTTTGCGTTGGTATTTGTGCGGTTGTCTATCATTTTGTGTTTTGTATAGTACTCTTGATGTGTTGGTGAACACTTAAAACCGAAAAACTATCATGGAAATTTTACTTTATTTATACAAATATGTCATTTCTTATTTTTGCTTTACAATTTTGGTAAGTGCAAAAATATCTAGGAAAATGATGAAATATATAGTATTTGGTTTAGATCGATATAACAAGGTTAAGCACAAACCAACAAAAAAACATTTGACTATCGGTTACCGAATAATTTTTGCAAAATATCGTGTAACAAAGCTTAGCCCTGATAGGTAGGACAAATGTGAGAAGGTCCAAGACCTATGGTTAGTTACAAACAAATAAATATCACATGGTTACTTACAAACAAATAAATATCACGTATAAAAGTCCATACTCGAAAGTTTCTCTCTCAAACATCAAAAATCTACTAATAATATACTAGTATCGATTATTTTTGAATACTCTAAAGCCCTAGTTTTCTTATGCCGGGCTTGCTTGTAACTTTGTTTTCCGTCATATCTGTCTCTAGGATCATTGACTATATACATGCAATCGTCTGTATCTTGACGATAAATGTCTTATATTTTGTGATATTAGATTCGATAACTGATATGTTACATACATTGTAGCTTTTGATTCAATAATGTAGACTTTTAAGAAGATACCATTGCCATATGTTTTTGGATGTCTGTTAGACTTTATGGGATGGACACTTAGCTAATGAATAGGTGCATTTTCAATGATAAAAATAATGGCTATAAACTAATCACTCTTAAGAGCGGAGTATTGAATTACTCCCTCCGTATGTTTTTAAGTGTCGTTTTAGGAGTAATTTTTTGTTTATAAATAAGTGACGTTCTCACTTATCAATGCACAATTAATTAATTTTTTAGTATTTTTGACTATTCAAATTCTGCAGATTGAATTTCTATAGGTTGAAATGTCTTGAAAATATAAAACTTATTGTTTTATTTCAAAAAACAAGATAAATTTATTGATTTCTTAATAAGAGTGTAAAAACCTTAAACGACACTTAAAAACATACGGAGGGAGTATTAATCACTCTTAAAGTCACAATCTTGGGAATTGAGAGCTCGTAAACAAATTGAAAGCAGAGCAGCATTGCCGATGAACATAATAATTGACTTGGGATTTACTCTCCGCACAGAAAGGGATTATTCAAATCACTAAAATTAACTCTCAGTTAATTATCTGTCTATTACTCCAATACCTGCACGCACTTAACTATTTTCTCTTTGTTTATTAAACAAAAAAATCTGCACTGACTCAAATTCAAACTTATTCAATTGCGTGCACTCTTTTTTATTTTAACTGCTACCACTATCTGTCGGTGGATTATTTTTTCCGTCATCAAATAGTATTTTTACAATGCTAAAACTCGAAAAATTCTATTCACCAAGAAAAAAAAACTCGAAAAATTCTGCCTTGAAAAACCAAAATTAACGAAGTTGTACAACGTGTGTTTGTTTCAGAAAATTAAATTTATAGTACTTGGACAACTTTTTTAAAAAATCACTTTATTAGTTATTTTACTATTTTACCAACCAATGAAGTTTCCACAGACTTGGCATGGAAGTCATGAACATTCACAAAAATCTAAGAAAAACTAAAAACCGAAAACAAATATCAAAAAGAAATAATTCTAAATTCAACACCAAAAAAAAGAAATAATTCTAAATTAATGATTAAAAATTATATTTAAATTTAAAGCTTATTAAGATTCCAGAAAAAAATCACACTGTATTGTCTCCATCTCTCTCTCCTTCCCTCACACTCTCTCTCTCTCTCCCTCAGATCTGACCAGAGAAGAAAAACGAAACAAATCGGAGGAAGAAGATGACTGACCGAGTCTTCCCAGCTTCAAAACCACCAACCGCCACTAATGGACTCCCACCAGCCGGAACCGTACCACCTCCTCCGGCTCCGGCGACTGTTAACGGTAACGGAACAACAAATCAAAAGCCACAAGTCTACATTCCGTCTAACCGTCCGGTTTACCGTCCACAACCTTACAGTCGTCACCACCATCACCAATCTCGACCAAGTTGCCGGCGAATTTGTTGCTGTTGTTGTTTCTGGTCGATTCTGATCATACTCATCTTAGCTCTCATGACCGCAATCGCCGCCACAGCGATGTACGTCATCTACCATCCTCGTCCACCGTCGTTTTCCGTTCCGTCGCTTCGAATCGGACGAGTTAACCTAACCACCGCATCCGATTCCTCAGTTTCGCATCTCACTTCCTTCTTCAACTTCACTTTATTCTCCGAGAATCCGAACAACCACCTCACTTTCCACTACGATCCGTTCACGGTAACCGTTAAATCGGCGAAATCCGGTGGGGTTTTGGGTAACGGAACGGTACCGGCGTTTTTTAGCGATAACGGGAATAAAACGTCGTTTAGAGGAGTGATTGCGTCGTCTTCGTCGGCGCGTGAGTTGGATCCGGACGAAGCTAAGGATTTGAAATCAGATCTGAGTCGTCCACGTGTGAAATTCGAGATCGAGATGAGAACGAAGGTGAAAATGGAAATGGGGAAGTTGAAGAGTGAAGGTGTACAGATCAAAGTGACATGCGAAGGATTTGAAGGTACAATACCTAAAGGTAAAACTCCAATCGTAGCAACTTCGAAAAAAACTAAGTGTAAGTCTGATCTAAGCGTCAAAGTTTGGAAATGGAGTTTCTAAACAAGGAACATTTTATAAATTTCACAATTGAAATTTGTAAGTTGGTTTTTTTTTTTTTTTTTGTTATTTCTGGATTTGTACAACTTTTGGAATGATTCCAAAAGAAGATTTCTGAGTTTGTTAGTTACAACAAAATTTTCAGAGAAGAGTCTGAAAGATAAGATATTGTTATTAGAGAGAATTTTCATGGCTTCTAAAAAGAATTTATTTGATTTTTGTTTTTTTCGTTGGGAGTTTCTTGTTGTAAAATTGTACTAATCTTTAGTACTGGATAGAAATATAAATGTAATAAGTTGTAAGGAAGGAATATGGAGTACGAAAAAGCTGGAGATGGCAGTGACTGGGTTTAGTTGTTGAGAACAACTAATGGTGAGCCGTGAGCATTTAAGTACGATCACATAATAAACAAAAACCTTAAAATTACAATGAAGAACACAATACACAACGAAGAAGATATGTGTTAAATGTTGAACCATCTTCGTATAATACAACATTTAAGAGAACGTGAATTGTCTATGTTTTAATTTACTTTTGTCCCCTCATTATGTAATACACAAGATAAGTAGAATAGTAGAATCTACAATTAATATAGACTCCATTCATAATCGGTTTGCCAACAGATTCTCATAAGAGACAAATTTATAAGCCATGTTGTTCTTAAAAATGTATAAATGGTTCATTTATCTCAGTAATGTGTGGTACTAAGTGAATATTTGAAGAGATAATTTGTGACGACTTGGGACAGGCTAGTGACATTCTTTTTTTTTTTTTTTTCCTCAAACTCCATATATTAAATCACACTTGGTCGGTAGAAACATCCCGAAATCGGGTACTTTCTACTGACTCGTCGAGATCTACATGGAAAAATAAAAGATTACGTACTCGTGCCGCTTTTGCAAGGGCATCGGCACGATCATTACATGAGCGAGAGATATAGGCTAACTGAAAGGAAATAAAGTGATTTTTAAGTTCCACGAAGTGATCTAGCTCAGACTGGAAAGCTGACCAATCTATCGGATCGTCGGTCATCTTTAAAAGATTTGAGCAATCCGTCTCAAATCGGGCTCTAAGAACACTTTCTCGACCAGACACTCCATTGTCCAGAGGAGTCCCTCGAACTCTGCATGTAAGGCTGAAAGGCTCCTTCGGCATCCCTGATTGCCGGTGTGTGTTTGGTCTACTGTGTCAGTGAGACACCATCCGAGGCCGCTAGTGGACCCTAGATCTGTCCAAGATGCGTCCACTTGGCAGATCGGGATACTTGGGTGCTCGGATCGGAAGTTATCTCCAATCTCGGTAGAAGATTCTTCCTCCCCGTCTTCTTCGTCTCTAAACAAAATCGCATTTCGCCAACTTTCTTCCTCTAGCTGGGCTACTTGGAGCGTAATCGCGGCTGATACATTCTTTCCATTAAAGAGCTTGTCGTTCCTAGCCTTCCAAATGAACCAAATGATCCACGGGAATGTATCCCTTTGTGGTTTGGGGAGACCCCTTTCTTTTGCCCTCCAAAATAGGAAATCCATATTTTGGTATAGGGATGTACTCGGGAAATAACCCGGAAGGGATGGATAGTCCGATAAAGCCCACACCTGCAGAGCCCGGGGGCACTCAAAAATCATATGATTAATTGTTTCCTCTAGTGCACCACATTTGGGACAACTCTTATCGTTTCCAAGGTGTCGGTAAGTCAGTCGTTGGCAAGTGGCTATACATCCCGTTAAGGCTTGCCACATAAAGTGTCGAAGCTTTCTGGGGGTCTTGATTTTCCACACTTGGCTAAGCAGACCCGTGATGCTCGGCTCAAATATCTGTTGAGGTTGTAGTCTTCTTTGGTTTGTTGTGTGTAGTAACTCGTATCTAGATTTAACCGTATACATTCCTGATTTCGTATAACTCCACGCATAACCGTCTAGTTTGAAAGTACTACTAGGTTTCAACCCCAGAATTAGGGCGACATCCTCGGGATGGAATAATTCCCGGATTCTTGTGTGATTCCATTCCGGTGAGTTATGTAGCATGAGGTCTTTAACCAGAAGATGGGGGTCTCGCCGGATATGTCTATCTAGGCTTCTTTGTAAATGAGCCAATTTGTCTGGAATCCAAGGTTCACTCCAAGTCTTGGTATTATATCTAGAGCTTATAGTCTTCTGAAGGCCTAGTCTGAGCAGGGGTTTAGCCGCCATAATGCTAGTCCAACTATACGAGGGGGATCTAGCCTCCCGATCTATCATCGGGGATGATTGTTGATAGTATCGTCCACGTAACACTCTAGCAAGGAGAGATGTTGGAAAGTGGATCAACCTCCACAATTATTTCGCAATGAGAGCTAGGTTGAACTCGTGAAGATCTCTGAATCCTAGACCGCCTGCGTCTCGAGAAGTACAAATCTTATCCCAGGCGATCCAATGCAGTCTTCTACTATTTTGGCGGGAACTCCACCAAAAGTTGGATATTGCGCTCCTCAGTTTATCTGTGATACCCTGAGGGAGTAAAAAACACGACATAACATATGTCGGAAGGGCTTGTGCCACTGATTTTACTAAAACCTCTTTCCCTCCTTTGGAAAGGAATTTTGCAGACCACGTGTTAATACGGTCGTTAAGGCGATCTTGAACATAGGCGAATACTTTTTCTTAGAGCCACATATTTGTTCTGGTATTCCTAAGTACATGCCCATACCTCCTTCGCTTGTTATGCCGATGGCTCTCTTGATTTCTCTTTTGATCTGCTGATCCACTCTATTCCCAAAAAATAGAGAGGATTTGTTGGGATTTAGTTGTTGACCAGATGCATCGCCATAGGTTTTGATAATTTTTAAGATCTCTGCACATTGCATGACGTCTGCTTTGCAGAAAAAGAGACTATCGTCAGCAAAGAGGAGATGGGAGACTCTCGGGCTTGCTTGAGCAATTCATAATCCTGTTATACGGGATTCTTCCTCTGCTCCTTTGAGCAGGGAGATGAGAGCTTCTGTGCATAGTATAAATAGAAAGGGAGATAGGGGGTCTCCTTGTCTGATTCCCCAGGACGGTTTAATTCTTCCTTTCGGCACTCCATTTATCAAAACTTGGTACGATACCGATGATATACAGAACATAAGCCATTTGACCCATTATTCTAAAAATCCCAGTTTTAGCATAACGGCTTCTAGGAAACTCCATTCTACCCGATCGTAGGCTTTACTCATGTCAGTCTTCATGACCATGAAAGTTTTTCTGCAACTCTTGTTGGTTCTTAAGGCATGAAAGTTCTCTTGAGCGAGTAAAATATTATCCGTTATTTGACGTCTAGCCATAAAGGCTGATTGTGTCTCCGAAATTAGGTTTGGGAGGGTCTTTTTTAGCCGGTTACAAAGGATCTTTGATATGATCTTGTAGCTGACATTACACAAACTGATTGGCCTGAATTCTGTCATCGCCTGCGGTCTGTTTTTTTTTGGAATAAGACAGATGTTTGTTTGATTCAATCGTGGGTGAAAGGATCCAGTATTGAAGAAGTCTTTCACTAGTTTTATTATGTCTTGGCCCACCACATGCCAGAATCTCTGATAAAATCGACTTGTCATACCGTCTGGGCCTGGTGTCTTGTCTGGATTTATGTTGAACAAAGCTTCTTTTATTTCAGTTTCAGTCGGGTCGACCGTGAGTCGGTCATTGTCAGTCTCTGAAACCTTCTCAGCAATATACCGGAGTGAGTCGTCCAAGTTTTGAGGTTCTGAAGTAGTGAACAAAGTTTCGAAGTAATTAGTTGCTACTTTTGATACGCCTTTTTCACACTCAACCCAACGACCATGCTTATCCTTTAAGCAGAATATACGGTTTCGGGCTCTTCTTTGTTTAGTTGTAGCATGGAAAAAACTTGTATTTCTATCCCCGTAGCAACGCCAGGTTACTCTACTCTTTGCGTGCCAATAAGTTTCTTCTTCACGAAAGGCATGGATAAGTTTTCTTCGGATATCTTCCACATCCTCTAGGGTGGAATCGTCATCATCGTTAGTTCGATCCAATTGATCTTTGAGCTCCTCCATTAGTTTGGCTAAGTTAGTGACCGTTGTTTTCCTCCATCTCGAAATGTGTGACCGGCATGAGGATACTTTCTCGTGGAAATCCCTACGTGAGATTCCACTTGAAATGCCCCATCCTGACGTCACAGTTTCTCTAAATCCGGGTTTCCCCATCCACCTTTTATCAAAACGGAAATTTTTTTGCTTGTGTTGAATTGTGGAGCGGACTCTTGCTACCACTGGTCTATGGTCGGAACCCCAAAGTTTTTGATACTCCACCATAGTGTGGGAAAAGAGGGTATGCCATTCTTCATTACCTACAGCTCGGTCTAGACGACATTTTACCTTTGATCTTACATTACCAATTTTTCGTCGCCCAACCCATGAGAGTGGGTTCCTCGTGTGTGGGAAATCAACCATTCCACAATTGTCTAACATGGTTTGGAAAGGTATGAATGAAGACTCCGGTCGACTTCGTCCGCCTCGTTTTTCGTGATTTCCTGTGATCTCATTGAAATCGCCTATCATGAGCCAAGCGTTTTGCCGAATTATACCCATTCTCGTGAGGCGTTCCCACACACGTTCTCGGTATTCAACTACCGGATCACCATACACAAAGGTCATAAAAATTCTATGTCCTTCAAAAGTAGTTTCCACATCTATCATTCGGTTATCCGAATAAGAAATAATAACCGAAGGATCATTCATATAAAAGAGGGCAAGTCCACCGCTTTTGCCTCGCGGCTCAACGGTAAAAACTTGATCATAACCAAATTCAACTTGCAAATCTTGCAGAAAATGTTTTTTGTTTTTGGTTTCCGATAAAAATAAGAAGTTAGGTAGAAAACAACGATGAAGTTTCTTGAGGTGGTCTTTCGTCAAGTCGGCACCCACACCTTGACAATTCCAAGCGAGTACATTCATGGGGTGGATTGTTTGCTTTCTCTACTGCCAATGGTCTAAACACACGAAGTTGATCAGATTTAGGTGGGTCAGAAGACTTGGTCCTTCCTGGTGGGCTTGATTTTGGCCCTTGGCCTTGTTTTTCCTTGGTGAAATTCTTCCTTGGGGGATCTTGTTCTTCACGCCAACAGGAAATTGATGACGTGAATCCAGATGCTTAGCAAGATGCTAGATTTGGTTTTTGTTAATAGGATTCATATGAAAATTGTATTCATAGATAATACTCCTCCTTAATGGTAGATATTGTTGATTATGTTAACGCAAATGTTCTCGTTACAGTAGATGTAGTTACTTTAGTGTAAAGAAAAACATAGCAAGCTAGAAGAGGATTGAAGATCGATGTTGTGATTTCTCGAACCGTCGTCCCTGAAGGAGATTTTGATGGCAATGTTTGTATATTCCTTGATTCTGGCCGAGTGTGGGTTTTGGCTCAAAACCCCAAATCTCTTTGCTTCTGCGTTTGAATCTTTAGTCTAGGGAGGTATTTCTTTTCCAGATCTATGCTCGGCGATTCCCTTGTAACACGCTTCTATCTTTGCTATGAATAGACATAAATCTTAGCACAAGGGCTAGAAAGGGTGTGAGTCACTGAGCACAGTGGCTAGAATAAGTTGTAGGTATCGAGTTTTTTCCAGTACAGAGCATCATTCTTCGGAGGCGCGAGGATGAAGACAAAGCCTAAAGCTTAGCGCATGGCTAGAGATAACTACGGTAAGGCGGAAAGAAAGACGGAGATGCCGGTTTAGAAGCTTGAAAAGCACTGTTGAAACCTCATCGGAGTCGGATTGAAGATGAACGGAGAAGAGGCATGAGACGTGAGACGTCATCTAAATGAATTGTTTTGTTACTCGGCATTATGCCGGAGAAATGTGTGTAATGCCGACTAGAAGGCTGTGACTTTGTCACCGGAAAAGTTTGTGTGATGGAGAGGAAGAGACTCGTGGAAGTGGCTAGTGACATTCATGATCCAAGTATGGTATGTCCGAAACTGAGAAGAAAATCTGACCAAGGACAAGTTGTGTTACCCAAAACGGCAAATAAATAGACCTGCAGGAAATAATTGTATTAGGTGCCATTTTATTTTATTTTATAGATTTGGTCAAAATAATCAACAAGACTTCTTTTATTACAAGAGAATTCGCGAAAAAATCCGCAGAAATTGCGGAATAGTAATGGTGAGTGAATTTAGTTTTGTAAAATGCATGTTTTTTTTTTTTTTTTTGACGGGCATGTATTTTTTCTTTTTCCTAAAGAAATGCATGTATCATGTATGTTCTGTAGTATTAAAAGGATAGAAACAATTAAACATGATAATATTCCTTGTCATGTAAGAAGATTTTTTGTGTTTTACAAATTTTTATTTTTTTAAAATATACACGATAGAATTAATGACCCAAGAAAAATTTAGGCCCAAAATGTCAATAATTTGAAGCCCAACACATATTTTTTTCACTTTTCTTCTCTTGTTGGTTTCCGACACCATTTGCTTCGCGGTGCTGCGAAGAACAGAAGCAAAAAAAATTCCGCCGTATAAACCAGATTCTCTCCGTATCACACTATCTTCAACTTTGATACAATATAATCTCATCGTTAGAGAGGGAAGAATCTCGTGAATATCATATATAATCCATGGCGGAGAAGCTTGAGCCGGCGAAGGTTTTGTATTGTGGAGTTTGCTCTCTTCCTGCGGAATACTGCGAATTCGGTCCCGATTTCGAAAGATGTAAGCCTTGGCTCGTTGAAAACGCCCCAGATCTCTATCCTGATCTCCTCAAAGGTAAACACAGAAACCCTAATTTTAACAGTTTTTGACAACTTCTCGGAACTCGTTTGATTAGGGCGTATTAGCATCAATCTATGCGTAATTACCTAATTGAAATCCCATCTTAAATATTCAACCTTTTAGACGATTGCTTCGAATTCTTGGGAAAAGCTTAGAAATTCATACAATACAGAGATGTAGCTCTTGCGTATTTGGGACACTGTTCTTTGCGTATTATCGTTTATATTATGCATGATTTGTAATGTTAAGGTGTAGAATTTTTGTTTATCTCGTACTCTAGTGGTTATTATGATAATGAGTTAATTTGATTTGAGGACTTATTAATATTTGGTTTTGAAATTTTGATGTAATGTTCGGAAGCTAATGAGAAGGCAGTAGATAATGTTTCTGACAAACTCCAGTCGGTGGGAATCTCTTCTAGTGGTGCGGATGGGGCACCATCTTCAGCTCAGGCGGGTATGTAACCGTGCTTGCGTTGTGCTTTTGCGTACTCGTGTCCACATATATTTGCAAGTATACATACTTTCTAAAATAGGGCTTTGAAATGTAGTACACATCTTATTTACTGTGCACAGTATGTAGAATTCGAACTATATATTGCTTAATGGCTGGAAGCATCTGTAAGGTTTTTCTTTTGTTGAGGAATCTGCAATTGAGCTGTTAAAGATGAATGCGAAATGTTTATCGAGTTACTGATTGGTGTTAATACTTATGAGGAAAGGATTCAGCTTTTTTTGTTGAATTTCTAACCACTGTGTTTTGCCATTCTTTAGGAGGAACATCCAAGAAGGAGGAAGTGAAACGACTTCCTGGGGGAAAAGTAAAAAAGAAAGTAAGTAATTTGTGTAACCTTCCTCCTGTATTACTCGAATGTTTTCACGTATTGCTAAGTTTCCATGGAAACGTACAAAACAGACATGCTCAAACATTCCCATATACATTTTAATTGACTTGCATATCTGCTTTTACTTTCCGGGTGTCTAATTTTCTAAATGTTTATGAATCCTAAATAGGATAGGCAAGAAGTTATTATAGAGAAGGTTGTGCGCAACAAGCGCAAGTGTATCACTATCGTGAAAGGACTAGAGCTCTTTGGTGAGTTATTTGCTTCTATCGTGAGATATCGTAGTATTTCTATTAGCTGGAACAAACCTGATTCTTTTGACCTACAATTTTGTTTTCCTTCAGGGATAAAACTCAGTGACGCCACTAAAAAGCTTGGGAAGAAGTTTGCCACTGGTGCATCAGTTGTCAAGGTATGTAGAAGATGAACTGCAATTGAAACATGAATAGGTTACGTGCTTTATATAAATTAGTTATATCGGGTTTGGTCCAGTTGATCTTGAGATTAACGGGAACAAGTATGATTTGGGTTGAGCAGCTTATGGTTTTGTATGGTTTGTAATTGCTTTAGACCTGTTGAGTATCTGATTTCGAATACGGGCTGAGTTCCAAAGAAAACTATGACATATTCTTCCCTATATACAACTTTTGACCCCTTGCTACATCAGACCCACTATGTTTGATTCCCTTTCTTCCTCTGATGCTGAGGTTTTTCGATTTTACTGCGTTTCAGGGACCAACTGAAAAGGAGCAAATTGATGTTCAAGGAGATATAATCTACGATATCGTTGAATTCATTACAGACACCTGGCCCGATGTAACATAACCTATCCCCTTTTCAAACCTGATATGTTTTTGTGTTTCTCTGCATTCAGTAATAACTAATGTAAATCTGTTTCACAATCCTTACTCATGATTGTTGTTGCATTGGCTATTTCCAGGTTCCTGAAAGATCCATTTTCTTCATTGAAGACGGTAAGAAGGTTCAAGCTGCTTGATGAGTTCGCCTTTGTGCTTGGGGTTTTTTTTTTGGCATGACAGGTTCATGTAGACGACCTAGTTTCCTAATCCTCCCATGTGTTTGGAGGAAATCGCACTGTGATAATAACTTTCGACATAACGTATAGTTGGATTATCATACTATTTTCATATTCGGGTTGCGATAATTCCGGATTCTCCAAACATTTCTGTTTTTGGTGGGTCTTAGTATTTATAATTTGCCTTGAAATGAGTGCTTTCTTCATTCTTGACCCACCTTCAACCTCACCACCCTGATTTTAACCAGCATAAGTACATTTTGATCTCTTACTGTGCTTAGCTGATCTATCAAACCGTTGATCATCATACAAAACGTTAACCGACTCAGCAAAGCTATTTACATTCGTGACGGAATAGAAACAACCGATCTCAAGGCGTCTTGGTTACTAGTACTAATATCACCTGAATCATCACTTTTCTTGGGATCCGATTTGAAGAACGAGAGGACAATAGAAGCAAGCTCATGCTGGTGAGAAGTGAACTCATGATCAGCTCCATCAATAAGACTCAGTTTATGATTCTTTATGTATTTGGCAAATTCGGACGCTTCTGTTACAGGCACGATTCTATCCTTTGACCCATGAACTGTTAACACCCTGCAATTTCAAGACAATTCATTATTTCCTCGATCAGATTGAAACAAAAGGAGACAAAATCATTATAGAGTATGATGATAATGAGAATGATTGGAGATTTTACCTGCAGTTTTCATGAATAGAGAGGCATGCTTCATGAGTATTGGTTGTGAGGCGGTCCATTAGACTCTCTTCGGTTACCCGGTATTCAAACTTTCCTGCAAAGAGAAAAAAAGGCAAGAGAAGTTGACTCGCACAGTACTGGTAAGTGTGAAAACACAAATGTTCTTTGGCTTTGACAATCACAAGCTGAAAGTTTTACCCTTTCGGTTCCAAACATCGATGAACCCGTTCTCTTTGATTCTGTTGAAGTAGTCCTTGCCAAGGCGGCCTTCGATTCCTCTCTCGAGAAAGAACCGGCCTGAGATATTCACAACTGTCTGCACATCCTTGTACTTTGCTGCATACAGAAGCACCACATTCCCACCTAACAACAACAACAACAACAACAACAACAAAGCTCCAGTCTTCATATTACCTTACTTGAAATTCAATGACAAAAAATCTACCCTATTTTTACGTTTATAGACCTTTACTATGTCCGATGATTGCAGAAACCTCACGGTTTTCCCCACGCAAATGTTGCAGAACACAACGCAGATCTTCAGCTTCACGGCGATAGTTACCATACTGAAATGATCCTTCGCTTTCCCTGGAAACCCAAAAACATAGGTAAGCAATATAGTACACTTGACCATTTTGAAAGGAAGAAAGAGAACCGACAAATTCACTTATGCGCTTAAGTAAGAATGTAAGATTGATTCACCCGTTGCCAGCGAAATCGAACCGGAACGAACTGATCATTTCTCTTTCAAAGACACTAGCAATAGTGACCATAGGAATCCGATCCTAGAAGAATATATAAAGATTACAGTGTTAAGAGTTAAGTTGAAAATGATGAAAACTGGATGAGAATGCTACCAAAAAAAAAAAAAAAAAAAAGGCAAAACCTTTGATGATTGAAATCCATGGCAGATGACAACAATCTCTGTAGAACCAGTATCATGCAAAACTCCAACTAGTTTCTCACCATGACTGTTCTCGATTATAACTCTTCGGTGTTGAATCTCTGCTAAGAATCCCACACACACATAAAAAAAATCCAGTTACCAATACAATTCAATTGCTAGTTCTAGGAACAATCGAACCATAATCCCACATATCAAATCCAAATCAATTTCCCAATCAAATCTTCTGCACATGAGAATGATTTTGGGTTTTTTGCCCACTATGGTTACGGATCGAGAAATGAGATTTTAAGGTACCTGAGTTTTCGACTCGTTCATGGCTGGATTGAGTCTTGTGAATCTCCGACATGGTCGTGTGAGAAGAAATCTCGAAGCTTATATATTTGGATTTGTCTTTCTCCGTTGTGTAACCGGCGTCTGTCCGATCAGAGAATCTCCGGCGACTGCGATTTCAAAATTTACCGATTAGGAGAAAATGTTAAAAAAAAAAAAAAAACACTCAAGTTTATATAATTTGCTAAATAAAACCTCAGCTTGATGATAGTTCCTAACCCCCCCCCCCCACACCCAGTTTAAATGGACTTCAAACCTTTTTTAACACTTAGGACCGGGCAAAAAATCCGTCAAATCCGATCCGATTCGTTATTTGTTACGATCCGATCCGATGAATCCGGATATCCGTAAAATTTCAAAGCAAAGCAAATACCAAATTTAAGTATCCGTAGAAAACAAAGCAAATAGCAAATATCATTTTAGAAAAACGGAATATCCGATCCGATCCGTTAAATATATTATAATATAAAATATATATCTAATGTATATGATTAGTTATATTTTTTTTTTGTTATTATAGATGTACGAGCGTGAAAAATTATATTCAACTCATTCATTTTTTTTTAAATATTTGATTTTTATTATGATTAAATAATAAAATAAATAAATAACAATTAAAAATTTAACTGATCGGATCGATTTATAACGGATCGGATCGGATATCTAAAAAAAAATTCGGATGCTCAATTTATAACGGATCGGATCGGATATTCGCGGATATCCTAAAAAAAGTCGGATATCCGAATTTTCGGATATTCGAAATTTAACGATTCGGATCGGATCGGAAAAACAACTATCCGTAAAAAACGGAGCGGATCACGGATACCGAATTTTTTCCGGATAACCGCTCCGTGCCCAGCCCTATTTAACAGCACCTAGTGGTTTTTTAGCAGTGTTTTGAAAACTCGACCGGACCGGGGGTCGGACCGGGTTCAACCGTGAACCGGCCAACTAGCCGGGTTGGGTTGACCCGGGTTTGAGGTTTTTTTTTTTTTTTTTTTTTGTAAATTTCCATTTTTTCTATATTTAAAATTTTTATGATTAAAAATACTAGTTTTGAATTTAGTTATCCACAAATTTTGTTTTTTGAATTTAGTTAATTTTTGTTATGGTTTAATGTTTTAAATTTTTTTTACATATAAACTTAACTATTTCTCATTTCTTTGAATAGTTTTTTTGTTATTAAAATAATTTTCTTAAATTTTAAAAATATATGTTTATTAAAAATAAATATTTGTTCAAAGGCTATATTATATATTTGGATATTATAGTTATACAAAACTATTTATATTATTATTTAAAAAAAACTATTAAATCCGGTTCGACCCGGTCGGACCACATTGACCCATGACCCAAAAGTATTTCCGGTTCAGTCGCCGGTCCGGTTTTCAAAACATTGGTTTTTAGCATTTTTTAGCATTTTTCGAAAAACTCTCTCGATTTCTTCATTTCAGGCGCGCTTTGAAGTTTTTCGAAAAACTCTTAGTTGTGTAATCGAGCATTCAAGGGTCAATGGAAACAAACTCGTTTATTACAATCTTTAGTAGAGACTAGAGAGAGCTTATTGTTATGGTGATGTGTATTTTGTTCAAAGCTTATTGTTAATGAGATGCCTCAAATGCCTACAATGAACTTTTTTTAAAAAGAGATGAACAAATCGTGTTGTCGGAGAAGCATCTTTCAATGAGATGAACAAATAGCTTAACAAAAATATGCCTCATCCATATGATTTTTTTTTTTTGTGTGATCTTTTCCGAGAGATCAATATATATATATATGTACCTCTGATGGAGAAAATCATGAGGTGAGGTGAAAGTTGAATTGTCATTGAAATTCCAATTCATAATAATGTATGAACCTTTGAAAAACTGAATCTCCACGAATTTGTTATATACCAAATAAGTCGTTCTAGTGAACCATTACATCCTGATGGTATGAGCAACCTATATGGCATAACAATCCACCAAAACAGTCCTTTTTTATATAGCAAATGTAAGAATATTATTCAGACAAAAACTTTCTTACAACGAATGGAACATGCAATTTATATTAGTTTCGACAATGAAATGGATTAACTGCAACACTTTTTGTCTCGCCTTATAATGGTTGTTGTGTGGCGAACCACAAGATCATGGTTTTCACAAGAATGATCTCCCGCATTGCGACAAAACAACCCACTAAACCAAATCTTTAGCAGCTATGATAATCTTTACTATATGCAAAAAATTTGTTATCATGAATTTATTCCATTAACTAACTACTTTTGAATCATCCGGCGTATCACATTTTTCTTTTTTAAGAAAACTATTGGTGTGATTACTTGGTGTTTTCGATGACGCCATACATAATTTTTAAAAACAGAATGCAAAGACCTAAATTATTGATACGTGAAAGGTTTGTCATTTCCATAAACAAAGACCATCGACTAAATTGATTAGAAATATATCAACCACCACGGAAGCTTCCTCAATAATAGAAATGGCGATTAATTAATCATCCAATCGAAAAATCATCCAAAGACCTTACATTGTAATATGCCATTACACTACAAGAAAACATCTCAGTTTCTGACGGAAAAATCCGTCATAAATCCGTCAGAATCAGGGGTTTTCCGACGTATTTCTGACGGATTTGATCCGTCAGTTCTATCTCGTCAGAATTTCAAATCCGTCAGAATTCCGTCAGGACACCCTGACGGAATTCTGACGGCCAACGGATCACCGGAATCCGTCAGGAAACCGTCGGAATTTCGTCGGAGCCCAGTCTTCCGACGGTTTTCTGACGGTTCAAGTAACTTACGGAATTCCGACGGTTTCCTGACGGATTCCGGTGATCCGTTGGCCATCAGAATTCCGTCAGGGTGTCCTGACGGAATTCTGACGGATTTGGCATTATTTAGAAAAAAAAATTATTTTTAATAAAATAAATGCAAAAAAATAAATTAGTAAGAAAAAATTAAATTAAAAAAAAGAAAATTATAATTAAATAGAAATTGTTTTAAAAAGAAATTAAAGTTTTACATTAAATTTAAATTACAATATAAATTTAAAGTCTTTGACGACGTAAGAAGTCGTTCATCTTCTGCTCCATCTGATTGTATCGTTCGTCCGCCTCTGCCTTCTCTCTCAGACGCCGTGCCTCCACCTCCTCCATATCCCTCTTGCGCCGTTCCTCCGCCTCCTCAATCCGTTCCTCCAAAGAGACAACCCGTTGGGTCAGTTGGGCGTTTTGTGCTAGCAAACTGCTACCACCGTGATAGCGATACGACGAAACGGATGAGCAACTGTCTTCGGGGAGGCCGTAGACACGACCTCTGCTCTTAGGGGTTTCCTAAGAAAAAAAAAATTAAAATTCAAAACGTATTAGTATTAAAAGGTATTTTAAATGTGTTTAAAATTGACACGTTTACTAACCTCGAAAGTGAACTCGTTCACCTTGTCGAATGGAACTTCGGTTAGCGGCGGAGTTCCTTCGACGATCGGTTGCGACTGGAGGTATTCCTGCCCGGCCTTCTCCACGCTCTCCACGATTTCCCGAGCAATCGCATCTTGGATTTCACCTGTCTTTCTGTTGGTGTGGGCATCTCTGATGATATCAACATTCGACGGACGCACACCAGTCTTCTCAAACTGTTAGCATATTCAAGTACGGAAAATGTTAGCGATAAGTAAAATTATTTGAAAAATTAGGAAAATTACCAGTTGCTGAACACGTGTCGCCTTGCTCGTTGCACCGAGGTTGTGGGTCGCCTCTCCCTTCCCATTCCGCTGGCTCTTCCGGTTACTCGAGTTTTGGGCGGAGGACCCTTGAGTGGCCTCCAGTTGCCAATATGCAACAAGTCCATCCCATAATGTTGTGTTGTCTTTAATAACCTTAGGCGCCTTCCCCTTTTTTATCCACTTGTTCTTCCACTCGTTTATTTTCGACGAGTACTTTCTCCTCGCCTTTTTGTCGAAAAAACGTCGGACCATAGGAGTCAGCTGGGGGTCCCACGTAAATTCTTGCTGCAAAGAAAACCAATACTCGATTTATTGACAATTGGAATTTTTTTTAAAAAATTGTATATTTATTTAAGAATATAAACATTTACCGCAAATTGCCGAAACCATGTGTCCTGGTCTTCAGCCGGCATCGACTCATATGTGGGATACGGCTTAGTTATCATGCTGTTGACCATTTCGTTGATACAACCCGCAATACCGTTTTCCGAAAATTGGAACCTACACGGTATTTTGTTTCATATTTTTAAACAATTTTTATTAAGCTTATATAATCATTTAAATTTTGAAAAGTAGTCATTACCAAGTCGTGTTGTCAGGTAAGTCCGGGTCAAGGCGTGTCAACCTATCCCGACCAGGTTGCGACACAAACTCCTCGATGGTCATAGCCGTACGAGCAGCAGAGGCAGCTGTACCCATAAGAGGAGTGGTTGGGATCTGCGAATTACTCGCAGTCCCACCTCCCCTACTGGATTCACCGCCTCCAGTACCACCATGAAATAGGGGATAATCCCTACGATTTAAATTTTTTTTAAATAACCATTTATTTTTATTACATATTTAAAATTAGTATGTCAATTATTTCTTTAAAATTTACAATCTTTACTACGGATTTAGGGCTTTTGGGAATTATGATTTTTAGTATTTGGGAGTTTAGAATTTAATTATTTTATGATTTATGGTAATTTGGTAATATGCGATATATAAAAGTTACATGTTTTTAAATGTTACATATTTTAAATGTTTTTAAATTTAAGCGTTACATGTTTGTAAAAGTTTTGCAATTTATTTGAAATATAAGAATTTTTGTTTTCCAACTTTTTATAACGTACATAGTATAAATCTCAATAAATCCTAAAAAATTACAAAAATTTATTACAATTGAATCCGCGAATGCATCTACACATATTCCAATTTGTATGGTTTTTAAAAGTTTTTCTATTTGTTTAAATTACCAAGTTTTTATACATTATTTAAATGTTTTATAAAGTAACATGTTTTTAAAAGTTACATGTTTTTTAAAGTTACATATTTTCATATGTTTTTTAATTTAAGCGTTACATCTTTGTATTTTAAGAGTTTTTTCCCAAATTTTAACAACTTACATGTATATATCTCAATAAATCCTTAAAAATTACAACAACTTTTTACAATTGAAATTTAATTAATCTATACATCCATATATCCCTAATTTATCATAATTTCAAAATTCATAATTCTTTAATAAATCACTAAATTCATGGAATTTTCTAAATCCCTAAATTCATATAATTTTCTAAATCTCCATATCTTTAATTCGTAAATCAATAACAAAACCATGTTCTACAAGATTTCTATTTCGAAATTTACCCATACCCAATTGAATAACACACAATTTGAAGCATCGATGTGAACGGATTGAAAAAATTTATATGGATTTGTTCATAATCTTAAAACTACCAAGAACTTACATTGATTTGGTGAGTTGGGTGACAAACGGCGGTGAATCGACGGAGAAGACGGAGAATCGGACGGAGAAGTCGGTGAATCGGACGGAGAAGAGGAGTTGAATTTTTTTTTTCTCTCTATGTTCGACGGAGAAGACGAAGTGGTGGTTTTAAAGAACACTATGACGGAATTATGACGGGTTATTAAAATCCGTCAGAATTCCGTCAGCCATCCCGCTATTTTGATGAGACCGAAGTGTTTAGGCGGGAGTAAATTAGGGTTTTCCGTCAGAAATCCGTCAATATTGGCTGACGGATTTCTGACGGATTCTTTATTTTTTAAATAGTTTAATAAGGATTTACACATAATTAAATGTAAAAGATACTTGGGGTTTTTATTTTTATTGTGTAATGGAGAAATGTTAAATTTAAAAATTTAAAGAATTTTGAAGATTAATCATATTATAAATTTGTATAAATTCTAATAAATTACAATCAATTTATAAGAAGTGAAATTCAATTCATTGGAAAACAATCGTAAAATTGTTATAATATCGTACATCCTAAACAAATATAGCGTTTATCTGTATGCGAGGAAAAAAATTTTAAATTTAGGATCCGTCACAAATCCGTAACACGTTATTGTATTTTAATTTTTCTTTTTTAGAAAAATTTTAAAAAAAATAAAATTCCGTCAGAAATCCGTCAATATTGGCTGACGGATTTCTGACGGTTTTTTTTTAAAATTGTTTAATAAGTATTTAACAATTTAAATGTAAAAGATTCTTGGGGTTTTTATTTTTATTGTGTAATGGAGAAATGTTAAATTTAAAAATTTAAAGAATTCTGAACATTAATCATATTATAAAATTGTATAAATCCTAATAAATTACAATCAATTTATAAGAAGTGAAATTCAATTCATTGGAAAACAATCGTAAAATTGTTATAATATCGTACATCCTAAACAAATATAGCGTTTATCTGTATGCGAGAAAAACAAATTTTAAATTTAGCATCCGTTACAAATCCGTAACACGTGATTGTATTTTAATTTTTCTTTTTTGCAAAAAATTTAAATAAATAAAATTCCGTCAGAAATCCGTCAATATTGGCTGACGGATTTCTGACAGTTTTTGTTTAATTTTTTTTTTTTAACCGGATAAAATATTTATAAATTAAAGATCCGTTAGAAATCCGTCAGGCAATATTGACGGATTTCTAACGGAATATTTGTTTTTATATTAATTTAATAAGATTCAACCATTTAAATGTAAGAGATTCATATGTTTTTCTATTAAGAGAACTGAAAAAATTTACAAATTAAAAGAATTTTGAATTGGAAACAATTGGAAAATTGTTAAAATATAGTATTGTTATTTCTTTTCATTTTTTTTACCTAAAGGGGATTATTAATTGATCACAAAAAAGGTTGGAAATCCGTATTATTCCATATTAAATGATCGATGGTACATACTTATAAAATCATGGAGGGTAAAATATTACACATAATAATATTATCCGGATAAACTCGTACAATGGATAGTACGAAAATATTAAAATCATGGACGTGGGATTTTTATTCATCATCATCTGAGTCTGGAACTGTTTCATATTCGTACCCAGTAGTTCCGTCATCTTCATCATCCATCGTAGATACTTCCGGTGATTGGTATTCAGCAATCATCGAATTAGCACCGATTATCTGTTTCAAAAATGAATTTAATTTGTTAATTAAGATTTCCTACAAAAATTTATAAACTTATAATATACATGTACCTTAACAATGTTCCGCTCTATGATGTTAAGGTACATTGAGTTCCTGTTAAAACGGCAAACGGTAACATTCTTTAGGATGACCACCGCACCTACACCAGTGGTGAGTCTGTACTCCTCCTTCTTGAAGATGTTATGGTGCATGGTTCCCTCGATTTTTCCTGAAGGATCTTTAAAGGTTACTAGCAGATCTCCCTGGTCATTGGGGGTTAAACTAGAGACCATAGCCACAATCTGATAATGAAATAGAATATACTTGTGAGATAAATTTTATGTCTACATGTTAATAAAATAGGTCGAAAACGTAAACCTTTTTCACTTTCACAAATTGTGAATGCGGACATTGAATTTCTGCAAGCTGGGTCCAGAATGGTCTGCTCCTATTGTTATAAGAACCTACATGTATGAATGATTGATTTAGTATTTGTCAGCTACAATCATTATTGTAACCACATACCTACATATATACCTTCACGAAGTATGTAATCGATAGTAGAAGTCCACCGAGGACTACTAAAATCCTGGTCGGTCTGTGGTGCCTCATTAATGACTTCACGAATAAAATCTTGTGTTGGGCGTGCCTGAGAACTTTCACCTTGCATCACCTGCGCATCATGAGACCTCTTTCGAAACACGCCTCGGCGTACAACTTGGCCAGGTCCCGGTATTACGGGCGTTTGGTTCTGGGATTGTTGAGTTGGACGGAGTGAAATTGTCGGTTCAGCTTCAGTAACATTTAAGTTATCGTAAGGAGGGCTTGAAGGAACAAGAGTTGTGTTTGGAGGGTTATGACCGGGTGCTCGGTTTTGCATATAGTAATTCCACAAATCTCTGTTTGCCATTACGTAATTGAATTTTTATGTGTTATGATTTTGTGTTGAAATTTTTTTATAAAGGAATGACAAAATCTGCTAACTTATGTACAAGTGATATCCGTCAGAATTCCGTCAGACAACCGTCAAGACCTCCGACATAACAACACATCAATCCCATCGGCCAACCCAGACGATGTGTTAACCACTCAAAGTTTGCCGACATCGGATCCGTCAGAATTCCGTCGGAATTCCGTCAGCCCTATAAAAAATCTTATTTCCGTCAGTGTTCCGTCATTAATACCGTCGAAATTAGATGACCGATTATTTCCGTCGGTATTCCGTCGGTTAATAATGACGGATTTATGACGGAAAACTGACGGATGCCCTTTCCGTCAGAAATCCGTCAGAATAAACTGACGGATTTCTGACGGAATGAATTTTCTGTCAGATTACCGTCAGTAAACCGTCGGAATTGACCGACGGAAATACTGACGGCTGAAAATTCCGTCAGAATCGACGGTGTTTTCTTGTAGTGTTATTTCAAAATGTACCAATAATAAAATTAAATTATTTTTTAAAATTTTGTGTGAAAACTCTAAATATCAACTAATATGAAATAGATGGAGTAGTATATATAAAATAATGACGCCGTCTCCTTTAGTTAATTTACATTTCGAATGCTTATCTGTACTAATCAAAGGAGAATTCTTTTAATATATAAAAATAAAGAAGCATGGACCAAGTTGATTAAAAATATAGTAAACCCCATCTGCAGAAGTTTCCTCAATAATAAAGATGACTATTAATGAATTAACCCAAAGACCTTATAAAAAAAGAACAATGACTTAAAGACCTAATAATCCTAATAAATTAAATCAGATATGATTAAACCTTCTTGAGAGTTTCTTCCACGATACTTCGAGCGTAAGACAGAATTAAGAGAAGTCGTCAATGTCAACGCTAATGGCATTATAATTAGAATGAAATTTCATAACGACTCTATAACCATTTTCTTGGCAAGATTTCAAGAGTACTTTTAAACAGCCACACATATATACACACCATTTTCGTATTTTCGAAGGATCGATTTCATTTCGGAGTAAGATCATCAATGGCTGAACATGGAAACATCCACAATGTTCACCAAAACGACGTGCTTAACCGGACTTCCTTCCATTTCCAACCTCAGAGAAACTGGCTCAATGGTTATATTTCTTTCTTTTTCCTCATGTTTAATTTCATCCATCATATTGTCAAAAAAATTCTGATATTGCTAGTTCATAAACCAATAAATGGCTAATTTCTACTTTATACTAAAACTGATTATTGAAAAGGGTTAAAATTTTCTACAATACGATGTGATCTGCGAAACTATTCGTTTTAGTAGCTATTTCTGAAGTAACAGTAGAGATAATCTTTGATTTCATAGGGAAAGAAGTTACTGTAGTTAGATAAATGTATATACATTATATAGGTTAGATGGAAAACCTATAACAATCATGTTATTAATGGTAACTAAATACATTTATTTTTTTAAAACATCACAATCTAAAAACTAGTAGATTGATTTGAAAACTTATTACAAACAGCATTAATACTGTATGACTATGGTTTTATATTTTTTTGGGAGCATGAACTCTTAAAAATTCGATTCGTAAACATACTCTAACTAGTTTACGTTGACGAGATCACATTTTCTTGAAGCTATTTTCACATTTTAGTAATTATTATCCATAACTAACCGTCGTCTTAATTTTATGTCACTTGGCACTTGGATGCATCTTGGAATCTGAAGATCCAAACGGTAATAACCTCACCACATTTTTAACTTGTGTTACAAGGAACCCCAAAATTTTATATTTATGTTACAAATGTTGTTTCAGCTCCAATGTATTACAAAGGATTCTACCATTTGTTCTACCAGCACAACCCTTTGGCTCCTGATTTTAGTGACATTATGATATGGGGACACTCTGTTTCACAAGATATGGTCAATTGGATCCAACTCGAACATGCCCTTTATCCCACTGAGCCATTTGACATCAACAGCTGCTGGTCCGGTTCCGCCACGATCCTACCTGATGGCAAACCTGTAATTATGTACACCGGACTCGACGACAACAACAAACAGCAAGTCACAGTTATTGCTGAACCTAAGGACGTTTCCGACCCTTTGCTTCGTGAGTGGGTAAAGCCAAAGTACAATCCTGTGATGGTTCCGCCGAGTAACGTCCCTTTCGATTGTTTCCGTGACCCTACGACCGCATGGCAAGGGCAAGATGGGAAATGGAGAGTTCTCATAGGAGCTAAAGAGAAAGATAGTGAAAAAGGAATGGCGATTTTGTACCGAAGTGATGATTTTGTCCAATGGACAAAGTTTCCGGTACCTTTACTTGAGTCAGAAGTCACCGGAATGTGGGAATGCCCTGATTTTTTCCCAGTTTCCGTCACGGGTAAAGAAGGTGTAGAGACTTCGGTGAACAATGCTAGTGTGAGGCATGTCTTGAAGGCGAGTTTTGGAGGCAATGATTGCTATGTCATTGGTAAATACTCTTCCGAGACTGAAGAATTTTCCGCGGATTCTGAGTTCACTAAGACAAATGCGGATTTGAGATATGATTATGGAACGTTTTACGCCTCGAAGGTGTTCTTTGATAGCGTTAAGAATCGGAGGATCAATTGGGGATGGGTTATAGAGACTGATAGCAAGGAAGATGATTTTCAGAAAGGATGGGCTGGCCTTATGGTAAGTATATAGTTTAATAGGTTAAGAAATTGTAGATATTATTAATTGTTAAGAAATTTGATAAAATTGGTTTGTTTTTTGGTTTAGTCTCTTCCTAGGGAAATTTGGCTGAACACAAGTGGCAAGAAGCTTATCCAATGGCCAATCGAAGAAATCAACAATCTCCGGACCAAACATGTTACTTTTGATAGCAGGCAGCTTGAAAGCGGCTCGAAATTTGAAATCGTAGGCATAACTGCTGCACAAGTGAGCTTCCTCAATCACGTTTTTGTTATAAAAAATTTGTTTGGGACGGAACTAATATTACATGCTCTGGTTTTGGGCTGAGTATTACGGATTTTGGTCCTGGTAATTAAAAAAAAAATGATTTGATGAAGTTTATAAATTTCGCGAAGTAGCACTTACAATTGGTTGATTAGTTTGTTTATTTTAGTTGCTCTTTGGAATCCAAATAATGATTTCCATAAACCAATCCATGATTATTTACACGTACTTTCTAGAATTCATGGCTACTACTTTGTTTTTATTTTTCTAACAACTTATCTTTCTCTTCTTGTTGTTAAAGGTCGACGTAGAAGTGACTTTTGATTTGCCTGTTCTTGAAGATAATCTTCATATACTGGATTCTGAGAAAGTTGATGATAAGGTTTTGTTCGATCGTGACAATTCGGAAGGATCTGTTTTCGGCCCTTTCGGGTTGCTAGCACTAGCAAGCAATGATTTATCGGAACAAACCGCAATCTTCTTCAAAATTATACGTCGCGGAAATGGATATTCTGTTATAATGGGCAGCGATGAGAAGAAGTAAGGTTTCAAATTTGTTCTATGACTAAATATAAAACAAGAAACCATTTTTTTTTTTTGTTTTGGGTAAACCTGATGTTTTATGTTAACAAAATGGTAATGTAGGTCTTCGTTGAGAGACAACATAAAGAAATCTGCGCATGGAACATTCCTAGACATTGATCCAAGACATGAGAAGATCTCATTAAGATGTTTGGTGAGTTAAATTCGGCCTTCTTTGTTGCAACTCTCATTTCTTCTATTTTTCACACCAACATTTTGCAATTATTCTGAACACTTGTATAACATCTTGTTTTTTTCCTAGATCGATCACTCGATTATAGAAAGCTATGGAGCAGGAGGGAAAAGTGTGATAACCTCTAGGGTTTATCCGAAACTAGCAATTGGTGAAGCAGCTAAGCTTTATGTGTTCAATGATGGAACAAAGAGTGTGGCCATGTCGTCTCTGGATGCTTGGAGTATGAGAAATGCCGAAATCAACTCAAACGCAATTTAAGTAATCAATTTAAAGATAATAATAATGTTTGGACTGCTAAAGATGTTTCGTGTCTTGTGATGAACTGCTGAACTTTTTAAAAATATTTATGCGTCTTTTGTATTCAACCTCATGTTTTGAGATTGATATATTTCTCTATTGAGTTTGCACGAATTGTATCTTTCGAGTTATATATGTAAAATCATGCATACATTTTTCTTTCTAACAATCGTTTTTTTGTAAGCAATAGGACTACGTCACGTATCACACTATTATGGAGTAAAATGGTTTAGTGAATAGTGAGTGAATAATTTATTCCACAAACAAAGACAATCGATCGACCAAACAAATTTTAAGTAAAATAATCTGCAAATGTTTCCACAATTTTTATTACTTTTTTTGTCGCCTTCATTTTTTTTTTTTAATTTAAGTTGCGGAAACATTTGCAGATAAGATTATTATGCTTTTAATTTGGTCCAAGTAATATATTTAACAAAGACCTTAATAATTTTTTCCACTTTGTTTCAACCTTTGGACAAATCGAAAAGGTGAGTAAACGCTAATGGCACTATAAGTATACAACCAAACTTCTTGTCACAACTCTATAATATTTCTTAGCGTAAGATCAAAACAATATACACTGCATAGAGAAACGATCATCAATGGAAGCTGCTTCTTGTAGTGAACATGGAAACTTCCAACCTTACCGAACTTCCTTCCATTTTCAAGCTCATAAAAATTGGCTCAATGGTATTCACAATCTTTGTTTGATCCGATGTGTAAACAGTATTTTCACATATTTATTACCCGCATAAAGATAATTAATCTTCGTCTTTATTTTCTTGGTCACCTATGTTTCCTTGGATTATCACCTCTGGTCATCTTGGATTTTGAAGATCCTAACGGTAAAAATCTACTATACCTTTACTTGACTCCAGGCCCGTGCCTCATGGCAAACCAAAAAGACATTGGCTTTAGGGCCCCTAATAATATATATATTTTAGGGGCCCCAAATTACCAAAGTTTAGTAATAGTCTAGTGGTCTGAGATAGACTAATGGGAAAGCCAAAATTTCAGGGGCCCGAGTTTGAAACCCTGATGATGCAATTCTTTCCCTTTTTTTTTTTTGGTTTGATTGTTTGGTTTATTTATTAACCCTACGATTCTAATCTTATTTTCTGCTCCCATCCACCGAACAAATAACAAGCCTGCAAATAAAAAACACAAACCTGCAACAAAATTGAAATCAAGAGCTTCTCCATTCATCTTCTTCCTAAATCAAACCGAACAATCAATATTTTAAGGTTTTTATTCTTTGTCTTCTTGTATCTTGTACTTTATAATCAATTCTTTCTTTTTATTCTTTTGATTTCCGATTTAGTGGAGTGTTTTAAATTGTTTCTAATTCTTCTTGATTGTGATTTTGTTTATTATCTAAATCCATGACTCGTTGATACCCAATGCTCTTATAGGCTTATTATATTGATGCTTCATGTTTGTTTAATGCTCATATTATATTAATATGGATATATGATATGACTTTTCTAATGTGTTTTGGTTTTCTTTTGATTTGTAAAAACAATACAGGAGATGTATCCATGGAGAAAGTATGATTCTGGAGCCAAAAAAAGAGCAAAAAAAGCAAGAGTAGAAACATCGAACAAGCCTCAAACAAATGTATTGCACACCTATTTTAAAAAGGCTGAAAACCTTGATGAACCTGTGGGAGTGGATGATGAGTTTGATGAGCAAATGGATGATGGGAATAGAGAAAATGATGGGAACGAAGAAGATGATGGGAATGTGAATGGTTCAGATGCTGAGAATGTGAATGGGTTAGATGATGAGAATGTGAGGGAACCGAATTTTCAAGAACATAATGAAAACATTTCAGAAAGTGAGGAGAACTATGGAGTTTTAGATATTTATGATCCTGGAAATTGGGGAAAAGTTGATCAAGGATTAAGAGATATCATGGTTGAGAAAGGTCCTGCTACAAGGCTACCGGTTGACTATAAATTTCCCAAAGGAAAGAAGAATAGTCGACACTTCTCTTACTCATATTATACAAGAAAATTGCGTAATGGAGAGAAACAAGACAGAAGGTGGCTTGTTTATTCAAAAACATTGAAGAAAATCTTTTGTTTTTGTTGTAAGTTGTTCACTCGTGATAAAAGTCCTAGTCACATGGCATCTATAGCATACAATGATTGGAAAAATATTTTGGACGGGCTTGATAGACATGAGACTAGTCATGAGCATTTGATATTTATGAGTCAAGTGGATGGAACTTGAATTGAGGCTGCAGAAAAATCAAACTATTGATAAGCATGTACAACATGATCTGAATAAAGAAAGGAGTCACTGGAAAGATGTGATTCTTAGGATTTTTTCATTGATAAAAACTCTTGCTAAGCAGAATTTAGTATTTTGAGGAAGTAATGAAAAGATAGGAGAAGATGGTAATGGAAACTTCTTGAGCTTTATTGAGATGATTGTTGATTGGGATGCAGTAATGAGAGAACACCTTAGACGGTTTAAAGATAGTGAATCTCGTTATCACTATCTCAGCAATAAAATTCAGAATGAAGTGATACTAATGATAGGTGATGAGATTAAGGGTGTGATCATCAAAAAGATTCAAGATGCGAAATATTTTTCTGTTATTCTTGATTGTACTCCGGATGTTAGTCATCAGGAACAAATGTCTCTTATCATTCGATGTGTTGATGTTTCCACAACTTCCACCAAGATAGAAGAATTTTTTTTGACATTCGTGAAAGTTGATGATACATCTGGAGAAGGGATTTTTGGTGAACTTCAAATTGTGTTGGTTGCTCTTGGTTTGAGTATTGATGATGTGAGAGGACAAGGATATGATAATGGATCAAATATGAAAGGAAAGCATAAAGGAGTGCAAGCGAGATTCCTAGATATCAATCCACGAGCGTTTTACACACCTTGTGGTTGTCATAGCCTTAATCTCGCTCTTTGTGATATGGCTACAATTTCTGAAAAAGCCATCTCATTTTTTGGGATAATCCAGCGTATCTATTGTCTCTTTTCATCTTCAACTAAGCGGTGGAAAAATACTGGAAGACATGGTAGGAGGTCTAACAGTTAAATCTTTATCGCAAACTCGTTGGGAGAGTCATGTTGAATGCGTCAAAGCAATAAGATTTCAAGCTCCAAAAATAAGAGATGCTTTACTTTATATAGCAGAAACCAGTAGTGATCCAAAAGCACAAAGTGAGGCTGAGTGTCTTGCGACAAGCGAAACCCATGGGATTGGAAATTATGAGTTCTTGCTGTCTATGGTTATTTGGTATGAACTTTTATTTTTGATTAACACCGTAAGCAAGAACTTGCAGTCAGAAGACATGGATATTGAGATTGCTACTGCTCAGCTGAAAGGACTTGTGACTTTTTTCGAAAAATATAGAGAAACGGGTTTTGAAGGTGCAAAATCTGAAGTTAAGGAAATAGCATTAGCTATGGAGATAGAACCCGTCTTTCCTACAAAGACAAAACGTGTCATTAGAAGGAAAACGTTTTTTGATGAAGAATCAAAGAAGGTTGATGAAGCTACTAATCTATCACCAGAGGATAGCTTTAGAATTTCTTATTTCATCAAAGTCGTGGATCAAGCTTTATCTTCTCTAAGGACGAGATTTGAGCAGTTTCAGAAGTATGAACAAACATTTGGTTTTTTGTTTGATTTGAGGAAACTACGCTTAGCGAGTAATGATAGTTTGATGGCATCTAGTACTAATATTGAAGCCTCTCTAAAACATGGGGATCACTCAGATGTTGTTGGGAATGATTTATATTTTGAACTAAAAGTTCTAAGAGATGTTTTGCCAAGAGACTACAAAAGACCAGTCGAAGTGCTAAACTTTTTGAAAAGCATGGAAGGTTGTTATCCTAATTCATGGATTGCTTATCGAATCTTGTTAACGATTCCAATCTCAGTTGCCACCGCCGAAAGAAGCTTTTCAAAGTTAAAGCTGATAAAGTCTTATTTGCGATCAACTATGTCACAAGAAAGGTTGAATGTCTTGGCTATCATATCTATAGAGAGAGAGTTGGTTAGACAAATCGATTATGAGAGTTTGGTGAACGAATTCATAGAAAAGAAAGGAAGAAAGATTATGTGATTGATTTTTTTTTTTTTTTAGCATTAAGACTTTTTTGTTGGTTTTAGATTTATTATTTTGTTTTCGTTTTAAGTAATTTTTATTGTTTAAAACTATTTTAAATTTTTTTTAGAAAAGGGCCCTTTTTTTTTCAACTCGCCTTGGGCCTCAACAAGTCCAGGAACGGCACTGCTTGACTCACATGAAATGCAAAACTGCATGATAATTACATTTATAGAACCGGGTCAAAATATTCTTGATATGTTGGTGTATTTATTTTTGATAAAGAAAACAAAAAATTCCACCACATGATTCAACAATAAATCATATATTTTGTTTCAGGACCATTGTACTACAAAGGATTCTACCATCTGTTCTACCAACACAACCCTTTGGCTCCAGTTTTCGGGGACATAATGGTATGGGGACACTCTGTCTCACAAGATTTAGTCAACTGGATCCAACTAGAACCAGCCCTTTTTCCCTCAGATCCTTCTGACATCAACAGCTGCTGGTCAGGATCCGTCACAATCCTCCCTGATGGCAAACCTGTAATTTTATACACCGGAAGCGACACCAATAAACATCAAGTGACAGTTCTTGCCGAACCTAAGGATGCTTCGGACCCTTTGCTTCGCGAGTGGGTAAAGCCTAAAGGCAATCCTGTGATGGTTCCGCCAAGTAACGTCCCTGTTGATTGTTTCCGTGATCCAACTACCGCGTGGCAAGGGAAAGATGGGAAGTGGAGAGTTCTTGTAGGAGCTAAGGAGAAAGATAGTAACAAAGGAATGGCGAATTTGTATCACAGCGATGATTTTGTCCAATGGACAGAGTTTCCGGTTCCTTTACTTGAATCACAAGTCACCGGAATGTGGGGATGCGTAGACTTTTTTCCGGTGTCAATCACCGGTAAAGAGGGTTTAGAAACTTCGGTGAACAATTCTAGTGTGAGGCATGTCTTAAAAGCGAGTTATGGAGGCAATGATTGCTATGTCATTGGTACATATTGTTCCGAGACTGAATCTTTTTCCGCGGATTCTGAGTTTAGTAACACAGCTGCAGATCTGAAATATGATTATGGAAATCTATTTGCCTCAAAGGCTTTTTTCGATAGCGCTAAGAATCGGAGGATCTCATGGGGATGGATTATGGAGAGAGATAGCAATGAAGATGATATTGTGAAAGGATGGGCTGGTGTTTTCAAGAAAATTTCAAGAGTTGGTTATTTGTTTTTTTAGTCTCTTCCAAGAGAGATTTGGCTGGAAGGAAATGGGAAGAAGCTGATGCAATGGCCAGTCGAAGAAATCAACCATCTCCGAGCCATAAATGTTAGCTTGGAGAGTAAGCAACTCGAAGGTGGCTCCATTCTTGAAATATCTGGCATCTCTGCTTCACAAGTGAGTTTTCTCACTATGTTTTGTTAGCAATTCCAAAATCATATTTTTAAAATGATATAATCAACTATATTAGAGTCATAACTCATAATCATTATTCTCATCTATAATTTGGGTTGAGATGAATAATCATTATGATTTTTGGTTATAAGGAATCTATCTTTTTCTTATTTTTGTTGAAGGCTGACGTAGAAGTAGTTTTCGATCTACCTGATCTAGAAAACGATCAGGAGGTTTTGGATTCAGAAGAAGTAGATGAAGCGAGTTTAATCGCTGGATACAGCGCATCGGTTAGAGGCGTTTACGGGCCTTTTGGATTGTTAGCATTGGCTAGCAATGATTTAACAGAGCACACTGCAATTTTCTTTAGAGTTATTCGCCGTGGGAATGGATATGGGGTCCTAATGTACAGCGATGAGGGCAAGTAAGATTTCGACTTTGATCGAAAGCTTAAAACCTATGTATGTTTTTAATCTTGTGTGATAATGATGTTTAAAAAAATGGTCATTTAGGTCTTCGTTGAGAGACAATATAGAAAAACCTACGCTTGGAACATTCATAGACATTGATCCAACACATGAGAAGATCACATTAAGATGTTTAGTAAGTTGAAATTAACCTTTTTGGCAATGTCATTTTTTACCCTTGGACATTTTATCTTTGTCAATTTCACCATGCAATGAGGCTCATTTTTTTTCTTCTAGATCGATCATTCGGTTATAGAGAGCTATGGGGGAGGAGGAAGAAGTGTGATAACATCTAGGGTTTATCCGAAAATTGCTATTGGTGAAGAAGCTAGGCTTTACGTGTTCAACTATGGAACAAAAGGTGTGACCTTGTCGTCTTTGGAAGCTTGGAGCATGAGAAAGGCCCAAATCAACTCAAACACAACTTAATTAATCGTGTTAGTAACGATGTTTTATCCTTTGCCGTAAACTTTTCAATGTGTGAGAATTATGAGTGGAAAATTTTGAATTTTCTGTAGAAATCCGCGGACCAGTCCTCCACGGATTCGACGAGGCATATCAATCCCCATTCAGTTTTTCTTGTATGTACCAAATTAACAGTGGGGCGAATCAGGGCTACATCGTCAAATAAGGACCTGATATAAATCTTAAAATATGGACCAAATCATAGCCACATTCATTATAAATCGAGCTCAATATGGACCAAGCGAGGTAAACTGGTTTTCCAAAATATCTTTGTTCTTATGCATACAAAGTGTTAGTGTGGCTTTAATTATTATCCAAGAACTTTGAATATATGGTGACGCAACGACACAACTAAGTAACACAAACTAATTTTATATTTTTTTCTCCAAGTTATTGGTGTGGTTGTTATCATTTTTAAAATGGTAAGCCTTTCATACGTACAAAATGATATTATAGTTTACTTTAGCCTGTTGAATTTGAGTTTTTATGTATTTATAAGTTCATTGTTTAAGCATAATATTTTTCTTTGTGATCTTCTTTTACCAACGTATATACATTGAAAGAATTCCATCGTGTATACATCAAAAAGAGTGGTTTGCTATAGTTTCAGTTCATATCACCAATAATAACAAATTATGAAGGATACTAAAATCTGGTAGATGTATATTAAAATAGTTTGGCAAGTGCAGTAGTGGATCAGTGGTGTGTGAGCCCAGGTTCTATTATAAAGGATCATCCATCCATGTTCAAGCACAACACATGACAATCTTGTAGAATATAAAATAATATTTGAATTATGCTGGATCAACATCTCTTACAAGATTTCTGATAAAAAAATTTAATAAAATTAGCATTTGTTTTTTTTTTCTCTGTTCTCTTGTTCATAATCATCTTTTTCATAAAATTAGCATTACCAAAATGGATTTTACTAGAATGACTTCCAAAAGTATGGTAATTACTAGAATAATTCTCATGAGATTGGGAAGTGGCAAAAGTCTTTTAAACCTTGTGAAGTTTTTGTATTTACAACATTGCCACTAAAAAAAAAATTTAGGTTTTTAAAAAAAATACAAAACCAAAAATGAAAAATCTCTTTTCTCTTTTCTCTTCACGTGACTTCTCTCTTCTCTTTGAAACCGCGACTTCTCCGTCGATCTTCTTCGTCTTCTCCGGCGACTCCAACGGAAAGTTTCCGGATTCTCTTAACTTCTCTTTTCTTCCTTTCTCTTTTCTTCTTTTCATATATAGATATGAATCAATTTTCGGGTTTCCGGGTTTGTTCGTATTCGATTTCCGGGTTTGTTCGTGTTCGATTTCCGGGTTTGTTCTTGTTCTTGTGCACTTTAAAGTTTTGGTGCATTCTACAACATGTAATTGACAATTCCGGTTTCTTTTCGGTGGTAGAGAGAGTTTTGTAAAAATCTTTGATGGTAGATTTATTTTTCTTTGATGGTAGATTTATTCTGGTGGACGTGAAAGCTTCGGAGGTGGTGGCGTAAGAAGCGGAGGTCGTGGATCTGTTGGATTCGGCTGTGGTAATGGTAGTTTAGTTTCGTAGGAAATTTGTTATGTCATGATAGATTTATTCTCTGTCAATGGTATGATAGTTTTTCTTTGATGGTAGATTTATTTTTCTTTGATGGTAGATTTATTCTCTGTTCAATGGTATGATAGATTTGTTTTTCTTTGATGGTAGATTTATTTTTCTTTGATGGTAGATTTATTCTGGTGGACGTGGAAGCTTCGGAGCGAAGGACTCCGCTGACGCCGCGAAGACAAAAGCGAGCTCCGACGACCAATTTCGGCGGTAATTGCCGGAGAAGATGAAGCAAAAAAGACAAAACCCGGTAATTACAACAACATGTAATTACAATTCCGGCTCCATGTTCTTGATGGTAGGTTTCAATTCAATTTATGGGTTCTTGTTCTTGGTGGTAGATTTATTTTTCTTTGATGGTAGATTTATTCTCTGTAAATAGTATGGTAGTGATTCTTTGATGGTAGATTTATTTTTCTTTGATGGTAGATTTATTCTGGTGGACGTGGAGGCTTCGGAGGTGGTGGCGAAAGAGACGGAGGTCGTGGATCTGTCCTGTCATGGTAGATTTATTGTTTGTAATGGTAGATTTATTTTTTTGTTCAATGGTATGATAAATTTGTTTTTCTTTGATGGTAGATTTATTATAGTTTGATGGTAGATTTGTTTTCCTTTCCTGGTAGAATTATTCTCTGTTCAATGTAATGAATTGACAGAATTTATGTACTCTAAAAATTTGCTCTCTAAATAATCTGTTTCCAAATGTCTTTAACATCAATTACCGTAACATTAAAACAGAAAACAAGTTAAAATTAAAAACTAAAAAGACATACATAATCATAATACACATATTTAAGCTTCACTAATGGTGTGATTATGATCATATTGACGACAATTAGAACACTTGTATTCTTTCCTACGCTGGTACCGCTCCATCTCAGTCTCCAATGCACCTTTTATCCAAAGAACCTAAGTCAGATAATAAGTCTACCACCACAGTGTTATTTGAATAACTTAAGTCATATAACAAGTCTACCACAACATTGTTGTTTGAAGAACCTAGGTCAGATAACAAGTCTACCGTAACTATGTTGTTTGAATAACCTAAGTCAGATAACAAGTCTACCACTACATTGTTGTTTAAAAAACCTAAGTTAGATAACAAGTCTACCACAACTATATGACAAGCTTCGTCGGATAATAAGTCTACCACAACTATATGACAAGCTTCGTCGCATAACAAATCTACCACAACTATATGACAAGCTTCGTCGGATAATAAGTCTACCATAACTATATGACAAGCTTCGTCGGATAATAAGTCTACCATAACTATATGACAAGCTTCGTTGGATAACAAGTCTACCACAACTATATGACAAGTTTCGTCGGATAATAAGTCTACCATCACAATAAACAAGCTAATAAATCTACCATCCGAAAAACAAATCTACCGTAAGGTTAAAAAAAAAACAAATCTATCATCCGAAAAACAAATATACCGTAAGGTTAAAAAAGAAAACAAATCTACTGTTGGTTTTAGTCTACCACCTGGAGGTGTGTCTAGTAAACTGAGAAAAGATTGTATAAGTCTACCGTCATAAATAATAAATCTACCACTCATAACAATTCTACCACCATTATAACAAATCTACCACTATAATCAACTATAATAAATCTACCACTACATTAACAAGTCTACCGATCACGAAATTAAATCTACCATGCCAAATTAACTCTACCGTCAAAGAAAATAAATCTACCATTCTACGAAAATAAATCTACCAATCACCTAATAAGTCTACTGCTCCAAAATAATATTACCATTGAAAATAATAAATCTACCATTCACTCTAATAAGTGTACCATTCGAAAATAAATCTACCAATAAGTGGATACAATAAGTCTACCGTTCGTAAATAAATCTACCGTTCGTAAGTAAATCTACCGTTCAAAAAATAAGTCTATCGTTCAAAAAACAACTCTACCGTTCATAAATACATCTACCGTAACGGAACGGTAGACTTATTGTTTTAGGCGGAAACTTTTCCTGGCTAAAATTTCAGATTCATTAATGGCAGTCTCGTAAATACGTTTTTTTGTTATCAAATAAATAGGGGTAAAACGGTCCGAAAATCTAAAAAACGTAATTAAATAATTTGAGAGTCATTTTAGTCAAAAACCAACTTTTGAAGGTTATTCTAGTAAATTTTTCTTTCAGATTTAACCAGTGTCCCTTCTTAAAATTGTGGTGGACATGCTCAAGATTTTTCAAAAAAGGATAAATTGCATACATTATATACACTTGTCTTTTGTGTTTCCTTTAAACTGTGCCCATTGTAACTCACCTTCACTTATATTGCCTTTAATCATTTCGTTTCTTTTGGTATCTCACTTTCTAACATTGTCGTTATATATTAATTTATGTGTATTACATCATTCTACTATCATTGATTATTGCTACTCTGCTTTTTCAATAATTAAACGCATAAATCATGGGGCATTCAAGTTGATCTCTTTTTATTTTATTAATTTTCTTCATGCATCTTTAAATGGTGATATTGCGTTGATGCCATTAGAGACGCACAATTGCAACAATTTTCGGAGATGGCAAAACTCGATTTTTGTTCAATCTATAAGATGATTCTTTTGCTCACTCGAACAATCCATTGAACCACACACTTTTAGTTAATTCAAAATAATTTCTGTTTTAAACAACTATTTTATCATATATGCTTATGCTAACAAGGAAGAGAAGAAACGATGATAAACTCAGAAAAATTGTCAGATGTTTCAAAAGAAAAGGAACTTGTTTTCCCTAAAGGCTAACCAAGCCCCACCACTTAGGAGCTCCCAAACTGTGTGCATATATATTTTATGTGCATGTGGGGTACGTACAAATCTAAGGACAGATTTTAGTTGTTGAAATGTGAAATTTTTTGCTCAACATAAAAATACTCTTATATATAAATATGACTAAGATATACTTTTATAAGAAAGCTCATAATTAGGACATCTTCGAAGAACAATCTTCTAGCTTGGGTGAATGCTACTAAAGAGAGAGAATTTGATCAAGGACTGACTTCTCAATTAGATAAGCTAGTTGAGTGGTTGAGATAATATTTGTTACGCTTTTTAGTTTCATTGCAACTTAAAATTAATGTGGTGACGAAAGAAAGCTCAAAATTAGTTAGCAATCAATAATAATTTACCAAGTTTTTTTTTTCCTGCAATAATTTACCAAGTTTACACATGAGTTTGTGAATCCATCAATCAAATCATAAAATAAGTAATATAGAGATAAATCTCGCGTATTGAAGAATCCAACGGCAGTGATTGTGCAATAATTGCGAGTGACACCAACTTTTACACCCTAAAGATACTTGGGGTCAAAATCTCTTAGGATACACTAAAAACAAAAAACAAAAAACAAAAAAAAATCTAAAATATACTCCTCAAATACCTAAATCGTCCAAGTAATCAGATTCCGTGGTAATCAACGGATTCTATGTGCATATTAAAATAGAAATATTTTCATAACTTCGAGGTTAATAGTTAATAGAGACCGTTCATCGATGACCCAATGTACTAATGACTATTTTTCAATTTGCTTCCCCAAAATTAATCAAGAAAAATTGCCAAACCAGTAATCATCTACTCCTTCCTTATTAGTTTATAGTCTCCCCGTTTGTTTTTAAATGATATTATAGGAGTTACTTTTTATTCACAAATAAGTAATGTTTTCACTTATCAACGCATAATTAATTAACTTTTTAGTGTTTTTATTCTTTAAATTCTGCAGATTGAAATTTTATTGGTTAAATTCTCTTGGATATTTTAAAAAACAAGATAAATTTAATGATTTCTTAATAAGAGTATAAAAATATTAAACATCATATAAAAAGTAAAAACAAACGGAGGGGATATGTTTGGGGATGTAATGTCTTGTTTAAGGTGATTACGAAGACTTTGGTAGGAAGGCTGAAGAGAGTCATGTCAAAGTTAATTGGTCCGGCCCAATCTAGCTTCATACCCGGCAGATTAAGTACGGATAATATTGTTATAGTTCAGGAGGCGGTTCACTCTATGAAACGGAAACAAGGGCGTAAAGGATGGATGTTATTAAAACTCGACCTAGAGAAAGCCTATGATCGAGTGAGATGGGACTTCCTGGAAGCCTCTTTGCAGGCTGCGGGCTTTTCAAGTACATTCAACGGAGGGAATATGTAGTTTTAGTGTAATTTTTTTTGTTTTATATTAAGTATCTTTTTTGTTTTCCAATGTAACTTTTGTAAAAGAATTCCAAATATAACCTCGATTTCTTTTTTTGTTTTGAAACACAACCTCAATTAAACTTACAAAATATTTAATACTCCCTAGTGAAGTAAATAGATGATGTGTCTAAGTTTATAATAGTCAAATTACCAAACTATTTAATTTAGGTGCATTATCATTAAACCACATATAAACTAATACATAGTATCTAGTCTATCATTAATGAGTAGTTATAAAGTTATAAAGGATAGATGAGTTCTTGAAATCTTTTTCGTGAATAGAAATAATAGTTATACTTGTACTTTGACTATCATCATCATAATTCTCTTTTTTTTTTTTTTACAACCATCTTAATTCTCTTTTGTTTATTATTTTTTCTCGCATAACATTACAATTCAATACGGAAATTCAAGGAAAAGGAAATAGTTTACAAATTTCTAATGGAATAAATCTTACACGTGATGATCTTATCATTAACCAAACGGGTAAAAGCTTAAAAAGACACTAACTAAGAAACATATAAATATTTTTGTGTTTCAGAAATAAAAGAGTAGATCAGGAAATATACAACGGATTTTATTACCAGATTTAGTACTAGACTGAAAAATAAAACCGAAAATTACAATTATGCACATAAGGCTCCAACCTCAACAAGTTTAGGAACAAGATGACCACTTAGGTGAAGTGCGACAAGAGACTCAAAACCTCCAACGCAAGAACCGCCTATAAATAGCGCCGGAGCAGCTTCAACGGCGAGGCAAGCGATTTCTCCTTCGTCGATCTCGATAACTGTTGGATGGACTCCAATGGTCGATAGAAGCTTCTTCATGACGTGGCACATGCAGCAAGAAGAAGATTGTGTGAATATGATGACTGGATGCTCCGATATCAACCGTTCGATCTTTGTCTCTGAAGTCTCTTCTTCGTCGAAGGATAGGCTCGTCGAGGAAGAGGAGGAGGCTGGTGGTTGTGGTGGAGGAAGAATGGTCAGGTCTAACGAAACGGTGTCGTTTCGTAAACTTTGCATCGTCTTCATGAGAGAGAATGAGAGAGAGAGAATGAGAGAGAGAGAGAAAGAGAGAGAGTGGGAAGTTTGTTGATGTCAACGCAAGATGAGGAGGACCATAAATGGAGAGTTTGGGTGTCACTATGGTGACGTAACCTTTAGGTAATTGTTTGTTTTTTACTATTTTTCTTGGTCGCTTTTGTTCTTTTTTGCGTCAGCTTGGTATCTTCTAAATTTCAGTATTATTTTCCTTATAAATAAAGATAATTTTCAGACCATATACTAGACTATAGAAAATCGGATACTTTTACCAGTAATTTGTGACGTTCAAAAACTTATATTCACCTCACCGTTTGAACATATAAAAAAAAAAGGTATATACTACAATTTATGGTTATTAAAAGTGGTATAAAAAAAGTAAGATAGCTAAAATGTGTTTATAGTAGGTTTTTAATTTGTATATGAGAAACTAAAAGGTTTGTAGTTGGGGAAAAAAACATCGTTTTTTTAGCAAAATTCCTCATCACAAACATCGTTTTTGTACTAATGCTATTGTTGTACCACCATCTAACATAATGCATGCTCTTAAGGAAATATGCCATGTCTATGTGCCGTCCCTCGCATATACAAACTACAAAGACATATGTAAACATTTTTCCATATATGTTGTTTATAAAAAATATATATATATATATACACAGAGTAAACAGTAAAAATGTATCTATATTACAAGTTGTTTGTATTAAATAGTTAGGAATTACAAAACTAAAAAAAGAACACGTTTTGGTTTGAGTTTTCCATGAAATCTGGCGTATGTGGTGGACAAAGATATTCGAAATATTTGTATATATAGCTTGGTATATACGCTAATACGACAGCATCATCGTCAATCTTACGACTTCTTGATGTTTATTGTGTGAATCCCATGACGCTTACAACGTTTTTTGTTTTTAATCAAATGCTAATAAGGACAAAATACAAAAAATTTTTGAATATATATGAATCTACGGCTAATCTCTATGTCTATCTGGCAATACAATTGGTTACTTATATTTCTTTTATTCAAAGTTTGGTTGGCATGTGCAAATAAGTCTTTAAGGACCATCTCCAATGTTTAATAACATTATTTGAATTATTGTTTGAACACAACAATACTATTCGTACTGATCGAGACTTCATGAGAATCCTTACAAGTAATTGATTTGCTAGAGACATATATCTATAGAGGTCGCTAGATGTTATTGTCCATCGCTCCTGAAATACATATTCAAAAAAATAGATACGGTAGACTAGGCAGTAGAAGTTATAGGCAGTAGAAGTTATTGAAAATATTTTGATATCCGGTATTGTAACTGTGGATATTGAACCTTGTTGAATATTCCACCATCTACCATACCCATGATTTTTTCATCTTAATATAGATGTTTAAAATTACAAAAATATTCAACTTTTTTAATCTGTCAAAAATTAGTTTAGTTTTTGACTACAATTTATCATCGTCATCAAGGTGTGTGGTAGTCTACTGATACCACATGAAAATTAGTTTCTTTGTGGATTCAAATCTTTTTTGGAATATAAGATTATTCTTTGACTTGGGATTTCTAAACCTGATTTTAGGCACAGTGGAAATTATAAACCAAAGGTTCGACAATTATCCTGTTAATAACATATAATTACCCTAATTACAAAGAATAAAATAAAATTATAGTAGCACATAAGTGGGGACATAAAAGGAGCGTGAAGCACACGTAGAGGAAAAAGTGGAGTTGAGAGAGTGGAAGAATTAAGTTGTCACATGGACATATGCGAGATCACTCCCAAAGTAATAAATGTAATGATGCTGACGTCTTTAACTCAGGGTAAATTGGAGCCACTTGACGTCATTGCGAATCAGATCATCAGACCATGTCTCAGCTTACGTCGACAACGGTATCTTACCAAAATATTTGTTTGTATGCATTTATATAATATATCAAGGACAGATTGATCATATACATTTCATAAAATATTGGTGAAGGACTTGAAAATAAAATTTTAGTCATGAATTCACACATCTATCGCTATTAGTGAGACGAAAATGTTAAACGATATTTTACCTTACCGGCTAATTTATATAATAGATTTATTACAAGTAGTATATATAGTAGAAATAATTAATTTTTTTAACATGCTTAACATGTGTTCATCTACCAAATTTACCGACAAATTAGCATATAGAATTGTTGTATATACTACCATGCCTACAAAAAATAAAATCTATAAACGACTGAAATGGCTAATACAGTAGATGTGTTCATCGTAAATAAATAAAACCCCAATTATTTTGGCTTTACCAAACTTTGTAGCCTGGGTCAAGTCGGCTACTAGAAATGTTAAGCTAAATACAATGTGTTAACTCATTTTTCAAACGGTTGTTTTAAGCTTTGTGGAAGTAGAGAAATTCAAGGTTCCATACCGCCCTTGTAAAACATGTTCAATTCTTAATGGTAAAACTAACTGGACTACCACATAGATTTCAATTTAGTGGCGCTTCCGAGGACCCCTAGCTAGATTATGTGCACTACTTAGAGATTTAAGCAAAATTTATATTTCGATGGAAAAACGTATAGTTCTGATCCAGACCTCTTCAAAAATTAACCTAGACTAGAAAAAGAAAACTAAGGGTAATTAGACCGTCAATCTCTACAAAGCTCTGACCCTCTGTTGTATATATATTTTTTGGTAAAATCTTGTGTGTAGCAAGATTGAGGAGGGTATATATATTTTTTCGGTCGTTTAGAATGATTCTTTGATTCGGTTTTGTTGTTATGGAAATTTGATTTCGTGGTAAAGGCAAAGGGTGATTATGAATGTTACGGTTTACAATTGAGTTTTGATAAATCTGATATTGGTAGAAGATTATTGTCTAAATCGGATTGCTATTTGGATGAATCGGATTATGAAGAAATTTGTAAGAAGAAATTATTGTTAGGTTGTCTATTCTTTGCTGTTTTGATGTTTAAATTGTATTGTCTAAATCACATATTCTTAATGTTTTTGCAGTGTTGTGTGAGTGAATATCAAACTCCAATGGAAAGGTTTTGGTATTGGTAGAGTAATTAAACTTACGGATAGAGATGAATGTGGCTATCAAGAAATGATCACTCATCTTCATTGTGTCTGTTCCTAACCCAAAGAAGGTAAAATCCTTTTAGAACCATTTATAACTCAAGTCCCTTGCATTTTGGTGATTGTGTGTAACTTTGGAATGTAATGATTGAAAATGTTTCTACTTGCTGAAATGATTATGCTCTAGCTTGGTAATGGGGCATTGTTTGAGAAAAGGTAGATTGATAGAAGCTTCCAAAGTTGGTTTTGCTCCCAAGTATCAGAATTGGTTATAGTATGTTTTGACTTGTGTTTTTTCCATTAGCTCTCACTAATTTTATTAGTGGCTATAAATAAGTTTCATCTGTGTTTAACTTATCTTTGTGTTTTGCTCATTTGTGATAGGAAACTTGGTAGTAAGGTTGCAAAAGCTGGATTTTATGCGGTGGTTCCTGACTTTTTCCAAGGTTGTAGAAGCTGGATCTCTCTTCCATAACAAGTACTCGTGCATGATCTCACTTTTTTTTTTTTTTTTGTCTCATAGTCTATTGATCCAATTCAGACTTTTATTGTTTGTAGGAAAGATGCTAGGACAAGTACTCGTCACCAAATTTTTTTTGATGAATCTTATATTGCTAATTACGGTTGAATTTGTTCTGGAATTATGCAATTGATTTGTGTTATGGAATTATGCAATTGATTTTTGTTGAATTTGATATTGTCCAAATTAACAATTTTTTTTTTGAGACCGACACCGGTCTCACTATTGAAAGGCTTTTAAAGCCCATGTCCAACTCCCCTCATTAGTATGATATTGTCCGCTTTGGGCCCAAGTGTCAAAGCTAGCATGGATTTATTTTTGGTTTCCTTCCCAAAATGCCTCATACTAATTTGGTTGGACTTTACTTATATATTAGACTAATCTTGTCTAATCTTCAGATGTGGGACTTGGATTGATATCCCAACATTCTCCCCTTCAAACCAAAGACCACATAACTCGTGTCCTCCCCTCTAGCTAAACCTTAAGTACCATCTTATACCCATCTCGTTTGCTAGGGTCTAGCGAAATCTTGGCACCGTCATGTAGGATCGTTACCGCTCTGATACCATGTTGAAAGGCTTTTTCAAGCCCATGTCCAACTTTCCAAATTAGTATGATATTGTCCGCTTTGGGCCGAAGCATTAAAGCCCGCACGGATTTATCTTTGGTTTCCTTCCCAAAAGGCCCCATACTAATTTGGTTGGACTTTACTTATATATTAGACATATCTCGTCTAATCTTCAGATATAAGACTTGGATTGATATCCCAACACTCACCACTGGAGACTGATTTATTACCTGTCTCTTATTGAGTCTCAAAAAATTAAAAAATTATTAAAAATAATACTAAATTATGTTTTATGAGACCACAATGGGCTCACCATTGTGCATGCTCTAAGACTCGCCAATCACTCGTTTTTGTTATTTTCAGGTTCAAATTTGCCACTTACAAACTATTTAATTTCCATGAACACTAATAACTATATGCATATGTAAATACATGCATTACTTAAACTAGAGAATGACCCACGCAATGCGTGAGTTTATTTACTATTTGTATTTTTGTAAGTTATGTAATGTGATTCCTGTTTCGTAATTAATCAATTTAGAATATGTTCTTGTATAATTAAATAAATTACATATGTAATAGTTTTATCAAATATAATTAGTGTTGAATATTATGACACTTTAAAATATTACTTATATGTAGATAATATATTAACATTAGTTTTTAATAATATTTTGATTGTATAAATCCATTTCTTGATATTAGTGGGTACATATAATTGTTATACATTTTAGATTACTCTAAACACCATAATATGTATTTATAATTTGTAATAGATCAATAGAAAAAAACTATGTTGGTTTAATACTTTCGTTGCACCAAAAACTATTTATGTCATACCTTTGATTTTACGAAGAGCATCCAACATCTAACAGTTCCAATACTTCATATCAGTCATGTATTCAGTTTTTTGGGTTTATTGTTATAAATTTTTAGCTAACACTTTTATTTTATTTGTAATTATTATGGAGCCTTTTTAATGTTAGTTCCTTTTAGCTGATTTAATTTTAAGCTTATTTTACAATTGTGCTTACTTTAGTATTTCGATTCTTTTCATGTGGTTTCTATGATTTCATATAGCGATTTTGAAGCTAAGTTTTGTAGTGAATTGCGTCTTAGATAAAACTTGTTCTTTGTTCTATCGTCTTAAAATCTGATTACCATGATCCATAAACTATGTCATATATTTTATGAAATTTCAATGAATGAAATCTAAAAGATTCTATGTTAGTCTTGTGAATTAATGTTTTCTAAGGTTTAGTCAAATTCTCTTTGTACACTTTTTCACTAATACTGTTTTCGTCGTGTTTCAACCTAATTTCGTTTTTCTCCGTACATCTACTTTTGTTTTGTCTTCCTATAAAATTTCATATTTTGTAAATACTGTTATTATTTTTTTTTAATTTAATTCTAGTCTCTAATAATTATAAGTAGTAATAAATATAAATAAACATGAATTCATGAATTTTTACTATAAATTTATTCTACCATTTTTTTTTTATGATGAGACTACTCCATATGGAGTCAGAATGCATATATTGGGACACTGAATTTTGTTTTCATGTTCTCATAAATTTATCAAATTTTATTATTCTTCTATCTATTATTAGCCATTTGAGGTTTTTTTTTGAAAAAATCTAAAATGACTTCACTTTGTATCTAATTAATTCATTAACAAAATTTCTATTTTATAAATTATGATATTGTTTTTCATCAAATATGTATATATTGTCTTCTAGATCTACCATATATTTGTTCATCATAGGAAAATACTTAAGATTTTAGAATATTATTTTGTAAAAGTTGTTCTTTTTAATAGGGTCATAAATCAAGGAGTTAAGTTAATTTATAAGAATAATGTGTAGTTGAAAAAAATGTAAGATGGATTTAATGTGAGACTTTGTTTTTAATTGAGGTGAAAACCTTTTAATAAGAAATAAACTTTTCATATTTTATGTTTTGCTTTAAATATTAAAATCAATTAAATTTTTTTTTTGTTTTATTTTCTTTTAATATGGTCATCTCATTTTATTTTTTACTGTATCACTTTATTCATAAGCATTTTTTTTAGTATGTGTAATATATATTTTATCGTAAGAAATAAATTCATATTATTATTACTTATAAAATCTTGAATATTCTTATATATTAAAATTTTCATTTTCATTTTCATTCATTTTACTTAGTAATTCACGTTTTTAATTGAATTTAATTATTTATTAGTTAGAAAAATAATTAATATGATTTAGCATGTATTTAATGAACATAATATAAAAATTAAATAGTTTTAAAAGTAGTTTTGCCTATATGGACACTCTAGATGGGGAGAGAACTCCCTAATTATATATAAGATAGTAATATTAATAATTGAATTAGTTAATACAATCATTGAATCATATACAAATATACTCCCTTTGTTTTTATATGATGTTTTTGGTTTTAAAATATGGACATAAAGAGGTTACATAAATTCTAGTATATCTAAAATACTTTTGACATAAAAACATCATTTCATATCTAACATAACACTAATAACGTAACTAAAATCATATACTCCCTTCGTTCTTCTAATTTTAACGTAAAAAAATTGTAATTTTTTTGTATTCGAAGTCTCCTAAAATACTAAGGGAAATTGGCAAATATAATCCAAAAAACAATATATAATTAAAATTGTAACCAAATACCCTAAATCATATGATTATAATTTAGCCACATTAGTCAATTTTGGTTAGTTATCTAATTATTAATTTTTTTGGTTACTTGGCAAATTAACCCAAATACTAAATGCATCTTTTTTTTTGTTAATTCAAGGTGCTGTCAGTTTTTTTTTTTTTTTTTTTTTTCAAATATGGCAACGCCATTTACATTAGCAAATTCGAATTAATGGAACATAACTGCATTTGATTCCTATAAGTATATTCTAGTATTTACATGATTTTAATTAATCAAATATGGAAAGAAAACTAATAGTTTAAAATGAAAAACCATTAAAATGATACCATTATCATTTTATTGGAAAAGTTTGGGTGGCTAAATATTTTGGGATCTTTTGATTCAGTATAAAAAAGAAGTCTGTAGCACTTTTTTCAACCGAAAACCAAAATTTACAAGATTTATAGTCAAAACGTGATTGCCGAAAAAAAAAAATAGTCAAAACGTGATTATTTGTGAGACTTTAACGAGGTTTGAGCGACTAATAGCAATTGGCAATGAACAACTGAGAATATTCCAAAAGAATATGAACCAACCAAATGTGAATCTTAATATTCTATCTTTTGAATAATCATTGACTAATCGTAGTGGAAGATGCACTAGGATCATATATTTTCATATTTTTAAAAAGAATTACATACAAACGGTAAAATTATTGCAAAATGTCGATTTAAATAAATATATCTATCTAACGAAAAGCATGCGATGTGGCTCTTATATAGTTTCATCACTGATATGATGACTCTTATATAGTTCTAAACTTCATCAATAGTAAACTTTATGTTTTAAACAATGCAATATTAAAATTTTGGTAGAGTTCTAAGAATAATAGCTGAAACCTAACATAAATTTTGATAGTCCGTGAAAAAATGTGTCGTAAAACATAACATTATAACAAGAAGGAATAATGATATTTTTGACTCTACACTCTACAGAATTTAGTATGGCTCTTTCAGCGAAAATGAAGAGCAGATGAGAAAATGATTAGCCATGCAATATTTTTAATGTCATCCATCGTTACAAACATGAGCTTAAGCCCAAATTTATCGGATTCAAAGATTTTGTTGAGACAGTCGCTTTATTCAAAACTAGACTACTGATTCTTGAGATGATTAAATGGACCATGAAGAAGAAGATGAGATTTCTCCATGTCACTTATATTTTATTTTGGAAGGCGATATGAATACTATAGTTTTTGAGAATGTTGCTTGGGAACCACCACACAGTTATAATCATGCCATTAGTGAATTTAATTATGGAAAAAGCTTAATTGTCGTATATCTAAATCTTGAAGGTTTGTAGACCAAACGGAGGAGATCGTATCACAAGCAAGAACTTGTTGGTTCATAGCATACTTCATACTCTACCACGAGTTTTAGATGGATCTATATTTAACTGGATGACAATTTATGATTATTATTAGCAAAGTGTCAAATGCCGTTTTAGGGTTTGGGTTGGGGAAAAATCGCCGCAATTCAAAGGCCGTTTCGAATAAATGATATTGTATTTCACTAACGAAAAACTTATACTGTATATATATATATACTTCATTATATTTATTTTCGTACAAAACGAAATATACAATATCGATCGATAGTTAGATTTCGTTAACGAAATAAAACATAGACTATTAAGTTTTGTACGAAAGGAAAGATTATTAAATCATGATGGCATATACATAAGAAGTATTAATTGGTCGACAGATTCAGATCATGACATCATAGATTTGTCTCTGTAAATTTTTTCTTCTCAACGAGAAAAAAAGTGTCAACTTGTGATTGCGTCACGTTGGAGCGATAGTTGAATTGTTTGCCCAAAGACTATTAATCATGTTTCTTTCTAAAATACTGATGTGATTGTCACTAGAACCGTCACCAATGTTGGACCCGTCGACTCCGTCTATAAACTCTTAGTTGAGCCTCCTTTGGGTGTCAAAATCTCTGTCACACCCAACACTCTGGTCTTTAACTCCAACGTCAAGAAACTTAGCTTCAAGGTCACTGTACCCGCAACTCACAAAACCAATTCGATTTACCATTTTGGGAGCTTGACTTGGACTGATGGGTCTCACAACGTCACTATCCCATTATCTATCAGGACACAAATGCTAATGTACTTCGACTATTGAGCTTGCATATTTATTTTTACTCCTTTTAAAAAGATGTACAAAATCATAACCGTAAAGAAAAATGAATAATGTTGTACTTAAACCTCGAGGTTTTTCCAAATTGGAAGAAAATGCAAATTGAAGAAAATAACATGAATGTGAATTTTCGGTACTTAAAATCTAGGTCATGAGTTTCTTTCCAACTGTCTTCTCCTTTTTCTCTCAACTACCTTTGTCTTTCCAAACGGTTCACATTTGGTCAAACAAGGGTATTCTTAGTTTAAAAATGTGAACTAGTTTGGATTTCGATTTGGGAAATGGGTATATGTAAATGTGTCCTAATTTAGCAAACTTCAACATCGGAATCGTGGGAAATGGATATATGTAAATGTGTATTGCAAGCGTGTGGCCAGCGTCGGAGTCGTTCAGCGACCGAGGGTTAGGCCCGGAGGGGATATTACTTGTGATACATTGGTATGGAGACCCTAACTTTGTGGATAATACGCATGACAAAGACTACAAGATCGACATTGTGTCTTAAATGACTTCAAGTTCAAAATTTGATTCATCTATTTATAACAAATAAATCCATGAGATTGCTGCTTCTTCTTCTTCTTTTAGTTAAGGGTAAATTAGTGCAAAAAAAAATTAAAACAGTTAATCTAAGAAACTGAAACCTTTTTTGGTTTTCCAGCAGTTGGAGCAAATAACCATTCTCATACCTAATAATCTAAGAAACTGAAACCTTGATGAGAGAAAAAATTGAGTCTTGCATCTTTCTCCTTATCATTTTCACCTTTACCGTTGCGAAGACGGTTATGGCGTCGCAATGGTACACCGTGTTTTCCAACAATAACAACGAACGCCAACAAACCAAAAGCGCCCATAAGCGTCTTTAAACCCATTCCCAATTTCCTGGGAATCCAAATAACAAGACAAAAAATTCAAATGAGAAACTCAATAATCATAGGAACGGTTATTCTAGTGGTCTCTTTGTTACATCTTACCTGCAAAGTCTACTTTGGCTTTCTTCTACGACAAGTTCATCATCAACTACTTCCTCTATTCGAGTCAACTGTTCATCTGCAATGTCAATGATTTCTTCTCTGTAAGCAAGAGTTAGTCCTATCTCAAGAATGGTGACTTGGTCTCCAAAATCCACAGAAACGTCCACTTGATCCCCTGTTTCTAAGAAGAAATCTTCATTTGAAAAGTGTCCTTGCCAGATGTGCTTTTCTTGGTACATACGAATGTGATCTGTCGCTGGATTGCGACTCCATATATCTCCTTTCGTTTGATTCTTCAATATGATCTTCGGAGAGTATGCAGACATCACATCATCTTCCTGACTTCTGTATGGTGTCCACAAGGTAAACCCAACCAGATTAGGATTCGAAGTTTCTGGCACCGTAAAAGTGATTGAATGCGTCTCATTCTTGAAGCTAACCCAGTTAGGAAGGCTTGATCCGGGGATAAAAATCCCCCCATTGGCACCCACAGCCCATCCCTGTAACACAAAGACCATCATATAATCGCAAACAGTGACACTTTCATGGTGACCATAACCATAAATAAAAAAAAGTCCAAGGTTGTTCAATCATTGATAACAAGAACCAGGTCTCAGTTCAACAGCTTAGGAAATAAAGAGAGATCAAATAAAACCTGCATGATTTTTTCTCTGTAATTATCTGATATACGGTTGCACATTTCCATGTGGATGACTCCAACTGTTTTCAATTTCTCCAGCCCCGGGGTCTCGACAAGATTGTAACAATTTGTGAGGTGTAGTGATTGCAACATCGAGCACTCTGATAAATCTGGAGTTCTTTCCAACATGACACAGTTGCTTGCATAGAAAGATCTCAACTTTTTTGGTAAACTAAACATGGATTGAAGTTCTGAGCAGCCATCCAATTTGAGGATCTGTAGACTTAAGAGACCTGCAAAATCCGTTTGTAAATTACGAAAGTTGTTCCCCTGTAGATCAAGTTCCTCGAGGCAAGACAAACTCCCAAGATTTCCAAGAACCAATTCATCAGATAAATTGCAGAAACCTAAACGCAAAGTCTTCAGGAAGCTTAAACCGTTCAATGAGATCGGAATAGATGGACCAGCTTGAGGGCTTTCATCAGAATGAGTGTAGTCTCTGTCTTTCCATAGCTCTTTGCAGCCAACAAGAGACAATTCTTTCAGTTTCTTCAGCTGATCAATAGACGAGGGGATTCGCCGTAGAGCTGTAAAATCGGCCTTAAGAGTTGTCAGGGATTCCAATCCACCCAAAGCATCATCCAATCTCTCAAGTTGCGAGCAGCCTGAGAGAATGAGAGTTTCCAGGGACTTCAACGTATAGAGTTCTAACGGGAGGACACCAAGCTCCGTGCAGCCTTTTAGATTTAATAGCACCAGCTTTTCATGCAGAGCCCCTATCGACTCGTGAATCCGAACCAAACTTTTACAATTTATCAAGAGCAGCTTCTCGAGGTTTGGAAGAAGAGAGAAGTTCGGAGTCATTGTGAGCTGGACAGAATGACTGAGATCAAGGTATTTTAGCTTCTTCAATGGCTGAGACTGCTACAAAAAGCACAAATAAGAAGAAAATTAATGATCAAACCGCGACAATGAAGAAACAAATTTGTGACTTCAAAATAACATAAAGGGATTATTCTGATATTTTTACCTCTTGATCATCCCAAAGTCGTTTAAGGTTGCTGTTCTGCATATCCATTACAACTAAACTTCCCAAACGTAAGTTTGCTGGGACATAGTCTAGAGGAAACCCAGACCAACAAAGCCATCGTAAGTTTCTTGGAAAATGTGCATAGCTTCCCTGGAGCTGTACATGACTTAGTTGTAACAGCCTCAGATTCCGTAGGTTTGAAAATGCTTTAACCTTCAAGTTCTCAACATCCGTAACTCCAGCCTTGAGGCTTATTCCTTCAATTGCATCAGTACCCTAATATTAAACATATAATTTTATGAGTTAAGTGATATCCCAAATAATTTTTGGATGAGACACAAATAATGCATAGGGATTGTGTTCCTTACAGAATTGTTTGCCAATACATTGATAACATCATTAGGATCCCACAATCTACTCCATCTTTCAGAGTTATTCCGAGATGTTCCTCGGACAATATTTCTTCCCATGTCTCGTAATAAGTCATGCATCATTAGCTTGTCATCACGGATTGTAATGAGACACCTCTCCTTGAGCACAGTGAGTCCTATGTCAGGATATAATTTGCATCCATCCAGTATGCAAGTTGCATAGTCTTTATCCATCCCGATGAAGAAGCAAGAAATATCCAAGAATATATCCTTCTGTATTGGGCTTAGCGCATCAAAGCTGATCTGAAGTTTTGCTTGAATGTCAGCATTGGGCATTTGTTCCAAAAGTTCCAATGTGCTTCGCCACTCCAAAGGGGTTCTCTTAAAGAGAAAAGCACCCAAGACTTCCATAGCCAAGGGTAGTCCTCCACAGTATTTAACCAACTTTCCTGAGAGCTGGTCAAATGCTTCAGGAGGTTCACTTGTTCTAAAGGCATGCCAACTTAGGAGCTCAAGAGATTCACCAGCATCAAGTTCTTCTGGTGAATATATATTTTCTACTCCGAGCTGCCCTAACAAATGCCTGTTCCTGCTTGTAATGATTATTCTGCTTCCTGGTCCAAAACAGCTCAAATCAATGGCAACTGACTTAAGCTGCTTCTCGTCTTCAACATCATCAATTACAACGAGTACCTTTTTATTTCGGAATCTTCGTTTCACTGCATGATCCATGTCTTTGACCTCTATGTCTTTCCTTTTAAGAATGTCGGAAAGAAGTTGTCTCTGAAGATGAACCTTCCCTTCAGGTCTCTTGAAGTATTCTCCAAAGTTTTCTAGGAAACTTGTTCCTTCAAAAAGATGTGAGAATTCGTTATATGCAGCCTTGGCTAGCGTTGTTTTACCGATCCCACCCATTCCACAGATTCCAATATATTGGACATCATCAGAACGAAAGCACATTAGCTCACTGATGAGGTGTACACGTGATCTAATACCAACAGCATATACTGGTAAATGTAAGTATGAACTAGGCAGCCTTCGGAGAATCTCTCTAGTCACGTGGTTCACCGAATCTGCATCAGAGCTACAAAATGCATACTACTACTTGTTAAAATGAAGAAAAGAAATCCAGTCACTACTGTTTTCATATATATATATATATATATATAAAAGTATTAATATACAAGGGACAAAACAGCAGAGTACAACGAACTGACCTGTTCTCATTAACGACATACCCAGAAAGCTTTCCAATTTTTGTTAAAGCTTCCTTCCATTTCTGCAACTTGCTCTCTGGGTAACGACTTTTGTGTTTATAAAAAGATTCACCAAATGATCCTGTTTGTCTGCGTACATCACTTGGGTTAACGTTGTAGAAAATTGGGAATACCAGTTGTCCGGATTCACTCTCACGGCATTCCATAATGCGCGCAAGCTCATCAAGGCACCAAACTGATGAAGCATACTTCATTGATATCAGGACAAGGAGAATTTTGGAGTTTTCAATGGCCTTCAAGAGCTCTGCGGAAATGTCTTGTCCTCTTTTTAGTTCGTCATCGTCCTTAAATGTGTATACCCCGGATCTTATGAGATTGTCATAGAGATGGCTTAGAAATTTCTTCCGCACATCTTCTCCACGGAAACTTAAAAACACATCGTAGCTCCATCGCTCCCGATTTTTCTCAGACATACCTAACAATAAGTCTGGGGAAGTTAGATGGACACGTGATCCCAACCCATTCCCAACCGTGAATTGATCTGGTGTCTTGCCCAATTCCGCTAAAACACGTTTCACCACAAGCCCTATCATGTCATCATCGCGGTCGCTGCTGCCAAATTTAAAACAACAAGTCCTAAATTCAATCTATTGTGATATAAATGCAGAGTTGAGATATGGAGTCCTACTTGAAAACATATCCAGAGAGATTTCCGACAAAATTCATAGCTTTCCTCCATCGCTGTATCTCCTTCTCGCTGTATCTTTCGGCGAGCTCTTCAAAATCGTGCGCGAAATGATCGCTCTGTTTGCGGACATGTGATGGATCCACCCCATAAAAGATGGGTATCATCGGACGTCCCAAAGTCGAACTCAGATCGCAGAGCCTAACTAATTCGTCTAGGCACAAGACAGATTTAGCGTAGTTACGGGATACGACGACGACGGAGGCCGCCGATTCCGCCATAGCTTCAATGAGTCTTGGACCAAACTCACACCCGAGTTCGAGATTCTCGTCGAAGAAAGCCCGCAAATTATTTCTCATGAGCGCATCGTAGAGACGCGCCGTGATGTTGTGGCGCGTGTCTTCGCCTCGGAAACTGAAGTAAATGTCATATTTGAGCCTCGAATGCGGCCTTGAAACAACAACGTTAGTCTCCATCTCCGACAAGTCGAGGAGGAAGCTAAACTAGACCCTCGAAGCGACGGTGGTCAGAGAGGAAGCTTTAGCTGTAGAACTTGACTCCGAAGGAAGCTTTAGCTGTAGAACTTGACTCTGCCGGAAAAATTAAACAATCGGAACCCAAAATAAGAATCAAATCTTGTTAAACAATCACAAAAACTTGACTCTACCTTTGTTGTTGCCTAGTCCTCGTCCATTGACTTCAGCTATATTGATGCCCTTTCGACAAGTCTAAGGGTCCCAATAATTACAGGCTATATTACCTGACTGCTTCTGCAGAGTCTTTTTTTTGTCAATGGATAGTTACTCTGACTAGGACTGAATAATATGGTACAACTAAAATCTTAAATGATGATTTTAATACAATATAACTACAGTTTGTAACCCGGTAATTGGTATGAGTGAGTTGTAGACGAAGAAAACAAAAATCAATAGTGAGAGCAATTGAAATAATTTTTCCAATTAGAGCAAAAACTAGTCTGAGTTAGTTGTATTTATTAGGCAAGTGTTTTCTTATTTTAAATGTTGCTTAACAAATTGCTCCATTTGCTCACACAAAATTCCTCACAAAAAATTGACTTTTCTCTATATGTCATTTCGTCACACATTCTAGGCAATTTTCTTCTCCGTCTATAGAATTCACATATCAAACAAATTCTAACAAGACACCGGATCATTTTAGAGACTGAATTTTTATGCTTCTACTCTAAAAATATCCATAAGTAATATATGTATTTACCTGTGAGGCATGTGACGGGTTTCCTCGACATTACCCTCTCTCGGTCTTAGATGACTAATGAATACAATCCTACATAGTGTACACGGATGTATCCTCGCATGCAATTCATGACCACACTATCACCACAAAAGTAAAGAAACTGTGTCTTTTTCCATTGATCCTCTTCTATTTCACCATTGCCGATACCTAAAGAGTCTCTTGTGCTGTAACTTATAGCAATCCCTATCTCAAGAACTGTACCCTGCTCAGTATAATCCACATTCACTTCCACTTGATCCCCTCTTTCTCAGTAGACATTCGTTTGAAATCTCTCCAGGCCATGCATTGCCTTTGGTTTGATTCTTCGCTGTAATTGTTGGAGGGTTTACAGCAGCACTCATGTGCATTCACACCGTACAAACCCGACAGGGCCGTAAAAGAGATAAAGGCCTCCATTGACTTTTTTTCTCTGAGTATATGCTCCACACATCACAACATTTTTGGTTAAACTTCAATCAAATTAACATGTGTACACATCACAAACAAGTCAATATTCAGCAGAAACTCAAGCAACTTTTGGGATATATTAAAGTACAGATTCTGGAGTCAGAAAAACGGCAGCCATCTTCTGGTTCGGTTCCCTCTTTGGCTATGAGAGATTACTATATCCCTCCTCTGTGGGTTGCTTAGCCACATTGCCAACACCACTCCCACCAGACTCACATTGCCAACACCACTCCCACCAGACTCACAACTGGTGCAGCAGCCAGAAACAGCCATCTTTCTCTGCTAACTCTGCTCACACCAGCCTCGCTCTCACCTCTCTCTACATATTCCTCCTCTTCCCCCGCTTCTGTGCCATCATCATCAGAGGAGCTATCTTCGCTCACATCCAGCACATTCTGCTTCCCCTCCTCGTAATCTTTATCATCTGTTGGGAGCTCGTATCGGCAGAGAGGGCAGGAGTTACAAGCACTAAGCCAAGGTAAGATACAATGAGCATGATATAGATGAAGACACGGAAGCTGCGTGGTCCTGTGACACAAAGCCGATGATGCAAAGTCCTGTGACAAAACAACAACGAGAATTTTCGAGGTTTCAATGGCCTCTAGGAGCTGTTGGGGAATATATTCTCCTCTTTCCAGTTCCACATCATCCTTGAATGTGTTTATACCCCAACTTCTGAGACTCTTGTAGAGATGGCTTAGAAAGTTTAGCCGCACATCTGCTCCACGGAAACTTAAAAACACATCGTATTTCCATCGCTCCATTCCTTCAGCCGTATCTGACGTGATTTTCTACCTGAGATGTGATTTGAAAAGTAAATTAAGGAGTGTTTTGGGAACAAAATTCTCAAATAAAGAATTCAACTTGAAAATGTATGCTTGAGAGAAGAGCAAGAAACGTCGTAGCTTACTTTTGTAAGAACAGATTATCTTAGCAGATTACTTAGTGAGACCAATCCTAACGAATCACTCTTACTCTTTAGAATTTCCAGAGAGAAACAAGAGTGAGAGAAACAATAAAACCTCTACAATTATCTACTTGAGCAGTACAAGAGACAGTTATGAGCTCTTTTTGGATTAGACTGAAGGAACAAAAAGGGAATTTTAAACTAGAGAATGAAACGAACCAGAGTTACATAGCTTCCAGAGATGAAATCATGAAACCGGTTGAAGAAACCAATCCAATTCTTCCCATTTTCTTCTCTCAATTTTCCACTTATGAAAACATATACTGACAGAGAGGACCGCATATCTCATCTCGTGCATTTGTGGCTCTGATTAACCAAGTTGGGTTTTTTTTCAACGCCAATTGCTGAAATTCAACTTTAACGGTATTGGAGGACCCATCAACCATAAGTGAGAGAAGGAATCGGAAAATAAACGATCCAGTGACCTTCGTCGACAAAATCGTGAAGCACCTTACTCTTGTAAACGCACCTTACTCTTGTAAACGCACCAAAAGTCACCAAGACAAATCGTCGAACACCTTGAAAGCATAAACCTGACTCTGGTTAGTTCACTACAAAGCATAAGTCAACGTAAATTGTTGAAATAAAGCGAGCAAATATACCACAACTGAACCATTGCCATTAACCGCTTCACTGGCTTTGGAATTTTGGAGTCTTGGCCAAAAGCTGATTTGCTTCTTAATTTTCATCTTTTTTTCTGGCAAAAAGACATTTATAATTTTCTTAAGCATATACTAATTTGTTCCTTTTTGGTGGAATTCTCTTGAACACAAGAAGAAGATTCATTGGTTAAGCTGGGACAAATTGTGTTTATCTAAGGACATTGGAGGGTTGGGGTTTAAAGACATTCAAGACTTTAATCAAGCTTTGTTAGCAAAGCAAGCTTGGAGACTTCTTCATTATCCGGATTGTCTTTTTTCTAAGATTTTCAAAAGTAGATATTTCCCTGAAGTATCCTTTTTAAATGCGGTGATAGGAACTGCTCCCTCCTTTGCTTGGAGAAGTATTTTATTTGGGAGAGATTTGTTGAAAAAAGGTTTAAGAAAAGCAATTGGAAATGGAAAGGATACTTATGTTTGGTCGGAGCTTTGGTTATTTGATGATAGAAGAAGAGCTCCTTTGATGAAACATCCATTGGTGGATCTAAGTTTGAGAGTATCTGCTCTTATAGATTTTCATGGTAGGAGATGGAATGTAGCTTTACTTCAGGATATCTTTTTTCCTGTAGATGTGATTAGGATTTTGGATCATCAACCTGTGGTGTTGATATATCATGGTTTTTACCCATTTAAAGCCATGATATAAGTATGTTTTTGGAGTCTTTTGGGTGTTTTCTGTGTCTTTTAGAGTCTTTGCAGGTAAATATGGAATTGGAGTTAAAAGGAAGATTTTGGAGCATTTTGGAACATCAAGGAAGAAAATGCTAAAGGATCAAGGCTATGACGATCGACGGAGCAAGATGAGCGTCGATCGACACGTGTTTGGCGTTTCAAGAAGATTTGGACAGAAGGTCTAATGTCGATCGACAGGAACCTCTGTCGATCGACACGTGTTTTTAATAAAGACAGATCTTTCACGGGCCCAAGTTTCCACACGTTTCTCCTAAAGCCCAATCCGATTTTTACCTCTTGTATATATAGTTTTGCCTAGGTTTTTATGAGGGAGAGTTCGATTCTATTGAGACTTAGCCAAGGAGAGATTGAGAGCTTTTAGGGAGACAAGTCAGACTCTTTTCAGAGATTTCATCTTCGAAACCTTTTGTATCTCTATCTTTATCTTTTAATGCAGTATTATTCAGTTATTATGCTTGTTTCAATCGTCATGTCTGAGTAATCCTTTAGTTAGGTTTAGGGTTTTCAAAGGCTGATGATAAATTGTTAGAACTTTATTACTGTTGGGATCAATCTAATCTGAGTTCTTCACTTTGATAGTTTTAATTCTATTTTAGGATTGATCACCCTGAATTAGATATGATAGGTTGATGGATAGATGCGATAGCATTACTTGTTAGCTGGAACAATATCATAGGTGAGCAGAATTACCTAGATGCAAAGGAATTTGGTTTAGGAATTCTGTGAACAATCAAACTAGAACTTAATGCTTGTTTAGATTCAATAGATTTGCAAAGGAATTTGGAATCTAGGGATCTAGGGATAGATAGTTTCTGCAACGGAAGTTGATTAGCTTTACATTCGTGTTTGAGTTCGAGAACAGCTCTTAATAAATATCCCGACAGTAATTTAGTGCTTAATTTAGAGTCATGCCTGCGAAATATCCGATGCCTAATGCTTCGTTTCATTGAATTAAACAACAACAACCATCGTTTGCTTTCTTTTGCTTACTTGCATTTACATTATACATTATTTACTTAGCATAATTCGAATTTGGAATTTCATTTTGTGAATCTTTTCCCTGTGGATTCGATCCCTAAGTACTACTACGATCTCTTAATTTGAGAGAGTAGCTCAGGGTAAATTTGAGCATATCAAATTTTGGCGCCGTTGCCGGGGACGAGATTTCACGATTAGAATTTCAATACTAGAGTTTTGTCTAAGTTTTTCTTTTTTGTTTTAGTCTACTAACTAGTTTCTTTACTTTGTTCTTTTTGTTTTGGGTTTCAGGTGTATGCCAAGGCCTGTCACAAGAAGCACAACAGACAAGGAATTGGTTGGATTTGATCTTGATACTTTAGCTCTTCTTGAACGAACGAACTACAAAGCGGCTAGAGGATCTAAGATGGCAGACGCTCAGATACCACCGATTGTCTTGATAACTGGAGCAGACGGGCTTCTGCGCGACCCAGAAGGGAACGTTTACAATGCAGCTGGGCAAAGGCTTGATGATGCTGGGAACGCAATTGTGCAACCGCTTGTTCAGGGAAACGCAGGTGGCAGGAACGGCCGTGGTCCAACTTTGGGTGATTACAATCGCCCCGATCAGTTCTATGCCAACCGATGTGCTATTCGCCCACCTCCGTTTCAGAGAAACGACTTTGAGCTGAAACCGGCATTCTTCAGTCTTGTAGCTCAGCATCCTTTCCATGGGCTTCCACACGAACACCCAATGGATCACATTGAGAAGTTTGAGGATTTGGCATCAAGCATTAAGAGCCAAGGAGTGTCAAGTGACTACCTGTTCTGCAAGCTCTTTCCTTACTCACTGGGAGGAGATGCTTCTTATTGGCTCAAGCAGCTCGAGCCTGGATCTTTGACTACTTGGGAGGACACCAAGAATGCCTTCCTCAACAACTTCTTTGATGATGCAAGGTCTGAAGATTTGAGGATGAAGATTGCTACTTTCCGTCAGCATGATACTGAGGCATTTAAAGCTTCATGGGCTCGATTCAAGTCTTATCAGAGAGATTGCCCTCATCATGGATTCACACCAATCCAGTTGCTTAGGATTTTCTTCAATGGAGTTGATTGGAGGTATCAGATGACCTTAGATGCTGCGAGCAGTGGAAATTTCACTACTAACTCAGCGGAGGATGCCATTGCGCTCATCGAGAACCTAGCCTCAAACAACAGTAGCAAGAACGCAGATTTTGAGAGGAAGAAGCTCAGTGGCGACAAAGGTAGTGGTCAGTTTGCTCAGGAAGTCAAGGCCAAGATTGATGATGTGCATAACTTTCTAGTGGGAAAGAAATCAGTTCACTTTGCTGCAGAGGTTGAGACTTTCGAACCAGAGGTTGAGAATGAAGAAGAAGGAGTGAACTACGTCAATGAAACTGGATTTCAGAGTCAGAGGTATGGGAATCAGAATGGGAACAGAAGTTATCAGAGCAATTACCAGAAGAACGACTTTCAGAAGCCGTTTCAGAGCAACTATCAGAGACCTTCCAGCCCGAGCTATCAGAAGAATGATTTTCAAAAACCTTTCCAGAGCGGTAACTACACAAGGACATATGGTTCTTCTTCTTACCAAACGCCTCCTGCTAAGACTCCAGATAGCGAGATGAAGTCGATGCTTGAGCAGATTTTAGAGGGTCAGCAGAAGTTGACTGTGAACTTCAATGGAAAAATGGATGCTATGTACCAGGATCTGAACGGGAAGTTTGAGGCGTTAAACACCCATGTCAGGAAGTTGGACACTCAGTTTGCTCAGTCGGCAGAGAACTCGCGAAGACAAGAGGGATTTCTTCCGTCTAGGACTGATTCCAATCCCAAGCATTCAGTTGCTGCTATCACCACGAGGAGTGGAAGGATTCTCCAAGGGCCGACATTGACTAAGGGATTGAGTGCAGAGCAGTTGGACGAGCTTCAAGAGGTTGAGGACGAAGAAATTTTGGCAGATGCTCCACCGTCGATCGACAGGGCTGACCGTCGATCGACAGGGCCTGAATTCCATGATTTTGAAATTTTTCCAGAGACTCAAGCGTCGATCGACACACCTACCTCCGTCGATTGACACGTCCCCCGAACAGAGCCTCCTTTGTCAAAACCTTCAGATAAGCCGGAGGAGAGGGTCTACAAACCCAAGTTGCCTTACCCTAGGAGGGAGAGGAAGTCTAAGGTCGAGCTAGCGGATGCTAAGTGCAAAGCTATTATGGATAAGCTTGTTGTTGAGCTCCCTTTGATTGATGCAGTTAAGATAAGTCCGTTGATCCGAAGATACGTGAAGAGGATGGTCACTAAGAACTTGGGGCTTGAGGAAAGAGCTTCAATGATTTCAGAACAAGTGAGTGCAGTGATTCAGAACAGGATTCCAGAGAAACTCACGGATCCAGGGAGTTTTGTGTTGGATTGTTTCATCTTCAAGGATAGGTTCCCAAGATCTTTATGCGATTTAGGCTCAGGTGTCAACCTCATGCCACTGTCTGTTGCTGTTAAGCTTGGAATGACTGATTTCCAGCCTACTAGGATCTCTCTTATCCTAGCCGACAGATCAGTAAGGATCCCAGAAGGAGTACTAGAGGATATCCCAATCAAGGTTAGAGAGTGCTTGATCCCTACTGATTTCGTGGTCTTGCAGTACAATGAGGAGCCAAAGGATCCACTTATTTTGGGCAGACCTTTCCTAGCCACAGCTGGTGCTATGATTGACTGCAAGGGAGGCAGTATTACTTTAAGCGTGGGGGATCTTGAGATGAAGTTTGAGATGGACAAGCTAATGAGAAGACCTACCATAGATGGTCAAACATTCTTTGTGGACACGCTCACTGACCTCGCACAGGAAGTTTTCAATGAGGTGCATCCCATTGATCCTTTGGAAAGGACTTTGGTGAACTCTATTATAGAGGAAGATCAGCTTGACGAGGACGCGAGAGGATATGCAAGGATGTTGAGTACTAGCAAGGAATTGAAATGGTTAGTCTTTAGTGCTGATTTGGGAGTGAATTCAGTGAAAACCACTAAGGATAGTGACTGGAGTGAACAAAAAGCTCCAAAGCTTGAACTCAAGCCACTTCCAGCTGGGCTAAGGTACGCATTTCTTGGTCAAAATTCCACTTATCCAGTTATTGTTAGTGCTACTTTGAATAACGTGGAACTCGCATTACTACTGAACAAGCTGCGCAAATTTCGCAAAGCTCTTGGGTACTCTCTTGATGATATTGCAGGTATCTCCCCTGAATTGTGCATCCATAGGATCCATCTTGAGGATGAGAGCAAATCATCTATTGAGCATCAGAGGAGGCTTAATCTAAACTTGCAGGAAGTTGTCAAGAAGGAGATCTTGAAACTTCTTGAGGCCGGGATCATCTATCCCATTTCAGATAGTGTTTGGATTAGCCCAGTTCATGTCGTGCCAAAGAAGGGAGGAGTTACAGTGGTGAAGAACGACAAGAATGAGCTGATTCCAATGAGAACTGTGACTGGACACAGAATGTGCATAGACTACCGAAAGCTCAACGCAGCCACCAGGAAGGATCACTTCCCGTTGCCTTTCATTGATCAGATGCTGGAGAGGCTTGCGAATCACCCATATTACTGTTTCCTTGACGGATACTCGGGATTCTTCCAGATCCCCATTCATCTAGAAGACCAGGAGAAGACTACGTTTACATGTCCATACGGCACCTTTGCATATCGCAGAATGCCCTTTGGACTCTGCAATGCTCCTGCAACATTCCAGCGGTGTATGATGTCTATCTTCACCGACATGATTGAGGACTACATAGAAGTCTTCATGGATGATTTCTCAGTGTATGGTGAATCTTTCGAGGGCTGTCTTGGGAACTTGGAGAAGGTGCTTGCTCGATGCGTGGAGAAGCACTTGGTTCTGAACTGGGAGAAGTGCCACTTCATGGTGAGAGATGGCATAGTACTTGGCCATAGAGTTTCAGCTGATGGAATCGAGGTTGATCGCGCAAAGATCGAAGTGATGACAAGTCTTCAACCGCCCACCTCAGTCAAGGAGATTCGCAGTTTCCTTGGACATGCTGGATTCTACAGGAGATTCATCAAGGACTTCTCCAAAATCGCTCGCCCGCTCACCGCTTTGCTCTGTAAGGATGTTAAATTTGACTTTGATACTGATTGTTTATCTGCTTTTGAGCAAATTAAGCAGGCTTTGGTGAGTGCTCCCATCGTGCAACCTCCAGACTGGAATCTACCATTCGAGATTATGTGTGATGCCAGTGATTTTGCAGTGGGAGCTGTTTTGGGTCAGAAAAAGGACAAGAAGCTTCACGCTATCTATTATGCAAGTAGAACACTTGATGAAGCGCAGAGGAATTATGCGACGACGGAAAAGGAACTGTTGACTGTGGTTTTTGCCTTTGAAAAGTTTAGGCCGTACTTGATTGGAGCTAAGGTGATAGTGCACACGGACCATTCCGCACTCAAGTATCTAATGCAGAAGAAAGATGCAAAGCCAAGATTGTTGAGGTGGATTCTCCTTCTTCAAGAATTCGACATAGAGGTCAAGGATAAGAAAGGAGTGGAGAATGGTGTCGCAGATCATTTGTCGCGCATTCGGATTGAAGACAGCATTCCCATTGATGATTATTTTCCAGAGGAAAACGTCCATTTTCTTGAGATTGGGTCCCAAGCGAGCAAGGATGCGATTCGACAGAGTAAAATTGATCCAGAGACCTACCTGTCGATCGACGAAGACCCGTGTCGATCGACACGGGATTTTAAACTCGAATCCAAGATTTCTCCAGAGACGAGTCTGTCGATCGACAGTACCCTACGTCGATCGACACGAGCTGCGACAATCGGATATCAGGTTGTTTGCGCAGTTTTCGGATCCGATAGGACTTGGTACGCTGACATTGCCAATTACCTAGCTACAGAGGATGTTCCTAGTGACCTTAAAGGCTATGAGAAGAAGAAGTTCATGAGAGAGCTTAGGAGGTATCACTGGGATGAGCCTTATCTATATAGGCATTGTTCAGATGGTCTCTACAGGAGATGTATTGCAGAGAGTGAAACTAGAGAAGTGCTATATCATTGCCATGGTTCTGAGTACGCAGGACACTTCGCCACTTTCAAGACTGTCTCCAAGGTTCTACAAGCAGGTTTCTGGTGGCCTACGATGTTTAAGGACGCCAATACCTTTGTTTCACAGTGCGATGCTTGTCAGAGGAGAGGAAAGATCAGCAAGCGACACGAGATGCCACAGAACTTCATCCTTGAGGTTGAAGTCTTTGATTGCTGGGGCATTGATTTCATGGGTCCGTTCCCGTCTTCTTATGGGAATGAGTATATTTTAGTCGCAGTGGACTATGTCTCTAAGTGGGTTGAGGCAATTGCTAGTCCGACAAACAATGCTGCGGTGGTTATTAAGCTGTTTAAGACCATCATCTTTCCGCGTTTTGGAGTCCCCAGAGTTATCATCAGTGATGGTGGAACACATTTCATTAACAAGGTTTTCTCTAACCTTTTGACTAAGTATAGTGTTCATCATCGAGTGGCTAGTCCCTATCATCCTCAGACGAGTGGGCAAGTGGAAGTCTCGAACAGGCAGATTAAGGAGATCCTTGAGAAGACTGTGAGTGTTACAAGGAAGGATTGGTCTAACAAGCTGGATGATGCATTATGGGCTTACATGACAGCTTACAAGACGCCCTTGGGAACTACTCCTTTTCACTTGTTATATGGGAAAGCATGCCACCTTCCAGTGGAATTAGAGCACAAGGCAGCCTGGGCAGTGAAACAAATGAACTTCAACATCAAGCCTGCTGTCGAGAGGAGATTGATACAACTGAACGAACTGGATGAAATCAGACTTCAAGCCTATGAGAACTCCAAGATATACAAGGAGCGTACTAAGTCTTATCATGATAAGAAGATCATCTCCAGGAAATTCGAGCCAAATGACCAGGTACTCCTGTATAACTCTCGTTTACATATCTTTCCTGGCAAATTACGCTCTCGTTGGTCTGGTCCCTTTACTATTAAGGCAGTTAGGCCTCATGGAGCAATCGTTCTACTAAGTCCAAAAGGGAATGAGTTCATTGTCAATGGCCAAAGGGTGAAGCACTATTGGGCGAAAGCCGAGATTCCAGCAGGGAACATTGTTCCTCTGGACGATGCACCCGTCGCCTAGACCTGACAGAGTCAAGCTAATGACTGAAAACAAGCGCTGAGTGGGAGGCAACCCACTGGTAAGTCTATTTAAGTTTTGATTTTTGTTTTGTTTTACTAACGTTTTACTTAAGTGTTTCAGATTCAGTAAAAAAAAAAAAAAAAAATGATGAGTTTGGACAGAGAGGTCAGTGTCGATCGACAAGCCTCTCTGTCGATCGACACGGGGCGCAGACAGCACGAGTCTCCGTTTTCACGATCTGCAAGATGGCACCTAAAGTTCCTCCAAACAAGGGCAAACGTGCTAGAACCGGTCCTTCACACGCTAGCACTTCTGCACCACCACCAGAGCACCTCCATGTTTTCCCTTCAGCTCCACGCGGTAATCTGAACGAGGAGGAACGATTTCAGTGGCTTACTCGCGCACTTCAGTCGACTTGGGATGTTTTATCATAAGCAGTTTCAACACTTGATCAAACCTTTACAATGGTTTGACATCATGAAGAATTTCGACAGAGACTCCACCGTCGATCGACGAGGACCTCTGTCGATCGACGGACTTCATTATAAACATCACAGAATTTTGACAGAGACCTCACTGTCGATCGACAGTCATGTGTGTCGATCGACGGAGTCTTCTAATATCGGTACAGTTATTCTTCTCAATCAAGTTCCATTTTCCTATGATTTCTTTCGCCAATCTCGGGCTAGATAACACTGGGGACAGTGTTGTTTAAGTCTGGGGGAGGTAGTTGCTAATTATTGTGTTCTGTTTTGAGTTTTTATCGAGTCAGTCCGGTTTTTATGTTTTATTCGAGTCGAAATTCCCCCTTTCCACTTGCTTTAAACAACACTCATGGACCATTATCAACGCGAGTTAGATGGTTTTATTAGGTGGGTAACTGATTGTAGATCGGTTTAACGGAGCGAGTTCAGACTTCTGGAGAACGCCAGAAACGATGTTGCAGACCCCGGCCCTAATGAACTTTAAATCTCTTGTCAAGGGCGTTGGTTATCGTAGGACTTGATTCAGCCTTCAACACTTGAAAGCGAGGAAGGAACGCTCTTGAAACTTCTTCCCAGTGACGGATATAACTGTCCTAGATCTGGTGGTAAAGGACCCTCAGCTGAGGTAACCGCCATCATCAAAAGCCTCATAGAACAATAGTAATGAGAGGTGATCTAGAGAAGTCATAGAGATGCCAAGGAAAGTAAAAAAAATTCTGCAGAAAAGTGCAAGCTTTTAGCTCAGATGGTAAAGGACCCTCTGCTGAGGTACCCGCTATCACAATATTCTTGGTCATCGATAAAAAAAAAATATAGAGAAAAAGGCATTGCATCTCTATGATATTCCTTAAGAGGAAACAGTTTCAGAGGGAAGAGAGAGGGTGAAACGCAGGGAAGTGTTAAAGGAGGTGAAAGAATCTAGAAGGTCCAGCGATCGATATTCCCTTGATGAGACCGCACCTAATTGATTAAAGGGGTTTGCAACAGAAGAGTCTGAGATTTTCTAAGGGGTATGAGTTTAATCTGGAGGACTGCTAAACTTTTAGGGACACATCGAAATATCTCCGGTTAGCTATACAGAGGTATGTGGTTGCTAAAGGAGTGATTACATCTGTTTTGCTTAGGGACAAGCAAAAAGCTAAGTCTGGGGAAGTTGATATATCATGGTTTTTACCCATTTAAAGCCATGATATAAGTATGTTTTTGGAGTCTTTTGGGTGTTTTCTGTGTCTTTTAGAGTCTTTGCAGGTAAATATGGAATTGGAGTTAAAGGGAAGATTTTGGAGCATTTTGGAACATCAAGGAAGAAAATGCTAAAGGATCAAGGCTATGACGATCGACGGAGCAAGATGAGCGTCGATCGACACGTGTTTGGCGTTTCAAGAAGATTTGGACAGAAGGTCTAATGTCGATCGACAGGAACCTCTGTCGATCGACACATGTTTTTAATAAAGACATATCTTTCACGGGCCCAAGTTTCCACACGTTTCTCCTAAAGCCCAATCCGATTTTTACCTCTTGTATATATAGTTTTGCCTAGGTTTTTATGAGGAAGAGTTCGATTCTATTGAGACTTAGCCAGGGAGAGATTGAGAGCTTTTAGGGAGACAAGTCAGACTCTTTTCAGAGATTTCATCTTCGAACCCTTTTGTATCTCTATCTTTATCTTTTAATGCAGTATTATTCAGTTATTATGCTTGTTTCAATCGTCATGTCTGAGTAATCCTTTAGTTAGGTTTAGGGTTTTCAAAGGCTGATGATAAATTGTTAGAACTTTATTACTGTTGGGATCAATCTAATCTGAGTTCTTCACTTTGATAGTTTTAATTCTATTTTAGGATTGATCACCCTGAATTAGATATGATAGGTTGATGGATAGATGCGATAGCATTACTTGTTAGCTGGAACAATATCATAGGTGAGCAGAATTACCTAGATGCAAAGGAATTTGGTTTAGGAATTCTGTGAACAATCAAACTAGAACTTAATGCTTGTTTAGATTCAATAGATTTGCAAAGGAATTTGGAATCTAGGGATCTAGGGATAGATAGTTTCTGCAACGGAAGTTGATTAGCTTTACATTCGTGTTTGAGTTCGAGAACAGCTCTTAATAAATATCCCGACAGTAATTTAGTGCTTAATTTAGAGTCATGCCTGCGAAATATCCGATGCCTAATGCTTCGTTTCATTGAATTAAACAACAACAACCATCGTTTGCTTTCTTTTGCTTACTTGCATTTACATTATACATTATTTACTTAGCATAATTCGAATTTGGAATTTCATTTTGTGAATCTTTTCCCTGTGGATTCGATCCCTAAGTACTACTACGATCTCTTAATTTGAGAGAGTAGCTCAGGGTAAATTTGAGCATATCAGGTGTCTCAGGAGGATTATTGGTGTTGGATTCATAATAAATCTGGGGAGTATTCAGTTCGTTCTGGTTATTGGTTCATTAACAACTTAAACAAAGCCGAAGCCATTAGAGAAGCTGAGATGAAGCCCTCTCTAAATGAGATCAAGAATCATGTTTGGAGTATCAAAACTCCTCAAAAGATAAAGGTCTTTCTCTGGCGAGTTCTTAGTGGGGCAATTTCGGTGTCAGCAAACCTAGCTCACAGAGGAATGAAGGTTGATTTGAGATGCCAATACTGTGGTTTTGAGCCTGAATCTATTAATCATGTTCTTTTTACATGTTCGGTGGCTCTGATTAACCAAGTTGGGTTTTTTTTCAACGCCAATTGCTGAAATTCAACTTTAACGGTATTGGAGGACCCATCAACCATAAGTGAGAGAAGGAATCGGAAAATAAACGATCCAGTGACCTTCGTCGACAAAATCGTGAAGCACCTTACTCTTGTAAACGCACCTTACTCTTGTAAACGCACCAAAAGTCACCAAGACAAATCGTCGAACACCTTGAAAGCATAAACCTGACTCTGGTTAGTTCACTACAAAGCATAAGTCAACGTAAATTGTTGAAATAAAGCGAGCAAATATACCACAACTAAACCATTGCCATTAACCGCTTCACTGGCTTTGGAATTTTGGAGTCTTGGCCAAAAGCTGATTTGCTTCTTAATTTTCATCTTTTTTTCTGGCAAAAAGACATTTATAATTTTCTTAAGCATATACTAATTTGTTCCTTTTTGGTGGAATTCTCTTGAACACAAGAAGAAGATTCATTGGTTAAGCTGGGACAAATTGTGTTTATCTAAGGACATTGGAGGGTTGGGGTTTAAAGACATTCAAGACTTTAATCAAGCTTTGTTAGCAAAGCAAGCTTGGAGACTTCTTCATTATCCGGATTGTCTTTTTTCTAAGGTTTTCAAAAGTAGATATTTCCCTGAAGTATCCTTTTTAAATGCGGTGATAGGAACTGCTCCCTCCTTTGCTTGGAGAAGTATTTTATTTGGGAGAGATTTGTTGAAAAAAGGTTTAAGAAAAGCAATTGGAAATGGAAAGGATACTTATGTTTGGTCGGAGCTTTGGTTATTTGATGATAGAAGAAGAGCTCCTTTGATGAAACATCCATTGGTGGATCTAAGTTTGAGAGTATCTGCTCTTATAGATTTTCATGGTAGGAGATGGAATGTAGCTTTACTTCAGGATATCTTTTTTCCTGTAGATGTGATTAGGATTTTGGATCATCAACCTGTGGTGTTGATATATCATGGTTTTTACCCATTTAAAGCCATGATATAAGTATGTTTTTGGAGTCTTTTGGGTGTTTTCTGTGTCTTTTAGAGTCTTTGCAGGTAAATATGGAATTGGAGTTAAAAGGAAGATTTTGGAGCATTTTGGAACATCAAGGAAGAAAATGCTAAAGGATCAAGGCTATGACGATCGACGGAGCAAGATGAGCGTCGATCGACACGTGTTTGGCGTTTCAAGAAGATTTGGACAGAAGGTCTAATGTCGATCGACAGGAACCTCTGTCGATCGACACGTGTTTTTAATAAAGACAGATCTTTCACGGGCCCAAGTTTCCACACGTTTCTCCTAAAGCCCAATCCGATTTTTACCTCTTGTATATATAGTTTTGCCTAGGTTTTTATGAGGGAGAGTTCGATTCTATTGAGACTTAGCCAAGGAGAGATTGAGAGCTTTTAGGGAGACAAGTCAGACTCTTTTCAGAGATTTCATCTTCGAACCCTTTTGTATCTCTATCTTTATCTTTTAATGCAGTATTATTCAGTTATTATGCTTGTTTCAATCGTCATGTCTGAGTAATCCTTTAGTTAGGTTTAGGGTTTTCAAAGGCTGATGATAAATTGTTAGAACTTTATTACTGTTGGGATCAATCTAATCTGAGTTCTTCACTTTGATAGTTTTAATTCTATTTTAGGATTGATCACCCTGAATTAGATATGATAGGTTGATGGATAGATGCGATAGCATTACTTGTTAGCTGGAACAATATCATAGGTGAGCAGAATTACCTAGATGCAAAGGAATTTGGTTTAGGAATTCTGTGAACAATCAAACTAGAACTTAATGCTTGTTTAGATTCAATAGATTTGCAAAGGAATTTGGAATCTAGGGATCTAGGGATAGATAGTTTCTGCAACGGAAGTTGATTAGCTTTACATTCGTGTTTGAGTTCGAGAACAGCTCTTAATAAATATCCCGACAGTAATTTAGTGCTTAATTTAGAGTCATGCCTGCGAAATATCCGATGCCTAATGCTTCGTTTCATTGAATTAAACAACAACAACCATCGTTTGCTTTCTTTTGCTTACTTGCATTTACATTATACATTATTTACTTAGCATAATTCGAATTTGGAATTTCATTTTGTGAATCTTTTCCCTGTGGATTCGATCCCTAAGTACTACTACGATCTCTTAATTTGAGAGAGTAGCTCAGGGTAAATTTGAGCATATCAGGTGTCTCAGGAGGATTATTGGTGTTGGATTCATAATAAATCTGGGGAGTATTCAGTTCGTTCTGGTTATTGGTTCATTAACAACTTAAACAAAGCCGAAGCCATTAGAGAAGCTGAGATGAAGCCCTCTCTAAATGAGATCAAGAATCATGTTTGGAGTATCAAAACTCCTCAAAAGATAAAGGTCTTTCTCTGGCGAGTTCTTAGTGGGGCAATTTCGGTGTCAGCAAACCTAGCTCACAGAGGAATGAAGGTTGATTTGAGATGCCAATACTGTGGTTTTGAGCCTGAATCTATTAATCATGTTCTTTTTACATGTTCGGTGGCAAGGCAGATGTGTGCATTATCAGATTTTCCTAGTCCTAGAGGTGGTTTTGATGAGATTTCCTTATTCTCCAATTTTCATTACCTCTTCTCGGTTGAATCAAATAGGAGTTTCAGGAAGGAGATAAGGAATAGTTTTCCCTGGATTTTATGGAGGATATGAAAAAATAGAAACAACTTTTGCTTTGAAGGAAAGTCTTTTCTCCATACAGATGCCATTGTTAAACTTAAAGATGAGCGTGATCAATGGTCTTTTGCTCAAGATATTGTCAGTACGGAAGGAACTTTAAATCAACCATTGATTTCCCGGGAGGAGATTAAATGGAAAAGACCTCCGGCGCTGTGGCTAAAATGTAACGTAGGAGTTTCTTGGTCAAAAAGAAACAGTTTAGCTGGGGTCTCATGGGTTTTACGAGATCAGAATGGAATAGTAATCATGCATAGTAGAAGAGCTTTGGGAAACATCAAAAGCTTGCAGGATGCTCATCTCCAAAGTCTCTTATGGGCTATTGAGAATATGTCTTCTCATAGGCTGGACAAGATATTTTTTGGGTCAGATAGTGCTGATCTGGTTAAGGCTGTCAAAAAACCTACAGCTTGGCCTTCCTTTTTGTTCCAAGTCTCGGAATTGAGCAGGAGTTTGGATACTCTTGCCAACTGGAGATTGGTTTTCGAGAACCGAAGTGCGAATCGTGGAGCTTTCTTCATAGCTCAGAGTGTCACTCAGCAAAATAGAATTCATTCATATGTGGCTCTTGGTTTTCCATTGTGGTTAAGAGAGCTTTTTGAATGTGAGAAAGCTTTTTAGATTCGTATTGTGGGTTATGCTTTTTGGAAGGGTTAGCAAGTTTATACCCTTGTTTTTGGGAAGGGTTAGCAAGTTTTTACCTTTGGTTCAGTTTTTAGGTTTTATTCTCTGTATATTGGGTTTCTATCTTAATGAAGTTTTCAGTGAAAAAAAAATATATACTAATTTGTTCCTTTTAAAAATATATTAATACATAAATAATTGAGAAATTGCATCCGATAGCAACCGAAATTGCCAAAAGCTGATTTGCATCTTAATTTTGTTATCGAGATATTTCATCTCTTTTTTGGCAAAAAGACATTTATAATTTTCTTAAGTATATACTAATGAGAAATTAGGTGAAATAATACACAAAAAATTATAATTAAAATTCTAACCAAAACACCCTTATGTGGTCAAATCTCAACAATTAGATTCATGGGCTTTTGTTAGGATTTGAATTATAATTTTTTTTTTGGCTATACAACAAATTCACCCTACACTAATTTGTTCCTTTTAAAAACATATTAATACATAAATAATTTTTCCAAAACTTTTCAATGTTACAATCAAAACCTAAAAAGAATACTCACTTACATACACAATTATACAAATCACATTTTACAACATAAATATATTTTTATTTTTTTTGCCAACAACACCATTAACAAAACAAATTTAGGAATTTTCACCCAAAAAAAAAAAAAACAAATTTAGGAGTCTTGATATGAGCAGCACTTTGTATTGATACGACTGTTGTGTGTAGTAGTGGTTACTTGACTTACTTCGTGTAATTCACGTACTTAGCTGACTTCATTTTCTTCGAAAGAGCCAAAAAAACTGTTAAGTTTCTGAGAAACAGTTAGCTGTGTCTCAGCCAAAAAATGCTCTTCGCCTTTTAATATCATCATCCCCCTCGTAAACCAGATGAATCCCACGCATCTTTAGATCCACGCCTCGTTTGATTGGTGGTTCTCGTTTGATTACCTGTAAAGTGTACCCGTCTTTCAACATCGTAACCATTGGGTGCAAAGCTGAGTATCGGCAGATGTAGAGTTGATCGTCATTTGGTCTCGGCACTCCAGAGAGGTACAATCCGTGAGTATATAAGGGTAGACCACGTCTGAGAATTTGAGCTTGAACGTCCAACACATCAGGCAGCTGGTACTCATCCCCAGTTTCATGGTTAAGAGCCACAACAACAACAATGATTACGCCTTTGAGCTCTCTGTTCGGTTGAGCTGAGAACTTGAGAGGGCCTTGAGAGAACCAGTCCGGGATTCTGTTTCCAGGCACGCTCAGATTTCGCATCATTTTCAAAGATACCTACAATGGGCATTCACAAGATTGCAAGAAAGTTGTTACCATAGCTCTAAGATCCAACTTATTGAAATTCTAGGGAGTTCGCGGACTCACCTTGGCAAGTCTTTTCTTTACTGCAAGGGAGCAGCTGGAGTTACAGCCGCTTATGTTTAATCGTTTCAGAGATGTCAAGTGCTTGAGGCCTGGAATATCAGCCACTTTCTCACAGTTGGGGAGATTGAGGTTGTGCAGGATCTCTAACTTTGAGAGGTCAGACATACTCTCCAATGCAAAGCAGTTTCCCAGGTTTAACTGCTCCAGTTTCCACGGAAGAGGGGGAAGACACTCGAGCTCTCGGCAGTCATACAATGAAAGTTCTTTCAGATTTAATAACCCCTCGAGACTAGACGGAAGTCTGTGAAAATAATTATTCCCCAGATTCAGTATCTTCAAAGAAGACAGCTTCTCTAAATCATCTGGGATCTTACCCGATATTCCCCAACTGCGAGCTTCCAGTTCTTCAAGCGACAAGAGGTTTGCGAATGAGTTTGGTACTTCTACAAAACGAGGTTCTTCGCTTGTACCTGGAGCATCACTCTCAGAACTTCTAAAAAGAGGCCTCTTCTGCATTTCCAAAACCCTTAGATTTGTGAGGTTACCAAAACTTTCTGGCAACTCCACCACCGTAGTTTCCTTCATGTACAGAGAATAAAGAGACTTCAAGTTCCCAAATGATTGAGGAAGCCTCTTGAGCCTTCTACACTTGTTCATTTGAAGTAAGACTAGATTTTCCAGCTTGCCAAAATCTTCTGGCAGTTCCTCAATGTCAGAGCCTTCAAGGTGTAAGCTACGGAGTGTGTCCATATCACCGATTGAACGAGGCAGAAACTTCAGATAATAGCAGTTTCTCAAACCAAGTTTACGAATAAAGTGCAAGTCACCAATCCTTATTGGTAGAGTTTCAATTGGGGTCCTATCCAGCTGAAGTTGGAGAAGAGAATTCAATCCACCAATTGAACTCGGCACCTTTTTAAGAAATTTGCATTCTCCAGCTGAAAAGTCAGTCAAACATGGCAGTGAGCCGGGTTTTAGAGGTAGCTCCTCCATTGAACTTCCGTTGATGAATAATTCTTTCAATGATATGAGCTCATTGATAGTATCAGGTAACTTAAAAAGGCATGTGCAGCGCAGTATCATCAAGATATAGCTCTTCCAGTGATGTCAATGTTCCTACGCACAAAGGTAGCTCTTTTACAGATCTGCAACCCTTAAGACTAAGCTTTTCAAGATTTTTGAGGCCAGTAATAGATTCTGGTAAGCTATTTATCGTAGTTCCATCAAGAAGAAGCTCTTTCAAACATTGCATTGCACCAATGTTTTCTGGTAACACACTGAAATTTGAACAGCCAGAGAGGAGAAGCTTTTCAAGATGCTTCAGTCCAGAAAAATCCAAAAGAAATTCAGTAAGGTTTGAACAGCTTTTGAGGTCTAGGTGAAGCAATGTTCTCAGATTACCAACGGATCTTGGAACCTTCACCAGAAGCTTGCATCCCTCGAGAACAAGCTTCTCTATGGCTTTCTGGTTTGCAGCGCGAACTCTGAACTCGCCTTATTTCACTCTCCGAAAGATCAAGGACAGCAAGTTGCCCAGAAAGAAAATCTGGTGGAACAGTTTTTAATGGGCAACCTTTCCACTGTATCCACTTGAGTTCAGGAGGGAGTTTAAGATTTCCTTCCAACTTCACGTGATTGATCTGGAGAAGTCTCAACTTAGTCATTGGTGCAAAAGGCTCTACCCGAATGGTGATTTCAGAACTTTTTGGCTTTTGCTCTTCTTGAAATCTTATAAATGTATTCCTCAGGTAATTCCACACAGAGTTAATGCCCCAATTGTCCTGTGGATTCCTCACTGTCATTTCATCTGCACTCGAGTCCCTCACAATCTTCTTCTTGGAGTCAAATACGATTCCTTGGATGGATGTTGTTTCCTATTATCCCATTACAGAGAAAAGAAAAATAGAAATGAGAATGTAAGTCAAATACTAATGATATATAACTACAGATATAAATACCTTTGTATTGTTCAAGACGGCCATAATTTCACCACGGTCATAGAGTCTATTTCGCATTCCAGACTCCCCGGGGACTTCTCTGAGGTCCATCTGCCTACCCATGTCTCTAATCTGATCATGCATCCACAGAGTATTGTTTGCCATGATCTTAACAAGAGATTTCTGTCTGAGAACACTGAGAGCAGCCTCGGCGTTGAACCCACATCCTTCCAGTATGTCGATAACTTCTTCTTTTGTTATCTCCATTCTGAGAAAGAGACACGCAATGTCGAGGAATATTTGCTTTTCTTCGTATTTTAAAGATTTGAAACTCAGAGCCAGAACATCCTGAAGATTGTTTGGTTGGATCTTTTTCAGCTTCTTCAGTTGAACTTGCCATTCCTTTTTCTCCTTCTTGTTATACAAAAGAGAGCCAAGCACTTCAATAGTCAGTGGCAACCGTCCCGTTATCTGAACAATCTCATTGGACAACTCCAATAGACTCTTTGTTGGTTTTTCGTTTCGGAGTGAATGGTAACTAAACAGCTTCAATGCCTGCATCTGAGTCAAACACTTGACCTCATACTGTTGGTTTACTGAGAGCTTACTCAAGATCTCTTCATCTCTGGTAGTGATGACTATAAGACTTCCTTCACCATACCATCTTCTATCACCAATCAGCGCATCAACCTGGTTTACGTTATCAACATCATCTAAGACCGGAAGAATGTTCTTGTTATGAACACTTTCTCGTATCTTGTCCCGCCCTCTGTTAACATCTTCTATCTGAGGTAACAAACAGAAAAGTTCATTGAGGAAAGTTCTTTGTAGGTGGACTAACCCATCTTGGTCTGATGATCTTTCTCTGACGTTCGAGATGAACACTCGTTGATTGAAGTTTCCGACGATCTTGTCATAGAAAGCTTTAGCAAGCGTCGTCTTCCCAATACCACCTATACCGTATAGTCCCAGGACTTGAACATCAGACCTGTGATTAATGTCGAGTAGATTCGTTAAATCCTCGACACGTGATCCCAACCCAACCGTGAAATCTCCTAATTGATATGGTGCCTTGCTCAATTCCGCTGAAACAAATTTCACCACAAGCCCTATCATGTCATCATCGCGGTCGCTGCTGCCATATTTAAAACAACAAGTCCTAAATTCAATCTATTGTGACTATAAAATGCTTCAGAGTTGAGATATGGGAGTCCTACTTGAAAACATATCCAGAGAGACTTCCGACAAAATTCATAGCTTTCCTCCATCGCTGTATCTCCTCCTCGCTGTATCTTTCGGCGAGCTCTTCAAAATCATCCGCGAAATGATCGCTCTGTTTGCGGACATGTGATGGATCGACCTTATAAAAGATGCGTATCATCCGACGTCCCTAAGGGCATGTTCATTTGTAGAAAGAGTGTTTTTGTGGGGTATATTGAAATATAAAATTAATAAAAATTGAGTAAAGGAAGAGATAGTGTTCTTAAAAGGAGTTTTTGTGTCTAAAATAGGATACTTTGGAGAGTGTTCTTAAAAGGAGGGAGACTCAAATGATGAAAGATAATGTATAAAGTTGAGTAAAAGGAAGAAATAAAAGGTATAAAATTGAGTAAAAGGAAGAGAGAAGATGTGTTTTAATAATTTTATATTATAAGAATACTTTTTAAGACACCATGAGGTTGCCAATGAACATGGTCTAAGGGTCCCAATAATTACAGGCTATATTACATGACTGCTTCTGCAAAGTTTTTGTCAATGGATAGTTACTCTGACTAGGACTGATTAATATGGTACAACTAAAATCTTAAATGATGAATTTAATACAATATAACTACAGTTTGTAACCTATTGGCTCGTGCTACTGCCCGCTTATGTGTCATAACCCGGTAATTTGTATGAGTGAGTTGTAGACGAAGAAAACAAAAATCAATAGTGAGAGCAATTGAAATAATTTTCCCAATCAGAGCAAAAACTAGTTTGAGTTAATTGTATTTATTAGGCAAGTGTTTTCTTATTTTAAATATTGTTTAACAAATTGCTCCATTTGCTCACACAAAATTCCTCACAAAAAATTGACTTTTCTCTATGTCATTTCATCACACATTCTAGGCAATTTTCTTCTCCGTCTATAGAATTCACATATCAAACAAATTCTAACAAGACTGAATTTTAGAGACTGAATTTTTATGCTTCTACTCTAAAAATATCCATAGGTAACAGATGTATTTACCTGTGAGGCATGTGACGTGTTTCCTCGACATTACCCTCTCTCGGTCTTGGATGACTAATGAATCATATCCGTAAAGAAAAATGAAAAATGTGGTACTTAAATCTCGAAATTTTTCCAAATTGGAAGAAAATGCAAGTTGAAGAAAATTACATGATTTTTGGTTCATAAAATCTAGGTCATGAGATTCTTTCCAAATGTCTTCTCCTTTCTCTCTCAACCACCTTTGTCTTTCCAAACGGTTCACATTTGGTCGAACAAGGGTATTTTTAGTGAAAAAATTTGAACTAGTTTGGATTTCGATTTGGGAAATGGGTATATGTAAATGTGTATTGCAAGCGTGTGGCCAGCGTCGGAGTCGTTCAGCGACCGAGGGTTAGGCCCGGAGGGGATACTTGTGACACATTGGTGTGGGGCCCTAATTTTGTCAAATAACGAGTCTTTTAAAATTTCTTCTTTGATATCCTTTGTCTTTAAAATGTTGTATTTTCCTGTCTTTTTTAATTAAAATTAAGATAAGACTGATTGGTTAAATTTTGTCTTTAAGACATTAACATTCGAGGCCTACAAGAATGACATTGTGTCTTAATGACTTCAAGTCAAAATTCGTTTCATATATTTATAACAAATAAACCCATGAGATTGCTGCTTCTTTTTCTTCTTTTAGTTAAGGGTAAACTAGGTGACTTGCCCGCACCATGTGCGGGTATGAACATTTTGTGAAAACATATTTAATTTTAATATTGAAGTTATTATAACGTACGGGCCAGTCCTTCAGCGGGAAAGCTTTGAATGTTACTAAATTACCTTCTTTTAAGTATTTAAGAACATTATGATGTTTTTTAAGTATATCGTCTTCGATAGTTGCATGACTTCCTGTTTCTTATATTGAAAGAGAAAATAAACTTTTCTGGAAGAATATTTTTGTAAGAGTACGAATTGGATATATGGTGACAATAAAGTTAGTAAATTGTCATACGAATAACTAACCTCTTCATCTACCAATACCATCTTAATGGAATTTCATGTGGACTTGAAGGATTTACACAAAACAATGATTTGAGCTTTGATTTTCTTTTTTTTCTGAACTTGACAAAAGATTTTCAAAGAGTACGAAATGAGAGTTTTGCTTTGGGATGATAGACAATATGATAATAGGTGAGAATGGATGGATAGAGTTTTTTATGTGTGGAATTATTGTTTAGCTAAATCGTATAAACAGAGAGTTAGGAGTGTTAAAAAATTTTGTCGTGATTGTATAATATTTATTTTAGTTTATTAGATATTTAGAGTATATTTTGGAATATCCCAAAAAGAAACCAAAACCGTAAGATACATAGTAGGATTTTGTTATATTTTTGTTTGAGGAGTCAATAAAATTCAGAAAATCTAAGAGATTTGATTTTGTTGTTATGATAAGAATTTATTTTCTTGTTAAGCAAAATTATAATAAATAAGATACGATGTGTGAAATCTGTTATGATAAGATTTATATGTATTAGTTTTCTTAGAAATCCCCTCTCCACACTTTTGTCTTTCTTATATGTTTGTCTTTGCTTCTATTAGGACCGAGTTTACATATTTCAATTCCAAGTTTAAGATTTTATTTTTTTTATTATGGTTGATTAATTTTTAGAGATGTGATGTTTTAGAAAGCAAAAGAAAAAAGAAGAGGGAAATTTCATAATACAAAACCATTTCATACTTTAAGGATAAGGATAAGCAAAATATATCAATTTAAAAGTTTAAATTTCTTATTGGTTAAACTGGTTAAAGGGTCTGAGTTCTTTCTAGTGATTGTTGTATATTCATTTTTATTCGAATCATCTCCTTGTATTGGAAGAACACAAATTCGTCACCATCAAATCTTTCAAACATAGCTCCCAACATAGCCCCCTTTTTGTTTGCTTTGAAGTTTCCTTTATACAATCTATACACATAAAAACACAAACACAACCAAAATCAAGAAACCAAACAGTAATGTTTCTTGGTTTATATAATATTTCATCTCAATGCTTCTACGATTCTCTTCAGCCTACAATTAAACACAAAGAACATTTAAAGTTAAAATCCAATATATATGTACATAAAACTGAAATTATCAAGCAGAAATATATTTTAAAAAGTATACCCTAGCCTAGCTCATGCCACTTCCTATATATATGGAATAAGAACTTCCATTATTTTCTTCTTCAACTATCAATTTCTTATGTGTGTGGTGTTGCATATAGGATTCTTTACTGCGATTCTAATTTCAGAAACTGATTTGCTAATTTTAATAATCATTTTTTATTGATTTGTTAACATGTTTGAAGATTTGTTGTGGGATTCAATATTCTATAATAAGGGAGAGTGTCTTCCAAAGAGCACTCCATCAATTCCATGTACATTTCGTTCCCCAAGGCGGGGTTGCTATATGCGGTCTGAGTCGACCACTAAGGTTGTGTTATTTTCATCACTGATTATTTTCTGTTTCTTAGTTTAATTAATCATTTGTTTCCCAATCCCTATTGCAAAACATCATTTTATTGCTATTTACCCTCTACAACATTTTTCTATGAAGTTGTTCTCAATCTTATCTTATAATTTTTTTTTCTTTTTTCTTTGTTCTTTTTATTAAAGAAAAAAGTATACCTTTTCTATTAATTGTATCAAAACATTTCACGATGTGAATCAAATTAAAGACCGAGAGAAGAAATAAAACAAAAGTATGTAGTTACTACAATTATTAGAGTTTATATAAATATTGGAAAATATGATTTACAAATTAATCCAAGAGAACATGTTGGTAACGATAAATATGACAATAACGATGATAATGATAACGAAAATGACGATGAATACATGAGGGGCAAGACAAACGTGATGTTGAAAAGAACAAAGGATAATACAATTTTGAAGGGAAAAATTACAAATACTAAACTTAAAATCATATACTTCAACTACCGAATCATAAAACAATACATACATTTCTACATCAATATGTTATTTAATATGCATGTACTTTTAAAATATATTATAGCCCACACATGGCTAAAATATGAGGGTACAAAAGCTTTTAGTACTGCAACATTACTTTCTAAAAAATCGACGATCACAAAATATGAAGAACAAAAATGTATGTGGAGTTTTTTTTCCCGTCAAATGTATGTAGAGTTTCATCATGGAGAATGGTGTAATATCCTATACATAGCAATATTTAGTTAGCTTATTCCCTTGTTGTTCCTCAAGAGATCGGTTGATGAACAAATATTATTCTTTGGAATATTCGTATTTCCTTAACATATTGGAAGCATATGACAAACCCTATTATTATTTCTAAGCATTGTTTGGACACTTAAATATTAATAAGACTAACAAAAAAAAAAGATATAAAAGCATTTTTAAGCCATGTCATCTTTTTCACTATTCCATGTCGCCATTTCAAGTCATCATTTATTTAAGTATAAACCAATAAAATTAAGACACCTAATCATCTATAACTAAAACAACTTGCATTTAATAGGAAGATGATTAGTACAAAAAAAAATTAAAAACAGTTAATCTAAGAAAGTGAAACCTTTTTTGGTTTTCCAGCAGTTGGGCAAGAAACCATTCTCACACCTAATAATCTACGAAACTGAAACCTTAACGAGAGAAAAAATTGAGTCTTGCATCTTTCTCCTTATCATTTTCACCTTTACCGTTGCTAAGACGGTTATGGCGTCGCAATGGAACACCGTGTTTTCCAACAATAACAACGAACACCAACAAACCAAAAGCGCCAAGAAGCGTTTTTAAACCCATTCCCAATTTCCTGGGAATCCAAATGACAAGACAAAAAATTCAATGAGAAACTCAATAATCATAGGAACGGTTATTCTAGAGATCTCTTTGTTACATCTTACCTGCGGTTTCTACATTGGCTTTCTTCTACGACTAGTTCATCATCAACTACTTCCTCTATTCGAGTCAACTGTTCATCTGCAATGTCAATGAATTCTTCTCTGTAAGCAAGAGTTAGTCCTATCTCAAGAATGGTGACTTGGTCTCCAAAATCCACAGAAACTTCCACTTGATCCCCTGTTTCTAAGAAGAAATCTTCATTTGAAAAGTGTCCTTGCCAGATGTGCTTTTCTTGGTACATACGAATGTGATCTGTCGCTGGATTGCGACTCCATACATCTCCTTTGGTTTGATTCTTCAATATGATCTTTGGAGAGTATGCAGACATTGCATCGTCTTGTTGACTTACGTATGATGTCCACAAGGTAAATCCAACGAGATTAAGATTCGAAGTTTCTGGCACCGTAAAAGTGATTGAATGCGTCTCATTCTTGAAGCTAACCCAGTTAGGAAGGCTTGATCCCGGGATAAAAATTCCCCCATTGGCACCCACAGCCCATCCCTGTAACACAAAGACCATCATATAATCACCACCAGTGACACTTTCATGGTGACCATAACCATAAATTAAAAAGTCCAAGGTTGTTCAATCATTGATAACAAGAACCAGGTCTCAGTTCAACAGCTTAAGAAATAAAGAGGTGTACAAAATAAAACCTCCATGATTCTTTCTCGGTATGCCTCTGGTATATTGTTGCACATTTCCATGTGGATGACACCAACCGTTTTCAGTGTCTCCAGCCCCGGCGTCCCAACAAGGTTCAAACAATTCGTGAGGTGTAACGATTGCAACGCTGAACATTCTGATAAGTCTGGTGTTCTTTCCAACATGGTACAGTTGCTCGCATAGAAAGATCTCAACTTTTTTGGTAAACTTAACATGGATTGAAGTTCTGAGCAACCATCCAATTTGAGGATCTGTAGACATAAAAGACCTGCAAAATCCGTTTGCAAATTACGAAAGTTGTTGCCTCGTAGATCGAGCTCCTCGAGACAAGACAAAGTCCCAAGATTTTCGGGAACCAATTCATCAGACAAATTGCAGGAACCTAGACGCAAAGTCTTCAGGCAGTTAAAGCCATTTAATGAGATAGAAGTGTAGGTCCTGTCTTTCCATAATCCTTTGCAGCCTTCAAGAGATAATTCTTCTAGTTTTGTCAGTTGATTACTCGAAGAGGGAATTAGCGTTATAGGGGTATAATCTACTTTTAAAGTTGTCAACGATTCCATTTCACCAAAAGCATCGTTCAATCTCTCAAGTTTCGAGCAACCTGACAGAATGAGGGTTTCTAGTGACTTCAATGTATAGAGTTCCAAAGGGAGGCTGTGAAGCTCGGTGCAACCATTCAGATTTAATAGCACCAGCTTTTTGTGAAGAGTCCCTATCGACTCGTGAACCCGAACCAAACTTTTACAATTTATCAAGAGCAGCTTCTCGAGGTTTGGAAGACATGAAAAGTCTGGAGTGTCTGTAAGCTGGACAGAATGACTGAGATTGAGAAATTTTAACCCCTCGAGTATCTGAGGCTGCTACAAAATGAAGAAAATAAAAGAACAGGATAATCAAACCACGACAATGAAAAATAAGCTCTCAACTTCAAAAGAACTTAAAAGTGGTTATTTTAATACTATTACCTTTTGATCATCCCAAAGTCGTTTAAGGTTGCTGTACTGCATGTCCATGACAGCTAAACTTCCCAAACGTAAATTTGCTGGGAGATATTCCAAAGGAAACCCAAGCCAACAAAGCCATCTTAAACCGTTTGGAAAATTTTCATAGCTTCCGCTGAACGATACATGACTGAGTTGTAAAAGTCTCAGCCTCCGCAGATTTGAAAATGCTTTAACCTCCAAATTATCAACAGCCATAACTTCAGCCTTCAGGATGAGTCCTTCAGTTGCATCAGTTTCCTAATATTGACCAAGCAATTTTATCAGTGAAATGTTATCCCTAGACCTCCCTTCGAATATGTGGTTGAGAAAAAGAATGCATGGGGATTATGTTCCTTACATAAGAGTTTGTCAATACATCAATAGCATTATCAGGATCCCACAGCCTACTCCATCGTTCACAGTTATGTGGAGATGTTCCTCGAACAATTTGCCTTCCCATGTCTCGTAATAAGTCATGCATCATTAGCCTGTTATCACGGACTGTAATGAGGCATCTCTCCTTTAGCACACTGAGTCCTATGTTAGGATGTAATTTGCATCCATCCAATATGCAACTTACATAGTCTATATCCATCCCAATGAAGAAGCAAGAAATATCCAAGAATATATCTTTCTGTTGTGGGTTTAGCGCATCAAAGCTGATCTGAAGTTTTGCTTGAGTGTCAGCATCGGGGGTTTGTTTCAACACTTCCAATGTGCTTTCCCACTCGGGAATGCTTCTCTTGAAGAGAAAAGCCCCCAAGACTTCCATAGCCAAGGGTAGTCCTCCACAGTATTTAACTAGCTTTACTGAGAATTGATCAAACGCTTCAGGAGGTTCCCTTGTTCTAAAGGCATGCCGACTTACAAGCTCAAGAGATTCAAAAAAGTTAAGTGGCTCCAGATAATATATATTTCTTACTCTGAGCTGCACTAACAAATGCTTGTTCCTGCTTGTAACGATTACCCTGCTTCCTGGCCCAAAGCAGCTCAAATCTATTCCGACTGAATTAAGCTGCATCATGTCTTCGACATCATCAATTACAACAAGTACCTTTTTGTTGCGAAATCTTTCTTTTACCGCATGATCCATGTTGTTGAACATTATGTCATGCCTCCTTAAGATATTGGAAAGAAGTTGTCGCTGAAGATGAACCTTCCCCTCAGGTTTCTTGGAGTATTCTTTAAAGTTTTCGAGGAAACTTGTTCCTTCATAACGGCCTGAGAATTCATTATATGCCGCCTTGGCTAGCGTTGTTTTACCAATTCCACCCATTCCGCAAATTCCAATAATTTGGACACTATCCGAACCAAAGCACATAAGGTCATAAATATGGCGTACACGTGATCTAATACCAACAACATATGCTGGTAGATGCATATATGAATCAGGCAACATTTTGAGAACGTCTGTAGTCACACTGTCTATCAAATCTACTTCACTCCTGCAGAATGCACATCATAAATTGTTTAGCAGAGGATGAAAAAACTAGTAATATCTTCTTCAAAAATAAAAGTTTTGACATATATGGGACAAAAACAGCAGAGTAGAACAATCTGACCTGTGATGATTTGTGACATACCCACTCAAACTCGCAACTTGTGCTAAAGCTTCTTTCCATTTCTGCAACTTGCTCTCGGGGTAACGGCTTTTGAAATAATTAAAGGGTTCACCAAAAGACCCTCTTTGTCTGCGTACATCTGATGGGTCAACGTCGTGGAAAATTGGGAGTACCACATGTCCAGAGTCGCTTTTGCGGCATTCCATAATGTGCACAAGCTCATCAAGGCACCAACGTGATGAAGCATAGCTCTTCGATAAAACGACAAGGTGAATTTTGGAGTTTTCAATGGCCTTCAACAGCCCTGGAGAAATGTTTTCTCCTCTTTGTAGTTCTTCATCGTCCATGAATGTGTATATCCCAGATCTTACGAGACTCTCATAGAGGTAGCTTATGAAGTTCTTCCGGACATCTTCTCCACGGAAGTTCAAAAACAAATCATAGCTCCATCGCTCCCGATTCTGTCTCCTGGCTTCAGCCATACCTGATAATCGATTTGGGGGGGTGGTGGTGTTAGATGAGATTCTTGAGGCCAAGATAAAAAAAGTGAGGAAAGGCAAAACACAATATTGCTTACTTATTTGAATACTCTACTTCTTGGTAGGTTAATTAAAGAAATCGCTTAACTGCAGAGCTTCACTCTGCAAGAAAATCTAACAATCAGAACCCAATATTCACAAAATAAGCAACAAGATGGATCGATTAAGAACGAGAAAGTTAAAGCATCACCTATATTGTTGTCTTGTCTTGCTCTTGGAAAGGAAAAACTTATCTTGCTGTCTTCTTCCGTTGACTTTAGCTATGATGCCCTTTTGACAAGTCTAAAGATATAGAACTACTCTTATCTTTTTTTTTTTTGTAGTGAGAACTAATCTTATCTACTGAGGCCTCTCTTTTCTTACTTTTAATATATTGCTTGAGCAAATTGCTCACAAAAATTTTGATTTAAATATGGTTGACTTTTGTGGGCACTTCTATATAATTTTCCATCACAAAATTTTAGGCGTGCCTTCTCCTCTTTCTACAGTTACTGACATCTAATTTGTAAGAATTTCAAATATCAACAAAATATTAAAATGCAAGAAGTTCCAAATCATTGAAAAGAGTGAGTTCTACTTATATAAAGATCCCTAGATATTAGATGTACTTACCTTTGAGATCTGTGATGGGTTTCCTCGATAGATTGTAGCGACCTCCGAGGTTCTGGGAAGACGCCACACACATACATTTCTTCGTGTACTACCCCATCCCCATCCATAGGATCAACATTCTCTGTCCTAGATTACTGGGGAATACAACTGTACATAATGTACGCCTCTTTCTAAGCACATTGTTCGCTTAAACGTCTCTTGATCATACATTGCATTTGGTTTGCTTCTCCAAAGTGATCGTTGAAGATTTTACACCATCCCTCTGACTCTTCATGCTATATACCATAAACCTGAGCAGATCAACATTGAGAGCCTCAGGCACAATAAGAAAAGAGACTGAATTCGTCTCATCCTTGAAATCAACCGAGACTGGAAGGGTAGATCCTGGGAGATAAATGCCTCCATTGCCTCTTTTGATCCTACCCTATAGCACAAATAATTTAATCGTCAGCATCAGGAACATATTGATCATGTTAGTGAAAACCAAAAAGCTCATAACTAAATTCAACCTGCAATATTCCATCTCGTGGAGCATCTAACATACTTTTGTATAATTCCATATTGATAGAAACCTTTAATCACATGGTCGGTCATCAGCCACTGGGTTCTCAATTAAGTGATGAAGTATAGCATTTCTCAACATGAGCATTCTGAAAGATCTGGAGTTCTTTCCAACAAGATGCACCAATTCACATCATAGTGTCTCAAGCTTCTAGGTAAACTACACAATGAGGTTCCAAAAAATCTAGTGGGTAATCACATAATGTAATCAGTAGCAAATTTGGCAAAACTAAATCTTCCTTTTAACAAATTATGAATTCTATTGCATTTCACAAGTTATTAGTGTTGCGTATACGAGTTATACTGAATACATCAATATCATGTTTAAAGAAATACACATTGATACTCCTTTGCAACAAAAAGAAGAAATCAAAAACACTCCATAATTTCAGTTTTGTTTGGTGTATATATAATAAGGTAACAGGTTTGCATAATTTTTTAACATGTGAACCTGCTAATTAACCGCAGTTGCTAGAGTTATCCGGTCAACTGCCAATGATGGGTTCGCCATACTTTCCAAAAAACAGCAAGAGCCAAGAAACCAATTGCGTACAGAAGTATCCTTAAACCCATTCCCAATTTCCTGTAAAAGCAAATTCTTAAAAGATCAAACAAGAACCATGAAAAACCTTATATAACTTGCAAGAACTAACACTGGTGATGTTATATTTTGGGCCATATACTTGCCTGTGAGGTCTAAGAAGGCTTTCCCCCATGACTGGTTGATTATTTTCCAGGTACCTAGAATATTTTAAGAGTAAACAACAATGGGTAATTACTTAGATGCAAGTGAGATAACTTCTTTTGGGATTGCATTGAGAAGAGACGTTTTTATGATTCATACCTGGAGGTGTCCGTGAAAATGCTACAAGCGTAAAGATCTGACTGCACCCCAGTCCCCTCACTAATAGAACAACCAGCATTTACCACTTCCGTTTCAAACTTATTCCGATTACAAATCAAATATACATCAGAGCTTCGATATGAAAGAACATCTAGTCCGTTTATAAACTGCGTGTCAGCCAAGTTCGAATCTGAAGAGACTATTGTGTTGTACGTAAGAGCAAAACCTGTCTCAACATTCATACTATCATCGCATTCCACATCAACCTCGATTTGGTCCCCCGTTTCTAGGCGGAAATCTTTGGTCAAGATGTTGGAATTTATCCAGGGGTCTGTACCGAGACTATGTATCCATGTACCGCCTCTGGTATGATTCCTCACCGTTATAGAGGTAGGGAATGCATGCAAGTCGTCCTCCCCTCCCACAAATTGCGTCCATAAGGTAAATCCTACCACCGGACCAGAGTTATGAGTTCCGGGAACAGTAAAAGAGAATGAATGCATCTTTTCCTTGAAGCTAACCCAATTTAGAAGGTTATATCCTGGTAGATATATGCATCCACGGTTCCTCTGAACCCAACCCTACAACACAAACCATATAAACACGACCACTAAATAAATCTAGACTGACTGACAGTCCAAAGAGGAGAAAAAAGAGAACTCAAAACGAACCTTGAGTATCATTTCGCTAGTAGTATAACATGCGAGTTTGCACCTTTCCATCTGGACGTTGAGCAGCAAATTAGAACTATGGATCCCTGGGGTCTCAACGAGCTTAGGGCAGTCATTGAGGTGCAGTGTATGCAAAGACGAGCATTCAGAAAGATCTGGAGTCCTTTCCAACGACAGGCAGTTTTCCGCGTAAAAAGATGACAAGCTTCTAGGTAAATTAAGGATGGATTGAAGTTTTGAGCAATCACTCAATCGGAGTTCATGGAGATTTGGTAGACTAGCAAAATCCGTTTGCAAATTGCAAAAATTGTTTCCCCGTAAGTCAAGATCCTCGAGAAAAGACAAACTCCCAATATCTTTAGGAATCAAGTCATCAGATAGATTGCAGTAACCTAGGGATAAAGTCCTTAGGCAGCTTAAACCGTTTAATGAGATTGGAAGCAACAAGAAGCTATTTTCAGAATGCATATGGTCAACATCATCACTCAATGATCCTTTGCAGCCGTTAACAGATAATTTTTTCAGTTTCTTCAGCTGATTGATCGAAGAGGGGATTTCCTTCAGAGATGTATAATCTGCAGCAAGAGTTGTCAGGGATTCCAATTCCCCTAAAGCATCATCCAATCTCTCAAGTTTTGAGCAGCCTGAGAGAACAAGAGTTTCCAGTGACTTCAACTTATAGAGTTCCTCAGGGAGAGCGTCAAGCTCAATGCAACTGCTCAGATTTAATAGTACCAGCTTTTTGTGAAGAATACCAATTGACTTGTGAACCAGAACCAAGCTTTTGCAATTTATTAAGAGCAACTTTTCGAGGTTCGGGAAATAAGAGAAGTCTGGAGTTTCTGTGAGCTGGACAGAATGACTGAGATCAAGGTATCTTAGCCTATTCGCCATTTGAGAAAGCTACAAGAAAATAAAAAGAGTAATGAAAATCACAACATCAAAGGGAGCTTAGAAGCATTTATATGATATTTCTACATACCTCCTGAGCTTCCCAAAGTCGTTTCAGGCAGCTATTTTGCATGTCCAAGACAACTAAACTACTCAGGTTAAAGCTTGTTGGAATATATTCCAAAGAAAACTCATGCCAACTAAGCCACCGTAACTCTTTTGGAAAATTCACATAGCTACCATTTAGATTAACATAGGTAAGTTGTAACAATCTCAGCTCACGCATCTTTGCAAAAGCTTCAACCTCAAAATGCCTGACATCTATACCTTTGGCTTTCAGGCTAATCCCTTCTATTGCATCTGTACCCTATTAATGGAGAAGCAATTTGTTAGAAAATTGTTATTCCAAAGTTCTCTGTATAATACTTTGGGGCATAAATATTGCAAATAAGAAAAGAATTCCATACCGAATTTTTTGTCAATACACTTATAACATCATCATGATACCACAATCTGCTACGTTTTCCACAATTCTTGGGAGAAATATCTTGGACGATGTGCCTTCCCATGTCTCGTATTAAGTCATGCATCATTATATTGTTATCACGTACTGTAATGAGACACCTTTCCATCAGCACACTGAGTACTATATCAGGGCATAAGCTGCATCCGTCCAATATGCAGGCTACATAGTCCCTATCCATTCCAATGAAAAAACAAGCAATATCCAAGAATACGTCTCTCTGCACACTATTTAGCTTATCAAAACTGATCTGAAGCTTCGCTTGAATATTATCATCAGGGATCCGTTTCAATAGCTCCAACGTGCTCTCCCACTCCTGAAGGCTTCTGTCGATGAGAAAAGCACCCAAGATTTCCACCGCCAAGGGTAGTCCTGCACAGTATGCAACTACTTTTTGCGAGAGCTGAAGAAACTCTGTAGGTGGTTCACTTGTTTTAAAGGCATGCCAGCTGAAAAGTTCAAGAGATTCATCACCGTCAAGTTCCTCAGGTGAATAGCTGCTTCCTTCCACTCGAAGCTGCCTTAACAAATGCATGTTTCTGGTTGTAATTATTATCCTGCTTCCACGACCAAAGCAGTTTTGATCTATCGCTGAAGAATTAAGCTGGTGTATGTCATCAACATCATCAATTACAATAAGCACTCTTTTACTGCGAAATGTTTCTGTCACCGCATGATCAAGGCCATTGAACACTATGTTATTCCTCCTTAGAATGTCAGAGAGAAGTTGATGCTGAAGATGAGTCCTTCCCTCTGGTTTCTTGGAGTATTCCCTAAAATTTTCTAGGAAACTCGATCCTTCAAAAAGATGTGAGAATTTATTAAATGCCATCTTCGCTAGTGTTGTTTTCCCGATCCCACCCATTCCAGAGATTCCTATAACGCGGACATCATCTGAACCGATGCTCAGTAGCAAAGAAATGTGCTGTAGGCGCGACCCCATACCAACAGCATATGACGGGACATGCAAGTACCGACAAGGCAGCCTTCTGAGAATCTCTCTGGTGATATCTTCAATATATTTTGCTTCATTCCTACAAAACATAGATGCTAGTTAAAACGAATTTGAAAGTAAAGTTTCAATTACATCTATATTTTCTCTCTCTCTTTACTTTAGCTGTTTGGGGATGGAAAAAAGCATGTAAGTGAATCAAGGGACATAATTAGAGCAGAAGAGCTAACTGACCGATATCTCATGTCCCACCCAGATAAGTTTGCTACTTCAGTTAAAGCTTCCCTCCAATCCTTCACCTTGTTCAATGGATAACGGCTTTTGTGTTCAGAAAACGATTTAGCGTAAGACCCTCTCTGCTTGCGTATATCTGATGGGTCAACATTAAAGAAAACTGGAAAAACCAACTGGCGGGGGGTTCTTCTACGGCCTTTCAAAATGTGAACAAGCTCATTAAGACACCAAGCCGATGATGCAAAGTCCTGTGACAAAACAACAACAAGAATTTTCGAGGTTTCAATGGCCTCTAGGAGCTGTTGGGGAATATATTCTCCTCTTTCCAGTTCCACATCATCCTTGAATGTGTTTATACCCCAACTTCTGAGACTCTTGTAGAGATGGCTTAGAAAGTTTAGCCGCACATCTGCTCCACGGAAACTTAAAAACACATCGTATTTCCATCGCTCCATTCCTTCAGCCGTATCTGACGTGATTTTCTACCTGAGATGTGATTTGAAAAGTAAATTAAGGAGTGTTTTGGGAACAAAATTCTCAAATAAAGAATTCAACTTGAAAATGTATGCTTGAGAGAAGAGCAAGAAACGTCGTAGCTTACTTTTGTAAGAACAGATTATCTTAGCAGATTACTTAGTGAGACCAATCCTAACGAATCACTCTTACTCTTTAGAATTTCCAGAGAGAAACAAGAGTGAGAGAAACAATAAAACCTCTACAATTATCTACTTGAGCAGTACAAGAGACAGTTATGAGCTCTTTTTGGATTAGACTGAAGGAACAAAAAGGGAATTTTAAACTAGAGAATGAAACGAACCAGAGTTACATAGCTTCCAGAGATGAAATCATGAAACCGGTTGAAGAAACCAATCCAATTCTTCCCATTTTCTTCTCTCAATTTTCCACTTATGAAAACATATACTGACAGAGAGGACCGCATATCTCATCTCGTGCATTTGTGGCTCTGATTAACCAAGTTGGGTTTTTTTTTTCAACGCCAATTGCTGAAATTCACTTTAACGGTGTTGGAGGACCCATCAACCATAAGTGAGAGAAGGAATCGGTAAATAAACGATCCAGTGACCTTCGTCGACAAAATCGTGAAGCACCTTACTCTTGTAAACGCACCAAAAGTCACCGAGACAAATCGTCGAACACCTTGAAAGCATAAACCTGACTCTGGTTAGTTCACTACAAAGCATAAGTCAACGTAAATTGTTGAAATAAAGCGAGCAAATATACCACAACTGAACCATTGCCATTAACCGCTTCACTGGCTTTGGAGTCTTGGCCAAAAGCTGATTTGCTTCTTAATTTTGTCTTTTTGGCAAAAAGACATTTTATAATTTTCTTAAGCATATACTAATGAGAAATTAGGTGAAATAATACACAAAAAAAAATTATAATTAAAATTCTAACCAAAACACCCTTATGTGGTCAAATCTCAATCATTAGATTTAGGAGGTTTTGTTAGAATTTGAATTATAATTTTTTTTTTTTGGCTATACAACAAATTCACCCTACACTAATTTGTTCCTTTTAAAAACATATTAATACATAAATAATTTTTCCAAAACTTTTCAATGTTACAATCAAAACCTAAAAAGAATACTCACTTACATACACAATTATACAAATCACATTTTACAACATAAATATTTTTTTTATTTTTTTTGCCAACACCATTAACAAAACAAATTTAGGAGTTTTCACCCAAAACAAAAAAAAAACAAATTTAGGAGTCTTGATATGAGCAGCACTTTGTATTGATACGATTGTTGTGTGAAGTAGTTACTTGACTTACTTCGTATAATTCACTTACTTAGTTGACTTCATTTTATTCGAAAGAGCCAAAAAAATTGCTTAGTTTCTGAGAAACATTTAGCTTTGCCTCAGCCAAAAAAATGCTCTTCGCCTTTAATATCATCATCCCCCTCGTAAACCAGATGAATCCCATGCATCTTTAGATCTACGCCTCGTTTGAATGGTGGTTCTCGTTTGATCACCTGTAAAGTGTACCCGTCTTTCAACATTGTAACCATTGGGTGCAAAGCTGAGTATTGGCAGATGTAGAGTTGATCGTCATTTGGTCCCGGCACTCCAGAGAGGTACAATCCGTGTGTATATAAGGGTAGACCACGTCTGAGAATTTGGGCTTGAACGTCCAACACATCAGGCAGCTGGTACTCATCCCCAGTTTCATGGTTAAGAGCCACAACAACAGCAAGGATTGCGCCTTTGAGCTCTCTGTTCGGTTGAGCTGAGAACTTGACAGGGCCTTGTGAGAACCAGTCAGGGATTTTGTTTCCAGGCACGCTCAGATTTCGCATCATTTTCAAAGATACCTACAATGGGCATTCACAAGAAAGTTGTTACCATAGCTCTAAGATCCAACTTATTGAAATTCTAGGGAGTTTGCGGACTCACCTTGGAAAGTCTTTTCTTTACTGCAAGGGAGCAGCTGGAGTTACAGCCGCTTATGTTTAATCGTTTCAGAGATGTCAAGTGCTCGAGGCCTGGAATATCAGCCACTTTCTCACAGTTGGGGAGATTGAGATTGTGCAGGATCTCTAACTTTGAGAGGTCAGACATACTCTCCAATGCAACGCAGTTTCCCAGGTTTAACTGCTCCAGTTTCCACGGAAGAGGGGGAAGACACTCGAGCTCTCGGCAGTCATACAATGAAAGTTCTTTGAGATTTAATAACCCCTCGAGACTAGACGGAAGACTGTGAAAATAATTATTCCCCAGATTCAGTATCTTCAAAGAAGACAGCTTCTCTAAATCATCTGGGATCTTATCCGATATTCCCCAACTGCGAGCATCCAGTTCTTCAAGCGACAAGAGGTTTGCGAATGAGTTTGGTACTTCTACAAAACGAGGTTCTTCGCTTGTACCTGGAGCATCACTCTCAGAACTTCTAAAAAGAGGCCTCTTCTGCATTTCCAAAACCCTTAGATTTGCGAGGTTACCGAAACTTTCTGGCAACTCCACCACCCTAGTTTCCTTCATGTACAGAGAATAAAGAGACTTCAAGTTCCCAAATGATTGAGGAAGCCTCTTGAGCCTTCTACACTTGTTCATTTGAAGTAAGACTAGATTTTCCAGCTTGCCAAAATCTTCTGGCAGTTCCTCAATGTCAGAGCCTTCAAGGTGTAAGCTACGGAGTGTGTCCATATCACCGATTGAACGAGGCAGAAACTTCAGATAATAGCAGTTTCTCAAATCAAGTTTACGAATAAAGTGCAAGTCACCAATCCTTATTGGTAGAGTTTCAATTGGGGTCTTATCCAGCTGAAGTTGGAGAAGAGAATTCAATCCACCAATTGAACTCGGCACCTTTTTTAGAAATTTGCATTCTCCTGCTGAAAAATCAGTCAAACATGGCAGTGAGCCGGGTTTTAGAGGTAGCTCCTCCACTGAACTTCCGTTGATGAATAATTCTTTCAATGATATGAGCTCATTGATAGTATCAGGTAACTTAAAAAGGCATGTGCAGCGAATCAAATGCAGCTTCTGGAGATTTGTTAGATATCCAATAGAATTCGGAAGATTTTGCAGTGCAGTATCATCAAGATATAGCTCTTCCAGTGATGTCAATGTTCCTACGCACAAAGGTAGCTCTTTTACAGATCTGCAACCCTTAAGACTAAGCTTTTCAAGATTTTTGAGGCCAGTAATAGATTCTGGTAAGCTATTTATCGTAGTTCCGTCAAGAAGAAGCTCTTTCAAACATTGCATTGCACCAATGTTTTCTGGTAACACACTGAGATTTGAACAGCCAGAGAGGAGAAGCTTTTCAAGATGCTTCAGTCCAGAAACATCCAAAAGAAATTCAGTAAGGTTTGAACAGCTTCTGAGGTCTAGGTGAAGCAATGTTCTCAGATTACCAACTGATCTTGGAACCTTCACCAGAAGCTTGCATCCCTCGAGAACAAGCTTCTCTAGGGCTTTCTGGTTTGATAAATCAGGGATGGCTTTTAACCTGTGGCAACCACGCAAATTTAAAACCTTCAAGTTCTCGACCTCCTGAAAAGCAGAAATGACCTTTTTAGCAGTGAGCCTTTAACTCAAAATATATGTTCCACGTTAGAGGGAATATGAAAGCCTACCCCTTTGCAGCGCGAACTCTGAACTCGCCTTATTTCACTCTCCGAAAGATCAAGGACAGCAAGTTGCCCAGAAAGAAAATCTGGTGGAACAGTTTTTAATGGGCAACCTTTCCACTGTATCCACTTGAGTTCAGGAGGGAGTTTAAGATTTCCTTCCAACTTCACGTGATTGATCTGGAGAAGTCTCAACTTAGTCATTGGTGCAAAAGGCTCTACCCGAATGGTGATTTCAGAACTTTTTGGCTTTTGCTCTTCTTGAAATCTTATAAATGTATTCCTCAGGTAATTCCACACAGAGTTAATGCCCCAATTGTCCTGTGGATTCCTCACTGTCATTTCATCTGCACTCGAGTCCCTCACAATCTTCTTCTTGGAGTCAAATACGATTCCTTGGATGGATGTTGTTTCCTATTATCCCATTACAGAGAAAAGAAAAATAGAAATGAGAATGTAAGTCAAATACTAATGATATATAACTACAGATATAAATACCTTTGTATTGTTCAAGACGGCCATAATTTCACCACGGTCATAGAGTCTATTTCGCATTCCAGACTCCCCGGGGACTTCTCTGAGGTCCATCTGCCTACCCATGTCTCTAATCTGATCATGCATCCACAGAGTATTGTTTGCCATGATCTTAACAAGAGATTTCTGTCTGAGAACACTGAGAGCAGCCTCGGCGTTGAACCCACATCCTTCCAGTATGTCGATAACTTCTTCTTTTGTTATCTCCATTCTGAGAAAGAGACACGCAATGTCGAGGAATATTTGCTTTTCTTCGTATTTTAAAGATTTGAAACTCAGAGCCAGAACATCCTGAAGATTGTTTGGTTGGATCTTTTTCAGCTTCTTCAGTTGAACTTGCCATTCCTTTTTCTCCTTCTTGTTATACAAAAGAGAGCCAAGCACTTCAATAGTCAGTGGCAACCGTCCCGTTATCTGAACAATCTCATTGGACAACTCCAATAGACTCTTTGTTGGTTTTTCGTTTCGGAGTGAATGGTAACTAAACAGCTTCAATGCCTGCATCTGAGTCAAACACTTGACCTCATACTGTTGGTTTACTGAGAGCTTACTCAAGATCTCTTCATCTCTGGTAGTGATGACTATAAGACTTCCTTCACCATACCATCTTCTATCACCAATCAGCGCATCAACCTGGTTTACGTTATCAACATCATCTAAGACCGCAAGAATGTTCTTGTTATGAACACTTTCTCGTATCTTGTCCCGCCCTCTGTTAACATCTTCTATCTGAGGTAACAAACAGAAAAGTTCATTGAGGAAAGTTCTTTGTAGGTGGACTAACCCATCTTGGTCTGATGATCTTTCTCTGACGTTCGAGATGAACACTCGTTGATTGAAGTTTCCGACGATCTTGTCATAGAAAGCTTTAGCAAGCGTCGTCTTCCCAATACCACCTATACCGTATAGTCCCAGGACTTGAACATCAGACCTGTGATTAATGTCGAGTAGATTCGTTAAATCCTCGACACGTGATCCCAACCCAACCGTGAAATCTCCTAATTGATATGGTGCCTTGCTCAATTCCGCTGAAACAAATTTCACCACAAGCCCTATCATGTCATCATCGCGGTCGCTGCTGCCATATTTAAAACAACAAGTCCTAAATTCAATCTATTGTGACTATAAAATGCTTCAGAGTTGAGATATGGGAGTCCTACTTGAAAACATATCCAGAGAGACTTCCGACAAAATTCATAGCTTTCCTCCATCGCTGTATCTCCTCCTCGCTGTATCTTTCGGCGAGCTCTTCAAAATCATCCGCGAAATGATCGCTCTGTTTGCGGACATGTGATGGATCGACCTTATAAAAGATGCGTATCATCCGACGTCCCTAAGGGCATGTTCATTTGTAGAAAGAGTGTTTTTGTGGGGTATATTGAAATATAAAATTAATAAAAATTGAGTAAAGGAAGAGATAGTGTTCTTAAAAGGAGTTTTTGTGTCTAAAATAGGATACTTTGGAGAGTGTTCTTAAAAGGAGGGAGACTCAAATGATGAAAGATAATGTATAAAGTTGAGTAAAAGGAAGAAATAAAAGGTATAAAATTGAGTAAAAGGAAGAGAGAAGATGTGTTTTAATAATTTTATATTATAAGAATACTTTTTAAGACACCATGAGGTTGCCAATGAACATGGTCTAAGGGTCCCAATAATTACAGGCTATATTACATGACTGCTTCTGCAAAGTTTTTGTCAATGGATAGTTACTCTGACTAGGACTGATTAATATGGTACAACTAAAATCTTAAATGATGAATTTAATACAATATAACTACAGTTTGTAACCTATTGGCTCGTGCTACTGCCCGCTTATGTGTCATAACCCGGTAATTTGTATGAGTGAGTTGTAGACGAAGAAAACAAAAATCAATAGTGAGAGCAATTGAAATAATTTTCCCAATCAGAGCAAAAACTAGTTTGAGTTAATTGTATTTATTAGGCAAGTGTTTTCTTATTTTAAATATTGTTTAACAAATTGCTCCATTTGCTCACACAAAATTCCTCACAAAAAATTGACTTTTCTCTATGTCATTTCATCACACATTCTAGGCAATTTTCTTCTCCGTCTATAGAATTCACATATCAAACAAATTCTAACAAGACTGAATTTTAGAGACTGAATTTTTATGCTTCTACTCTAAAAATATCCATAGGTAACAGATGTATTTACCTGTGAGGCATGTGACGTGTTTCCTCGACATTACCCTCTCTCGGTCTTGGATGACTAATGAATCATATCCGTAAAGAAAAATGAAAAATGTGGTACTTAAATCTCGAAATTTTTCCAAATTGGAAGAAAATGCAAGTTGAAGAAAATTACATGATTTTTGGTTCATAAAATCTAGGTCATGAGATTCTTTCCAAATGTCTTCTCCTTTCTCTCTCAACCACCTTTGTCTTTCCAAACGGTTCACATTTGGTCGAACAAGGGTATTTTTAGTGAAAAAATTTGAACTAGTTTGGATTTCGATTTGGGAAATGGGTATATGTAAATGTGTATTGCAAGCGTGTGGCCAGCGTCGGAGTCGTTCAGCGACCGAGGGTTAGGCCCGGAGGGGATACTTGTGACACATTGGTGTGGGGCCCTAATTTTGTCAAATAACGAGTCTTTTAAAATTTCTTCTTTGATATCCTTTGTCTTTAAAATGTTGTATTTTCCTGTCTTTTTTAATTAAAATTAAGATAAGACTGATTGGTTAAATTTTGTCTTTAAGACATTAACATTCGAGGCCTACAAGAATGACATTGTGTCTTAATGACTTCAAGTCAAAATTCGTTTCATATATTTATAACAAATAAACCCATGAGATTGCTGCTTCTTTTTCTTCTTTTAGTTAAGGGTAAACTAGGTGACTTGCCCGCACCATGTGCGGGTATGAACATTTTGTGAAAACATATTTAATTTTAATATTGAAGTTATTATAACGTACGGGCCAGTCCTTCAGCGGGAAAGCTTTGAATGTTACTAAATTACCTTCTTTTAAGTATTTAAGAACATTATGATGTTTTTTAAGTATATCGTCTTCGATAGTTGCATGACTTCCTGTTTCTTATATTGAAAGAGAAAATAAAATTTTCTGGAAGAATATTTTTGTAAGAGTACGAATTGGATATATGGTGACAATAAAGTTAGTAAATTGTCATACGAATAACTAACCTCTTCATCTACCAATACCATCTTAATGGAATTTCATGTGGACTTGAAGGATTTACACAAAACAATGATTTGAGCTTTGATTTTCTTTTTTTTCTGAACTTGACAAAAGATTTTCAAAGAGTACGAAATGAGAGTTTTGCTTTGGGATGATAGACAATATGATAATAGGTGAGAATGGATGGATAGAGTTTTTTATGTGTGGAATTATTGTTTAGCTAAATCGTATAAACAGAGAGTTAGGAGTGTTAAAAAATTTTGTCGTGATTGTATAATATTTATTTTAGTTTATTAGATATTTAGAGTATATTTTGGAATATCCCAAAAAGAAACCAAAACCGTAAGATACATAGTAGGATTTTGTTATATTTTTGTTTGAGGAGTCAATAAAATTCAGAAAATCTAAGAGATTTGATTTTGTTGTTATGATAAGAATTTATTTTCTTGTTAAGCAAAATTATAATAAATAAGATACGATGTGTGAAATCTGTTATGTGAAATCTCATTGTTAAGATTTATATGTATTAGTTTTCTTAGAAATCCCCTCTCCACACTTTTGTCTTTCTTATATGTTTGTCTTTGCTTCTATTAGGACCGAGTTTACATATTTCAATTCCAAGTTTAAGATTTTATTTTTTTTATTATGGTTGATTAATTTTTAGAGATGTGATGTTTTAGAAAGCAAAAGAAAAAAGAAGAGGGAAATTTCATAATACAAAACCATTTCATACTTTAAGGATAAGGATAAGCAAAATATATCAATTTAAAAGTTTAAATTTCTTATTGGTTAAACTGGTTAAAGGGTCTGAGTTCTTTCTAGTGATTGTTGTATATTCATTTTTATTCGAATCATCTCCTTGTATTGGAAGAACACAAATTCGTCACCATCAAATCTTTCAAACATAGCTCCCAACATAGCCCCCTTTTTGTTTGCTTTGAAGTTTCCTTTATACAATCTATACACATAAAAACACAAACACAACCAAAATCAAGAAACCAAACAGTAATGTTTCTTGGTTTATATAATATTTCATCTCAATGCTTCTACGATTCTCTTCAGCCTACAATTAAACACAAAGAACATTTAAAGTTAAAATCCAATATATATGTACATAAAACTGAAATTATCAAGCATAAATATATTTTAAAAAGTATACCCTAGCCTAGCTCATGCCACTTCCTATATATATGGAATAAGAACTTCCATTATTTTCTTCTTCAACTATCAATTTCTTATGTGTGTGGTGTTGCATATAGGATTCTTTACTGCGATTCTAATTTCAGAAACTGATTTGCTAATTTTAATAATCATTTTTTATTGATTTGTTAACATGTTTGAAGATTTGTTGTGGGATTCAATATTCTATAATAAGGGAGAGTGTCTTCCAAAGAGCACTCCATCAATTCCATGTACATTTCGTTCCCCAAGGCGGGGTTGCTATATGCGGTCTGAGTCGACCACTAAGGTTGTGTTATTTTCATCACTGATTATTTTCTGTTTCTTAGTTTAATTAATCATTTGTTTCCCAATCCCTATTGCAAAACATCATTTTATTGCTATTTACCCTCTACAACATTTTTCTATGAAGTTGTTCTCAATCTTATCTTATAATTTTTTTTTTCTTTTTTCTTTGTTCTTTTTATTAAAGAAAAAAGTATACCTTTTCTATTAATTGTATCAAAACATTTCACGATGTGAATCAAATTAAAGACCGAGAGAAGAAATAAAACAAAAGTATGTAGTTACTACAATTATTAGAGTTTATATAAATATTGGAAAATATGATTTACAAATTAATCCAAGAGAACATGTTGGTAACGATAAATATGACAATAACGATGATAATGATAACGAAAATGACGATGAATACATGAGGGGCAAGACAAACGTGATGTTGAAAAGAACAAAGGATAATACAATTTTGAAGGGAAAAATTACAAATACTAAACTTAAAATCATATACTTCAACTACCGAATCATAAAACAATACATACATTTCTACATCAATATGTTATTTAATATGCATGTACTTTTAAAATATATTATAGCCCACACATGGCTAAAATATGAGGGTACAAAAGCTTTTAGTACTGCAACATTACTTTCTAAAAAATCGACGATCACAAAATATGAAGAACAAAAATGTATGTGGAGTTTTTTTTCCCGTCAAATGTATGTAGAGTTTCATCATGGAGAATGGTGTAATATCCTATACATAGCAATATTTAGTTAGCTTATTCCCTTGTTGTTCCTCAAGAGATCGGTTGATGAACAAATATTATTCTTTGGAATATTCGTATTTCCTTAACATATTGGAAGCATATGACAAACCCTATTATTATTTCTAAGCATTGTTTGGACACTTAAATATTAATAAGACTAACAAAAAAAAAAGATATAAAAGCATTTTTAAGCCATGTCATCTTTTTCACTATTCCATGTCGCCATTTCAAGTCATCATTTATTTAAGTATAAACCAATAAAATTAAGACACCTAATCATCTATAACTAAAACAACTTGCATTTAATAGGAAGATGATTAGTACAAAAAAAAATTAAAAACAGTTAATCTAAGAAAGTGAAACCTTTTTTGGTTTTCCAGCAGTTGGGCAAGAAACCATTCTCACACCTAATAATCTACGAAACTGAAACCTTAACGAGAGAAAAAATTGAGTCTTGCATCTTTCTCCTTATCATTTTCACCTTTACCGTTGCTAAGACGGTTATGGCGTCGCAATGGAACACCGTGTTTTCCAACAATAACAACGAACACCAACAAACCAAAAGCGCCAAGAAGCGTTTTTAAACCCATTCCCAATTTCCTGGGAATCCAAATGACAAGACAAAAAATTCAATGAGAAACTCAATAATCATAGGAACGGTTATTCTAGAGATCTCTTTGTTACATCTTACCTGCGGTTTCTACATTGGCTTTCTTCTACGACTAGTTCATCATCAACTACTTCCTCTATTCGAGTCAACTGTTCATCTGCAATGTCAATGAATTCTTCTCTGTAAGCAAGAGTTAGTCCTATCTCAAGAATGGTGACTTGGTCTCCAAAATCCACAGAAACTTCCACTTGATCCCCTGTTTCTAAGAAGAAATCTTCATTTGAAAAGTGTCCTTGCCAGATGTGCTTTTCTTGGTACATACGAATGTGATCTGTCGCTGGATTGCGACTCCATACATCTCCTTTGGTTTGATTCTTCAATATGATCTTTGGAGAGTATGCAGACATTGCATCGTCTTGTTGACTTACGTATGATGTCCACAAGGTAAATCCAACGAGATTAAGATTCGAAGTTTCTGGCACCGTAAAAGTGATTGAATGCGTCTCATTCTTGAAGCTAACCCAGTTAGGAAGGCTTGATCCCGGGATAAAAATTCCCCCATTGGCACCCACAGCCCATCCCTGTAACACAAAGACCATCATATAATCACCACCAGTGACACTTTCATGGTGACCATAACCATAAATTAAAAAGTCCAAGGTTGTTCAATCATTGATAACAAGAACCAGGTCTCAGTTCAACAGCTTAAGAAATAAAGAGGTGTACAAAATAAAACCTCCATGATTCTTTCTCGGTATGCCTCTGGTATATTGTTGCACATTTCCATGTGGATGACACCAACCGTTTTCAGTGTCTCCAGCCCCGGCGTCCCAACAAGGTTCAAACAATTCGTGAGGTGTAACGATTGCAACGCTGAACATTCTGATAAGTCTGGTGTTCTTTCCAACATGGTACAGTTGCTCGCATAGAAAGATCTCAACTTTTTTGGTAAACTTAACATGGATTGAAGTTCTGAGCAACCATCCAATTTGAGGATCTGTAGACATAAAAGACCTGCAAAATCCGTTTGCAAATTACGAAAGTTGTTGCCTCGTAGATCGAGCTCCTCGAGACAAGACAAAGTCCCAAGATTTTCGGGAACCAATTCATCAGACAAATTGCAGGAACCTAGACGCAAAGTCTTCAGGCAGTTAAAGCCATTTAATGAGATAGAAGTGTAGGTCCTGTCTTTCCATAATCCTTTGCAGCCTTCAAGAGATAATTCTTCTAGTTTTGTCAGTTGATTACTCGAAGAGGGAATTAGCGTTATAGGGGTATAATCTACTTTTAAAGTTGTCAACGATTCCATTTCACCAAAAGCATCGTTCAATCTCTCAAGTTTCGAGCAACCTGACAGAATGAGGGTTTCTAGTGACTTCAATGTATAGAGTTCCAAAGGGAGGCTGTGAAGCTCGGTGCAACCATTCAGATTTAATAGCACCAGCTTTTTGTGAAGAGTCCCTATCGACTCGTGAACCCGAACCAAACTTTTACAATTTATCAAGAGCAGCTTCTCGAGGTTTGGAAGACATGAAAAGTCTGGAGTGTCTGTAAGCTGGACAGAATGACTGAGATTGAGAAATTTTAACCCCTCGAGTATCTGAGGCTGCTACAAAATGAAGAAAATAAAAGAACAGGATAATCAAACCACGACAATGAAAAATAAGCTCTCAACTTCAAAAGAACTTAAAAGTGGTTATTTTAATACTATTACCTTTTGATCATCCCAAAGTCGTTTAAGGTTGCTGTACTGCATGTCCATGACAGCTAAACTTCCCAAACGTAAATTTGCTGGGAGATATTCCAAAGGAAACCCAAGCCAACAAAGCCATCTTAAACCGTTTGGAAAATTTTCATAGCTTCCGCTGAACGATACATGACTGAGTTGTAAAAGTCTCAGCCTCCGCAGATTTGAAAATGCTTTAACCTCCAAATTATCAACAGCCATAACTTCAGCCTTCAGGATGAGTCCTTCAGTTGCATCAGTTTCCTAATATTGACCAAGCAATTTTATCAGTGAAATGTTATCCCTAGACCTCCCTTCGAATATGTGGTTGAGAAAAAGAATGCATGGGGATTATGTTCCTTACATAAGAGTTTGTCAATACATCAATAGCATTATCAGGATCCCACAGCCTACTCCATCGTTCACAGTTATGTGGAGATGTTCCTCGAACAATTTGCCTTCCCATGTCTCGTAATAAGTCATGCATCATTAGCCTGTTATCACGGACTGTAATGAGGCATCTCTCCTTTAGCACACTGAGTCCTATGTTAGGATGTAATTTGCATCCATCCAATATGCAACTTACATAGTCTATATCCATCCCAATGAAGAAGCAAGAAATATCCAAGAATATATCTTTCTGTTGTGGGTTTAGCGCATCAAAGCTGATCTGAAGTTTTGCTTGAGTGTCAGCATCGGGGGTTTGTTTCAACACTTCCAATGTGCTTTCCCACTCGGGAATGCTTCTCTTGAAGAGAAAAGCCCCCAAGACTTCCATAGCCAAGGGTAGTCCTCCACAGTATTTAACTAGCTTTACTGAGAATTGATCAAACGCTTCAGGAGGTTCCCTTGTTCTAAAGGCATGCCGACTTACAAGCTCAAGAGATTCAAAAAAGTTAAGTGGCTCCAGATAATATATATTTCTTACTCTGAGCTGCACTAACAAATGCTTGTTCCTGCTTGTAACGATTACCCTGCTTCCTGGCCCAAAGCAGCTCAAATCTATTCCGACTGAATTAAGCTGCATCATGTCTTCGACATCATCAATTACAACAAGTACCTTTTTGTTGCGAAATCTTTCTTTTACCGCATGATCCATGTTGTTGAACATTATGTCATGCCTCCTTAAGATATTGGAAAGAAGTTGTCGCTGAAGATGAACCTTCCCCTCAGGTTTCTTGGAGTATTCTCTAAAGTTTTCGAGGAAACTTGTTCCTTCATAACGGCCTGAGAATTCATTATATGCCGCCTTGGCTAGCGTTGTTTTACCAATTCCACCCATTCCGCAAATTCCAATAATTTGGACACTATCCGAACCAAAGCACATAAGGTCATAAATATGGCGTACACGTGATCTAATACCAACAACATATGCTGGTAGATGCATATATGAATCAGGCAACATTTTGAGAACGTCTGTAGTCACACTGTCTATCAAATCTACTTCACTCCTGCAGAATGCACATCATAAATTGTTTAGCAGAGGATGAAAAAACTAGTAATATCTTCTTCAAAAATAAAAGTTTTGACATATATGGGACAAAAACAGCAGAGTAGAACAATCTGACCTGTGATGATTTGTGACATACCCACTCAAACTCGCAACTTGTGCTAAAGCTTCTTTCCATTTCTGCAACTTGCTCTCGGGGTAACGGCTTTTGAAATAATTAAAGGGTTCACCAAAAGACCCTCTTTGTCTGCGTACATCTGATGGGTCAACGTCGTGGAAAATTGGGAGTACCACATGTCCAGAGTCGCTTTTGCGGCATTCCATAATGTGCACAAGCTCATCAAGGCACCAACGTGATGAAGCATAGCTCTTCGATAAAACGACAAGGTGAATTTTGGAGTTTTCAATGGCCTTCAACAGCCCTGGAGAAATGTTTTCTCCTCTTTGTAGTTCTTCATCGTCCATGAATGTGTATATCCCAGATCTTACGAGACTCTCATAGAGGTAGCTTATGAAGTTCTTCCGGACATCTTCTCCACGGAAGTTCAAAAACAAATCATAGCTCCATCGCTCCCGATTCTGTCTCCTGGCTTCAGCCATACCTGATAATCGATTTGGGGGGGTGGTGGTGTTAGATGAGATTCTTGAGGCCAAGATAAAAAAAGTGAGGAAAGGCAAAACACAATATTGCTTACTTATTTGAATACTCTACTTCTTGGTAGGTTAATTAAAGAAATCGCTTAACTGCAGAGCTTCACTCTGCAAGAAAATCTAACAATCAGAACCCAATATTCACAAAATAAGCAACAAGATGGATCGATTAAGAACGAGAAAGTTAAAGCATCACCTATATTGTTGTCTTGTCTTGCTCTTGGAAAGGAAAAACTTATCTTGCTGTCTTCTTCCGTTGACTTTAGCTATGATGCCCTTTTGACAAGTCTAAAGATATAGAACTACTCTTATCTTTTTTTTTTTTGTAGTGAGAACTAATCTTATCTACTGAGGCCTCTCTTTTCTTACTTTTAATATATTGCTTGAGCAAATTGCTCACAAAAATTTTGATTTAAATATGGTTGACTTTTGTGGGCACTTCTATATAATTTTCCATCACAAAATTTTAGGCGTGCCTTCTCCTCTTTCTACAGTTACTGACATCTAATTTGTAAGAATTTCAAATATCAACAAAATATTAAAATGCAAGAAGTTCCAAATCATTGAAAAGAGTGAGTTCTACTTATATAAAGATCCCTAGATATTAGATGTACTTACCTTTGAGATCTGTGATGGGTTTCCTCGATAGATTGTAGCGACCTCCGAGGTTCTGGGAAGACGCCACACACATACATTTCTTCGTGTACTACCCCATCCCCATCCATAGGATCAACATTCTCTGTCCTAGATTACTGGGGAATACAACTGTACATAATGTACGCCTCTTTCTAAGCACATTGTTCGCTTAAACGTCTCTTGATCATACATTGCATTTGGTTTGCTTCTCCAAAGTGATCGTTGAAGATTTTACACCATCCCTCTGACTCTTCATGCTATATACCATAAACCTGAGCAGATCAACATTGAGAGCCTCAGGCACAATAAGAAAAGAGACTGAATTCGTCTCATCCTTGAAATCAACCGAGACTGGAAGGGTAGATCCTGGGAGATAAATGCCTCCATTGCCTCTTTTGATCCTACCCTATAGCACAAATAATTTAATCGTCAGCATCAGGAACATATTGATCATGTTAGTGAAAACCAAAAAGCTCATAACTAAATTCAACCTGCAATATTCCATCTCGTGGAGCATCTAACATACTTTTGTATAATTCCATATTGATAGAAACCTTTAATCACATGGTCGGTCATCAGCCACTGGGTTCTCAATTAAGTGATGAAGTATAGCATTTCTCAACATGAGCATTCTGAAAGATCTGGAGTTCTTTCCAACAAGATGCACCAATTCACATCATAGTGTCTCAAGCTTCTAGGTAAACTACACAATGAGGTTCCAAAAAATCTAGTGGGTAATCACATAATGTAATCAGTAGCAAATTTGGCAAAACTAAATCTTCCTTTTAACAAATTATGAATTCTATTGCATTTCACAAGTTATTAGTGTTGCGTATACGAGTTATACTGAATACATCAATATCATGTTTAAAGAAATACACATTGATACTCCTTTGCAACAAAAAGAAGAAATCAAAAACACTCCATAATTTCAGTTTTGTTTGGTGTATATATAATAAGGTAACAGGTTTGCATAATTTTTTAACATGTGAACCTGCTAATTAACCGCAGTTGCTAGAGTTATCCGGTCAACTGCCAATGATGGGTTCGCCATACTTTCCAAAAAACAGCAAGAGCCAAGAAACCAATTGCGTACAGAAGTATCCTTAAACCCATTCCCAATTTCCTGTAAAAGCAAATTCTTAAAAGATCAAACAAGAACCATGAAAAACCTTATATAACTTGCAAGAACTAACACTGGTGATGTTATATTTTGGGCCATATACTTGCCTGTGAGGTCTAAGAAGGCTTTCCCCCATGACTGGTTGATTATTTTCCAGGTACCTAGAATATTTTAAGAGTAAACAACAATGGGTAATTACTTAGATGCAAGTGAGATAACTTCTTTTGGGATTGCATTGAGAAGAGACGTTTTTATGATTCATACCTGGAGGTGTCCGTGAAAATGCTACAAGCGTAAAGATCTGACTGCACCCCAGTCCCCTCACTAATAGAACAACCAGCATTTACCACTTCCGTTTCAAACTTATTCCGATTACAAATCAAATATACATCAGAGCTTCGATATGAAAGAACATCTAGTCCGTTTATAAACTGCGTGTCAGCCAAGTTCGAATCTGAAGAGACTATTGTGTTGTACGTAAGAGCAAAACCTGTCTCAACATTCATACTATCATCGCATTCCACATCAACCTCGATTTGGTCCCCCGTTTCTAGGCGGAAATCTTTGGTCAAGATGTTGGAATTTATCCAGGGGTCTGTACCGAGACTATGTATCCATGTACCGCCTCTGGTATGATTCCTCACCGTTATAGAGGTAGGGAATGCATGCAAGTCGTCCTCCCCTCCCACAAATTGCGTCCATAAGGTAAATCCTACCACCGGACCAGAGTTATGAGTTCCGGGAACAGTAAAAGAGAATGAATGCATCTTTTCCTTGAAGCTAACCCAATTTAGAAGGTTATATCCTGGTAGATATATGCATCCACGGTTCCTCTGAACCCAACCCTACAACACAAACCATATAAACACGACCACTAAATAAATCTAGACTGACTGACAGTCCAAAGAGGAGAAAAAAGAGAACTCAAAACGAACCTTGAGTATCATTTCGCTAGTAGTATAACATGCGAGTTTGCACCTTTCCATCTGGACGTTGAGCAGCAAATTAGAACTATGGATCCCTGGGGTCTCAACGAGCTTAGGGCAGTCATTGAGGTGCAGTGTATGCAAAGACGAGCATTCAGAAAGATCTGGAGTCCTTTCCAACGACAGGCAGTTTTCCGCGTAAAAAGATGACAAGCTTCTAGGTAAATTAAGGATGGATTGAAGTTTTGAGCAATCACTCAATCGGAGTTCATGGAGATTTGGTAGACTAGCAAAATCCGTTTGCAAATTGCAAAAATTGTTTCCCCGTAAGTCAAGATCCTCGAGAAAAGACAAACTCCCAATATCTTTAGGAATCAAGTCATCAGATAGATTGCAGTAACCTAGGGATAAAGTCCTTAGGCAGCTTAAACCGTTTAATGAGATTGGAAGCAACAAGAAGCTATTTTCAGAATGCATATGGTCAACATCATCACTCAATGATCCTTTGCAGCCGTTAACAGATAATTTTTTCAGTTTCTTCAGCTGATTGATCGAAGAGGGGATTTCCTTCAGAGATGTATAATCTGCAGCAAGAGTTGTCAGGGATTCCAATTCCCCTAAAGCATCATCCAATCTCTCATGTTTTGAGTAGCCTGAGAGAACAAGAGTTTCCAGTGACTTCAACTTATAGAGTTCCTCAGGGAGAGCGTCAAGCTCAATGCAACTGCTCAGATTTAATAGTACCAGCTTTTTGTGAAGAATACCAATTGACTTGTGAACCAGAACCAAGCTTTTGCAATTTATTAAGAGCAACTTTTCGAGGTTCGGGAAATAAGAGAAGTCTGGAGTTTCTGTGAGCTGGACAGAATGACTGAGATCAAGGTATCTTAGCCTATTCGCCATTTGAGAAAGCTACAAGAAAATAAAAAGAGTAATGAAAATCACAACATCAAAGGGAGCTTAGAAGCATTTATATGATATTTCTACATACCTCCTGAGCTTCCCAAAGTCGTTTCAGGCAGCTATTTTGCATGTCCAAGACAACTAAACTACTCAGGTTAAAGCTTGTTGGAATATATTCCAAAGAAAACTCATGCCAACTAAGCCACCGTAACTCTTTTGGAAAATTCACATAGCTACCATTTAGATTAACATAGGTAAGTTGTAACAATCTCAGCTCACGCATCTTTGCAAAAGCTTCAACCTCAAAATGCCTGACATCTATACCTTTGGCTTTCAGGCTAATCCCTTCTATTGCATCTGTACCCTATTAATGGAGAAGCAATTTGTTAGAAAATTGTTATTCCAAAGTTCTCTGTATAATACTTTGGGGCATAAATATTGCAAATAAGAAAAGAATTCCATACCGAATTTTTTGTCAATACACTTATAACATCATCATGATACCACAATCTGCTACGTTTTCCACAATTCTTGGGAGAAATATCTTGGACGATGTGCCTTCCCATGTCTCGTATTAAGTCATGCATCATTATATTGTTATCACGTACTGTAATGAGACACCTTTCCATCAGCACACTGAGTACTATATCAGGGCATAAGCTGCATCCGTCCAATATGCAGGCTACATAGTCCCTATCCATTCCAATGAAAAAACAAGCAATATCCAAGAATACGTCTCTCTGCACACTATTTAGCTTATCAAAACTGATCTGAAGCTTCGCTTGAATATTATCATCAGGGATCCGTTTCAATAGCTCCAACGTGCTCTCCCACTCCTGAAGGCTTCTGTCGATGAGAAAAGCACCCAAGATTTCCACCGCCAAGGGTAGTCCTGCACAGTATGCAACTACTTTTTGCGAGAGCTGAAGAAACTCTGTAGGTGGTTCACTTGTTTTAAAGGCATGCCAGCTGAAAAGTTCAAGAGATTCATCACCGTCAAGTTCCTCAGGTGAATAGCTGCTTCCTTCCACTCGAAGCTGCCTTAACAAATGCATGTTTCTGGTTGTAATTATTATCCTGCTTCCACGACCAAAGCAGTTTTGATCTATCGCTGAAGAATTAAGCTGGTGTATGTCATCAACATCATCAATTACAATAAGCACTCTTTTACTGCGAAATGTTTCTGTCACCGCATGATCAAGGCCATTGAACACTATGTTATTCCTCCTTAGAATGTCAGAGAGAAGTTGATGCTGAAGATGAGTCCTTCCCTCTGGTTTCTTGGAGTATTCCCTAAAATTTTCTAGGAAACTCGATCCTTCAAAAAGATGTGAGAATTTATTAAATGCCATCTTCGCTAGTGTTGTTTTCCCGATCCCACCCATTCCAGAGATTCCTATAACGCGGACATCATCTGAACCGATGCTCAGTAGCAAAGAAATGTGCTGTAGGCGCGACCCCATACCAACAGCATATGACGGGACATGCAAGTACCGACAAGGCAGCCTTCTGAGAATCTCTCTGGTGATATCTTCAATATATTTTGCTTCATTCCTACAAAACATAGATGCTAGTTAAAACGAATTTGAAAGTAAAGTTTCAATTACATCTATATTTTCTCTCTCTCTTTACTTTAGCTGTTTGGGGATGGAAAAAAGCATGTAAGTGAATCAAGGGACATAATTAGAGCAGAAGAGCTAACTGACCGATATCTCATGTCCCACCCAGATAAGTTTGCTACTTCAGTTAAAGCTTCCCTCCAATCCTTCACCTTGTTCAATGGATAACGGCTTTTGTGTTCAGAAAACGATTTAGCGTAAGACCCTCTCTGCTTGCGTATATCTGATGGGTCAACATTAAAGAAAACTGGAAAAACCAACTGGCGGGGGGTTCTTCTACGGCCTTTCAAAATGTGAACAAGCTCATTAAGACACCAAGCCGATGATGCAAAGTCCTGTGACAAAACAACAACAAGAATTTTCGAGGTTTCAATGGCCTCTAGGAGCTGTTGGGGAATATATTCTCCTCTTTCCAGTTCCACATCATCCTTGAATGTGTTTATACCCCAACTTCTGAGACTCTTGTAGAGATGGCTTAGAAAGTTTAGCCGCACATCTGCTCCACGGAAACTTAAAAACACATCGTATTTCCATCGCTCCATTCCTTCAGCCGTATCTGACGTGATTTTCTACCTGAGATGTGATTTGAAAAGTAAATTAAGGAGTGTTTTGGGAACAAAATTCTCAAATAAAGAATTCAACTTGAAAATGTATGCTTGAGAGAAGAGCAAGAAACGTCGTAGCTTACTTTTGTAAGAACAGATTATCTTAGCAGATTACTTAGTGAGACCAATCCTAACGAATCACTCTTACTCTTTAGAATTTCCAGAGAGAAACAAGAGTGAGAGAAACAATAAAACCTCTACAATTATCTACTTGAGCAGTACAAGAGACAGTTATGAGCTCTTTTTGGATTAGACTGAAGGAACAAAAAGGGAATTTTAAACTAGAGAATGAAACGAACCAGAGTTACATAGCTTCCAGAGATGAAATCATGAAACCGGTTGAAGAAACCAATCCAATTCTTCCCATTTTCTTCTCTCAATTTTCCACTTATGAAAACATATACTGACAGAGAGGACCGCATATCTCATCTCGTGCATTTGTGGCTCTGATTAACCAAGTTGGGTTTTTTTTTTCAACGCCAATTGCTGAAATTCACTTTAACGGTGTTGGAGGACCCATCAACCATAAGTGAGAGAAGGAATCGGTAAATAAACGATCCAGTGACCTTCGTCGACAAAATCGTGAAGCACCTTACTCTTGTAAACGCACCAAAAGTCACCGAGACAAATCGTCGAACACCTTGAAAGCATAAACCTGACTCTGGTTAGTTCACTACAAAGCATAAGTCAACGTAAATTGTTGAAATAAAGCGAGCAAATATACCACAACTGAACCATTGCCATTAACCGCTTCACTGGCTTTGGAGTCTTGGCCAAAAGCTGATTTGCTTCTTAATTTTGTCTTTTTGGCAAAAAGACATTTTATAATTTTCTTAAGCATATACTAATGAGAAATTAGGTGAAATAATACACAAAAAAAAATTATAATTAAAATTCTAACCAAAACACCCTTATGTGGTCAAATCTCAATCATTAGATTTAGGAGGTTTTGTTAGAATTTGAATTATAATTTTTTTTTTTTGGCTATACAACAAATTCACCCTACACTAATTTGTTCCTTTTAAAAACATATTAATACATAAATAATTTTTCCAAAACTTTTCAATGTTACAATCAAAACCTAAAAAGAATACTCACTTACATACACAATTATACAAATCACATTTTACAACATAAATATTTTTTTTATTTTTTTTGCCAACACCATTAACAAAACAAATTTAGGAGTTTTCACCCAAAACAAAAAAAAAACAAATTTAGGAGTCTTGATATGAGCAGCACTTTGTATTGATACGATTGTTGTGTGAAGTAGTTACTTGACTTACTTCGTATAATTCACTTACTTAGTTGACTTCATTTTATTCGAAAGAGCCAAAAAAATTGCTTAGTTTCTGAGAAACATTTAGCTTTGCCTCAGCCAAAAAAATGCTCTTCGCCTTTAATATCATCATCCCCCTCGTAAACCAGATGAATCCCATGCATCTTTAGATCTACGCCTCGTTTGAATGGTGGTTCTCGTTTGATCACCTGTAAAGTGTACCCGTCTTTCAACATTGTAACCATTGGGTGCAAAGCTGAGTATTGGCAGATGTAGAGTTGATCGTCATTTGGTCCCGGCACTCCAGAGAGGTACAATCCGTGTGTATATAAGGGTAGACCACGTCTGAGAATTTGGGCTTGAACGTCCAACACATCAGGCAGCTGGTACTCATCCCCAGTTTCATGGTTAAGAGCCACAACAACAGCAAGGATTGCGCCTTTGAGCTCTCTGTTCGGTTGAGCTGAGAACTTGACAGGGCCTTGTGAGAACCAGTCAGGGATTCTGTTTCCAGGCACGCTCAGATTTCGCATCATTTTCAAAGATACCTACAATGGGCATTCACAAGAAAGTTGTTACCATAGCTCTAAGATCCAACTTATTGAAATTCTAGGGAGTTTGCGGACTCACCTTGGAAAGTCTTTTCTTTACTGCAAGGGAGCAGCTGGAGTTACAGCCGCTTATGTTTAATCGTTTCAGAGATGTCAAGTGCTCGAGGCCTGGAATATCAGCCACTTTCTCACAGTTGGGGAGATTGAGATTGTGCAGGATCTCTAACTTTGAGAGGTCAGACATACTCTCCAATGCAACGCAGTTTCCCAGGTTTAACTGCTCCAGTTTCCACGGAAGAGGGGGAAGACACTCGAGCTCTCGGCAGTCATACAATGAAAGTTCTTTGAGATTTAATAACCCCTCGAGACTAGACGGAAGACTGTGAAAATAATTATTCCCCAGATTCAGTATCTTCAAAGAAGACAGCTTCTCTAAATCATCTGGGATCTTATCCGATATTCCCCAACTGCGAGCATCCAGTTCTTCAAGCGACAAGAGGTTTGCGAATGAGTTTGGTACTTCTACAAAACGAGGTTCTTCGCTTGTACCTGGAGCATCACTCTCAGAACTTCTAAAAAGAGGCCTCTTCTGCATTTCCAAAACCCTTAGATTTGCGAGGTTACCGAAACTTTCTGGCAACTCCACCACCCTAGTTTCCTTCATGTACAGAGAATAAAGAGACTTCAAGTTCCCAAATGATTGAGGAAGCCTCTTGAGCCTTCTACACTTGTTCATTTGAAGTAAGACTAGATTTTCCAGCTTGCCAAAATCTTCTGGCAGTTCCTCAATGTCAGAGCCTTCAAGGTGTAAGCTACGGAGTGTGTCCATATCACCGATTGAACGAGGCAGAAACTTCAGATAATAGCAGTTTCTCAAATCAAGTTTACGAATAAAGTGCAAGTCACCAATCCTTATTGGTAGAGTTTCAATTGGGGTCTTATCCAGCTGAAGTTGGAGAAGAGAATTCAATCCACCAATTGAACTCGGCACCTTTTTTAGAAATTTGCATTCTCCTGCTGAAAAATCAGTCAAACATGGCAGTGAGCCGGGTTTTAGAGGTAGCTCCTCCACTGAACTTCCGTTGATGAATAATTCTTTCAATGATATGAGCTCATTGATAGTATCAGGTAACTTAAAAAGGCATGTGCAGCGAATCAAATGCAGCTTCTGGAGATTTGTTAGATATCCAATAGAATTCGGAAGATTTTGCAGTGCAGTATCATCAAGATATAGCTCTTCCAGTGATGTCAATGTTCCTACGCACAAAGGTAGCTCTTTTACAGATCTGCAACCCTTAAGACTAAGCTTTTCAAGATTTTTGAGGCCAGTAATAGATTCTGGTAAGCTATTTATCGTAGTTCCGTCAAGAAGAAGCTCTTTCAAACATTGCATTGCACCAATGTTTTCTGGTAACACACTGAGATTTGAACAGCCAGAGAGGAGAAGCTTTTCAAGATGCTTCAGTCCAGAAACATCCAAAAGAAATTCAGTAAGGTTTGAACAGCTTCTGAGGTCTAGGTGAAGCAATGTTCTCAGATTACCAACTGATCTTGGAACCTTCACCAGAAGCTTGCATCCCTCGAGAACAAGCTTCTCTAGGGCTTTCTGGTTTGATAAATCAGGGATGGCTTTTAACCTGTGGCAACCACGCAAATTTAAAACCTTCAAGTTCTCGACCTCCTGAAAAGCAGAAATGACCTTTTTAGCAGTGAGCCTTTAACTCAAAATATATGTTCCACGTTAGAGGGAATATGAAAGCCTACCCCTTTGCAGCGCGAACTCTGAACTCGCCTTATTTCACTCTCCGAAAGATCAAGGACAGCAAGTTGCCCAGAAAGAAAATCTGGTGGAACAGTTTTTAATGGGCAACCTTTCCACTGTATCCACTTGAGTTCAGGAGGGAGTTTAAGATTTCCTTCCAACTTCACGTGATTGATCTGGAGAAGTCTCAACTTAGTCATTGGTGCAAAAGGCTCTACCCGAATGGTGATTTCAGAACTTTTTGGCTTTTGCTCTTCTTGAAATCTTATAAATGTATTCCTCAGGTAATTCCACACAGAGTTAATGCCCCAATTGTCCTGTGGATTCCTCACTGTCATTTCATCTGCACTCGAGTCCCTCACAATCTTCTTCTTGGAGTCAAATACGATTCCTTGGATGGATGTTGTTTCCTATTATCCCATTACAGAGAAAAGAAAAATAGAAATGAGAATGTAAGTCAAATACTAATGATATATAACTACAGATATAAATACCTTTGTATTGTTCAAGACGGCCATAATTTCACCACGGTCATAGAGTCTATTTCGCATTCCAGACTCCCCGGGGACTTCTCTGAGGTCCATCTGCCTACCCATGTCTCTAATCTGATCATGCATCCACAGAGTATTGTTTGCCATGATCTTAACAAGAGATTTCTGTCTGAGAACACTGAGAGCAGCCTCGGCGTTGAACCCACATCCTTCCAGTATGTCGATAACTTCTTCTTTTGTTATCTCCATTCTGAGAAAGAGACACGCAATGTCGAGGAATATTTGCTTTTCTTCGTATTTTAAAGATTTGAAACTCAGAGCCAGAACATCCTGAAGATTGTTTGGTTGGATCTTTTTCAGCTTCTTCAGTTGAACTTGCCATTCCTTTTTCTCCTTCTTGTTATACAAAAGAGAGCCAAGCACTTCAATAGTCAGTGGCAACCGTCCCGTTATCTGAACAATCTCATTGGACAACTCCAATAGACTCTTTGTTGGTTTTTCGTTTCGGAGTGAATGGTAACTAAACAGCTTCAATGCCTGCATCTGAGTCAAACACTTGACCTCATACTGTTGGTTTACTGAGAGCTTACTCAAGATCTCTTCATCTCTGGTAGTGATGACTATAAGACTTCCTTCACCATACCATCTTCTATCACCAATCAGCGCATCAACCTGGTTTACGTTATCAACATCATCTAAGACCGCAAGAATGTTCTTGTTATGAACACTTTCTCGTATCTTGTCCCGCCCTCTGTTAACATCTTCTATCTGAGGTAACAAACAGAAAAGTTCATTGAGGAAAGTTCTTTGTAGGTGGACTAACCCATCTTGGTCTGATGATCTTTCTCTGACGTTCGAGATGAACACTCGTTGATTGAAGTTTCCGACGATCTTGTCATAGAAAGCTTTAGCAAGCGTCGTCTTCCCAATACCACCTATACCGTATAGTCCCAGGACTTGAACATCAGACCTGTGATTAATGTCGAGTAGATTCGTTAAATCCTCGACACGTGATCCCAACCCAACCGTGAAATCTCCTAATTGATATGGTGCCTTGCTCAATTCCGCTGAAACAAATTTCACCAAAAGCCCTATCATGTCATCATCGCGGTCGCTGCTGCCATATTTAAAACAACAAGTCCTAAATTCAATCTATTGTGACTATAAAATGCTTCAGAGTTGAGATATGGGAGTCCTACTTGAAAACATATCCAGAGAGACTTCCGACAAAATTCATAGCTTTCCTCCATCGCTGTATCTCCTCCTCGCTGTATCTTTCGGCGAGCTCTTCAAAATCATCCGCGAAATGATCGCTCTGTTTGCGGACATGTGATGGATCGACCTTATAAAAGATGCGTATCATCCGACGTCCCTAAGGGCATGTTCATTTGTAGAAAGAGTGTTTTTGTGGGGTATATTGAAATATAAAATTAATAAAAATTGAGTAAAGGAAGAGATAGTGTTCTTAAAAGGAGTTTTTGTGTCTAAAATAGGATACTTTGGAGAGTGTTCTTAAAAGGAGGGAGACTCAAATGATGAAAGATAATGTATAAAGTTGAGTAAAAGGAAGAAATAAAAGGTATAAAATTGAGTAAAAGGAAGAGAGAAGATGTGTTTTAATAATTTTATATTATAAGAATACTTTTTAAGACACCATGAGGTTGCCAATGAACATGGTCTAAGGGTCCCAATAATTACAGGCTATATTACATGACTGCTTCTGCAAAGTTTTTGTCAATGGATAGTTACTCTGACTAGGACTGATTAATATGGTACAACTAAAATCTTAAATGATGAATTTAATACAATATAACTACAGTTTGTAACCTATTGGCTCGTGCTACTGCCCGCTTATGTGTCATAACCCGGTAATTTGTATGAGTGAGTTGTAGACGAAGAAAACAAAAATCAATAGTGAGAGCAATTGAAATAATTTTCCCAATCAGAGCAAAAACTAGTTTGAGTTAATTGTATTTATTAGGCAAGTGTTTTCTTATTTTAAATATTGTTTAACAAATTGCTCCATTTGCTCACACAAAATTCCTCACAAAAAATTGACTTTTCTCTATGTCATTTCATCACACATTCTAGGCAATTTTCTTCTCCGTCTATAGAATTCACATATCAAACAAATTCTAACAAGACTGAATTTTAGAGACTGAATTTTTATGCTTCTACTCTAAAAATATCCATAGGTAACAGATGTATTTACCTGTGAGGCATGTGACGTGTTTCCTCGACATTACCCTCTCTCGGTCTTGGATGACTAATGAATCATATCCGTAAAGAAAAATGAAAAATGTGGTACTTAAATCTCGAAATTTTTCCAAATTGGAAGAAAATGCAAGTTGAAGAAAATTACATGATTTTTGGTTCATAAAATCTAGGTCATGAGATTCTTTCCAAATGTCTTCTCCTTTCTCTCTCAACCACCTTTGTCTTTCCAAACGGTTCACATTTGGTCGAACAAGGGTATTTTTAGTGAAAAAATTTGAACTAGTTTGGATTTCGATTTGGGAAATGGGTATATGTAAATGTGTATTGCAAGCGTGTGGCCAGCGTCGGAGTCGTTCAGCGACCGAGGGTTAGGCCCGGAGGGGATACTTGTGACACATTGGTGTGGGGCCCTAATTTTGTCAAATAACGAGTCTTTTAAAATTTCTTCTTTGATATCCTTTGTCTTTAAAATGTTGTATTTTCCTGTCTTTTTTAATTAAAATTAAGATAAGACTGATTGGTTAAATTTTGTCTTTAAGACATTAACATTCGAGGCCTACAAGAATGACATTGTGTCTTAATGACTTCAAGTCAAAATTCGTTTCATATATTTATAACAAATAAACCCATGAGATTGCTGCTTCTTTTAGGTGACTTGCCCGCACCATGTGCGGGTATGAACATTTTGTGAAAACATATTTAATTTTAATATTGAAGTTATTATAACGTACGGGCCAGTCCTTCAGCGGGAAAGCTTTGAATGTTACTAAATTACCTTCTTTTAAGTATTTAAGAACATTATGATGTTTTTTAAGTATATCGTCTTCGATAGTTGCATGACTTCCTGTTTCTTATATTGAAAGAGAAAATAAACTTTTCTGGAAGAATATTTTTGTAAGAGTACGAATTGGATATATGGTGACAATAAAGTTAGTAAATTGTCATACGAATAACTAACCTCTTCTTCTACCAATACCATCTTAATGGAATTTCATGTGGACTTGAAGGATTTACACAAAACAATGATTTGAGCTTTGATTTTCTTTTTTTTCTGAACTTGACAAAAGATTTTCAAAGAGTACGAAATGAGAGTTTTGCTTTGGGATGATAGACAATATGATAATAGGTGAGAATGGATGGATAGAGTTTTTTATGTGTGGAATTATTGTTTAGCTAAATCGTATAAACAGAGAGTTAGGAGTGTTAAAAAATTTTGTCGTGATTGTATAATATTTATTTTAGTTTATTAGATATTTAGAGTATATTTTGGAATATCCCAAAAAGAAACCAAAACCGTAAGATACATAGTAGGATTTTGTTATATTTTTGTTTGAGGAGTCAATAAAATTCAGAAAATCTAAGAGATTTGATTTTGTTGTTATGATAAGAATTTATTTTCTTGTTAAGCAAAATTATAATAAATAAGATACGATGTGTGAAATCTGTTATGTGAAATCTCATTGTTAAGATTTATATGTATTAGTTTTCTTAGAAATCCCCTCTCCACACTTTTGTCTTTCTTATATGTTTGTCTTTGCTTCTATTAGGACCGAGTTTACATATTTCAATTCCAAGTTTAAGATTTTATTTTTTTTATTATGGTTGATTAATTTTTAGAGATGTGATGTTTTAGAAAGCAAAAGAAAAAAGAAGAGGGAAATTTCATAATACAAAACCATTTCATACTTTAAGGATAAGGATAAGCAAAATATATCAATTTAAAAGTTTAAATTTCTTATTGGTTAAACTGGTTAAAGGGTCTGAGTTCTTTCTAGTGATTGTTGTATATTCATTTTTATTCGAATCATCTCCTTGTATTGGAAGAACACAAATTCGTCACCATCAAATCTTTCAAACATAGCTCCCAACATAGCCCCCTTTTTGTTTGCTTTGAAGTTTCCTTTATACAATCTATACACATAAAAACACAAACACAACCAAAATCAAGAAACCAAACAGTAATGTTTCTTGGTTTATATAATATTTCATCTCAATGCTTCTACGATTCTCTTCAGCCTACAATTAAACACAAAGAACATTTAAAGTTAAAATCCAATATATATGTACATAAAACTGAAATTATCAAGCAGAAATATATTTTAAAAAGTATACCCTAGCCTAGCTCATGCCACTTCCTATATATATGGAATAAGAACTTCCATTATTTTCTTCTTCAACTATCAATTTCTTATGTGTGTGGTGTTGCATATAGGATTCTTTACTGCGATTCTAATTTCAGAAACTGATTTGCTAATTTTAATAATCATTTTTTATTGATTTGTTAACATGTTTGAAGATTTGTTGTGGGATTCAATATTCTATAATAAGGGAGAGTGTCTTCCAAAGAGCACTCCATCAATTCCATGTACATTTCGTTCCCCAAGGCGGGGTTGCTATATGCGGTCTGAGTCGACCACTAAGGTTGTGTTATTTTCATCACTGATTATTTTCTGTTTCTTAGTTTAATTAATCATTTGTTTCCCAATCCCTATTGCAAAACATCATTTTATTGCTATTTACCCTCTACAACATTTTTCTATGAAGTTGTTCTCAATCTTATCTTATAATTTTTTTTTCTTTTTTCTTTGTTCTTTTTATTAAAGAAAAAAGTATACCTTTTCTATTAATTGTATCAAAACATTTCACGATGTGAATCAAATTAAAGACCGAGAGAAGAAATAAAACAAAAGTATGTAGTTACTACAATTATTAGAGTTTATATAAATATTGGAAAATATGATTTACAAATTAATCCAAGAGAACATGTTGGTAACGATAAATATGACAATAACGATGATAATGATAACGAAAATGACGATGAATACATGAGGGGCAAGACAAACGTGATGTTGAAAAGAACAAAGGATAATACAATTTTGAAGGGAAAAATTACAAATACTAAACTTAAAATCATATACTTCAACTACCGAATCATAAAACAATACATACATTTCTACATCAATATGTTATTTAATATGCATGTACTTTTAAAATATATTATAGCCCACACATGGCTAAAATATGAGGGTACAAAAGCTTTTAGTACTGCAACATTACTTTCTAAAAAATCGACGATCACAAAATATGAAGAACAAAAATGTATGTGGAGTTTTTTTTCCCGTCAAATGTATGTAGAGTTTCATCATGGAGAATGGTGTAATATCCTATACATAGCAATATTTAGTTAGCTTATTCCCTTGTTGTTCCTCAAGAGATCGGTTGATGAACAAATATTATTCTTTGGAATATTCGTATTTCCTTAACATATTGGAAGCATATGACAAACCCTATTATTATTTCTAAGCATTGTTTGGACACTTAAATATTAATAAGACTAACAAAAAAAAAAGATATAAAAGCATTTTTAAGCCATGTCATCTTTTTCACTATTCCATGTCGCCATTTCAAGTCATCATTTATTTAAGTATAAACCAATAAAATTAAGACACCTAATCATCTATAACTAAAACAACTTGCATTTAATAGGAAGATGATTAGTACAAAAAAAAATTAAAAACAGTTAATCTAAGAAAGTGAAACCTTTTTTGGTTTTCCAGCAGTTGGGCAAGAAACCATTCTCACACCTAATAATCTACGAAACTGAAACCTTAACGAGAGAAAAAATTGAGTCTTGCATCTTTCTCCTTATCATTTTCACCTTTACCGTTGCTAAGACGGTTATGGCGTCGCAATGGAACACCGTGTTTTCCAACAATAACAACGAACACCAACAAACCAAAAGCGCCAAGAAGCGTTTTTAAACCCATTCCCAATTTCCTGGGAATCCAAATGACAAGACAAAAAATTCAATGAGAAACTCAATAATCATAGGAACGGTTATTCTAGAGATCTCTTTGTTACATCTTACCTGCGGTTTCTACATTGGCTTTCTTCTACGACTAGTTCATCATCAACTACTTCCTCTATTCGAGTCAACTGTTCATCTGCAATGTCAATGAATTCTTCTCTGTAAGCAAGAGTTAGTCCTATCTCAAGAATGGTGACTTGGTCTCCAAAATCCACAGAAACTTCCACTTGATCCCCTGTTTCTAAGAAGAAATCTTCATTTGAAAAGTGTCCTTGCCAGATGTGCTTTTCTTGGTACATACGAATGTGATCTGTCGCTGGATTGCGACTCCATACATCTCCTTTGGTTTGATTCTTCAATATGATCTTTGGAGAGTATGCAGACATTGCATCGTCTTGTTGACTTACGTATGATGTCCACAAGGTAAATCCAACGAGATTAAGATTCGAAGTTTCTGGCACCGTAAAAGTGATTGAATGCGTCTCATTCTTGAAGCTAACCCAGTTAGGAAGGCTTGATCCCGGGATAAAAATTCCCCCATTGGCACCCACAGCCCATCCCTGTAACACAAAGACCATCATATAATCACCACCAGTGACACTTTCATGGTGACCATAACCATAAATTAAAAAGTCCAAGGTTGTTCAATCATTGATAACAAGAACCAGGTCTCAGTTCAACAGCTTAAGAAATAAAGAGGTGTACAAAATAAAACCTCCATGATTCTTTCTCGGTATGCCTCTGGTATATTGTTGCACATTTCCATGTGGATGACACCAACCGTTTTCAGTGTCTCCAGCCCCGGCGTCCCAACAAGGTTCAAACAATTCGTGAGGTGTAACGATTGCAACGCTGAACATTCTGATAAGTCTGGTGTTCTTTCCAACATGGTACAGTTGCTCGCATAGAAAGATCTCAACTTTTTTGGTAAACTTAACATGGATTGAAGTTCTGAGCAACCATCCAATTTGAGGATCTGTAGACATAAAAGACCTGCAAAATCCGTTTGCAAATTACGAAAGTTGTTGCCTCGTAGATCGAGCTCCTCGAGACAAGACAAAGTCCCAAGATTTTCGGGAACCAATTCATCAGACAAATTGCAGGAACCTAGACGCAAAGTCTTCAGGCAGTTAAAGCCATTTAATGAGATAGAAGTGTAGGTCCTGTCTTTCCATAATCCTTTGCAGCCTTCAAGAGATAATTCTTCTAGTTTTGTCAGTTGATTACTCGAAGAGGGAATTAGCGTTATAGGGGTATAATCTACTTTTAAAGTTGTCAACGATTCCATTTCACCAAAAGCATCGTTCAATCTCTCAAGTTTCGAGCAACCTGACAGAATGAGGGTTTCTAGTGACTTCAATGTATAGAGTTCCAAAGGGAGGCTGTGAAGCTCGGTGCAACCATTCAGATTTAATAGCACCAGCTTTTTGTGAAGAGTCCCTATCGACTCGTGAACCCGAACCAAACTTTTACAATTTATCAAGAGCAGCTTCTCGAGGTTTGGAAGACATGAAAAGTCTGGAGTGTCTGTAAGCTGGACAGAATGACTGAGATTGAGAAATTTTAACCCCTCGAGTATCTGAGGCTGCTACAAAATGAAGAAAATAAAAGAACAGGATAATCAAACCACGACAATGAAAAATAAGCTCTCAACTTCAAAAGAACTTAAAAGTGGTTATTTTAATACTATTACCTTTTGATCATCCCAAAGTCGTTTAAGGTTGCTGTACTGCATGTCCATGACAGCTAAACTTCCCAAACGTAAATTTGCTGGGAGATATTCCAAAGGAAACCCAAGCCAACAAAGCCATCTTAAACCGTTTGGAAAATTTTCATAGCTTCCGCTGAACGATACATGACTGAGTTGTAAAAGTCTCAGCCTCCGCAGATTTGAAAATGCTTTAACCTCCAAATTATCAACAGCCATAACTTCAGCCTTCAGGATGAGTCCTTCAGTTGCATCAGTTTCCTAATATTGACCAAGCAATTTTATCAGTGAAATGTTATCCCTAGACCTCCCTTCGAATATGTGGTTGAGAAAAAGAATGCATGGGGATTATGTTCCTTACATAAGAGTTTGTCAATACATCAATAGCATTATCAGGATCCCACAGCCTACTCCATCGTTCACAGTTATGTGGAGATGTTCCTCGAACAATTTGCCTTCCCATGTCTCGTAATAAGTCATGCATCATTAGCCTGTTATCACGGACTGTAATGAGGCATCTCTCCTTTAGCACACTGAGTCCTATGTTAGGATGTAATTTGCATCCATCCAATATGCAACTTACATAGTCTATATCCATCCCAATGAAGAAGCAAGAAATATCCAAGAATATATCTTTCTGTTGTGGGTTTAGCGCATCAAAGCTGATCTGAAGTTTTGCTTGAGTGTCAGCATCGGGGGTTTGTTTCAACACTTCCAATGTGCTTTCCCACTCGGGAATGCTTCTCTTGAAGAGAAAAGCCCCCAAGACTTCCATAGCCAAGGGTAGTCCTCCACAGTATTTAACTAGCTTTACTGAGAATTGATCAAACGCTTCAGGAGGTTCCCTTGTTCTAAAGGCATGCCGACTTACAAGCTCAAGAGATTCAAAAAAGTTAAGTGGCTCCAGATAATATATATTTCTTACTCTGAGCTGCACTAACAAATGCTTGTTCCTGCTTGTAACGATTACCCTGCTTCCTGGCCCAAAGCAGCTCAAATCTATTCCGACTGAATTAAGCTGCATCATGTCTTCGACATCATCAATTACAACAAGTACCTTTTTGTTGCGAAATCTTTCTTTTACCGCATGATCCATGTTGTTGAACATTATGTCATGCCTCCTTAAGATATTGGAAAGAAGTTGTCGCTGAAGATGAACCTTCCCCTCAGGTTTCTTGGAGTATTCTCTAAAGTTTTCGAGGAAACTTGTTCCTTCATAACGGCCTGAGAATTCATTATATGCCGCCTTGGCTAGCGTTGTTTTACCAATTCCACCCATTCCGCAAATTCCAATAATTTGGACACTATCCGAACCAAAGCACATAAGGTCATAAATATGGCGTACACGTGATCTAATACCAACAACATATGCTGGTAGATGCATATATGAATCAGGCAACATTTTGAGAACGTCTGTAGTCACACTGTCTATCAAATCTACTTCACTCCTGCAGAATGCACATCATAAATTGTTTAGCAGAGGATGAAAAAACTAGTAATATCTTCTTCAAAAATAAAAGTTTTGACATATATGGGACAAAAACAGCAGAGTAGAACAATCTGACCTGTGATGATTTGTGACATACCCACTCAAACTCGCAACTTGTGCTAAAGCTTCTTTCCATTTCTGCAACTTGCTCTCGGGGTAACGGCTTTTGAAATAATTAAAGGGTTCACCAAAAGACCCTCTTTGTCTGCGTACATCTGATGGGTCAACGTCGTGGAAAATTGGGAGTACCACATGTCCAGAGTCGCTTTTGCGGCATTCCATAATGTGCACAAGCTCATCAAGGCACCAACGTGATGAAGCATAGCTCTTCGATAAAACGACAAGGTGAATTTTGGAGTTTTCAATGGCCTTCAACAGCCCTGGAGAAATGTTTTCTCCTCTTTGTAGTTCTTCATCGTCCATGAATGTGTATATCCCAGATCTTACGAGACTCTCATAGAGGTAGCTTATGAAGTTCTTCCGGACATCTTCTCCACGGAAGTTCAAAAACAAATCATAGCTCCATCGCTCCCGATTCTGTCTCCTGGCTTCAGCCATACCTGATAATCGATTTGGGGGGGTGGTGGTGTTAGATGAGATTCTTGAGGCCAAGATAAAAAAAGTGAGGAAAGGCAAAACACAATATTGCTTACTTATTTGAATACTCTACTTCTTGGTAGGTTAATTAAAGAAATCGCTTAACTGCAGAGCTTCACTCTGCAAGAAAATCTAACAATCAGAACCCAATATTCACAAAATAAGCAACAAGATGGATCGATTAAGAACGAGAAAGTTAAAGCATCACCTATATTGTTGTCTTGTCTTGCTCTTGGAAAGGAAAAACTTATCTTGCTGTCTTCTTCCGTTGACTTTAGCTATGATGCCCTTTTGACAAGTCTAAAGATATAGAACTACTCTTATCTTTTTTTTTTTTGTAGTGAGAACTAATCTTATCTACTGAGGCCTCTCTTTTCTTACTTTTAATATATTGCTTGAGCAAATTGCTCACAAAAATTTTGATTTAAATATGGTTGACTTTTGTGGGCACTTCTATATAATTTTCCATCACAAAATTTTAGGCGTGCCTTCTCCTCTTTCTACAGTTACTGACATCTAATTTGTAAGAATTTCAAATATCAACAAAATATTAAAATGCAAGAAGTTCCAAATCATTGAAAAGAGTGAGTTCTACTTATATAAAGATCCCTAGATATTAGATGTACTTACCTTTGAGATCTGTGATGGGTTTCCTCGATAGATTGTAGCGACCTCCGAGGTTCTGGGAAGACGCCACACACATACATTTCTTCGTGTACTACCCCATCCCCATCCATAGGATCAACATTCTCTGTCCTAGATTACTGGGGAATACAACTGTACATAATGTACGCCTCTTTCTAAGCACATTGTTCGCTTAAACGTCTCTTGATCATACATTGCATTTGGTTTGCTTCTCCAAAGTGATCGTTGAAGATTTTACACCATCCCTCTGACTCTTCATGCTATATACCATAAACCTGAGCAGATCAACATTGAGAGCCTCAGGCACAATAAGAAAAGAGACTGAATTCGTCTCATCCTTGAAATCAACCGAGACTGGAAGGGTAGATCCTGGGAGATAAATGCCTCCATTGCCTCTTTTGATCCTACCCTATAGCACAAATAATTTAATCGTCAGCATCAGGAACATATTGATCATGTTAGTGAAAACCAAAAAGCTCATAACTAAATTCAACCTGCAATATTCCATCTCGTGGAGCATCTAACATACTTTTGTATAATTCCATATTGATAGAAACCTTTAATCACATGGTCGGTCATCAGCCACTGGGTTCTCAATTAAGTGATGAAGTATAGCATTTCTCAACATGAGCATTCTGAAAGATCTGGAGTTCTTTCCAACAAGATGCACCAATTCACATCATAGTGTCTCAAGCTTCTAGGTAAACTACACAATGAGGTTCCAAAAAATCTAGTGGGTAATCACATAATGTAATCAGTAGCAAATTTGGCAAAACTAAATCTTCCTTTTAACAAATTATGAATTCTATTGCATTTCACAAGTTATTAGTGTTGCGTATACGAGTTATACTGAATACATCAATATCATGTTTAAAGAAATACACATTGATACTCCTTTGCAACAAAAAGAAGAAATCAAAAACACTCCATAATTTCAGTTTTGTTTGGTGTATATATAATAAGGTAACAGGTTTGCATAATTTTTTAACATGTGAACCTGCTAATTAACCGCAGTTGCTAGAGTTATCCGGTCAACTGCCAATGATGGGTTCGCCATACTTTCCAAAAAACAGCAAGAGCCAAGAAACCAATTGCGTACAGAAGTATCCTTAAACCCATTCCCAATTTCCTGTAAAAGCAAATTCTTAAAAGATCAAACAAGAACCATGAAAAACCTTATATAACTTGCAAGAACTAACACTGGTGATGTTATATTTTGGGCCATATACTTGCCTGTGAGGTCTAAGAAGGCTTTCCCCCATGACTGGTTGATTATTTTCCAGGTACCTAGAATATTTTAAGAGTAAACAACAATGGGTAATTACTTAGATGCAAGTGAGATAACTTCTTTTGGGATTGCATTGAGAAGAGACGTTTTTATGATTCATACCTGGAGGTGTCCGTGAAAATGCTACAAGCGTAAAGATCTGACTGCACCCCAGTCCCCTCACTAATAGAACAACCAGCATTTACCACTTCCGTTTCAAACTTATTCCGATTACAAATCAAATATACATCAGAGCTTCGATATGAAAGAACATCTAGTCCGTTTATAAACTGCGTGTCAGCCAAGTTCGAATCTGAAGAGACTATTGTGTTGTACGTAAGAGCAAAACCTGTCTCAACATTCATACTATCATCGCATTCCACATCAACCTCGATTTGGTCCCCCGTTTCTAGGCGGAAATCTTTGGTCAAGATGTTGGAATTTATCCAGGGGTCTGTACCGAGACTATGTATCCATGTACCGCCTCTGGTATGATTCCTCACCGTTATAGAGGTAGGGAATGCATGCAAGTCGTCCTCCCCTCCCACAAATTGCGTCCATAAGGTAAATCCTACCACCGGACCAGAGTTATGAGTTCCGGGAACAGTAAAAGAGAATGAATGCATCTTTTCCTTGAAGCTAACCCAATTTAGAAGGTTATATCCTGGTAGATATATGCATCCACGGTTCCTCTGAACCCAACCCTACAACACAAACCATATAAACACGACCACTAAATAAATCTAGACTGACTGACAGTCCAAAGAGGAGAAAAAAGAGAACTCAAAACGAACCTTGAGTATCATTTCGCTAGTAGTATAACATGCGAGTTTGCACCTTTCCATCTGGACGTTGAGCAGCAAATTAGAACTATGGATCCCTGGGGTCTCAACGAGCTTAGGGCAGTCATTGAGGTGCAGTGTATGCAAAGACGAGCATTCAGAAAGATCTGGAGTCCTTTCCAACGACAGGCAGTTTTCCGCGTAAAAAGATGACAAGCTTCTAGGTAAATTAAGGATGGATTGAAGTTTTGAGCAATCACTCAATCGGAGTTCATGGAGATTTGGTAGACTAGCAAAATCCGTTTGCAAATTGCAAAAATTGTTTCCCCGTAAGTCAAGATCCTCGAGAAAAGACAAACTCCCAATATCTTTAGGAATCAAGTCATCAGATAGATTGCAGTAACCTAGGGATAAAGTCCTTAGGCAGCTTAAACCGTTTAATGAGATTGGAAGCAACAAGAAGCTATTTTCAGAATGCATATGGTCAACATCATCACTCAATGATCCTTTGCAGCCGTTAACAGATAATTTTTTCAGTTTCTTCAGCTGATTGATCGAAGAGGGGATTTCCTTCAGAGATGTATAATCTGCAGCAAGAGTTGTCAGGGATTCCAATTCCCCTAAAGCATCATCCAATCTCTCATGTTTTGAGTAGCCTGAGAGAACAAGAGTTTCCAGTGACTTCAACTTATAGAGTTCCTCAGGGAGAGCGTCAAGCTCAATGCAACTGCTCAGATTTAATAGTACCAGCTTTTTGTGAAGAATACCAATTGACTTGTGAACCAGAACCAAGCTTTTGCAATTTATTAAGAGCAACTTTTCGAGGTTCGGGAAATAAGAGAAGTCTGGAGTTTCTGTGAGCTGGACAGAATGACTGAGATCAAGGTATCTTAGCCTATTCGCCATTTGAGAAAGCTACAAGAAAATAAAAAGAGTAATGAAAATCACAACATCAAAGGGAGCTTAGAAGCATTTATATGATATTTCTACATACCTCCTGAGCTTCCCAAAGTCGTTTCAGGCAGCTATTTTGCATGTCCAAGACAACTAAACTACTCAGGTTAAAGCTTGTTGGAATATATTCCAAAGAAAACTCATGCCAACTAAGCCACCGTAACTCTTTTGGAAAATTCACATAGCTACCATTTAGATTAACATAGGTAAGTTGTAACAATCTCAGCTCACGCATCTTTGCAAAAGCTTCAACCTCAAAATGCCTGACATCTATACCTTTGGCTTTCAGGCTAATCCCTTCTATTGCATCTGTACCCTATTAATGGAGAAGCAATTTGTTAGAAAATTGTTATTCCAAAGTTCTCTGTATAATACTTTGGGGCATAAATATTGCAAATAAGAAAAGAATTCCATACCGAATTTTTTGTCAATACACTTATAACATCATCATGATACCACAATCTGCTACGTTTTCCACAATTCTTGGGAGAAATATCTTGGACGATGTGCCTTCCCATGTCTCGTATTAAGTCATGCATCATTATATTGTTATCACGTACTGTAATGAGACACCTTTCCATCAGCACACTGAGTACTATATCAGGGCATAAGCTGCATCCGTCCAATATGCAGGCTACATAGTCCCTATCCATTCCAATGAAAAAACAAGCAATATCCAAGAATACGTCTCTCTGCACACTATTTAGCTTATCAAAACTGATCTGAAGCTTCGCTTGAATATTATCATCAGGGATCCGTTTCAATAGCTCCAACGTGCTCTCCCACTCCTGAAGGCTTCTGTCGATGAGAAAAGCACCCAAGATTTCCACCGCCAAGGGTAGTCCTGCACAGTATGCAACTACTTTTTGCGAGAGCTGAAGAAACTCTGTAGGTGGTTCACTTGTTTTAAAGGCATGCCAGCTGAAAAGTTCAAGAGATTCATCACCGTCAAGTTCCTCAGGTGAATAGCTGCTTCCTTCCACTCGAAGCTGCCTTAACAAATGCATGTTTCTGGTTGTAATTATTATCCTGCTTCCACGACCAAAGCAGTTTTGATCTATCGCTGAAGAATTAAGCTGGTGTATGTCATCAACATCATCAATTACAATAAGCACTCTTTTACTGCGAAATGTTTCTGTCACCGCATGATCAAGGCCATTGAACACTATGTTATTCCTCCTTAGAATGTCAGAGAGAAGTTGATGCTGAAGATGAGTCCTTCCCTCTGGTTTCTTGGAGTATTCCCTAAAATTTTCTAGGAAACTCGATCCTTCAAAAAGATGTGAGAATTTATTAAATGCCATCTTCGCTAGTGTTGTTTTCCCGATCCCACCCATTCCAGAGATTCCTATAACGCGGACATCATCTGAACCGATGCTCAGTAGCAAAGAAATGTGCTGTAGGCGCGACCCCATACCAACAGCATATGACGGGACATGCAAGTACCGACAAGGCAGCCTTCTGAGAATCTCTCTGGTGATATCTTCAATATATTTTGCTTCATTCCTACAAAACATAGATGCTAGTTAAAACGAATTTGAAAGTAAAGTTTCAATTACATCTATATTTTCTCTCTCTCTTTACTTTAGCTGTTTGGGGATGGAAAAAAGCATGTAAGTGAATCAAGGGACATAATTAGAGCAGAAGAGCTAACTGACCGATATCTCATGTCCCACCCAGATAAGTTTGCTACTTCAGTTAAAGCTTCCCTCCAATCCTTCACCTTGTTCAATGGATAACGGCTTTTGTGTTCAGAAAACGATTTAGCGTAAGACCCTCTCTGCTTGCGTATATCTGATGGGTCAACATTAAAGAAAACTGGAAAAACCAACTGGCGGGGGGTTCTTCTACGGCCTTTCAAAATGTGAACAAGCTCATTAAGACACCAAGCCGATGATGCAAAGTCCTGTGACAAAACAACAACAAGAATTTTCGAGGTTTCAATGGCCTCTAGGAGCTGTTGGGGAATATATTCTCCTCTTTCCAGTTCCACATCATCCTTGAATGTGTTTATACCCCAACTTCTGAGACTCTTGTAGAGATGGCTTAGAAAGTTTAGCCGCACATCTGCTCCACGGAAACTTAAAAACACATCGTATTTCCATCGCTCCATTCCTTCAGCCGTATCTGACGTGATTTTCTACCTGAGATGTGATTTGAAAAGTAAATTAAGGAGTGTTTTGGGAACAAAATTCTCAAATAAAGAATTCAACTTGAAAATGTATGCTTGAGAGAAGAGCAAGAAACGTCGTAGCTTACTTTTGTAAGAACAGATTATCTTAGCAGATTACTTAGTGAGACCAATCCTAACGAATCACTCTTACTCTTTAGAATTTCCAGAGAGAAACAAGAGTGAGAGAAACAATAAAACCTCTACAATTATCTACTTGAGCAGTACAAGAGACAGTTATGAGCTCTTTTTGGATTAGACTGAAGGAACAAAAAGGGAATTTTAAACTAGAGAATGAAACGAACCAGAGTTACATAGCTTCCAGAGATGAAATCATGAAACCGGTTGAAGAAACCAATCCAATTCTTCCCATTTTCTTCTCTCAATTTTCCACTTATGAAAACATATACTGACAGAGAGGACCGCATATCTCATCTCGTGCATTTGTGGCTCTGATTAACCAAGTTGGGTTTTTTTTTTCAACGCCAATTGCTGAAATTCACTTTAACGGTGTTGGAGGACCCATCAACCATAAGTGAGAGAAGGAATCGGTAAATAAACGATCCAGTGACCTTCGTCGACAAAATCGTGAAGCACCTTACTCTTGTAAACGCACCAAAAGTCACCGAGACAAATCGTCGAACACCTTGAAAGCATAAACCTGACTCTGGTTAGTTCACTACAAAGCATAAGTCAACGTAAATTGTTGAAATAAAGCGAGCAAATATACCACAACTGAACCATTGCCATTAACCGCTTCACTGGCTTTGGAGTCTTGGCCAAAAGCTGATTTGCTTCTTAATTTTGTCTTTTTGGCAAAAAGACATTTTATAATTTTCTTAAGCATATACTAATGAGAAATTAGGTGAAATAATACACAAAAAAAAATTATAATTAAAATTCTAACCAAAACACCCTTATGTGGTCAAATCTCAATCATTAGATTTAGGAGGTTTTGTTAGAATTTGAATTATAATTTTTTTTTTTTGGCTATACAACAAATTCACCCTACACTAATTTGTTCCTTTTAAAAACATATTAATACATAAATAATTTTTCCAAAACTTTTCAATGTTACAATCAAAACCTAAAAAGAATACTCACTTACATACACAATTATACAAATCACATTTTACAACATAAATATTTTTTTTATTTTTTTTGCCAACACCATTAACAAAACAAATTTAGGAGTTTTCACCCAAAACAAAAAAAAAACAAATTTAGGAGTCTTGATATGAGCAGCACTTTGTATTGATACGATTGTTGTGTGAAGTAGTTACTTGACTTACTTCGTATAATTCACTTACTTAGTTGACTTCATTTTATTCGAAAGAGCCAAAAAAATTGCTTAGTTTCTGAGAAACATTTAGCTTTGCCTCAGCCAAAAAAATGCTCTTCGCCTTTAATATCATCATCCCCCTCGTAAACCAGATGAATCCCATGCATCTTTAGATCTACGCCTCGTTTGAATGGTGGTTCTCGTTTGATCACCTGTAAAGTGTACCCGTCTTTCAACATTGTAACCATTGGGTGCAAAGCTGAGTATTGGCAGATGTAGAGTTGATCGTCATTTGGTCCCGGCACTCCAGAGAGGTACAATCCGTGTGTATATAAGGGTAGACCACGTCTGAGAATTTGGGCTTGAACGTCCAACACATCAGGCAGCTGGTACTCATCCCCAGTTTCATGGTTAAGAGCCACAACAACAGCAAGGATTGCGCCTTTGAGCTCTCTGTTCGGTTGAGCTGAGAACTTGACAGGGCCTTGTGAGAACCAGTCAGGGATTCTGTTTCCAGGCACGCTCAGATTTCGCATCATTTTCAAAGATACCTACAATGGGCATTCACAAGAAAGTTGTTACCATAGCTCTAAGATCCAACTTATTGAAATTCTAGGGAGTTTGCGGACTCACCTTGGAAAGTCTTTTCTTTACTGCAAGGGAGCAGCTGGAGTTACAGCCGCTTATGTTTAATCGTTTCAGAGATGTCAAGTGCTCGAGGCCTGGAATATCAGCCACTTTCTCACAGTTGGGGAGATTGAGATTGTGCAGGATCTCTAACTTTGAGAGGTCAGACATACTCTCCAATGCAACGCAGTTTCCCAGGTTTAACTGCTCCAGTTTCCACGGAAGAGGGGGAAGACACTCGAGCTCTCGGCAGTCATACAATGAAAGTTCTTTGAGATTTAATAACCCCTCGAGACTAGACGGAAGACTGTGAAAATAATTATTCCCCAGATTCAGTATCTTCAAAGAAGACAGCTTCTCTAAATCATCTGGGATCTTATCCGATATTCCCCAACTGCGAGCATCCAGTTCTTCAAGCGACAAGAGGTTTGCGAATGAGTTTGGTACTTCTACAAAACGAGGTTCTTCGCTTGTACCTGGAGCATCACTCTCAGAACTTCTAAAAAGAGGCCTCTTCTGCATTTCCAAAACCCTTAGATTTGCGAGGTTACCGAAACTTTCTGGCAACTCCACCACCCTAGTTTCCTTCATGTACAGAGAATAAAGAGACTTCAAGTTCCCAAATGATTGAGGAAGCCTCTTGAGCCTTCTACACTTGTTCATTTGAAGTAAGACTAGATTTTCCAGCTTGCCAAAATCTTCTGGCAGTTCCTCAATGTCAGAGCCTTCAAGGTGTAAGCTACGGAGTGTGTCCATATCACCGATTGAACGAGGCAGAAACTTCAGATAATAGCAGTTTCTCAAATCAAGTTTACGAATAAAGTGCAAGTCACCAATCCTTATTGGTAGAGTTTCAATTGGGGTCTTATCCAGCTGAAGTTGGAGAAGAGAATTCAATCCACCAATTGAACTCGGCACCTTTTTTAGAAATTTGCATTCTCCTGCTGAAAAATCAGTCAAACATGGCAGTGAGCCGGGTTTTAGAGGTAGCTCCTCCACTGAACTTCCGTTGATGAATAATTCTTTCAATGATATGAGCTCATTGATAGTATCAGGTAACTTAAAAAGGCATGTGCAGCGAATCAAATGCAGCTTCTGGAGATTTGTTAGATATCCAATAGAATTCGGAAGATTTTGCAGTGCAGTATCATCAAGATATAGCTCTTCCAGTGATGTCAATGTTCCTACGCACAAAGGTAGCTCTTTTACAGATCTGCAACCCTTAAGACTAAGCTTTTCAAGATTTTTGAGGCCAGTAATAGATTCTGGTAAGCTATTTATCGTAGTTCCGTCAAGAAGAAGCTCTTTCAAACATTGCATTGCACCAATGTTTTCTGGTAACACACTGAGATTTGAACAGCCAGAGAGGAGAAGCTTTTCAAGATGCTTCAGTCCAGAAACATCCAAAAGAAATTCAGTAAGGTTTGAACAGCTTCTGAGGTCTAGGTGAAGCAATGTTCTCAGATTACCAACTGATCTTGGAACCTTCACCAGAAGCTTGCATCCCTCGAGAACAAGCTTCTCTAGGGCTTTCTGGTTTGATAAATCAGGGATGGCTTTTAACCTGTGGCAACCACGCAAATTTAAAACCTTCAAGTTCTCGACCTCCTGAAAAGCAGAAATGACCTTTTTAGCAGTGAGCCTTTAACTCAAAATATATGTTCCACGTTAGAGGGAATATGAAAGCCTACCCCTTTGCAGCGCGAACTCTGAACTCGCCTTATTTCACTCTCCGAAAGATCAAGGACAGCAAGTTGCCCAGAAAGAAAATCTGGTGGAACAGTTTTTAATGGGCAACCTTTCCACTGTATCCACTTGAGTTCAGGAGGGAGTTTAAGATTTCCTTCCAACTTCACGTGATTGATCTGGAGAAGTCTCAACTTAGTCATTGGTGCAAAAGGCTCTACCCGAATGGTGATTTCAGAACTTTTTGGCTTTTGCTCTTCTTGAAATCTTATAAATGTATTCCTCAGGTAATTCCACACAGAGTTAATGCCCCAATTGTCCTGTGGATTCCTCACTGTCATTTCATCTGCACTCGAGTCCCTCACAATCTTCTTCTTGGAGTCAAATACGATTCCTTGGATGGATGTTGTTTCCTATTATCCCATTACAGAGAAAAGAAAAATAGAAATGAGAATGTAAGTCAAATACTAATGATATATAACTACAGATATAAATACCTTTGTATTGTTCAAGACGGCCATAATTTCACCACGGTCATAGAGTCTATTTCGCATTCCAGACTCCCCGGGGACTTCTCTGAGGTCCATCTGCCTACCCATGTCTCTAATCTGATCATGCATCCACAGAGTATTGTTTGCCATGATCTTAACAAGAGATTTCTGTCTGAGAACACTGAGAGCAGCCTCGGCGTTGAACCCACATCCTTCCAGTATGTCGATAACTTCTTCTTTTGTTATCTCCATTCTGAGAAAGAGACACGCAATGTCGAGGAATATTTGCTTTTCTTCGTATTTTAAAGATTTGAAACTCAGAGCCAGAACATCCTGAAGATTGTTTGGTTGGATCTTTTTCAGCTTCTTCAGTTGAACTTGCCATTCCTTTTTCTCCTTCTTGTTATACAAAAGAGAGCCAAGCACTTCAATAGTCAGTGGCAACCGTCCCGTTATCTGAACAATCTCATTGGACAACTCCAATAGACTCTTTGTTGGTTTTTCGTTTCGGAGTGAATGGTAACTAAACAGCTTCAATGCCTGCATCTGAGTCAAACACTTGACCTCATACTGTTGGTTTACTGAGAGCTTACTCAAGATCTCTTCATCTCTGGTAGTGATGACTATAAGACTTCCTTCACCATACCATCTTCTATCACCAATCAGCGCATCAACCTGGTTTACGTTATCAACATCATCTAAGACCGCAAGAATGTTCTTGTTATGAACACTTTCTCGTATCTTGTCCCGCCCTCTGTTAACATCTTCTATCTGAGGTAACAAACAGAAAAGTTCATTGAGGAAAGTTCTTTGTAGGTGGACTAACCCATCTTGGTCTGATGATCTTTCTCTGACGTTCGAGATGAACACTCGTTGATTGAAGTTTCCGACGATCTTGTCATAGAAAGCTTTAGCAAGCGTCGTCTTCCCAATACCACCTATACCGTATAGTCCCAGGACTTGAACATCAGACCTGTGATTAATGTCGAGTAGATTCGTTAAATCCTCGACACGTGATCCCAACCCAACCGTGAAATCTCCTAATTGATATGGTGCCTTGCTCAATTCCGCTGAAACAAATTTCACCACAAGCCCTATCATGTCATCATCGCGGTCGCTGCTGCCATATTTAAAACAACAAGTCCTAAATTCAATCTATTGTGACTATAAAATGCTTCAGAGTTGAGATATGGGAGTCCTACTTGAAAACATATCCAGAGAGACTTCCGACAAAATTCATAGCTTTCCTCCATCGCTGTATCTCCTCCTCGCTGTATCTTTCGGCGAGCTCTTCAAAATCATCCGTGAAATGATCGCTCTGTTTGCGGACATGTGATGGATCGACCTTATAAAAGATGCGTATCATCCGACGTCCCTAAGGGCATGTTCATTTGTAGAAAGAGTGTTTTTGTGGGGTATATTGAAATATAAAATTAATAAAATTGAGTAAAGGAAGAGATAGTGTTCTTAAAAGGAGTTTTTGTGTCTAAAATAGGATACTTTGGAGAGTGTTCTTAAAAGGAGGGAGACTCAAATGATGAAAGATAATGTATAAAGTTGAGTAAAAGGAAGAAATAAAAGGTATAAAATTGAGTAAAAGGAAGAGAGAAGATGTGTTTTAATAATTTTATATTATAAGAATACTTTTTAAGACACCATGAGGTTGCCAATGAACATGGTCTAAGGGTCCCAATAATTACAGGCTATATTACATGACTGCTTCTGCAAAGTTTTTGTCAATGGATAGTTACTCTGACTAGGACTGATTAATATGGTACAACTAAAATCTTAAATGATGAATTTAATACAATATAACTACAGTTTGTAACCTATTGGCTCGTGCTACTGCCCGCTTATGTGTCATAACCCGGTAATTTGTATGAGTGAGTTGTAGACGAAGAAAACAAAAATCAATAGTGAGAGCAATTGAAATAATTTTCCCAATCAGAGCAAAAACTAGTTTGAGTTAATTGTATTTATTAGGCAAGTGTTTTCTTATTTTAAATATTGTTTAACAAATTGCTCCATTTGCTCACACAAAATTCCTCACAAAAAATTGACTTTTCTCTATGTCATTTCATCACACATTCTAGGCAATTTTCTTCTCCGTCTATAGAATTCACATATCAAACAAATTCTAACAAGACTGAATTTTAGAGACTGAATTTTTATGCTTCTACTCTAAAAATATCCATAGGTAACAGATGTATTTACCTGTGAGGCATGTGACGTGTTTCCTCGACATTACCCTCTCTCGGTCTTGGATGACTAATGAATCATATCCGTAAAGAAAAATGAAAAATGTGGTACTTAAATCTCGAAATTTTTCCAAATTGGAAGAAAATGCAAGTTGAAGAAAATTACATGATTTTTGGTTCATAAAATCTAGGTCATGAGATTCTTTCCAAATGTCTTCTCCTTTCTCTCTCAACCACCTTTGTCTTTCCAAACGGTTCACATTTGGTCGAACAAGGGTATTTTTAGTGAAAAAATTTGAACTAGTTTGGATTTCGATTTGGGAAATGGGTATATGTAAATGTGTATTGCAAGCGTGTGGCCAGCGTCGGAGTCGTTCAGCGACCGAGGGTTAGGCCCGGAGGGGATACTTGTGACACATTGGTGTGGGGCCCTAATTTTGTCAAATAACGAGTCTTTTAAAATTCCTTCTTTGATATCCTTTGTCTTTAAAATGTTGTATTTTCCTGTCTTTTTTAATTAAAATTAAGATAAGACTGATTGGTTAAATTTTGTCTTTAAGACATTAACATTCGAGGCCTACAAGAATGACATTGTGTCTTAATGACTTCAAGTCAAAATTCGTTTCATATATTTATAACAAATAAACCCATGAGATTGCTGCTTCTTTTTCTTCTTTTAGTTAAGGGTAAACTAGGTGACTTGCCCGCACCATGTGCGGGTATGAACATTTTGTGAAAACATATTTAATTTTAATATTGAAGTTATTATAACGTACGGGCCAGTCCTTCAGCGGGAAAGCTTTGAATGTTACTAAATTACCTTCTTTTAAGTATTTAAGAACATTATGATGTTTTTTAAGTATATCGTCTTCGATAGTTGCATGACTTCCTGTTTCTTATATTGAAAGAGAAAATAAACTTTTCTGGAAGAATATTTTTGTAAGAGTACGAATTGGATATATGGTGACAATAAAGTTAGTAAATTGTCATACGAATAACTAACCTCTTCATCTACCAATACCATCTTAATGGAATTTCATGTGGACTTGAAGGATTTACACAAAACAATGATTTGAGCTTTGATTTTCTTTTTTTTCTGAACTTGACAAAAGATTTTCAAAGAGTACGAAATGAGAGTTTTGCTTTGGGATGATAGACAATATGATAATAGGTGAGAATGGATGGATAGAGTTTTTTATGTGTGGAATTATTGTTTAGCTAAATCGTATAAACAGAGAGTTAGGAGTGTTAAAAATTTTTGTCGTGATTGTATAATATTTATTTTAGTTTATTAGATATTTAGAGTATATTTTGGAATATCCCAAAAAGAAACCAAAACCGTAAGATACATAGTAGGATTTTGTTATATTTTTGTTTGAGGAGTCAATAAAATTCAGAAAATCTAAGAGATTTGATTTTGTTGTTATGATAAGAATTTATTTTCTTGTTAAGCAAAATTATAATAAATAAGATACGATGTGTGAAATCTGTTATGTGAAATCTCATTGTTAAGATTTATATGTATTAGTTTTCTTAGAAATCCCCTCTCCACACTTTTGTCTTTCTTATATGTTTGTCTTTGCTTCTATTAGGACCGAGTTTACATATTTCAATTCCAAGTTTAAGATTTTATTTTTTTTATTATGGTTGATTAATTTTTAGAGATGTGATGTTTTAGAAAGCAAAAGAAAAAAGAAGAGGGAAATTTCATAATACAAAACCATTTCATACTTTAAGGATAAGGATAAGCAAAATATATCAATTTAAAAGTTTAAATTTCTTATTGGTTAAACTGGTTAAAGGGTCTGAGTTCTTTCTAGTGATTGTTGTATATTCATTTTTATTCGAATCATCTCCTTGTATTGGAAGAACACAAATTCGTCACCATCAAATCTTTCAAACATAGCTCCCAACATAGCCCCCTTTTTGTTTGCTTTGAAGTTTCCTTTATACAATCTATACACATAAAAACACAAACACGACCAAAATCAAGAAACCAAACAGTAATGTTTCTTGGTTTATATAATATTTCATCTCAATGCTTCTACGATTCTCTTCAGCCTACAATTAAACACAAAGAACATTTAAAGTTAAAATCCAATATATATGTACATAAAACTGAAATTATCAAGCAGAAATATATTTTAAAAAGTATACCCTAGCCTAGCTCATGCCACTTCCTATATATATGGAATAAGAACTTCCATTATTTTCTTCTTCAACTATCAATTTCTTATGTGTGTGGTGTTGCATATAGGATTCTTTACTGCGATTCTAATTTCAGAAACTGATTTGCTAATTTTAATAATCATTTTTTATTGATTTGTTAACATGTTTGAAGATTTGTTGTGGGATTCAATATTCTATAATAAGGGAGAGTGTCTTCCAAAGAGCACTCCATCAATTCCATGTACATTTCGTTCCCCAAGGCGGGGTTGCTATATGCGGTCTGAGTCGACCACTAAGGTTGTGTTATTTTCATCACTGATTATTTTCTGTTTCTTAGTTTAATTAATCATTTGTTTCCCAATCCCTATTGCAAAACATCATTTTATTGCTATTTACCCTCTACAACATTTTTCTATGAAGTTGTTCTCAATCTTATCTTATAATTTTTTTTTCTTTTTTCTTTGTTCTTTTTATTAAAGAAAAAAGTATACCTTTTCTATTAATTGTATCAAAACATTTCACGATGTGAATCAAATTAAAGACCGAGAGAAGAAATAAAACAAAAGTATGTAGTTACTACAATTATTAGAGTTTATATAAATATTGGAAAATATGATTTACAAATTAATCCAAGAGAACATGTTGGTAACGATAAATATGACAATAACGATGATAATGATAACGAAAATGACGATGAATACATGAGGGGCAAGACAAACGTGATGTTGAAAAGAACAAAGGATAATACAATTTTGAAGGGAAAAATTACAAATACTAAACTTAAAATCATATACTTCAACTACCGAATCATAAAACAATACATACATTTCTACATCAATATGTTATTTAATATGCATGTACTTTTAAAATATATTATAGCCCACACATGGCTAAAATATGAGGGTACAAAAGCTTTTAGTACTGCAACATTACTTTCTAAAAAATCGACGATCACAAAATATGAAGAACAAAAATGTATGTGGAGTTTTTTTTCCCGTCAAATGTATGTAGAGTTTCATCATGGAGAATGGTGTAATATCCTATACATAGCAATATTTAGTTAGCTTATTCCCTTGTTGTTCCTCAAGAGATCGGTTGATGAACAAATATTATTCTTTGGAATATTCGTATTTCCTTAACATATTGGAAGCATATGACAAACCCTATTATTATTTCTAAGCATTGTTTGGACACTTAAATATTAATAAGACTAACAAAAAAAAAAGATATAAAAGCATTTTTAAGCCATGTCATCTTTTTCACTATTCCATGTCGCCATTTCAAGTCATCATTTATTTAAGTATAAACCAATAAAATTAAGACACCTAATCATCTATAACTAAAACAACTTGCATTTAATAGGAAGATGATTAGTACAAAAAAAAATTAAAAACAGTTAATCTAAGAAAGTGAAACCTTTTTTGGTTTTCCAGCAGTTGGGCAAGAAACCATTCTCACACCTAATAATCTACGAAACTGAAACCTTAACGAGAGAAAAAATTGAGTCTTGCATCTTTCTCCTTATCATTTTCACCTTTACCGTTGCTAAGACGGTTATGGCGTCGCAATGGAACACCGTGTTTTCCAACAATAACAACGAACACCAACAAACCAAAAGCGCCAAGAAGCGTTTTTAAACCCATTCCCAATTTCCTGGGAATCCAAATGACAAGACAAAAAATTCAATGAGAAACTCAATAATCATAGGAACGGTTATTCTAGAGATCTCTTTGTTACATCTTACCTGCGGTTTCTACATTGGCTTTCTTCTACGACTAGTTCATCATCAACTACTTCCTCTATTCGAGTCAACTGTTCATCTGCAATGTCAATGAATTCTTCTCTGTAAGCAAGAGTTAGTCCTATCTCAAGAATGGTGACTTGGTCTCCAAAATCCACAGAAACTTCCACTTGATCCCCTGTTTCTAAGAAGAAATCTTCATTTGAAAAGTGTCCTTGCCAGATGTGCTTTTCTTGGTACATACGAATGTGATCTGTCGCTGGATTGCGACTCCATACATCTCCTTTGGTTTGATTCTTCAATATGATCTTTGGAGAGTATGCAGACATTGCATCGTCTTGTTGACTTACGTATGATGTCCACAAGGTAAATCCAACGAGATTAAGATTCGAAGTTTCTGGCACCGTAAAAGTGATTGAATGCGTCTCATTCTTGAAGCTAACCCAGTTAGGAAGGCTTGATCCCGGGATAAAAATTCCCCCATTGGCACCCACAGCCCATCCCTGTAACACAAAGACCATCATATAATCACCACCAGTGACACTTTCATGGTGACCATAACCATAAATTAAAAAGTCCAAGGTTGTTCAATCATTGATAACAAGAACCAGGTCTCAGTTCAACAGCTTAAGAAATAAAGAGGTGTACAAAATAAAACCTCCATGATTCTTTCTCGGTATGCCTCTGGTATATTGTTGCACATTTCCATGTGGATGACACCAACCGTTTTCAGTGTCTCCAGCCCCGGCGTCCCAACAAGGTTCAAACAATTCGTGAGGTGTAACGATTGCAACGCTGAACATTCTGATAAGTCTGGTGTTCTTTCCAACATGGTACAGTTGCTCGCATAGAAAGATCTCAACTTTTTTGGTAAACTTAACATGGATTGAAGTTCTGAGCAACCATCCAATTTGAGGATCTGTAGACATAAAAGACCTGCAAAATCCGTTTGCAAATTACGAAAGTTGTTGCCTCGTAGATCGAGCTCCTCGAGACAAGACAAAGTCCCAAGATTTTCGGGAACCAATTCATCAGACAAATTGCAGGAACCTAGACGCAAAGTCTTCAGGCAGTTAAAGCCATTTAATGAGATAGAAGTGTAGGTCCTGTCTTTCCATAATCCTTTGCAGCCTTCAAGAGATAATTCTTCTAGTTTTGTCAGTTGATTACTCGAAGAGGGAATTAGCGTTATAGGGGTATAATCTACTTTTAAAGTTGTCAACGATTCCATTTCACCAAAAGCATCGTTCAATCTCTCAAGTTTCGAGCAACCTGACAGAATGAGGGTTTCTAGTGACTTCAATGTATAGAGTTCCAAAGGGAGGCTGTGAAGCTCGGTGCAACCATTCAGATTTAATAGCACCAGCTTTTTGTGAAGAGTCCCTATCGACTCGTGAACCCGAACCAAACTTTTACAATTTATCAAGAGCAGCTTCTCGAGGTTTGGAAGACATGAAAAGTCTGGAGTGTCTGTAAGCTGGACAGAATGACTGAGATTGAGAAATTTTAACCCCTCGAGTATCTGAGGCTGCTACAAAATGAAGAAAATAAAAGAACAGGATAATCAAACCACGACAATGAAAAATAAGCTCTCAACTTCAAAAGAACTTAAAAGTGGTTATTTTAATACTATTACCTTTTGATCATCCCAAAGTCGTTTAAGGTTGCTGTACTGCATGTCCATGACAGCTAAACTTCCCAAACGTAAATTTGCTGGGAGATATTCCAAAGGAAACCCAAGCCAACAAAGCCATCTTAAACCGTTTGGAAAATTTTCATAGCTTCCGCTGAACGATACATGACTGAGTTGTAAAAGTCTCAGCCTCCGCAGATTTGAAAATGCTTTAACCTCCAAATTATCAACAGCCATAACTTCAGCCTTCAGGATGAGTCCTTCAGTTGCATCAGTTTCCTAATATTGACCAAGCAATTTTATCAGTGAAATGTTATCCCTAGACCTCCCTTCGAATATGTGGTTGAGAAAAAGAATGCATGGGGATTATGTTCCTTACATAAGAGTTTGTCAATACATCAATAGCATTATCAGGATCCCACAGCCTACTCCATCGTTCACAGTTATGTGGAGATGTTCCTCGAACAATTTGCCTTCCCATGTCTCGTAATAAGTCATGCATCATTAGCCTGTTATCACGGACTGTAATGAGGCATCTCTCCTTTAGCACACTGAGTCCTATGTTAGGATGTAATTTGCATCCATCCAATATGCAACTTACATAGTCTATATCCATCCCAATGAAGAAGCAAGAAATATCCAAGAATATATCTTTCTGTTGTGGGTTTAGCGCATCAAAGCTGATCTGAAGTTTTGCTTGAGTGTCAGCATCGGGGGTTTGTTTCAACACTTCCAATGTGCTTTCCCACTCGGGAATGCTTCTCTTGAAGAGAAAAGCCCCCAAGACTTCCATAGCCAAGGGTAGTCCTCCACAGTATTTAACTAGCTTTACTGAGAATTGATCAAACGCTTCAGGAGGTTCCCTTGTTCTAAAGGCATGCCGACTTACAAGCTCAAGAGATTCAAAAAAGTTAAGTGGCTCCAGATAATATATATTTCTTACTCTGAGCTGCACTAACAAATGCTTGTTCCTGCTTGTAACGATTACCCTGCTTCCTGGCCCAAAGCAGCTCAAATCTATTCCGACTGAATTAAGCTGCATCATGTCTTCGACATCATCAATTACAACAAGTACCTTTTTGTTGCGAAATCTTTCTTTTACCGCATGATCCATGTTGTTGAACATTATGTCATGCCTCCTTAAGATATTGGAAAGAAGTTGTCGCTGAAGATGAACCTTCCCCTCAGGTTTCTTGGAGTATTCTCTAAAGTTTTCGAGGAAACTTGTTCCTTCATAACGGCCTGAGAATTCATTATATGCCGCCTTGGCTAGCGTTGTTTTACCAATTCCACCCATTCCGCAAATTCCAATAATTTGGACACTATCCGAACCAAAGCACATAAGGTCATAAATATGGCGTACACGTGATCTAATACCAACAACATATGCTGGTAGATGCATATATGAATCAGGCAACATTTTGAGAACGTCTGTAGTCACACTGTCTATCAAATCTACTTCACTCCTGCAGAATGCACATCATAAATTGTTTAGCAGAGGATGAAAAAACTAGTAATATCTTCTTCAAAAATAAAAGTTTTGACATATATGGGACAAAAACAGCAGAGTAGAACAATCTGACCTGTGATGATTTGTGACATACCCACTCAAACTCGCAACTTGTGCTAAAGCTTCTTTCCATTTCTGCAACTTGCTCTCGGGGTAACGGCTTTTGAAATAATTAAAGGGTTCACCAAAAGACCCTCTTTGTCTGCGTACATCTGATGGGTCAACGTCGTGGAAAATTGGGAGTACCACATGTCCAGAGTCGCTTTTGCGGCATTCCATAATGTGCACAAGCTCATCAAGGCACCAACGTGATGAAGCATAGCTCTTCGATAAAACGACAAGGTGAATTTTGGAGTTTTCAATGGCCTTCAACAGCCCTGGAGAAATGTTTTCTCCTCTTTGTAGTTCTTCATCGTCCATGAATGTGTATATCCCAGATCTTACGAGACTCTCATAGAGGTAGCTTATGAAGTTCTTCCGGACATCTTCTCCACGGAAGTTCAAAAACAAATCATAGCTCCATCGCTCCCGATTCTGTCTCCTGGCTTCAGCCATACCTGATAATCGATTTGGGGGGGTGGTGGTGTTAGATGAGATTCTTGAGGCCAAGATAAAAAAAGTGAGGAAAGGCAAAACACAATATTGCTTACTTATTTGAATACTCTACTTCTTGGTAGGTTAATTAAAGAAATCGCTTAACTGCAGAGCTTCACTCTGCAAGAAAATCTAACAATCAGAACCCAATATTCACAAAATAAGCAACAAGATGGATCGATTAAGAACGAGAAAGTTAAAGCATCACCTATATTGTTGTCTTGTCTTGCTCTTGGAAAGGAAAAACTTATCTTGCTGTCTTCTTCCGTTGACTTTAGCTATGATGCCCTTTTGACAAGTCTAAAGATATAGAACTACTCTTATCTTTTTTTTTTTTGTAGTGAGAACTAATCTTATCTACTGAGGCCTCTCTTTTCTTACTTTTAATATATTGCTTGAGCAAATTGCTCACAAAAATTTTGATTTAAATATGGTTGACTTTTGTGGGCACTTCTATATAATTTTCCATCACAAAATTTTAGGCGTGCCTTCTCCTCTTTCTACAGTTACTGACATCTAATTTGTAAGAATTTCAAATATCAACAAAATATTAAAATGCAAGAAGTTCCAAATCATTGAAAAGAGTGAGTTCTACTTATATAAAGATCCCTAGATATTAGATGTACTTACCTTTGAGATCTGTGATGGGTTTCCTCGATAGATTGTAGCGACCTCCGAGGTTCTGGGAAGACGCCACACACATACATTTCTTCGTGTACTACCCCATCCCCATCCATAGGATCAACATTCTCTGTCCTAGATTACTGGGGAATACAACTGTACATAATGTACGCCTCTTTCTAAGCACATTGTTCGCTTAAACGTCTCTTGATCATACATTGCATTTGGTTTGCTTCTCCAAAGTGATCGTTGAAGATTTTACACCATCCCTCTGACTCTTCATGCTATATACCATAAACCTGAGCAGATCAACATTGAGAGCCTCAGGCACAATAAGAAAAGAGACTGAATTCGTCTCATCCTTGAAATCAACCGAGACTGGAAGGGTAGATCCTGGGAGATAAATGCCTCCATTGCCTCTTTTGATCCTACCCTATAGCACAAATAATTTAATCGTCAGCATCAGGAACATATTGATCATGTTAGTGAAAACCAAAAAGCTCATAACTAAATTCAACCTGCAATATTCCATCTCGTGGAGCATCTAACATACTTTTGTATAATTCCATATTGATAGAAACCTTTAATCACATGGTCGGTCATCAGCCACTGGGTTCTCAATTAAGTGATGAAGTATAGCATTTCTCAACATGAGCATTCTGAAAGATCTGGAGTTCTTTCCAACAAGATGCACCAATTCACATCATAGTGTCTCAAGCTTCTAGGTAAACTACACAATGAGGTTCCAAAAAATCTAGTGGGTAATCACATAATGTAATCAGTAGCAAATTTGGCAAAACTAAATCTTCCTTTTAACAAATTATGAATTCTATTGCATTTCACAAGTTATTAGTGTTGCGTATACGAGTTATACTGAATACATCAATATCATGTTTAAAGAAATACACATTGATACTCCTTTGCAACAAAAAGAAGAAATCAAAAACACTCCATAATTTCAGTTTTGTTTGGTGTATATATAATAAGGTAACAGGTTTGCATAATTTTTTAACATGTGAACCTGCTAATTAACCGCAGTTGCTAGAGTTATCCGGTCAACTGCCAATGATGGGTTCGCCATACTTTCCAAAAAACAGCAAGAGCCAAGAAACCAATTGCGTACAGAAGTATCCTTAAACCCATTCCCAATTTCCTGTAAAAGCAAATTCTTAAAAGATCAAACAAGAACCATGAAAAACCTTATATAACTTGCAAGAACTAACACTGGTGATGTTATATTTTGGGCCATATACTTGCCTGTGAGGTCTAAGAAGGCTTTCCCCCATGACTGGTTGATTATTTTCCAGGTACCTAGAATATTTTAAGAGTAAACAACAATGGGTAATTACTTAGATGCAAGTGAGATAACTTCTTTTGGGATTGCATTGAGAAGAGACGTTTTTATGATTCATACCTGGAGGTGTCCGTGAAAATGCTACAAGCGTAAAGATCTGACTGCACCCCAGTCCCCTCACTAATAGAACAACCAGCATTTACCACTTCCGTTTCAAACTTATTCCGATTACAAATCAAATATACATCAGAGCTTCGATATGAAAGAACATCTAGTCCGTTTATAAACTGCGTGTCAGCCAAGTTCGAATCTGAAGAGACTATTGTGTTGTACGTAAGAGCAAAACCTGTCTCAACATTCATACTATCATCGCATTCCACATCAACCTCGATTTGGTCCCCCGTTTCTAGGCGGAAATCTTTGGTCAAGATGTTGGAATTTATCCAGGGGTCTGTACCGAGACTATGTATCCATGTACCGCCTCTGGTATGATTCCTCACCGTTATAGAGGTAGGGAATGCATGCAAGTCGTCCTCCCCTCCCACAAATTGCGTCCATAAGGTAAATCCTACCACCGGACCAGAGTTATGAGTTCCGGGAACAGTAAAAGAGAATGAATGCATCTTTTCCTTGAAGCTAACCCAATTTAGAAGGTTATATCCTGGTAGATATATGCATCCACGGTTCCTCTGAACCCAACCCTACAACACAAACCATATAAACACGACCACTAAATAAATCTAGACTGACTGACAGTCCAAAGAGGAGAAAAAAGAGAACTCAAAACGAACCTTGAGTATCATTTCGCTAGTAGTATAACATGCGAGTTTGCACCTTTCCATCTGGACGTTGAGCAGCAAATTAGAACTATGGATCCCTGGGGTCTCAACGAGCTTAGGGCAGTCATTGAGGTGCAGTGTATGCAAAGACGAGCATTCAGAAAGATCTGGAGTCCTTTCCAACGACAGGCAGTTTTCCGCGTAAAAAGATGACAAGCTTCTAGGTAAATTAAGGATGGATTGAAGTTTTGAGCAATCACTCAATCGGAGTTCATGGAGATTTGGTAGACTAGCAAAATCCGTTTGCAAATTGCAAAAATTGTTTCCCCGTAAGTCAAGATCCTCGAGAAAAGACAAACTCCCAATATCTTTAGGAATCAAGTCATCAGATAGATTGCAGTAACCTAGGGATAAAGTCCTTAGGCAGCTTAAACCGTTTAATGAGATTGGAAGCAACAAGAAGCTATTTTCAGAATGCATATGGTCAACATCATCACTCAATGATCCTTTGCAGCCGTTAACAGATAATTTTTTCAGTTTCTTCAGCTGATTGATCGAAGAGGGGATTTCCTTCAGAGATGTATAATCTGCAGCAAGAGTTGTCAGGGATTCCAATTCCCCTAAAGCATCATCCAATCTCTCAAGTTTTGAGCAGCCTGAGAGAACAAGAGTTTCCAGTGACTTCAACTTATAGAGTTCCTCAGGGAGAGCGTCAAGCTCAATGCAACTGCTCAGATTTAATAGTACCAGCTTTTTGTGAAGAATACCAATTGACTTGTGAACCAGAACCAAGCTTTTGCAATTTATTAAGAGCAACTTTTCGAGGTTCGGGAAATAAGAGAAGTCTGGAGTTTCTGTGAGCTGGACAGAATGACTGAGATCAAGGTATCTTAGCCTATTCGCCATTTGAGAAAGCTACAAGAAAATAAAAAGAGTAATGAAAATCACAACATCAAAGGGAGCTTAGAAGCATTTATATGATATTTCTACATACCTCCTGAGCTTCCCAAAGTCGTTTCAGGCAGCTATTTTGCATGTCCAAGACAACTAAACTACTCAGGTTAAAGCTTGTTGGAATATATTCCAAAGAAAACTCATGCCAACTAAGCCACCGTAACTCTTTTGGAAAATTCACATAGCTACCATTTAGATTAACATAGGTAAGTTGTAACAATCTCAGCTCACGCATCTTTGCAAAAGCTTCAACCTCAAAATGCCTGACATCTATACCTTTGGCTTTCAGGCTAATCCCTTCTATTGCATCTGTACCCTATTAATGGAGAAGCAATTTGTTAGAAAATTGTTATTCCAAAGTTCTCTGTATAATACTTTGGGGCATAAATATTGCAAATAAGAAAAGAATTCCATACCGAATTTTTTGTCAATACACTTATAACATCATCATGATACCACAATCTGCTACGTTTTCCACAATTCTTGGGAGAAATATCTTGGACGATGTGCCTTCCCATGTCTCGTATTAAGTCATGCATCATTATATTGTTATCACGTACTGTAATGAGACACCTTTCCATCAGCACACTGAGTACTATATCAGGGCATAAGCTGCATCCGTCCAATATGCAGGCTACATAGTCCCTATCCATTCCAATGAAAAAACAAGCAATATCCAAGAATACGTCTCTCTGCACACTATTTAGCTTATCAAAACTGATCTGAAGCTTCGCTTGAATATTATCATCAGGGATCCGTTTCAATAGCTCCAACGTGCTCTCCCACTCCTGAAGGCTTCTGTCGATGAGAAAAGCACCCAAGATTTCCACCGCCAAGGGTAGTCCTGCACAGTATGCAACTACTTTTTGCGAGAGCTGAAGAAACTCTGTAGGTGGTTCACTTGTTTTAAAGGCATGCCAGCTGAAAAGTTCAAGAGATTCATCACCGTCAAGTTCCTCAGGTGAATAGCTGCTTCCTTCCACTCGAAGCTGCCTTAACAAATGCATGTTTCTGGTTGTAATTATTATCCTGCTTCCACGACCAAAGCAGTTTTGATCTATCGCTGAAGAATTAAGCTGGTGTATGTCATCAACATCATCAATTACAATAAGCACTCTTTTACTGCGAAATGTTTCTGTCACCGCATGATCAAGGCCATTGAACACTATGTTATTCCTCCTTAGAATGTCAGAGAGAAGTTGATGCTGAAGATGAGTCCTTCCCTCTGGTTTCTTGGAGTATTCCCTAAAATTTTCTAGGAAACTCGATCCTTCAAAAAGATGTGAGAATTTATTAAATGCCATCTTCGCTAGTGTTGTTTTCCCGATCCCACCCATTCCAGAGATTCCTATAACGCGGACATCATCTGAACCGATGCTCAGTAGCAAAGAAATGTGCTGTAGGCGCGACCCCATACCAACAGCATATGACGGGACATGCAAGTACCGACAAGGCAGCCTTCTGAGAATCTCTCTGGTGATATCTTCAATATATTTTGCTTCATTCCTACAAAACATAGATGCTAGTTAAAACGAATTTGAAAGTAAAGTTTCAATTACATCTATATTTTCTCTCTCTCTTTACTTTAGCTGTTTGGGGATGGAAAAAAGCATGTAAGTGAATCAAGGGACATAATTAGAGCAGAAGAGCTAACTGACCGATATCTCATGTCCCACCCAGATAAGTTTGCTACTTCAGTTAAAGCTTCCCTCCAATCCTTCACCTTGTTCAATGGATAACGGCTTTTGTGTTCAGAAAACGATTTAGCGTAAGACCCTCTCTGCTTGCGTATATCTGATGGGTCAACATTAAAGAAAACTGGAAAAACCAACTGGCGGGGGGTTCTTCTACGGCCTTTCAAAATGTGAACAAGCTCATTAAGACACCAAGCCGATGATGCAAAGTCCTGTGACAAAACAACAACAAGAATTTTCGAGGTTTCAATGGCCTCTAGGAGCTGTTGGGGAATATATTCTCCTCTTTCCAGTTCCACATCATCCTTGAATGTGTTTATACCCCAACTTCTGAGACTCTTGTAGAGATGGCTTAGAAAGTTTAGCCGCACATCTGCTCCACGGAAACTTAAAAACACATCGTATTTCCATCGCTCCATTCCTTCAGCCGTATCTGACGTGATTTTCTACCTGAGATGTGATTTGAAAAGTAAATTAAGGAGTGTTTTGGGAACAAAATTCTCAAATAAAGAATTCAACTTGAAAATGTATGCTTGAGAGAAGAGCAAGAAACGTCGTAGCTTACTTTTGTAAGAACAGATTATCTTAGCAGATTACTTAGTGAGACCAATCCTAACGAATCACTCTTACTCTTTAGAATTTCCAGAGAGAAACAAGAGTGAGAGAAACAATAAAACCTCTACAATTATCTACTTGAGCAGTACAAGAGACAGTTATGAGCTCTTTTTGGATTAGACTGAAGGAACAAAAAGGGAATTTTAAACTAGAGAATGAAACGAACCAGAGTTACATAGCTTCCAGAGATGAAATCATGAAACCGGTTGAAGAAACCAATCCAATTCTTCCCATTTTCTTCTCTCAATTTTCCACTTATGAAAACATATACTGACAGAGAGGACCGCATATCTCATCTCGTGCATTTGTGGCTCTGATTAACCAAGTTGGGTTTTTTTTTTCAACGCCAATTGCTGAAATTCACTTTAACGGTGTTGGAGGACCCATCAACCATAAGTGAGAGAAGGAATCGGTAAATAAACGATCCAGTGACCTTCGTCGACAAAATCGTGAAGCACCTTACTCTTGTAAACGCACCAAAAGTCACCGAGACAAATCGTCGAACACCTTGAAAGCATAAACCTGACTCTGGTTAGTTCACTACAAAGCATAAGTCAACGTAAATTGTTGAAATAAAGCGAGCAAATATACCACAACTGAACCATTGCCATTAACCGCTTCACTGGCTTTGGAGTCTTGGCCAAAAGCTGATTTGCTTCTTAATTTTGTCTTTTTGGCAAAAAGACATTTTATAATTTTCTTAAGCATATACTAATGAGAAATTAGGTGAAATAATACACAAAAAAAAATTATAATTAAAATTCTAACCAAAACACCCTTATGTGGTCAAATCTCAATCATTAGATTTAGGAGGTTTTGTTAGAATTTGAATTATAATTTTTTTTTTTTGGCTATACAACAAATTCACCCTACACTAATTTGTTCCTTTTAAAAACATATTAATACATAAATAATTTTTCCAAAACTTTTCAATGTTACAATCAAAACCTAAAAAGAATACTCACTTACATACACAATTATACAAATCACATTTTACAACATAAATATTTTTTTTATTTTTTTTGCCAACACCATTAACAAAACAAATTTAGGAGTTTTCACCCAAAACAAAAAAAAACAAATTTAGGAGTCTTGATATGAGCAGCACTTTGTATTGATACGATTGTTGTGTGAAGTAGTTACTTGACTTACTTCGTATAATTCACTTACTTAGTTGACTTCATTTTATTCGAAAGAGCCAAAAAAATTGCTTAGTTTCTGAGAAACATTTAGCTTTGCCTCAGCCAAAAAAATGCTCTTCGCCTTTAATATCATCATCCCCCTCGTAAACCAGATGAATCCCATGCATCTTTAGATCTACGCCTCGTTTGAATGGTGGTTCTCGTTTGATCACCTGTAAAGTGTACCCGTCTTTCAACATTGTAACCATTGGGTGCAAAGCTGAGTATTGGCAGATGTAGAGTTGATCGTCATTTGGTCCCGGCACTCCAGAGAGGTACAATCCGTGTGTATATAAGGGTAGACCATGTCTGAGAATTTGGGCTTGAACGTCCAACACATCAGGCAGCTGGTACTCATCCCCAGTTTCATGGTTAAGAGCCACAACAACAGCAAGGATTGCGCCTTTGAGCTCTCTGTTCGGTTGAGCTGAGAACTTGACAGGGCCTTGTGAGAACCAGTCAGGGATTCTGTTTCCAGGCACGCTCAGATTTCGCATCATTTTCAAAGATACCTACAATGGGCATTCACAAGAAAGTTGTTACCATAGCTCTAAGATCCAACTTATTGAAATTCTAGGGAGTTTGCGGACTCACCTTGGAAAGTCTTTTCTTTACTGCAAGGGAGCAGCTGGAGTTACAGCCGCTTATGTTTAATCGTTTCAGAGATGTCAAGTGCTCGAGGCCTGGAATATCAGCCACTTTCTCACAGTTGGGGAGATTGAGATTGTGCAGGATCTCTAACTTTGAGAGGTCAGACATACTCTCCAATGCAACGCAGTTTCCCAGGTTTAACTGCTCCAGTTTCCACGGAAGAGGGGGAAGACACTCGAGCTCTCGGCAGTCATACAATGAAAGTTCTTTGAGATTTAATAACCCCTCGAGACTAGACGGAAGACTGTGAAAATAATTATTCCCCAGATTCAGTATCTTCAAAGAAGACAGCTTCTCTAAATCATCTGGGATCTTATCCGATATTCCCCAACTGCGAGCATCCAGTTCTTCAAGCGACAAGAGGTTTGCGAATGAGTTTGGTACTTCTACAAAACGAGGTTCTTCGCTTGTACCTGGAGCATCACTCTCAGAACTTCTAAAAAGAGGCCTCTTCTGCATTTCCAAAACCCTTAGATTTGCGAGGTTACCGAAACTTTCTGGCAACTCCACCACCCTAGTTTCCTTCATGTACAGAGAATAAAGAGACTTCAAGTTCCCAAATGATTGAGGAAGCCTCTTGAGCCTTCTACACTTGTTCATTTGAAGTAAGACTAGATTTTCCAGCTTGCCAAAATCTTCTGGCAGTTCCTCAATGTCAGAGCCTTCAAGGTGTAAGCTACGGAGTGTGTCCATATCACCGATTGAACGAGGCAGAAACTTCAGATAATAGCAGTTTCTCAAATCAAGTTTACGAATAAAGTGCAAGTCACCAATCCTTATTGGTAGAGTTTCAATTGGGGTCTTATCCAGCTGAAGTTGGAGAAGAGAATTCAATCCACCAATTGAACTCGGCACCTTTTTTAGAAATTTGCATTCTCCTGCTGAAAAATCAGTCAAACATGGCAGTGAGCCGGGTTTTAGAGGTAGCTCCTCCACTGAACTTCCGTTGATGAATAATTCTTTCAATGATATGAGCTCATTGATAGTATCAGGTAACTTAAAAAGGCATGTGCAGCGAATCAAATGCAGCTTCTGGAGATTTGTTAGATATCCAATAGAATTCGGAAGATTTTGCAGTGCAGTATCATCAAGATATAGCTCTTCCAGTGATGTCAATGTTCCTACGCACAAAGGTAGCTCTTTTACAGATCTGCAACCCTTAAGACTAAGCTTTTCAAGATTTTTGAGGCCAGTAATAGATTCTGGTAAGCTATTTATCGTAGTTCCGTCAAGAAGAAGCTCTTTCAAACATTGCATTGCACCAATGTTTTCTGGTAACACACTGAGATTTGAACAGCCAGAGAGGAGAAGCTTTTCAAGATGCTTCAGTCCAGAAACATCCAAAAGAAATTCAGTAAGGTTTGAACAGCTTCTGAGGTCTAGGTGAAGCAATGTTCTCAGATTACCAACTGATCTTGGAACCTTCACCAGAAGCTTGCATCCCTCGAGAACAAGCTTCTCTAGGGCTTTCTGGTTTGATAAATCAGGGATGGCTTTTAACCTGTGGCAACCACGCAAATTTAAAACCTTCAAGTTCTCGACCTCCTGAAAAGCAGAAATGACCTTTTTAGCAGTGAGCCTTTAACTCAAAATATATGTTCCACGTTAGAGGGAATATGAAAGCCTACCCCTTTGCAGCGCGAACTCTGAACTCGCCTTATTTCACTCTCCGAAAGATCAAGGACAGCAAGTTGCCCAGAAAGAAAATCTGGTGGAACAGTTTTTAATGGGCAACCTTTCCACTGTATCCACTTGAGTTCAGGAGGGAGTTTAAGATTTCCTTCCAACTTCACGTGATTGATCTGGAGAAGTCTCAACTTAGTCATTGGTGCAAAAGGCTCTACCCGAATGGTGATTTCAGAACTTTTTGGCTTTTGCTCTTCTTGAAATCTTATAAATGTATTCCTCAGGTAATTCCACACAGAGTTAATGCCCCAATTGTCCTGTGGATTCCTCACTGTCATTTCATCTGCACTCGAGTCCCTCACAATCTTCTTCTTGGAGTCAAATACGATTCCTTGGATGGATGTTGTTTCCTATTATCCCATTACAGAGAAAAGAAAAATAGAAATGAGAATGTAAGTCAAATACTAATGATATATAACTACAGATATAAATACCTTTGTATTGTTCAAGACGGCCATAATTTCACCACGGTCATAGAGTCTATTTCGCATTCCAGACTCCCCGGGGACTTCTCTGAGGTCCATCTGCCTACCCATGTCTCTAATCTGATCATGCATCCACAGAGTATTGTTTGCCATGATCTTAACAAGAGATTTCTGTCTGAGAACACTGAGAGCAGCCTCGGCGTTGAACCCACATCCTTCCAGTATGTCGATAACTTCTTCTTTTGTTATCTCCATTCTGAGAAAGAGACACGCAATGTCGAGGAATATTTGCTTTTCTTCGTATTTTAAAGATTTGAAACTCAGAGCCAGAACATCCTGAAGATTGTTTGGTTGGATCTTTTTCAGCTTCTTCAGTTGAACTTGCCATTCCTTTTTCTCCTTCTTGTTATACAAAAGAGAGCCAAGCACTTCAATAGTCAGTGGCAACCGTCCCGTTATCTGAACAATCTCATTGGACAACTCCAATAGACTCTTTGTTGGTTTTTCGTTTCGGAGTGAATGGTAACTAAACAGCTTCAATGCCTGCATCTGAGTCAAACACTTGACCTCATACTGTTGGTTTACTGAGAGCTTACTCAAGATCTCTTCATCTCTGGTAGTGATGACTATAAGACTTCCTTCACCATACCATCTTCTATCACCAATCAGCGCATCAACCTGGTTTACGTTATCAACATCATCTAAGACCGCAAGAATGTTCTTGTTATGAACACTTTCTCGTATCTTGTCCCGCCCTCTGTTAACATCTTCTATCTGAGGTAACAAACAGAAAAGTTCATTGAGGAAAGTTCTTTGTAGGTGGACTAACCCATCTTGGTCTGATGATCTTTCTCTGACGTTCGAGATGAACACTCGTTGATTGAAGTTTCCGACGATCTTGTCATAGAAAGCTTTAGCAAGCGTCGTCTTCCCAATACCACCTATACCGTATAGTCCCAGGACTTGAACAGCAGACCTGTGATTAATGTCGAGTAGATTCGTTAAATCCTCGACACGTGATCCCAACCCAACCGTGAAATCTCCTAATTGATATGGTGCCTTGCTCAATTCCGCTGAAACAAATTTCACCAAAAGCCCTATCATGTCATCATCGCGGTCGCTGCTGCCATATTTAAAACAACAAGTCCTAAATTCAATCTATTGTGACTATAAAATGCTTCAGAGTTGAGATATGGGAGTCCTACTTGAAAACATATCCAGAGAGACTTCCGACAAAATTCATAGCTTTCCTCCATCGCTGTATCTCCTCCTCGCTGTATCTTTCGGCGAGCTCTTCAAAATCATCCGCGAAATGATCGCTCTGTTTGCGGACATGTGATGGATCGACCTTATAAAAGATGCGTATCATCCGACGTCCCTAAGGGCATGTTCATTTGTAGAAAGAGTGTTTTTTGTGGGGTATATTGAAATATAAAATTAATAAAAATTGAGTAAAGGAAGAGATAGTGTTCTTAAAAGGAGTTTTTGTGTCTAAAATAGGATACTTTGGAGAGTGTTCTTAAAAGGAGGGAGACTCAAATGATGAAAGATAATGTATAAAGTTGAGTAAAAGGAAGAAATAAAAGGTATAAAATTGAGTAAAAGGAAGAGAGAAGATGTGTTTTAATAATTTTATATTATAAGAATACTTTTTAAGACACCATGAGGTTGCCAATGAACATGGTCTAAGGGTCCCAATAATTACAGGCTATATTACATGACTGCTTCTGCAAAGTTTTTGTCAATGGATAGTTACTCTGACTAGGACTGATTAATATGGTACAACTAAAATCTTAAATGATGAATTTAATACAATATAACTACAGTTTGTAACCTATTGGCTCGTGCTACTGCCCGCTTATGTGTCATAACCCGGTAATTTGTATGAGTGAGTTGTAGACGAAGAAAACAAAAATCAATAGTGAGAGCAATTGAAATAATTTTCCCAATCAGAGCAAAAACTAGTTTGAGTTAATTGTATTTATTAGGCAAGTGTTTTCTTATTTTAAATATTGTTTAACAAATTGCTCCATTTGCTCACACAAAATTCCTCACAAAAAATTGACTTTTCTCTATGTCATTTCATCACACATTCTAGGCAATTTTCTTCTCCGTCTATAGAATTCACATATCAAACAAATTCTAACAAGACTGAATTTTAGAGACTGAATTTTTATGCTTCTACTCTAAAAATATCCATAGGTAACAGATGTATTTACCTGTGAGGCATGTGACGTGTTTCCTCGACATTACCCTCTCTCGGTCTTGGATGACTAATGAATCATATCCGTAAAGAAAAATGAAAAATGTGGTACTTAAATCTCGAAATTTTTCCAAATTGGAAGAAAATGCAAGTTGAAGAAAATTACATGATTTTTGGTTCATAAAATCTAGGTCATGAGATTCTTTCCAAATGTCTTCTCCTTTCTCTCTCAACCACCTTTGTCTTTCCAAACGGTTCACATTTGGTCGAACAAGGGTATTTTTAGTGAAAAAATTTGAACTAGTTTGGATTTCGATTTGGGAAATGGGTATATGTAAATGTGTATTGCAAGCGTGTGGCCAGCGTCGGAGTCGTTCAGCGACCGAGGGTTAGGCCCGGAGGGGATACTTGTGACACATTGGTGTGGGGCCCTAATTTTGTCAAATAACGAGTCTTTTAAAATTTCTTCTTTGATATCCTTTGTCTTTAAAATGTTGTATTTTCCTGTCTTTTTTAATTAAAATTAAGATAAGACTGATTGGTTAAATTTTGTCTTTAAGACATTAACATTCGAGGCCTACAAGAATGACATTGTGTCTTAATGACTTCAAGTCAAAATTCGTTTCATATATTTATAACAAATAAACCCATGAGATTGCTGCTTCTTTTTCTTCTTTTAGTTAAGAGTAAACTAGGTGACTTGCCCGCACCATGTGCGGGTATGAACATTTTGTGAAAACATATTTAATTTTAATATTGAAGTTATTATAACGTACGGGCCAGTCCTTCAGCGGGAAAGCTTTGAATGTTACTAAATTACCTTCTTTTAAGTATTTAAGAACATTATGATGTTTTTTAAGTATATCGTCTTCGATAGTTGCATGACTTCCTGTTTCTTATATTGAAAGAGAAAATAAACTTTTCTGGAAGAATATTTTTGTAAGAGTACGAATTGGATATATGGTGACAATAAAGTTAGTAAATTGTCATACGAATAACTAACCTCTTCATCTACCAATACCATCTTAATGGAATTTCATGTGGACTTGAAGGATTTACACAAAACAATGATTTGAGCTTTGATTTTCTTTTTTTTCTGAACTTGACAAAAGATTTTCAAAGAGTACGAAATGAGAGTTTTGCTTTGGGATGATAGACAATATGATAATAGGTGAGAATGGATGGATAGAGTTTTTTATGTGTGGAATTATTGTTTAGCTAAATCGTATAAACAGAGAGTTAGGAGTGTTAAAAAATTTTGTCGTGATTGTATAATATTTATTTTAGTTTATTAGATATTTAGAGTATATTTTGGAATATCCCAAAAAGAAACCAAAACCGTAAGATACATAGTAGGATTTTGTTATATTTTTGTTTGAGGAGTCAATAAAATTCAGAAAATCTAAGAGATTTGATTTTGTTGTTATGATAAGAATTTATTTTCTTGTTAAGCAAAATTATAATAAATAAGATACGATGTGTGAAATCTGTTATGTGAAATCTCATTGTTAAGATTTATATGTATTAGTTTTCTTAGAAATCCCCTCTCCACACTTTTGTCTTTCTTATATGTTTGTCTTTGCTTCTATTAGGACCGAGTTTACATATTTCAATTCCAAGTTTAAGATTTTATTTTTTTTATTATGGTTGATTAATTTTTAGAGATGTGATGTTTTAGAAAGCAAAAGAAAAAAGAAGAGGGAAATTTCATAATACAAAACCATTTCATACTTTAAGGATAAGGATAAGCAAAATATATCAATTTAAAAGTTTAAATTTCTTATTGGTTAAACTGGTTAAAGGGTCTGAGTTCTTTCTAGTGATTGTTGTATATTCATTTTTATTCGAATCATCTCCTTGTATTGGAAGAACACAAATTCGTCACCATCAAATCTTTCAAACATAGCTCCCAACATAGCCCCCTTTTTGTTTGCTTTGAAGTTTCCTTTATACAATCTATACACATAAAAACACAAACACAACCAAAATCAAGAAACCAAACAGTAATGTTTCTTGGTTTATATAATATTTCATCTCAATGCTTCTACGATTCTCTTCAGCCTACAATTAAACACAAAGAACATTTAAAGTTAAAATCCAATATATATGTACATAAAACTGAAATTATCAAGCATAAATATATTTTAAAAAGTATACCCTAGCCTAGCTCATGCCACTTCCTATATATATGGAATAAGAACTTCCATTATTTTCTTCTTCAACTATCAATTTCTTATGTGTGTGGTGTTGCATATAGGATTCTTTACTGCGATTCTAATTTCAGAAACTGATTTGCTAATTTTAATAATCATTTTTTATTGATTTGTTAACATGTTTGAAGATTTGTTGTGGGATTCAATATTCTATAATAAGGGAGAGTGTCTTCCAAATAGCACTCCATCAATTCCATGTACATTTCGTTCCCCAAGGCGGGGTTGCTATATGCGGTCTGAGTCGACCACTAAGGTTGTGTTATTTTCATCACTGATTATTTTCTGTTTCTTAGTTTAATTAATCATTTGTTTCCCAATCCCTATTGCAAAACATCATTTTATTGCTATTTACCCTCTACAACATTTTTCTATGAAGTTGTTCTCAATCTTATCTTATAATTTTTTTTTCTTTTTTCTTTGTTCTTTTTATTAAAGAAAAAAGTATACCTTTTCTATTAATTGTATCAAAACATTTCACGATGTGAATCAAATTAAAGACCGAGAGAAGAAATAAAACAAAAGTATGTAGTTACTACAATTATTAGAGTTTATATAAATATTGGAAAATATGATTTACAAATTAATCCAAGAGAACATGTTGGTAACGATAAATATGACAATAACGATGATAATGATAACGAAAATGACGATGAATACATGAGGGGCAAGACAAACGTGATGTTGAAAAGAACAAAGGATAATACAATTTTGAAGGGAAAAATTACAAATACTAAACTTAAAATCATATACTTCAACTACCGAATCATAAAACAATACATACATTTCTACATCAATATGTTATTTAATATGCATGTACTTTTAAAATATATTATAGCCCACACATGGCTAAAATATGAGGGTACAAAAGCTTTTAGTACTGCAACATTACTTTCTAAAAAATCGACGATCACAAAATATGAAGAACAAAAATGTATGTGGAGTTTTTTTTCCCGTCAAATGTATGTAGAGTTTCATCATGGAGAATGGTGTAATATCCTATACATAGCAATATTTAGTTAGCTTATTCCCTTGTTGTTCCTCAAGAGATCGGTTGATGAACAAATATTATTCTTTGGAATATTCGTATTTCCTTAACATATTGGAAGCATATGACAAACCCTATTATTATTTCTAAGCATTGTTTGGACACTTAAATATTAATAAGACTAACAAAAAAAAAAGATATAAAAGCATTTTTAAGCCATGTCATCTTTTTCACTATTCCATGTCGCCATTTCAAGTCATCATTTATTTAAGTATAAACCAATAAAATTAAGACACCTAATCATCTATAACTAAAACAACTTGCATTTAATAGGAAGATGATTAGTACAAAAAAAAATTAAAAACAGTTAATCTAAGAAAGTGAAACCTTTTTTGGTTTTCCAGCAGTTGGGCAAGAAACCATTCTCACACCTAATAATCTACGAAACTGAAACCTTAACGAGAGAAAAAATTGAGTCTTGCATCTTTCTCCTTATCATTTTCACCTTTACCGTTGCTAAGACGGTTATGGCGTCGCAATGGAACACCGTGTTTTCCAACAATAACAACGAACACCAACAAACCAAAAGCGCCAAGAAGCGTTTTTAAACCCATTCCCAATTTCCTGGGAATCCAAATGACAAGACAAAAAATTCAATGAGAAACTCAATAATCATAGGAACGGTTATTCTAGAGATCTCTTTGTTACATCTTACCTGCGGTTTCTACATTGGCTTTCTTCTACGACTAGTTCATCATCAACTACTTCCTCTATTCGAGTCAACTGTTCATCTGCAATGTCAATGAATTCTTCTCTGTAAGCAAGAGTTAGTCCTATCTCAAGAATGGTGACTTGGTCTCCAAAATCCACAGAAACTTCCACTTGATCCCCTGTTTCTAAGAAGAAATCTTCATTTGAAAAGTGTCCTTGCCAGATGTGCTTTTCTTGGTACATACGAATGTGATCTGTCGCTGGATTGCGACTCCATACATCTCCTTTGGTTTGATTCTTCAATATGATCTTTGGAGAGTATGCAGACATTGCATCGTCTTGTTGACTTACGTATGATGTCCACAAGGTAAATCCAACGAGATTAAGATTCGAAGTTTCTGGCACCGTAAAAGTGATTGAATGCGTCTCATTCTTGAAGCTAACCCAGTTAGGAAGGCTTGATCCCGGGATAAAAATTCCCCCATTGGCACCCACAGCCCATCCCTGTAACACAAAGACCATCATATAATCACCACCAGTGACACTTTCATGGTGACCATAACCATAAATTAAAAAGTCCAAGGTTGTTCAATCATTGATAACAAGAACCAGGTCTCAGTTCAACAGCTTAAGAAATAAAGAGGTGTACAAAATAAAACCTCCATGATTCTTTCTCGGTATGCCTCTGGTATATTGTTGCACATTTCCATGTGGATGACACCAACCGTTTTCAGTGTCTCCAGCCCCGGCGTCCCAACAAGGTTCAAACAATTCGTGAGGTGTAACGATTGCAACGCTGAACATTCTGATAAGTCTGGTGTTCTTTCCAACATGGTACAGTTGCTCGCATAGAAAGATCTCAACTTTTTTGGTAAACTTAACATGGATTGAAGTTCTGAGCAACCATCCAATTTGAGGATCTGTAGACATAAAAGACCTGCAAAATCCGTTTGCAAATTACGAAAGTTGTTGCCTCGTAGATCGAGCTCCTCGAGACAAGACAAAGTCCCAAGATTTTCGGGAACCAATTCATCAGACAAATTGCAGGAACCTAGACGCAAAGTCTTCAGGCAGTTAAAGCCATTTAATGAGATAGAAGTGTAGGTCCTGTCTTTCCATAATCCTTTGCAGCCTTCAAGAGATAATTCTTCTAGTTTTGTCAGTTGATTACTCGAAGAGGGAATTAGCGTTATAGGGGTATAATCTACTTTTAAAGTTGTCAACGATTCCATTTCACCAAAAGCATCGTTCAATCTCTCAAGTTTCGAGCAACCTGACAGAATGAGGGTTTCTAGTGACTTCAATGTATAGAGTTCCAAAGGGAGGCTGTGAAGCTCGGTGCAACCATTCAGATTTAATAGCACCAGCTTTTTGTGAAGAGTCCCTATCGACTCGTGAACCCGAACCAAACTTTTACAATTTATCAAGAGCAGCTTCTCGAGGTTTGGAAGACATGAAAAGTCTGGAGTGTCTGTAAGCTGGACAGAATGACTGAGATTGAGAAATTTTAACCCCTCGAGTATCTGAGGCTGCTACAAAATGAAGAAAATAAAAGAACAGGATAATCAAACCACGACAATGAAAAATAAGCTCTCAACTTCAAAAGAACTTAAAAGTGGTTATTTTAATACTATTACCTTTTGATCATCCCAAAGTCGTTTAAGGTTGCTGTACTGCATGTCCATGACAGCTAAACTTCCCAAACGTAAATTTGCTGGGAGATATTCCAAAGGAAACCCAAGCCAACAAAGCCATCTTAAACCGTTTGGAAAATTTTCATAGCTTCCGCTGAACGATACATGACTGAGTTGTAAAAGTCTCAGCCTCCGCAGATTTGAAAATGCTTTAACCTCCAAATTATCAACAGCCATAACTTCAGCCTTCAGGATGAGTCCTTCAGTTGCATCAGTTTCCTAATATTGACCAAGCAATTTTATCAGTGAAATGTTATCCCTAGACCTCCCTTCGAATATGTGGTTGAGAAAAAGAATGCATGGGGATTATGTTCCTTACATAAGAGTTTGTCAATACATCAATAGCATTATCAGGATCCCACAGCCTACTCCATCGTTCACAGTTATGTGGAGATGTTCCTCGAACAATTTGCCTTCCCATGTCTCGTAATAAGTCATGCATCATTAGCCTGTTATCACGGACTGTAATGAGGCATCTCTCCTTTAGCACACTGAGTCCTATGTTAGGATGTAATTTGCATCCATCCAATATGCAACTTACATAGTCTATATCCATCCCAATGAAGAAGCAAGAAATATCCAAGAATATATCTTTCTGTTGTGGGTTTAGCGCATCAAAGCTGATCTGAAGTTTTGCTTGAGTGTCAGCATCGGGGGTTTGTTTCAACACTTCCAATGTGCTTTCCCACTCGGGAATGCTTCTCTTGAAGAGAAAAGCCCCCAAGACTTCCATAGCCAAGGGTAGTCCTCCACAGTATTTAACTAGCTTTACTGAGAATTGATCAAACGCTTCAGGAGGTTCCCTTGTTCTAAAGGCATGCCGACTTACAAGCTCAAGAGATTCAAAAAAGTTAAGTGGCTCCAGATAATATATATTTCTTACTCTGAGCTGCACTAACAAATGCTTGTTCCTGCTTGTAACGATTACCCTGCTTCCTGGCCCAAAGCAGCTCAAATCTATTCCGACTGAATTAAGCTGCATCATGTCTTCGACATCATCAATTACAACAAGTACCTTTTTGTTGCGAAATCTTTCTTTTACCGCATGATCCATGTTGTTGAACATTATGTCATGCCTCCTTAAGATATTGGAAAGAAGTTGTCGCTGAAGATGAACCTTCCCCTCAGGTTTCTTGGAGTATTCTCTAAAGTTTTCGAGGAAACTTGTTCCTTCATAACGGCCTGAGAATTCATTATATGCCGCCTTGGCTAGCGTTGTTTTACCAATTCCACCCATTCCGCAAATTCCAATAATTTGGACACTATCCGAACCAAAGCACATAAGGTCATAAATATGGCGTACACGTGATCTAATACCAACAACATATGCTGGTAGATGCATATATGAATCAGGCAACATTTTGAGAACGTCTGTAGTCACACTGTCTATCAAATCTACTTCACTCCTGCAGAATGCACATCATAAATTGTTTAGCAGAGGATGAAAAAACTAGTAATATCTTCTTCAAAAATAAAAGTTTTGACATATATGGGACAAAAACAGCAGAGTAGAACAATCTGACCTGTGATGATTTGTGACATACCCACTCAAACTCGCAACTTGTGCTAAAGCTTCTTTCCATTTCTGCAACTTGCTCTCGGGGTAACGGCTTTTGAAATAATTAAAGGGTTCACCAAAAGACCCTCTTTGTCTGCGTACATCTGATGGGTCAACGTCGTGGAAAATTGGGAGTACCACATGTCCAGAGTCGCTTTTGCGGCATTCCATAATGTGCACAAGCTCATCAAGGCACCAACGTGATGAAGCATAGCTCTTCGATAAAACGACAAGGTGAATTTTGGAGTTTTCAATGGCCTTCAACAGCCCTGGAGAAATGTTTTCTCCTCTTTGTAGTTCTTCATCGTCCATGAATGTGTATATCCCAGATCTTACGAGACTCTCATAGAGGTAGCTTATGAAGTTCTTCCGGACATCTTCTCCACGGAAGTTCAAAAACAAATCATAGCTCCATCGCTCCCGATTCTGTCTCCTGGCTTCAGCCATACCTGATAATCGATTTGGGGGGGTGGTGGTGTTAGATGAGATTCTTGAGGCCAAGATAAAAAAAGTGAGGAAAGGCAAAACACAATATTGCTTACTTATTTGAATACTCTACTTCTTGGTAGGTTAATTAAAGAAATCGCTTAACTGCAGAGCTTCACTCTGCAAGAAAATCTAACAATCAGAACCCAATATTCACAAAATAAGCAACAAGATGGATCGATTAAGAACGAGAAAGTTAAAGCATCACCTATATTGTTGTCTTGTCTTGCTCTTGGAAAGGAAAAACTTATCTTGCTGTCTTCTTCCGTTGACTTTAGCTATGATGCCCTTTTGACAAGTCTAAAGATATAGAACTACTCTTATCTTTTTTTTTTTTGTAGTGAGAACTAATCTTATCTACTGAGGCCTCTCTTTTCTTACTTTTAATATATTGCTTGAGCAAATTGCTCACAAAAATTTTGATTTAAATATGGTTGACTTTTGTGGGCACTTCTATATAATTTTCCATCACAAAATTTTAGGCGTGCCTTCTCCTCTTTCTACAGTTACTGACATCTAATTTGTAAGAATTTCAAATATCAACAAAATATTAAAATGCAAGAAGTTCCAAATCATTGAAAAGAGTGAGTTCTACTTATATAAAGATCCCTAGATATTAGATGTACTTACCTTTGAGATCTGTGATGGGTTTCCTCGATAGATTGTAGCGACCTCCGAGGTTCTGGGAAGACGCCACACACATACATTTCTTCGTGTACTACCCCATCCCCATCCATAGGATCAACATTCTCTGTCCTAGATTACTGGGGAATACAACTGTACATAATGTACGCCTCTTTCTAAGCACATTGTTCGCTTAAACGTCTCTTGATCATACATTGCATTTGGTTTGCTTCTCCAAAGTGATCGTTGAAGATTTTACACCATCCCTCTGACTCTTCATGCTATATACCATAAACCTGAGCAGATCAACATTGAGAGCCTCAGGCACAATAAGAAAAGAGACTGAATTCGTCTCATCCTTGAAATCAACCGAGACTGGAAGGGTAGATCCTGGGAGATAAATGCCTCCATTGCCTCTTTTGATCCTACCCTATAGCACAAATAATTTAATCGTCAGCATCAGGAACATATTGATCATGTTAGTGAAAACCAAAAAGCTCATAACTAAATTCAACCTGCAATATTCCATCTCGTGGAGCATCTAACATACTTTTGTATAATTCCATATTGATAGAAACCTTTAATCACATGGTCGGTCATCAGCCACTGGGTTCTCAATTAAGTGATGAAGTATAGCATTTCTCAACATGAGCATTCTGAAAGATCTGGAGTTCTTTCCAACAAGATGCACCAATTCACATCATAGTGTCTCAAGCTTCTAGGTAAACTACACAATGAGGTTCCAAAAAATCTAGTGGGTAATCACATAATGTAATCAGTAGCAAATTTGGCAAAACTAAATCTTCCTTTTAACAAATTATGAATTCTATTGCATTTCACAAGTTATTAGTGTTGCGTATACGAGTTATACTGAATACATCAATATCATGTTTAAAGAAATACACATTGATACTCCTTTGCAACAAAAAGAAGAAATCAAAAACACTCCATAATTTCAGTTTTGTTTGGTGTATATATAATAAGGTAACAGGTTTGCATAATTTTTTAACATGTGAACCTGCTAATTAACCGCAGTTGCTAGAGTTATCCGGTCAACTGCCAATGATGGGTTCGCCATACTTTCCAAAAAACAGCAAGAGCCAAGAAACCAATTGCGTACAGAAGTATCCTTAAACCCATTCCCAATTTCCTGTAAAAGCAAATTCTTAAAAGATCAAACAAGAACCATGAAAAACCTTATATAACTTGCAAGAACTAACACTGGTGATGTTATATTTTGGGCCATATACTTGCCTGTGAGGTCTAAGAAGGCTTTCCCCCATGACTGGTTGATTATTTTCCAGGTACCTAGAATATTTTAAGAGTAAACAACAATGGGTAATTACTTAGATGCAAGTGAGATAACTTCTTTTGGGATTGCATTGAGAAGAGACGTTTTTATGATTCATACCTGGAGGTGTCCGTGAAAATGCTACAAGCGTAAAGATCTGACTGCACCCCAGTCCCCTCACTAATAGAACAACCAGCATTTACCACTTCCGTTTCAAACTTATTCCGATTACAAATCAAATATACATCAGAGCTTCGATATGAAAGAACATCTAGTCCGTTTATAAACTGCGTGTCAGCCAAGTTCGAATCTGAAGAGACTATTGTGTTGTACGTAAGAGCAAAACCTGTCTCAACATTCATACTATCATCGCATTCCACATCAACCTCGATTTGGTCCCCCGTTTCTAGGCGGAAATCTTTGGTCAAGATGTTGGAATTTATCCAGGGGTCTGTACCGAGACTATGTATCCATGTACCGCCTCTGGTATGATTCCTCACCGTTATAGAGGTAGGGAATGCATGCAAGTCGTCCTCCCCTCCCACAAATTGCGTCCATAAGGTAAATCCTACCACCGGACCAGAGTTATGAGTTCCGGGAACAGTAAAAGAGAATGAATGCATCTTTTCCTTGAAGCTAACCCAATTTAGAAGGTTATATCCTGGTAGATATATGCATCCACGGTTCCTCTGAACCCAACCCTACAACACAAACCATATAAACACGACCACTAAATAAATCTAGACTGACTGACAGTCCAAAGAGGAGAAAAAAGAGAACTCAAAACGAACCTTGAGTATCATTTCGCTAGTAGTATAACATGCGAGTTTGCACCTTTCCATCTGGACGTTGAGCAGCAAATTAGAACTATGGATCCCTGGGGTCTCAACGAGCTTAGGGCAGTCATTGAGGTGCAGTGTATGCAAAGACGAGCATTCAGAAAGATCTGGAGTCCTTTCCAACGACAGGCAGTTTTCCGCGTAAAAAGATGACAAGCTTCTAGGTAAATTAAGGATGGATTGAAGTTTTGAGCAATCACTCAATCGGAGTTCATGGAGATTTGGTAGACTAGCAAAATCCGTTTGCAAATTGCAAAAATTGTTTCCCCGTAAGTCAAGATCCTCGAGAAAAGACAAACTCCCAATATCTTTAGGAATCAAGTCATCAGATAGATTGCAGTAACCTAGGGATAAAGTCCTTAGGCAGCTTAAACCGTTTAATGAGATTGGAAGCAACAAGAAGCTATTTTCAGAATGCATATGGTCAACATCATCACTCAATGATCCTTTGCAGCCGTTAACAGATAATTTTTTCAGTTTCTTCAGCTGATTGATCGAAGAGGGGATTTCCTTCAGAGATGTATAATCTGCAGCAAGAGTTGTCAGGGATTCCAATTCCCCTAAAGCATCATCCAATCTCTCAAGTTTTGAGCAGCCTGAGAGAACAAGAGTTTCCAGTGACTTCAACTTATAGAGTTCCTCAGGGAGAGCGTCAAGCTCAATGCAACTGCTCAGATTTAATAGTACCAGCTTTTTGTGAAGAATACCAATTGACTTGTGAACCAGAACCAAGCTTTTGCAATTTATTAAGAGCAACTTTTCGAGGTTCGGGAAATAAGAGAAGTCTGGAGTTTCTGTGAGCTGGACAGAATGACTGAGATCAAGGTATCTTAGCCTATTCGCCATTTGAGAAAGCTACAAGAAAATAAAAAGAGTAATGAAAATCACAACATCAAAGGGAGCTTAGAAGCATTTATATGATATTTCTACATACCTCCTGAGCTTCCCAAAGTCGTTTCAGGCAGCTATTTTGCATGTCCAAGACAACTAAACTACTCAGGTTAAAGCTTGTTGGAATATATTCCAAAGAAAACTCATGCCAACTAAGCCACCGTAACTCTTTTGGAAAATTCACATAGCTACCATTTAGATTAACATAGGTAAGTTGTAACAATCTCAGCTCACGCATCTTTGCAAAAGCTTCAACCTCAAAATGCCTGACATCTATACCTTTGGCTTTCAGGCTAATCCCTTCTATTGCATCTGTACCCTATTAATGGAGAAGCAATTTGTTAGAAAATTGTTATTCCAAAGTTCTCTGTATAATACTTTGGGGCATAAATATTGCAAATAAGAAAAGAATTCCATACCGAATTTTTTGTCAATACACTTATAACATCATCATGATACCACAATCTGCTACGTTTTCCACAATTCTTGGGAGAAATATCTTGGACGATGTGCCTTCCCATGTCTCGTATTAAGTCATGCATCATTATATTGTTATCACGTACTGTAATGAGACACCTTTCCATCAGCACACTGAGTACTATATCAGGGCATAAGCTGCATCCGTCCAATATGCAGGCTACATAGTCCCTATCCATTCCAATGAAAAAACAAGCAATATCCAAGAATACGTCTCTCTGCACACTATTTAGCTTATCAAAACTGATCTGAAGCTTCGCTTGAATATTATCATCAGGGATCCGTTTCAATAGCTCCAACGTGCTCTCCCACTCCTGAAGGCTTCTGTCGATGAGAAAAGCACCCAAGATTTCCACCGCCAAGGGTAGTCCTGCACAGTATGCAACTACTTTTTGCGAGAGCTGAAGAAACTCTGTAGGTGGTTCACTTGTTTTAAAGGCATGCCAGCTGAAAAGTTCAAGAGATTCATCACCGTCAAGTTCCTCAGGTGAATAGCTGCTTCCTTCCACTCGAAGCTGCCTTAACAAATGCATGTTTCTGGTTGTAATTATTATCCTGCTTCCACGACCAAAGCAGTTTTGATCTATCGCTGAAGAATTAAGCTGGTGTATGTCATCAACATCATCAATTACAATAAGCACTCTTTTACTGCGAAATGTTTCTGTCACCGCATGATCAAGGCCATTGAACACTATGTTATTCCTCCTTAGAATGTCAGAGAGAAGTTGATGCTGAAGATGAGTCCTTCCCTCTGGTTTCTTGGAGTATTCCCTAAAATTTTCTAGGAAACTCGATCCTTCAAAAAGATGTGAGAATTTATTAAATGCCATCTTCGCTAGTGTTGTTTTCCCGATCCCACCCATTCCAGAGATTCCTATAACGCGGACATCATCTGAACCGATGCTCAGTAGCAAAGAAATGTGCTGTAGGCGCGACCCCATACCAACAGCATATGACGGGACATGCAAGTACCGACAAGGCAGCCTTCTGAGAATCTCTCTGGTGATATCTTCAATATATTTTGCTTCATTCCTACAAAACATAGATGCTAGTTAAAACGAATTTGAAAGTAAAGTTTCAATTACATCTATATTTTCTCTCTCTCTTTACTTTAGCTGTTTGGGGATGGAAAAAAGCATGTAAGTGAATCAAGGGACATAATTAGAGCAGAAGAGCTAACTGACCGATATCTCATGTCCCACCCAGATAAGTTTGCTACTTCAGTTAAAGCTTCCCTCCAATCCTTCACCTTGTTCAATGGATAACGGCTTTTGTGTTCAGAAAACGATTTAGCGTAAGACCCTCTCTGCTTGCGTATATCTGATGGGTCAACATTAAAGAAAACTGGAAAAACCAACTGGCGGGGGGTTCTTCTACGGCCTTTCAAAATGTGAACAAGCTCATTAAGACACCAAGCCGATGATGCAAAGTCCTGTGACAAAACAACAACAAGAATTTTCGAGGTTTCAATGGCCTCTAGGAGCTGTTGGGGAATATATTCTCCTCTTTCCAGTTCCACATCATCCTTGAATGTGTTTATACCCCAACTTCTGAGACTCTTGTAGAGATGGCTTAGAAAGTTTAGCCGCACATCTGCTCCACGGAAACTTAAAAACACATCGTATTTCCATCGCTCCATTCCTTCAGCCGTATCTGACGTGATTTTCTACCTGAGATGTGATTTGAAAAGTAAATTAAGGAGTGTTTTGGGAACAAAATTCTCAAATAAAGAATTCAACTTGAAAATGTATGCTTGAGAGAAGAGCAAGAAACGTCGTAGCTTACTTTTGTAAGAACAGATTATCTTAGCAGATTACTTAGTGAGACCAATCCTAACGAATCACTCTTACTCTTTAGAATTTCCAGAGAGAAACAAGAGTGAGAGAAACAATAAAACCTCTACAATTATCTACTTGAGCAGTACAAGAGACAGTTATGAGCTCTTTTTGGATTAGACTGAAGGAACAAAAAGGGAATTTTAAACTAGAGAATGAAACGAACCAGAGTTACATAGCTTCCAGAGATGAAATCATGAAACCGGTTGAAGAAACCAATCCAATTCTTCCCATTTTCTTCTCTCAATTTTCCACTTATGAAAACATATACTGACAGAGAGGACCGCATATCTCATCTCGTGCATTTGTGGCTCTGATTAACCAAGTTGGGTTTTTTTTTTCAACGCCAATTGCTGAAATTCACTTTAACGGTGTTGGAGGACCCATCAACCATAAGTGAGAGAAGGAATCGGTAAATAAACGATCCAGTGACCTTCGTCGACAAAATCGTGAAGCACCTTACTCTTGTAAACGCACCAAAAGTCACCGAGACAAATCGTCGAACACCTTGAAAGCATAAACCTGACTCTGGTTAGTTCACTACAAAGCATAAGTCAACGTAAATTGTTGAAATAAAGCGAGCAAATATACCACAACTGAACCATTGCCATTAACCGCTTCACTGGCTTTGGAGTCTTGGCCAAAAGCTGATTTGCTTCTTAATTTTGTCTTTTTGGCAAAAAGACATTTTATAATTTTCTTAAGCATATACTAATGAGAAATTAGGTGAAATAATACACAAAAAAAAATTATAATTAAAATTCTAACCAAAACACCCTTATGTGGTCAAATCTCAATCATTAGATTTAGGAGGTTTTGTTAGAATTTGAATTATAATTTTTTTTTTTTGGCTATACAACAAATTCACCCTACACTAATTTGTTCCTTTTAAAAACATATTAATACATAAATAATTTTTCCAAAACTTTTCAATGTTACAATCAAAACCTAAAAAGAATACTCACTTACATACACAATTATACAAATCACATTTTACAACATAAATATTTTTTTTATTTTTTTTGCCAACACCATTAACAAAACAAATTTAGGAGTTTTCACCCAAAACAAAAAAAAAACAAATTTAGGAGTCTTGATATGAGCAGCACTTTGTATTGATACGATTGTTGTGTGAAGTAGTTACTTGACTTACTTCGTATAATTCACTTACTTAGTTGACTTCATTTTATTCGAAAGAGCCAAAAAAATTGCTTAGTTTCTGAGAAACATTTAGCTTTGCCTCAGCCAAAAAAATGCTCTTCGCCTTTAATATCATCATCCCCCTCGTAAACCAGATGAATCCCATGCATCTTTAGATCTACGCCTCGTTTGAATGGTGGTTCTCGTTTGATCACCTGTAAAGTGTACCCGTCTTTCAACATTGTAACCATTGGGTGCAAAGCTGAGTATTGGCAGATGTAGAGTTGATCGTCATTTGGTCCCGGCACTCCAGAGAGGTACAATCCGTGTGTATATAAGGGTAGACCACGTCTGAGAATTTGGGCTTGAACGTCCAACACATCAGGCAGCTGGTACTCATCCCCAGTTTCATGGTTAAGAGCCACAACAACAGCAAGGATTGCGCCTTTGAGCTCTCTGTTCGGTTGAGCTGAGAACTTGACAGGGCCTTGTGAGAACCAGTCAGGGATTCTGTTTCCAGGCACGCTCAGATTTCGCATCATTTTCAAAGATACCTGCATTGGGAATTCACAAGATTGCAAGAAAGTTGTTACCAAAGCCCTGAGATTCAGCTTATTCAGTGGAGTTTGCGGACTCACCTTGGAAAGTCTTTTCTTTACTACAAGGGATAAGATGAAGTTACAGTCGCTCATGTATAATCGTGTCAGAGCCGTCAAGTGCTCGAGGCCTGGAATATCACTCACTTTCTCACAATTTGTAAGATTGAGCTCGTGCAAGTTCTCTAACTTTGAGATATCGTATATACTCTCCAATGCAAAGCAGTTTCCCAGGTTTAACTGCTCCAGTTTCCACGGGAGAGGGGGAAGACACTCGAGCTCTCGGCAGTTCTCTGAGATTTGATGACTCCTCAAGCCAAGACGGAAGACTGTGAAAATAATTATTCTCCAGATTCAGTATCTTTGCAGACGAAAGCTTCTCAAGAACAAACGCCTTCAGAAGCTGCTTTCACACAATCATAATGACTGCCAGACAAAACGCCTTCAGAAGTTTCTTAAAACCCAACCTCATTTTCCTAAAATCCAAACAACAAAAGAAGACAAAAGAATCTCCATCAAAAAACCGATAATCATAGCAACAGTTACTGTGCGGATCTCATTGTTGCGCCTTACCTGCGAGGTCTACTTTGCCTTTCTTCTTTGACTAGTTCATCATCAACTTCTTCGGATATAGTCAACTCTTCATCTGGGGTTTCTTCGTACCCAATATTTGAAGTATCAGATATATAAGTGTTTTCTTCCCTGCAAGTAAGACGTAGTCCTATCTCAAGAATGGTGACTTGATCATCTCCAAAATCTACAGAAACTTCCACTTGATCCCCTTTTTCCAACAAGAAATTTACATTTGAAAAGTGTCCTTGCCAGATCTGATTTTCACGGTACATACAAACGACATCAGTTGCTGGATTACGACTCCATACAATTCCTTTGGTTTGATTCTTCACAGTGATCTTTGGAGAAAGTTCAGACATCACATTGTTTTCCTGACTCACAAATGGTGCCCACAAGGTAAACCCAACTGGACCAGGATTCAGAGTTTCAGGCACCGTTAAAGAGATTGATTTCGTCTCATTCTTCGAGTTAACCCAGTTTGGAAGGCTTATTCCCGGGATAAAAATTCCCCCATTGGCACCCTTAGCCCATCCCTGTAACACAAAGACCATCGTATAATCACAACCAATGACACGTTCCTCCTAGTGACTATAATTTTTAGTAAAACGGTTTACGGTTTGCTTGATATCAAGAATCAGGAATCAATTCAACAGGATAGAAAATAAAGAAACAAATAAAATAAAAACCTGCATGATCCTTCTTCTGTAAGTAGCTGATATGCGGTTGCACCTTTCCATGTGGATGACACCTACCGTTTTCAGTTTATCCAGCCCTGGCGTCTCAACAAGGTTCAAACAATTTGTGAGGTCCAACGACTGCAACGCCGAACATTCTGATAAGTCTGGAGTTCTTTCCAACCTGACACAGTTGCTTGCATAGAATGATCTCAGCCTTTTTGGTAAACTAAACATGGATTGAAGTTCTGAGCAACCATCCAACTTGAGGATCTGTAGACTTAAAAGACCTGCAAAATCCGTTTGCAAATTACGAAAGTTGTTGCCTCGTAGATCAAGCTCCTTCAGACAAGATAAAGTCCCAAGATTTTCAGGAACCAATTCATCAGATAAGTTGCAGGAACCTAGACGCAAAGTCTTCAGGCAGTTTAAGCCATCTAATGAGAGTGGTCTAGATAGAGCCGCTTGCGGGATTTCATCGGAATGGGTGTAGCCTCTGTCTTTCCATAACTCTTTGCAGCCATCAAGAGATAATTCTTTTAGTTTCTTCGGAGAGGTAATTTGCTTTAGAGGGGTATAATCAGCTTTAAGAATTGTCAACGATTCCATTTCACCTAAAGCATCGCCCAATATCTTAAGTTTCAAGCAACCTGAAAGAATGAGGGTTTCCAGTGACTTCAATGTATAGAGTTCCAAAGGGAGGCTGTGAAGCTCAATACAACCATTCAGATTTAATAGCACCAGCTTTTTGTGAAGAGTCCCAATCGACTCGTGAACCCGAACCAAACTCTTACAATTTATCAAGAGCAGCTTCTCGAGGTTTGGAAGATGAGAGAAGTTCGGAGTCATTGTTAGCTGGACAGAATGACTGAGATTAAGGTATTTTAGGTTCTTCAAGGTCTGAGGCTGCTACAAAAAGCACAAATAAGAAGAAAATAATTATCAAACCGCGACAATGAAGAAACAAATTTGTGACTTCAAAATAACCTAAAGGGATTATTCTGATATTTTTACCTCTTGATCATCCCAAAGTCGTTTAAGGTTGCTGTTCTGCATGTCCATGACAACTAAACTTCTCAAATGTAAGTCTGTTGGGACAGTGTCTAGAGGAAATCCAAACCAGCAAAGCCATCGTAAACTTCTTGGAAACTGTTCATAGCTTCCCTGGAGTTGTACATGACTGAGTTGTAACAGTCTCAGATTCCGAAGGTTTGAAAATGCTTTAACCTTCAAGTTCTCAACATCCGTAACTCCAGCCTTCAGGCTTAGTCCTTCAATTGCATCAGTACCCTATTATTGAACAAACAAATAATTTGTGTTATCCCAAATCTACCTAATAATTTTTGGTGAAAGCAAAGAATGCATAGGATTGTGTTCCTTACAGAACTGTTTGCCAATACATTAATAACATCATTAGGATCCCACAATCTACTCCATCTTTCAGAGTTATTCCGAGATGTTCCCCGGACAATATTTCTTCCCATGTCTCGTAATAAGTCATGCATCATTAGCTTGTCATCACGGATTGTAATGAGGCACCTCTCCTTGAGCACAGCGAGTCCTATGTCAGGATATAATTTGCATCCATCCAATATGCAAGTTGCATAGTCTTTATCCATCCCGATGAAGAAGCAAGAAATATCCAAGAATATATCCTTCTGTATTGGGCTTAGCGCATCAAAGCTGATCTGAAGTTTTGATTGAATGTCAGTATTGGGGGTTTGTTTTAACAGTTCCAATGTGCTTCTCCACTCGGAAGTGCTTCTTTTGAAGAGAAAAGCACCCAAGACTTCCATAGCCAAGGGTAATCCTCCACAGTAATTAACCAACTTTCCTGAGAGCTGATCAAATTCTTCAGGAGGTTGGTTTCTTCTAAAGGCATGCCAACTTAGGAGCTCAAGAGATTCAACACCATCAAGTTCTTCAGGTGAATATATTTTTTCTACTCCGAGCTGCCTTAACAAATGCTTGTTCCTGCTTGTAATGATTATCCTGCTTCCTGGCCCAAAGCAGCTCAAATCTATAGCGCCTGAATTAAGCTGTTTCTCGTCTTCAACATCATCAACTACAACAAGTACCCGTTTATTTCGGAATCTTTGTTTCACAGCGTGATCCATGTCTTTGACCTCTACATCTTTCCTTTTTAAGATGTCGGAAAGAAGTTGTTTCTGAAGATGAACCTTCCCTTCAGGTCTCTTGAAGTATTCTCCAAAGTTTTCTAGGAAACTTGTTCCTTCAAAAAGATGTGAGAATTCATTATATGCAGCCTTGGCTAGCGTTGTTTTACCGATCCCACCCATTCCACAGATTCCAATATATTGGACATCATCAGAACGAAAGCACAATAGCTCACTGATAAGGTGTACACGTGATCTAATACCAACAGCATATACTGGTAAATGTAAGTATGAACTAGGCAGCCTTCGGAGAATCTCTCTAGTCACGTAGTTCACCGAATCTGCATCATAACTACAAAATGCACATCAGTACTTGTTAAAATGAAGAAAAGAAATCCAGTCACTGTAGTATTTGTTTCCGTTTACTTTGGTTTAATGTTTTCATATATATAAAAAAGTATTAATATACAAGGGACAAAACAGCAGAGCAGAACGAACTAACCTATTCTCATTAACGACATACCCAGCAAGCTTTCCAATTTTTGTTAAAGCTTCCTTCCATTTCTGCAACTTGCTCTCTGGGTAACGACTTTTGTGTTTATCAAAAGATTCACCAAATGATCCTGTTTGTCTGCGTACATCACTTGGGTTAACGTTGTAGTAAATTGGGAATACCAGTTGACTTTCACGGCATTCCATAATGTGCGCAAGCTCATCAAGGCACCAAGCTGATGAAGCATAGTTCATTGATATCACGACAAGGAGAATTTTGGAGTTTTCAATGGCCTTCAACAGCTCTGCGGAAATGTCTTCTCCTCTTTTTAGTTCGTCATCGTCCTTAAATGTGTTTATCCCGGATCTTATGAGACTGTAATAGAGATGGCTTAGAAATTTCTTCCGCACATCTTCTCCACGGAAACTTAAAAACACATCGTAGCCCCATCGCTCTGGATTCTGCTCAGACATACCTAACAATAAGTCTGGGGAAGTTAGATGAGATTCTGAAGACATATTTCTATATTGATAGTGTATTAGTCCATAGAAAGACATGATTTCTCGGTGAACCATGAAGAGGAGAAATCGAATCTGAAACAAAATGATAAGAAACAGCAAAGAGCAAGAGTAACTATTACCTACTTAAGCTTTTCTTCTTGGCAGTTTAATTACAAAAATCTCCGAGGGAAGCTTTAGCTGCAGAACTTGACTCTGCCAGAAAAATTAAACACTCACAAAATAAGGATTAAGATGGATTGATAAAGAACTGATATTCAGATGCCTTGTCCTGCCCTAGGAAAGGAAAAACATAGTCTTCCTTGACTTTTGCTATATTGGACAAAGTCTAAGGTCCCAACTGGAGGCTATCACATCACTGCTTCTGCAAGTTTTTCTCATTGGATAGTTACTCTGACTAGGACTGATTAGAAAATATTAAATGATGAACTAATACAATATGACTAGGGTTAGTAAGTTACATATAAATATAGTTGACTTTTATGAGCATTTCTCTATATCTTTTCATCACAAAGTCTAGGCATATCTTCTTCTCGTTCTATGGTTACCAACATCTAACTTGTAAACTTCACATATCAAAAAGAATCTAAAATGTAAGACACCGGATCAATTTAGAGACTGGATTTTATGCTTCTGCTACTAAGAAGATCCATAGATAATAGATTTACCTGTGAGGCATGTGATGAGTTTCCTTGACATTACCCTCTCTCTGTCTTGCTGACTGATTTATACAAGTGTACGCGATACCCGTGTTTGTATCCCCGCATGCAATTCATGACCACACTATCACGACAAGAGTAAAGAATCTCTGTCTTTTCAATTGATCCTCTTCTATTTCACCATTGCTGATATCTAAAGAGGCTGGTGCTAACTTAGAGCAATCCCTATCTCAAGAACTGTACCTTGCTCAGTATAATCCACATTCACTTCCACTTGGTCCCCTCTTTCTAAGCAGACATTCATTTGACATGTCGCTTAGCCGTGCATTGCCTTTGGTTTGATTCATCGCTGTAATTGTTGGAGGGTTTACATCATCACCCATGTGCATTCACACCGTACAAACCCGACAGGAACGTAAAAGAGATAAAGGCCTCCATTGCTTTTTTTTCTCTGAGTATATGCTCCACACATCACAACATTTTTTATTAAACTTCAATCAAATTAACATATGTAAACATCACAAACAAGTCAATATTCAGCAGAAAGTCAGGCAACTTTTGGGATCTATCAAAGTACAGATTCTGTAGTCAGAAAAACGGCAGCCATCTTCTTGTTCGGTTCCCTCTTTGGCTATGAGAGATTACTATATCCCTCCTCTGTGGGTTACTTAGCCACATTGCCAACACCACTCCCACCAGACTCACAACTGGTGCGGCAGCCAGAAACAGCCATCTTCCTCTGCTAACTCTGCTCACACCAGCCTCGCTCTCACCTCTCTCCACATATTCCTCCTCTTCCCCCGCTTCTGTGCCATCATCAGAGGACGAGCTATCCTCGCTCACATCCAGCACATTCTGCTTCCCCTCCTCGTAATCTTTATCATCTGTTGGGAGCTCGTATCGGCAGAGAGGGCAGGAGTTACGGGCACTCAGCCATGGTACGATACAATGAGCATGGTATAGATGAAGACACGGAAGCTGCGTGGTTTCATTCCCGAGGGTGAAAAGCTCCTTGCATACAGCACAGACTAGACCCTTCTTCACTAGCTCCTCTCCAATGATAACCCTTGGAAGATTCATGACGCATGACGCAGATGCAGGTGGCGCACCTCTTCTTGAATTGTCAGACTCAGCAAGTTGCTCAAGCAGTTCTTCAAAGCCTCTCTCATCAAGATAATCCTCAACATTTGCAGCATAGGGAGAGAACTCCATATCCTCCAAACCAGTGAAGATGTTGCGAGACAACGCCTGTCTCCTCTCTATAATCCTTTGACGAAACTCTCTCTCTAACTCAGGTGAATCAAACCGAGTCATGGAGCTGTAGCTCTCACTCGGACTTGCCAAATAATTTCTAAACCCTGTCTCAGATGGACCCGCTTCTTCCTCCTCTGAGTTCCACTGGCTCATACCAGCATGCATCGGGTCTATATCAGTGTCAAAGTCAATGTCACTCCTATCGTCTAGCTGACGAAAGATTTCGGCATCAGAGTCACCACCGTGAGCACTAAAAGAAACGGCATCATTAGAGAATCTGTACAAGCTAAAGCTAGCGTTTGAATCATTGTCAAAATCTTCACTTTCAGATTCCGAAAAGAGTCTAAATCTTGCGGAACCAGTAGGAGTGGTATGGGAGCTAGTTTCAAGGCTTTGTCTTGCAATGCTTATCAAATGAGTGAATTGTTGGGCGGAGAAATCACCGACAGATTCGGAGCTGCCGCCGTGTTGGCTTGTCCTCCTCCTCCTCCTCCTCCGTCTCCGCCGTGTTGTCGGCGCAGGGGTGCCGAAATCTTCAAGTAACAAAAACTTGCAGTCTGCACATAAGCTAAAGATTTCAAGATCATCGGAAGCAGAGTGAACAACTCTTCCACACAGATTACAAGCCGAAGATGGGTTTGAATTTCTGTGAGCATCTCGAGGTTGTGATTCCATCGGATCTAACTTTCAGGTAAATTACGAATAGATTCCAAAGACTAGCCAAATCAGTTTGCAAACATCCTAATTCAAGTTCCTCTAGAAAACAGAGCTCCCATACATAAACTAAGTCAATTTCACTCTCTTAAGGAGATGATGGAAGAAGAAATCAGAGGAAACTGTAGAAAGATCCAACCAATACACTTTTTTTTTCAAGTTTTGGATCGATCTACAATTGAAACCCCTAAAAATCGCCACGCCGATTGTTCTGTGAAGCGAGAATCGATAAACAAGTTCTGGCAGAAGATGAATGAGATAGAATTAGGAGGAAGACGATGAGAAGAAGAGTAGAAGACGATGATTAAATATATATTTGATAAAATGTTGACAAAGATCCAAATAGCATAAATATAGATTCGCTAGAGATAATGGCATAATGGTAATAATAACATAGAACAGGATTGAGTTGGCTTCACTTCCTAGGCCCAGTAAGCCCATTTCAGGATCGAAATGAACCCATAACTAATACGGTCAATATGAAATTTTTTTTTGATATTGACAATTAGTGGAGAGGTTTACATCTCTTCTATATTGCTTATGTAAGAAATATTCTTTAATATGCCTCCTTGAGATGATGACCATTAATCTCAGAATGATTAGGCATGGATCGATAAGGCCATTTTCGGTTCAAATCGATTATGGATCGGGATAGACTGTGTGGATCGTGAGCTCTAATACCATGTTAGAATATGGACTTCCAACTCAAAATCAATTGGCAATTAGTGGATTGATCCATATCTCTTATATATTACTTAGAATCTCTTTCAACTTTTGATGTGAGACTTTAGTCTCTAATACACCTCCTAATACTATCTAATGGAATGAGTCTTTAATAATGTAGCTTCTACCGCTGATCCATACGGAGAGCATATATTCGCCGAGGGATTGTCACAGAAACTCGCTGCCCCATTCGACTTTGGAGGAGGACAGGTAAACCCGGAAAAAGCAGTTGATCTCGATCTCGTCTACAACGCGGGGGCAGAAGAGTATCTACATTTCTTATGTACTTCCGTTTACGATGAGGCTTCGATTACCAAAATGGTGAATAAAAGTATGGTATTCTAATGTCAAAGTCCAAAATTAACCCTCAATGCTAGATCTCAATTTTCCCTCCATCACTGTTCTATTCCTCAAAGAAGATGTAACGGTCACTAGAACTGTCACCAACGTTGGACCCGTCTTCTCCGTCTACAAACTCATTGTCGTGCCTCCTTTTGGAGTCACAATAGATGTCACGCCCAACGTACTCGTCTTCAATACATATGTGAAGCAATTCAGTTTCAAAGTCACCATCTCCACAACCCACCAAGCTAATATTACATTTTGGATATAGTAAATTCTTTATAGTTACAAGTTAATATTAGTTCAATTAAAATCAACATCAACTTATCATTATATGATTCAAAAAAGAAAGAAAAAAATTGAATAAAAAGTCTTTTATCATGGCGTTGAATGCATAAAATCCTGATTCATATACATAGTAGAACAAAACAAGATTAAATGGTACGATATAAAAACAAGACCAACGATTAAAGTTTATATAATAACTAGCTGACATGTATCACAATCATTTTAATTACAAAGTTTGATTGTCGTTTAAGGAAAATGCACAAAGATTAAGGAGTCTTAGAATTTGACTGTTATAGCCTTACAAAAATCATCAATTTACAATCTTGTTGTCTGCCTTTGTTTCTACTTTCGAGTAATCATGTATTTTTAGTCTCTTAGTATTTTTCTCCCATGTATAATTAACAAGTTTTACTAAATTAAATATGTACATTTGACTTGTTGACTACAAAAATAAAATTGGGGGAAATTGTTTTTTTTTTCTTTTTTACGCCAATAGCATAGTTGAACAAATCATATATATAATTAGGAAGTTGTTTCTCCATCTAGAATATCCACCTAAGCAAAACAATTTTTTTTAACATTAAAGATTGTTTGAGATTATAAATGTTTTCATCTTTTTTTTTAATTATAGCTTTGATGAATCATAAGTCAAAATTAATAACATTTGATAATGTAATATCATGACATATATATAATGTAAGCAAAGAAACTAGTTGATTATAATAAATCATATAAACAAATCATGATTTAGTTTTGTTTAGCGACAAGGTATATAAATCATGTCTTTTTTTACTTTGATTTTAACAATTTCTTCTCATTTGAAAAAAATTAGAATAATTTGTTTAATGTGCAAAACATAAATAAAATTTAAACAAACAAAATTGCAATGACTCATATTTTGGTTTTATTGATCTTTTATATCTTGTGAACTTAACAACACCATGAGATTATTTTGAGAATTGCCATTAAGATGCTTTTAATTTCACTAACAATCTTTCTCTCTATACAAAATAGTTTTTGAGTACTAATTTAACAGTTAATCTAACAAGCTCTCTATATAAATCACTGTAAACATGATGTTTATATAAATAAATAGACTTTGCCATTATTTGGCTTTGACTTGGTGATATAAACAAATAGACTATGCCATTATTTGGCGTATAAAAAGTCTTAGACCTATTTACCATGCATAGTGCCAAAAAATGAACAAAATAATGAAAGACAATTAAGGGATCATGGATGTACCCTTCTCAACCATGAGGGTCCCCACTTGCAACATACGAATGGAACCGGTTTTCCTCAGTCACAAAAAAAATAATTGAAAAAGCATTGAAGTCAAATGTAAACTACACATGATTACTTACAATTGATTTTATTGTGTGCTTCTTGATTCTTGAAGCATAGAAGCGAATCTCCATTTTTACTTACATCGAGTTCATGAGAATTCTGCGAATAAAGCTCTAATGGATTTGGGAATTCTGTCGTTAAGTTTGTCTTCTAACCAGAGTAATACTATAATTTATTCAAAAAATAACTAAATATAACACTGTTGAAAGTGTTAGAATAACGTTACTTTTGTAAATTCGTTTTTATTCACTTACAAAGTTTATTTTCTTTTGAACTTTTTCATAATTCACTAACAAAGTTAAGATTGGTTCCGACTCATTTGATAAAGTATTGGGCAAATATGTAAAGCAGCATTTAGGATTTTTATTTCTTTGAAAACATTAACATCCATTAACTATAAACATATTTTCTTGGAGGAATAAGAAGATGAGTCGAACATCTTATAAATACTGATTTTTTTTAGTTTAGAAAATGTCAAGGCTCAATGGAGCGGAACATAGGTACAGAGAGGACAATCAATTTTGGGTACGCCATGTTGGGAACATCACTTTTTAAATATCTTGCAAAAATCCCGATATCAAAAGTTAAATAGTACTCCATCTTTTAATCTATGTAACAGCATCATACTAATATATATTTTTCTTCTGAGTGTGCAATAATAAAATAATTGCGATAGAAATTCATGTTACCTTTATTTTAAGAATCGAAAAAGAATCTCAATCGAATTTTGAGATATCGTTATTTGTAAAGATACGTGATACGTTCATGTACGAAAAAAAAAAATACTATATATATATATATAGTCATATAGGTGCATGCATTTGCGTGGTTAGATTAATATTCTATACAAAATTGCCACGGTCAATGTTTACGAAGAAACGGAGTACATGGAAAATTTCAGATTTGTACACTTCTCCAAAAACCTATACTAAATTTGTTTTGAGATATTTAAAATTAGTTATTTTCATGACAAAAAAAAAAAATTAGTTATTTTCTTTGAAAAATGATAAATCTACAAACTATTGGTAAGAAAGAAAACTAACAATAACAACAAAAAGCTATTAAAAAACTAGTAACTGAAAATCTAACAAATAGTAAATTTCAAAAAGTAAGATTAGCCTCCTCCCGTGACTTTTATTCTTTATCAAAAGTGTAAATATATTAGATTCCGGTCACGCACGACTCATCGACATCGAGTGGAAAAAAGCATACCATTTTGTTTACGTCTATAGTATTTATATATCCTTTTCATCTTGGATAATACGGGGAAAAGAATTTGCTGCTCAACTATATTTCAGAACAGTGACGAATCTAGATATCATTTTCATTCGGTGTAAAACTAAAAGTCATTAAACAATACACCATAAAATTATACATCAACATGGGCATCATAAAAAATCTTTAAACAAATACATTAATTTTGAAAATTTCATGGTGAGCAAGTGCCCCACCGTTCTCTACACTGCCTCCGCCCATGTTTCAGAAATTACCTACAAAAAAGATTGCATGCATATATATGAATAAATAAACATGACATAGGTTGAAAGATACATATATACAATACAAGATCCAAAATTTGAAGTCAAAGAATAAGAATATACTGAACAATAGTACAAATTCGTTTAGCAAAAAAAAAACAATAGTACAAATTAATAAAATCGAGCATCGTTACATCATCCAGCATCCATATAACTAATATGCACACAGTACACAAAATCCAATAATCTAGAACCAAGAATAGATCAAGAATTCAAGATAGTCACTGACTCACTATTGACGTTTAGTTATTGCCGTGACCATTAGATGATAAATTTCCTCTTTTTGATTTGGAAAAAAAAAAACATAAAAACACCTTATTTTTAGTAAAAAACACCTGTTTTCTGTATAAAAAAAAATTCCGTGAATGAATGAATACAAATAAAAATTCCGTGAATGAAAATATTTGTATATATCGTCGAATTTGTTTTTATAAAAAATACAAAAAGGCGACAGATTGGCGTTGGACGAGGGAAGGAGCTGTAGAGGCATGCTCATGTGGGCTTACTTGTTCGCCATATCTACTATACACACATTTGTAATTTCATTTTTTCTCACTTTATCAAAAAAAAAAAAAATCATAAGCTTTTTTTTTTCTAAAATCCTTACTAGTCCCCCAGAAAAACTTCAATTATTCCATCAAATAAAATATTTACTCTCTTCTTTGAATAAAATGTAAAATATTTTCTTATTTCACCAAATAATATTTCAAGTTATTCTACCAATCAATCAATCCACTTTAAAATTCCTAAAAAGTTATAATTATAAATCATCCTCCAAATAAAATTTTACCATTTCAAAATAAAAATAAATTATCCTCTATCGATTTATTCCAATCCGGATTAGAATTCTCCATTTCTTTTTTTCTCTTTTTTATTAATAATCGATATATATATCAATCTTGTTTGCATCCGTATATAATCTCATCAGTCGTCACACAAAGGTTTCGTCTTGTCACATTATTTCGCCTCTGGGTTTCTGCGTTTTGTTTTTTTATTAATCTTATAATAATAGCTTCAGGTAATAAATACACCTCGATTCTGTAGATTTTTTTATCCATCAATGGAAGATAACCAGCGAAGCAGATTCAGAAAAATTTGTGTTTTTTGCGGAAGTCACTCTGGTCACAGAGAAGTTTTCAGTGATGCTGCAATCGAACTCGGCAATGAACTCGTTCGCTCTCTCTAATCTCTTCTCTGATTGCTTTGTGATAAAAAAAATTATCAACTTTCTTAAAAATCAGAGCTTTTTGAATACTAAAATACGAAACTTTTTAGTTTATGCTTAATGGGTTTTGTGGTTTGTGTTGTGTCTATTGATATTTACCTTTTTTCTAATTTGTTTTACTCTTTGAATCTTATGGTTTAAGTGTTGAAATGGGGTTTTCCTCTGTTTTCGAAATGCGTTATCTTTGTTTGTTTTGATTGGATTGGAATTTGTTGTTCATATTGTAGGTGAAGAGGAAGATAGATTTGGTTTATGGAGGAGGAAGTGTTGGTTTGATGGGTCTTATATCCAGGAGAGCCTATGAAGGTGGTTTGCATGTACTCGGGTTAGTTTCAACACTCTCCTTTAACAATTATAACTCTTTGAGTCTTCTTCATTTGCAAAATTATCTAAAAGATTTGATTCTCTGTAATTGCAGAATCATTCCCAAAGCCTTGATGGCAGTTGAGGTATGTCTCTTCTTCTTAGCCTTAGTTTTGAAGCTCAGTTTTGTTCCAGAAGGTATCAAACTTGGCCTGAGTTTTGAAGTTTGTATAGTAATGAAATGTTTTTGAAAGCTCTTCATTTGTCTGCACAAGATTAGAGTTCATTGTGTTTTGTGTGTTAAATTTGGGGATTATATGGTTTACTTTTTACCCCTCAATATTATGACTTGGGGATTCATTAGATATCCGGTGAGACTGTTGGAGAAGTAAGAGTTGTTGCAGACATGCACGAACGAAAAGCCGCAATGGCACAAGAAGCCGAGGCATTCATTGCTCTACCTGGTGAGAAAATCTGTAATACTGAATACAAACAGGCTTTGAAAGGTTGAAAGTTTCGGTTTTTCACTCTCGAAAACTACGGATTTTTGTTTCAGGAGGGTATGGAACAATGGAGGAGTTGCTAGAGATGATAACATGGTCACAACTTGGTATCCATCAGAAGACGGTATTTCAACATTTCCTTTGCTCAATGGAGAAGAAGTAGAGGAGACTACTAATTACTATGTTGATTCGTTTGGGATTTGTTTATGCAGGTTGGTCTATTGAATGTTGATGGTTACTATAACAATTTGCTTGCTTTATTTGACACGGGCGTCGAAGAAGGTTTTATCAAACCAGGCGCTCGTAATATTGTGGTTTCTGCTCCAACAGCTAAAGAGCTTATGGAGAAGATGGAGGTAGATAAACCTTAGCTTTCCCTTTTCTTCTTCTTGTTATGAGATTGTGTGTAGACTTCTATCTCACAGTGAACACAATATCCTTGAAAAATCACAAGCAATACGAATACGGTTTGGATATAGGCAGGATACATTTTTGGTTAAATGGGTTTAGTTTTGTTTAGAGTATGCCTTAATTGCAGCAAAATTTTCATATACTTGGCAGGAATATACTCCTTCGCATAAGCACATTGCATCGCACGAAAGCTGGAAAGCTGAAGAACTCGGAGATTCCGCGGAACAAGGAAGCAAACCACAATAAAAGAACATTATTGTTAAGCATTGTATGCCACTCCCATTTTCAAGTTTAGTCCTTCTGATTTATATGAAGAAATCCAACAATGTGTATAAGAAAACTCAAATCTTGTTGCAAATTGAAACAGCACATTGGGTACCCAAATTTGAATGTGTTTGTTGCTGATTATGTAGTTAAGTTCTAAAAAAAAAAAAGAAGGAGGAAAAAAAAAAGTCCCCCAAAGAAAGAAAGGAGGAATCTTTGTGATTATGGTGATGCAGAAAAGTCCCACAAGTGTCGTATCAAAGTGAATGTCCATTAGAATAGGAGAGTGGTCCATTTGGTTTGTTTCATTCGATGGCTTCAATGGAAAAGCACAAAAATGAGAATGATGTGTGACCAAGTTGGACATTGATGTGTTTCTTCTTTTTTGCCAAGTGCCTTTTGTGGTGGGGAATCATCCAAGATTTTAAAGGTAATGATGATGACCTTCATGGGAATAAAAAGTACTTTTTAGAACGTGGTTTTAGATGGTATTAGAGTTTTTTTTTAATAGATTTGGTCAAATCCAACTATTCTTATGACTATTGGACTAAGCAACAACTAATAATATACCTATGAATATTCAACCCCAACAAACAGTCTTGATCCAAATAATATGAGCTGAGAACTGAATACTACTAATTTGATATGATTTAAATGGGTTTAGTCTTATCATATTTGAAAACTTTTTAATATGAAAAAGTTTAATACGCTTTGTCAAGTACAAAGCCTTTTCTAAGGTGTTAACCAAAGGAGAAACACTAGCTTGAGAAATACATCATTAGCAGTCGTTTGAAGAAAGAAAGAAAAAAAACACATTATGATTGCAATACGTAAATGTAAACACAAAGCTTAGATTTAGCTTCTTCTTTTTTGTGTGGAAAAAATTAGATTTAGTTACTCTCTGATAGATATCGGTTATAATTAGACAATTTCATACTAATTCACTCCTTACATTAGATCCCATCGTACTCACAAAAGTATTAATCTTGTTGATAGACACCTTAGGCATGTCCTTCTCACTTCATTAAACTTCATTAAACTTGCACTCATCAATTTCGTAGACCAATACATCTTCGAGTACAAATAATACAACCTTTATCACATATAGTGCAAGACTTCTTTGGATGTATCTCGATGATGGACATAAGTTGATGGTCTAGTGGTTTTAGCTCTTCCATGTCCTTTCTAGTTGTGGCCAGATTTGAACAAATTTAATGAATGTTTAATAGTGGTCTTGCTATCATTAGACTAGTTGACAAAACAAAAATACCATGATGATTCATATCTACTTTTTGTTAACCTTGAATATTATAATTCGTTATTCATCTCATTAGCTACGCGTGAACATCATACAACACACAAAGTTTACTTCTAATCCACAAATCCAGCGTAAAATCGAATATACATTTGTTAATCCCATCACAACTTAACTAACTATAACAACAAAAATATAATGATAGTAATTTACTTATAAGATTGATCGATATCGTCAGTTGTTAATTTCCTATGGATTGACAACTTCTAATTAATCATTACCTCAGTCTTTGTTTTATTTTATGTTTAGCATAGTCATTAGAGAGCATTCCTTTTGTCCCAAGAATGTAGGAACATGTGCCCGTTAAGGGTATATTCCATTAAGTTCATGGTTCCATGTTTGTACTAATCAGTGGTTCTATTTTCTATATAAAAAGAAAATTAAACCAAGAAATGCGTTGTGCAATTGTTCTTATCTCTTTGACTGGGGCCTATAATATGAGTTAAAATGTCTACTTCAAACTTCGTTGTACATTTCCTCATGTGTTCCAATTGTTCTTCTCGCTTCGTTGTACACTTCCATGAAGATATCTATGGCTATTCAAAAACAATTAAATTACTGGTTAATTTTTGAAAAAGACTTTTTTGTGTGTAGACTACCAAAACCTCTTTTGTCTTTTGGCAAAATTAAAATATCTCCAATATAATAATAGAAATCTTGAAACTCCATCATTTACAATTTACAAGTCACACTTGAGTTTCCTGTCAACGGGACCAAACAAAAGCTGATTCGTGGTGACGGGGATTGAAACCCTCGTGAAGGAAACAAAGAAGATAATTTTTTGAAAAAAAAGAAGATAATTTTTTGAAAAAAAAGAAGATAATTTGAAAAATAGGAGATGGTAAAATACTTAAATAGTAAAATGTGAGTGTGTCAGTTCATTTTCAAACATATTTGTCTCCCTCACTTTTGATGTATGTCCTGATTTGGTACCAATATAGGATAAGCCCCAACCTAATTGACGTGCTTTTCTCTTGCACTATGCATCTTACTTTCTCCCATCTTTAAACCCTAAAATTTGTTAACCGGTCTTTATCACTTTGAGTACCGACAACTTTACATGCTCATACCTTTGAGTTTCTTTATTTTTCTCAAGATATTAAATTGATACGTTACGTACACGAGAAAACCATGTAGATTTAAAAATCATATATATGAAAGGAGAGCTAACCCTCTCCATATGACTGACATATGTCAAAAAGAAACTCAAGAGTGATCTTGTCCTCAAACGTTATGACTAGAGCTTCTTTCTTTCTAACTTCTCTAATAACTTTAGTTATTCATATGATTAATTTAAAATATTAAACATCAATGTATAAAATTAGATATTATTTTCTTCATCTTTCTTTTCTTCGTGATTTGAGTAAGTTTATATCTTGATATTTGTACTAAATAAATCCACTTTATTTGAGGAGGAAGAAGCACAAATATTCATGTTGTATATCTTTCGACTTCCTAGCGTACTATATTAAACATATATTCACAATCTCATGTAAACAAATATCATCCTCTATTCAATTTATAGGGATCACCTACCGTTGTCGATTTCAGTTGAGAAAGAAATGTGTGATCCAATAATTCGGGTTTTGACATATTTTCATTGTGGCTATGTAAATTTTCGGGGGTTTGAGAAGCTCATTAGATAGGTAATTATTGATATGAGTAAAATCATGGCATACACATACACATCATCCTAATAATTAACAAAAAGTTGTTTTGATCTTTATTTTGTAGGGCAACACACAAAATATTTTTAAGAAATATCATGTAAGTGGTTTTCTTCGGAAAATTATTGAGGTTGTATTCGAAAGAACATCAAAAGTTCCAATCCTCCACAAATATAATATTTGTTCTTGTATGTTTTTTTATGTTAGATTCAAATATATCCCTATGTAGCTATGTATTACAAGTGCTATTTACATCGATGTTCTAATTCATCGGTAAATTCCTAGGGCTTTTTTTCATTTTTTCACTATATAATTTTTAGAAGAAAAACTCGCGCACGGATATAGGCCAAGTAGGTATAATAAGCCTTGGTTTTGAAATTAGAACATAGTCTGGTTTTACTTTCCTTTATCATCCTTATCTTTATTTTCTTCCTAGGTGACTTTCCGCGTTATACGCGAAAATAGAATTATAAACCAAATTTATAAATCTACTTTTTTAAATATATTCATTGAATTTTTTCTTATATACTTTCCTTTATCATCCTTATCTTTATATCCTTATCTTCCACTATTATCACTTTGTATGTGTATCTCTTTCATTTCTTATTATCTATGAGCTACAATGTATGACTAAAAGTCATAGCTTTGCATTTAAACTGAATAACCTTTACTAACAACAACAACAACAAAAAAAAAGCTCGGGCTAGAGCCTGGAATCAAATAATTAGTAATTAACCATTGGTACCATGCTTTCAGAAGGGCACAACTTAATGCTATGGATCCTGATAAACGAAAATATAATTCAAATTATTCTAAATAATACATAATTCTATCACATGCAATGTTTATATTTATCTTTGGTTGTTTTTACTCCAAACCAATCCCAAAAGCTTTTATAAACCAAACTAAGTTTCTAGCTAGACATACAAAAATGATATTTTTGATAAGGATTAACGTGATTATTGCCTAAAAAGCTCATTTTAACGTACGGGTTTACATAAGTACATGTAAATCTATCCACTAAGGTTTGATAAAGATATAAATTGCTTTCCGTGACATTAGTTATGATTGGAGAATTTTACTAAAATTACCATAATCTTGGCCATTTCTTTCCAAAATTACTATAATCTGAAAAACCTTTTTAATTTTTCTACCACAAAAAGATAAAAAAGACTAATTTGCCTTTACTATAACTTATGGTATATCATTGTTAATTTGTCTACCACCGTTCAATATTTAGTCCACTATAATTCGCCGTCATTTATGTCCACCATCCACCGTCCGCGTCACCAGTTCGCCGTCGATTCCGTTTTTGTCTACCATCGCCGATTTCATTTTTGTCCACCGCCGTCGTCACTGTCACCAGATCAGTCGTCGAATCTATTTTTGTCCACCCAGATTCATATTCGTCCACCGTCGCCGTCATCAGATCTGTTTTCATCCACCGTCGTCTGCGTTTTTGTCTACAGTCTCTGATGTAACCGTTTTTGTCCATTGCTGTCAATTTCCGTCGTCGTCTCCGACACCGTCTTCGTCGCCATGTTCATCTTCTTCACTGCTCTGTTTCCGAGAGAGAGAGAGAGAGAGAGAGAGAGAGAGAGAGAGAGAGAGAGAGAGAGAGAGAGAGAGAGAGATTTTGTGGTTTAAAGTAAAGGCAAATTCGGAATTTTGGAAAATTGTGGTGTAGAAATAAAATGTTTTTGGTATTATGTTAGATTTGAAAAGAATTTTGAAAATTATGGTAATTTTGGTAGTTCTCAAGAAAAAGCTAGAAGCAGAAAAATGCTGATTCTAATTCGGTATGGATTTCTCTGAACCAAATAAACAAAAAAATATTAAATCCTTCAGAAAAATAAATAAAAAAAATAAAACGGAACCGAAAATCACGAAATGTCCATTCAACTATATTAATTATTAAGTCTTAACTATGGCAACAATGTTGAGAATGGTTGAGCAACATCAATGATCCAGACCCTATGGTAACGTGTTCGTAATAATCACTGATACGTAATTTCTTTCATTGTCTGGTCTCTTTTAAGCGATACCATACCAGAATTAGAACCAACGGTAGAAACCGATCTCAACCGGTACTAAAACTTGCAAGATCATTAAAATGAGTTTAAAGCAACATTAAAAAAAAACATATATAAACCAAATTGGACTTCATGAAGATAATATGCGATTGCTTGTTCGTGTATATCCTAAATTCAGAGTTTGCAAAATTAGAGAAATGTCACAAAAAAAGAACTCATATTTCACATTTCAGATACCAAGTTACGTCCCAAGCTCTTACTTTTAACTGTTCCCACAACTTGAATATCAATTGAGATTAACCCGATATCTGATACCGTAAATCACAAATTTGGGAGAAAAACTGTGTAAATGCAAACGCAACTCAGTAATATTTTGTTTGGTGTTTCAGAATCCCTTAGTCTTTCTCTTTTGATGGGGTTGATAAGAGATGGTGTAACGTTGCTGCTTGGATAACCGCACTTGGGTTTGTATCCTTTGGTGTGTGAGAAGCTGTTCGCCTTATGCTGAAACCTCTTTCTACATTTGTCTGTCTGGAACGTCGAAATGATCGTGGAAGATGTCTGATAAGCCGTGATGAAGTCACGAGTAACACAACACCTAGCATGATAAGTAGCCTGCAAAAAAAAAATTAAAGAGTCTCCAATGATCAAAAACTATAGTTCTGCTATTGGTCTTATGTTCATGCACATAGATGCAGTAATTCTCAATAGCATTTTGCGGTTTGGTTTCATGTGTAAGCGATGTTTCATCCCAAATGACTCTGATAGAAGTTGTCTCAACTATCAAACTGACAATACAAGCAAATTGTAAGTAGAAATTACCATCCCGTGAGAAGTAAAAGCCGTCCAGATGGTGAAGTGGGCAATTTCTCACCCAGAGCAAACATTCCTGCAACCACACCTGTTACGATTGATGCTACAGCAGCGCAAGTGGATACTACGATTGCTCTCCCGTGTTTTAGTCCCCGAGTCTGGTAAAGTAAAAACAGAAAGAAGACTAAAATCATGATAAACGTATACACCTGAATATCAACCTACATAAAACTACAAGTAGAATATCCTTTCTGTTATACACAAAAGTGGAAACGGACTCGCACGGACAAAGTACCTGGTAGATAAACCCTGTTCCACTACAGCATATGCTAATCGAAATGCACATGGGAATGAACATTGCAGAAAACCCCTGCTCCACGAATACAAAACCCATCTTTGATACTACAGATGCCATCCTGTGATCAAATGAGTTATAAACTGTTTTCAGCTACATGTACCAGCACATTGGTCCTTATATGTGTCTAGAATCAACACCACATGTAAATGGATATAATAGGAGATGATGATGAGTAAATATCAGAGGTTCAGCAAATGGACTAAAACAATATATGCTCTATGATATATATGAGTAGTGAAACTTACCCGAATAAAACTCCAGATTCCAACCCATATATAATTTCTTCCACCACTTCATATTCCCCCTGCAAACCAAAATTAGGCCAAAGTGCATTTAGTAACAGAAACAAAAGGAAAATAACATTAAAGGTGATACTGCTCATATAGCTAAAAAATCTAAACATTTAGATAGTTAAGAGGATAATATACCAGTTCCTGCTCCCTGCGCTGGCGTTTATAGATATGAAGCCATGCATTAAGTAGTACCTTTGTCCCAAAAATTCAATACACAAGTTATCAGAAACATAGCGATTAACCACACCAATTAAGTGATATTATCAGATAAAGATGAAAACGAAAATATAAACCCCATTGTTCCAACTTCCAATGGTTTACACATGGAAATGATATATACAGGTCAAGAAAACACCATCAGTCAAGATAAGATCAAAGGAGATGATGCCAAAATAGGAAGAATTTCTTATGAAATACCATGGATGAAAGGTACCTACAAACAAGATGGCAACAACAAATGCCAGCCACAGCAACTGGAAGACAGATATCAACGACGCTTCTTGCTCCTCACCACCAGCACCAACGCCTACAGGCCAATGGACAAATACTCAAATTATACTAGGTAATTTTCTCTACAGTATCACCATATCTTCAACAGCTAGTAGTATGCAGAATATGACAGTTAGCGCTGGTCAAGATATCAACAACTATTGATGTTACCTATGGTGCCAATGCCAGCCACGGTAATCCCAATCCAGTCAAACACATTCATGACTTCCTTCAAATAGAAATGCGAAAAGACGGAAAGAATGGCAAGTCCACATCCCGAGACTGGTTGAACAACAGACACCTGAAGCAAGCAGGTTTTCAAAATTTCACAGTTACTGTCTAACAATAGTACCACACATCAAAGGCAATCCAAATAGAAGCTTGGGGAAAATTTACTTACCGGTGCAAGTGATAATGCTCGGAGCATCAACAAAGCCCCAAAAATGTCCATAAGAAAACCTAACGCCCAAGGTTTGTTAACAGCATATGCTCTTATCACCTGAAATTCATATATAATCATCAAAATGTGAAAATTGACCACAATCTCTAACTAATCGCCATGATTGGCATAACAATCCCTAATGGATTGAAATCACAATATGAAGAAACGAAAGTTTGATTCCGATCCAATTTCGAATACTCAACAACAACAATTTCATCGAATTAGCTAGACCTAACACGAAACCTAAATCGAATTTCCAGATATCAATCCACAATTTCCCCCAAAACTTGAGTTAACCTCTAAACGTAAGAGATCCGTCGAATCAAACGCGAATTCAGACTCGGAAATAGCATGAAATCGAAATCGAAAGCATCAGAGAGAGAGGGAGAGAGACCTTGAGCTTGAGGGAGAGAGGAGGGAGGATAATAGTGCCTTTCTTCTGCAGGACTTTGCCGATATTGTTACCGGCGGTGGCCGCAAGCGTCAAGCAAATCGACTCCCACATGATTCTCTCTCTCTCAGAAAACCACCGTGAGGAAGAAATCGAAAAGCTCCGACTCCGAAATTGAATTCAATGGAATGATTTTTGCTGATGTCTTACGTTATGACTCCCTTCCGATGATTGGCCATGGAAAGAGTCTTTTTCCTTTGTTTTAGCCATTTTTATTTAACCTATATGGCAACTAAATTAATCTCATCTGATCAACTTTCAATTTATTGACTTCATTTTTAATTTTCTTGGCTTATTGTTAAATATGTATATGTTCATTTATTCAGAATTTCTTTTTTTTTTTTTTATAAAGCTGATTTTTGGTGCGTTTATGTATGCATATTGTTTCAGAAAATGTTCTTGCAAAATATGTAAACACAATTTTCAGATACAAGACAAAAAGAAGAGAATTTCTTTGTTTATCTTATTAGTGTTTGTGTCAACAATCAATCAGCAAAAAAAACAATTTGTTTCTAATGTTAAAAGTTATGAAGTCATTTGAAAATATATACAATGCATGTAAAACTAAGGAGGGAGTATTGGATACGTGAATGTTGGGGAATGTGATTGAATTTAATTTTCTTAAGAATTCTAGTGTTATTCAATTAGGTGTTTTTCTAATTCTCTTAAATTCTTGTGTTATTCAATTGGTTGATTTTGTATTTCCATTAAATACATGTGTTATTCAATTTTAGAAAGATTTTGTGGGAATTTGATTTGAAGAGAATTTAATAGAATCATTCCTTGTAAATTGCAAAGAATCAATTCTCACCTAAATAGGTGATGATTTGAAAAGAATCATTGGATCAAAAACAATTTCGTAATAATAACAAAATATTTACAATAAAATAATTACAAATCTGTTTAACAAATGATTGCGTGATCTTTGACTTTTTCTTTAAAAATCCCTAAAAAATAGTATTTGCTTAACAATTGAAAAATCAAATCGTAATATTGTTAGCCAATAAAACAATTTGACATATATATGAACTCTAGTTGACTAAATAATATCATAAGGACCCCAATAAAATAGTATTTGTTTATTTTTTAAAACAAAAATTAGCAGATATAGTTTGTCCTATAAATTATGTTTATTCTCAAAGAAACAAAATCATTCACGGAAGAAAAAAAAAACTGAGAATACTAAATTATAGCAATAACTTTTAAATAAAATTGCTGTAATTTAAAATATTATAGCAATAGTTTTTTTTTTTTTTTTAAAACTTTTTTAACTACATATTTTATTTGAATAATTTAATAAGATTATTTTGTTATCATTTATAATATATTTAATTGCAGTAATTATATTACAAGATTTCATAGAATTTTTTTTATAGAATTTTTTTTTAAAAGTACAAGATTTGAAAGGATTTCAAAAGAATTTGGGGCAATTGCAAATATGCCACTGTTCACCAAAAATTAATCAATTATGCCACTGTTCACAAAATCATTACGACTGTGCTACTTTTCACTGATTTAATGAAAAAACAAAATCTCACTTTCTCTCTCATCTCTCTCACGCCCAGATCCGAATTTTTTTCCGCTCACAAAATTCTCTTCTTTCAAATTGCAAATCGGATTTGGGTTATGGATCTAGGATTTTCGATTCTCTTTCGTTCATGTAAATCTCTGTAAATTCTTTCAATCGATTTTGATTTCCTAAATTGGAAGAAGAAGAAGAAGAAGAAGAAGAAGAAGAAGAAGAAGAAGAAGAAGAAGAAGAAGAAGAAGAAGAAGAAGAAGAAGAAGAAGAAGAAGAAGAAGAAGAAGAAGAAGAAGAAGAAGAAGAAGAAGAAGAAGAAGAAGAAGAAGAAGAAGAAGAAGAAGAAGAAGAAGAAGAAGAAGAAGAAGAAGAAGTTCAATCTATGATTTTTTTTTTAAAAATTCGATTTTGGTTACTGATTTGAGTTTTTGATTGGATTTTGGTCACGAATCTAAGCTTTTGATTCGATTTGGGTTACAAATTTGAACTTTTGATTTGATTTTTGTTCAGATCTGGATTTTGGTTATTTTTTTGTCAGATCTAGGTTTTGGTTGTTTTTTTGGTCAAATCTGGGTTTTGGTATTTTTAGGGTTTTCCCGTTTTTATAAAGTTTTTAAACAGTTTTATAAGACTTTTTTACATGTCATTAAAAACGAAACAATTTGATAATTTATAAGGTTTTTAAAAGGTTTATAAGGTTTGTAAAATTTTTAAAAAGTTTATAAGACTGTTTAAAACCCGTATAAAACTGTTTAAAACCCTTATAAAACTTTACAAAAACCTTATAAACAGTTTTACACGGTTTTTAAATAGTTTTATAAGGTTCTTTTAACAGTTTTACTAAACCTTTTAAAAACTTTATAATTTTTTTTAACAGTTTTATAAGATTTTTTTTACAGTTTTATAAAGTAAAGGCAAAACCCTACCCCCATCCCCCCACCCAAAATCTATACCCTAAATGCATAATAGTTAACCCAAACTCAAAAATTTACAATCGTTTGTGTTTGAATTTGCTTTGAGATCTTCTTCTTCTTCTTCTTCTTCTTCTTCTTCTTCTTCCTAAATCTGCTCGAATCTTAGCGGAAATCTTCTCAAATCTTCTCGTCTTCTCAAATCTTCTTAGCGGAAATCGAGACAGAGATCAGAGATAGTGAAATTAGAGATGACGAGAATCGAATTCAGTGATAGAAAAAACAAAATTTGGATGAGAAAAATTTTTTGGATCTGGGAGATGAACGTGAGAGAGATGAGAGAGAAAAATAGATCTGTTTTTTTTTCATTTAAGTGAACAGTGGCACGCTGGTAATAATTTTAAAACAGTGGCATAATTGAAAAGTGGCATGCCAAAAGTGGCATAACTCAAAATTTCTCAAAGAATTTATCAAGTTTTTAAATTACCTTAAATTCTATTATATTGTGTTTAAAGCTGGAAACATAAAAATGTTGAATTCCTGCTTATTACATTAAAAACCCACACAATACTTGAAATTCTCTTGATTAACTCTGCAATTGAATTCACAGATTTATTTACATTTTCACATCCAATACCACCCCCTAAGTTCATTTGGCTCAAGAGGAACGCAAGAAATCGTCACCGGGATTTCGGCCTCGCTAGGAAATCTTCGTCACGCCATCGGCCGTGTAATCCGTGATCGCCTCATCTCTTTCCTAACAACGAATTTCCACACTCCTCTCCTTGAATTTTAATTCGGTTGTATCTCATTTCCGCTGTAATTGTATATAGTACTTATTGTTGGGCAATTCTTAAAGGATAAATTGCAAGAATAACCAACAAAAAATTATTAATTCATCAACTAACAAAAACTAACATATGTGGCTTAAGCAAATCTACTAAAATTAGGGTAAATGTTTAGATTTTGAATTGTTATATTTTTTTGTGTTACTAAGCCTAGTTTCCCATTCTCAAAAATACAACCAAAAAAAGTTTTTGTTCCAAAAATACCACTCATTTTCAAAAGTTCCAAAATACCATTTTTCCAAAAGTTCCAAAAATACCAAAAAATTAAAATTAACTTTAAATATTCAAAACTAAAACCCTAAACTCCAAACCTAAACCCTACTCCCTAAAACTATACCCTAATTGTATAATAGTTAACCTAAACCCAAAAATTTAAATTTTAAGCTCTTGAAAATCAATTTTTGAGGTTGTGATATTTTTGGAACTTTTGAAAAATAATGGTATTTTTGGAATTTTTAGTGGTATTTATGGAACTTTTGAAAATTAGTGGTTTTTTGGAAAAAAAACTTTTTTTGGTGGTATTTTAGGAAATTTCTCCTTATTATTTTGCATTGTATTTTGCATTCTTTTTTTCTTAAATGGTATAAAATCTTAACAGTCATACGAAAAAAAAAGGACAAAAAAAATTAACGCGCACAATTTAAACAAACAAACAAACAATCGAGACCTTTGTAAACCTTGTTTTGGTCACAAACTTGGATTCGCAGATCAATATGAAAATATATTTCCCAGTTCTTTGTTAAACGTTTTAGCCGCTATCATAATTAAATTTTGGAAACCCTACACACTTCCTTCATAACTTGAAATAAAATAGTATTGACTTGACTATATATGCATTTAGGGAACCCAGTGGTATTACTTTCATTTTAGTTGATTGTTGAATTTTTATAAAAGAAGACATTTACGAGTCTGCCACAAGTTATGATATACGAAGAACCAATCCGAGCAACATTGACCTAAGAGCATGTTCAACGGTAACCCTCTTGAGTTTAGAGGGTTCTTAAAGTCTCAAATTGCAATTAATCAAAACTTTAGCAGATCCAAAAAATTAGAACAGATCCAATATTGGATCTTTTATCAGCAATTGGATACGCTGACGTGGCGGCGTTGGATTGGGCCATGAAAAAAAATTGTTCGGGGAAATTTTTTCATCGTGTCTTGATCAAAATCTCTATGTCTTCCTCTCTCTCTCGCCATTGTTGTAGATCGCCTTTTCTAACCCTATTCGCGAATCGAAGACATAGAGATCAGGTGCCTGATTCAAAACAATCAATGGTTGAGCATGGAATACGCTGCTCGGAGAAACCAGAAAGGAGCTTTCAACGGCTTTTACAAACTTATCATGCGCCGTAACTCCGTCTACGTCACCTTCATCATCGCCGGTGCTTTCTTCGGCGAACGGGTGAGAGATCTATGGCTGATTTTTAATTGCTTGATGTCTTATTAGCGCTTGTATCTTTCCGGATCTGCTTTGTTTATGGTTCAATTAGAACGATATTTGGGATCTTTTGCTGTGAAATGAGAATCGTAGTGAAGAAATTTCGTTTGCTAGACTAAGCGATTGTAAATTTAGAGAAATTGTTGGATTTTGGTGGTCTTACGTGTTGATAGATGCTTCTGGGGTTGTTTTCATGATCAGATTATCGAGTTTGAGTCTCTAATGTGATTCTTTCCTGTCATTTTGCAATTTATAATGTTTCATATTGACAAAGGGATCATATTTACATGAAGAAATTTTATATTTGTGTGTGCAGGCTGTGGATTACGGTGTTCACATGCTCTGGGAAAGCAAGAACGTTGGGGTATGTTATGTTTTTGTTTTGAATCTACCTCTCTTGTGTTGTGGTTTCGTAATGATTATTCCTTATTCATTGTTTTTTTGTTCTCTGTAATGCCCATCTTGATATGGGAATGGTCACATTTCTGCTCACATTTCTATTGTTTCGTTTTACGAGTGAATAGTTGAATGCTTGTTTTCAACTTATCAACTAGCTAATTTAATCTGTTATTGATTCCTGATTCGCCTTTTCTCGCTTCCATTGCAATGTGTATGTTGCGCAAGTCTAATAGAGGATGATTATTTCCATAACATGATTTACTTGTCTTGGCGCAGAAACGATACGAAGACATCTCTGTGCTGAGGCCAGTAGAAAAATGAGTCTTCTCCCTTTTGAGTCTCTAAGGCAAAAACTGATAATGGTAATTGGTTGGTAATTGAGTTAGATGTGATGAATGGTTTAAATAAACTGATGCTTGTTAGAGCTTGATTGGTTGGTAATTGAAAGCTTGTAATTGAATGGTTTCATAATAGATTAGGTAATTGACAGCTTGTAATTGAATGCTGGAAAAAAACAGATGAACATTTTGTGTTAAATTTACTCTTCACCGATGAACATTTTGTGTTAAAGTTACTCTTCACTGATAAAAAAACAGATGAACTTTTTTTTTTAGACATCTTAATTTGGTGTCTCCATTGTATGACCAAATACTTAAGAGTGTCTTAAGAACTAAATTCTCATTAAATTTATTAAAAATAATTTTAAGACCCAACATGCTCTAATAATTATTAGTTAGAAACTTAGAATAAGATATTCTCGATGAACGTATACTGTCTACTAAGTGCAGAGTCATCTTGGTTAAAGAATGTTGATATTTGATGATAAAGTAAATTTGGTCAATTATAAATTAAGCTTTATTATTAGTTCTATATTTTTAAAAGACCAAGTCTTGTTTTACTCAGAAAGGAAACGCTCAACATCATCATACTTTCCACAAACAAGAAATCAATTACGAAACGAAACTTTGATCATCAAAATGATGTGAACATAACTAAAAACTACTAACGCAACCCATACCAATTAATCTAATTACTAAACAAGAACAAATATGGGTCATAACTCGATCATAGACCCTTTAACAATCTACTTTGAACAAGATTTTGCAATACTACATCATCTTTGCAAAAGCCATCAAACCCGATTTATGGATGTAACAGAAATCCTCCAAAGGTTTATACATTTGTGTAAACTAATGATCATATATAATTTATAATCACAGTTACATGCAAAATTATAACACACACTGAGATATATAATCAAAAGAAAAATAACACAACCATAATTACTTGAGGAAAATCAAAATCACAACAACAAAAAAAAGCTCAAGAAGAAATAAAAACAAGTGAAAAAAATAAAATTTTCACCACCAACCATGTACAACTTGTGTATACCTCTGCTTAAGCCATCTGAAACTTTTTCTAAACGAACCTTTGACTTTGCCTTCAACACTATACATCTTATAACTCGCGACCCGTTTCTTCCTTTGGAGCTCCGGGTCGGTTATTCCCCAAGATTTCGATCTTGCAATCGATTTGCCCTTCTTCAGATCGTTCTCATGAGTCGTTACGTACGAAGCACTATAGCTCCTGAAATCACCGGTTCCGTGATCGCCGTTGTACGGCTGGATCTGCATGCCACCGTCTCCGTACGGTCGTTGACGGCCGTAATCTTCCATGGAAACCGGCGAGAGAGATCGAGAGAGAATCTTTTTTGTGTTTTTGTTTTTTGTTTTGGTTACAGCTAAGAGAATAATTGAAGAGACAAAAGGAAAGGAGAATAATAGTAACGCTATTGCCGTGTCTTTTGAGCTGGTCACTTCACGTTATATTTTATTTTTATTTATTTTTTCTGACTGGAGATAAGAAAAAGCAAATTATACAGATATTGAAATGATAACGCATTACAAATTAATAACTTTGAGAAACAGAAGGAAAATATCAAAACAAAATCAAGTGTGAAATTTGTTAACATATAGGTGAGTTACAACAATTTATTTTATGAATTAATTTAGTAGCTATAAAACTCTTTCAGACAATGAATAATGGAAATAGTGCTTTTTATTTGTAATGGACCGTTGACCGTTGAGGTGTAGAACGGTCAATATGGCAAGTTGTGAGTATTAATGTTCACGAATCCAAAAATTAATTGGTGTGATGTTGCTGTTCACATATTCGTGGGAACGTGACTACCAATATCCAATCAAAGACCATATACATTTTTAATCAAGTGCAAATTACAAAATCTGCCATAAATTGGAAGCGACATTACAAAATCTGCCATAAGTCTCTCTTCCTTTTAAAATCTGCCAACTTTTGTCTTTTAGTGGATGGGTAAAATTACATTTTTCTCCCTCCACCTTTCTTTCTCTTTCTCACTTCTTCCATTTTTCTTTTTTCCATTTTTCTTTCTTTCAAGCTTTGTCTCTTTTCTTGAAACCTATACCTACTATCTTTCTCTCTTTCTCTCTCTTTCTTCTTGTCAGAATATTTTCTCTCCTCTCTCTCTCTCTTTGAAAAATATCAAGTCGTGACCACGTGACGGCGAATCCAAATGCCAGAATTTTTTTGGATCTGGATTACCCGAAAACGATGGTGGTTGTGGCCGGGTTCGACCCGTTAAAGGATTGGCAAGGAAGTTACTATGAGTGGATAAAGTTGCTCTCTTTCTCTTACTCAGAGACGGACGTCCTCAGTTACATAGTTGTCCTCAGAGACGGACGTCTAGTTTGGTAACATCATGTCTTTCGATGTCCACCACACATATGGTTATAGAAACGGTGGTCAACGGTGTCAGTGACGGTGGTGGACATAGCCGGAGACGGTGACCATCGAAAGACAAGAAATACAAGACCGAGAACAACAAATACAAACGAGGTCAAAAAATATAAAATAGAGGACAAAAAATTTAAGACAGAGGACGTCTATTTTATGGTAGATTAAGGGTGAAGACGTCTATTTTGTGGTAAATTAAGACAGAAGACGTCTATTTTTTGTGGACGTCCATTGGACGTCATCTTGTCCTTCGATATCCACCACACATACGGTTACAAAAACGGTGGTTAATGGTGTTAGCGACGGTGGATGGGATAGTGGCTATCAAAACACAATAAATACCAGACCGAGAATAATAAATACAAAATAAAGTAAAAAAATATAAGACGAAGGACAAACAATACTAGACATAGGACCAAAAATACAAGACGAGGACAAGAAATACAAAACAGACGTCCATTGTCCCGGGGAGAGAAAGATAGAAAGAAAGAGAGAGTATTTTGTGGTAGATTAAGACAGAGGGCGTTTAATTTGTGGACGTCCACTGGACGTCTATTTTGGCGACATCTTGTCCTTCAATATCCACTACACATACGGTTATAAAAACGGTGGTTAATGGTGTCAATGACGGTGGATGGGATGGTGGCTATCGAAAGATACAAGAAATATAAGACCGAGAATAATAAATACAAAATAAAGTCAAAAATATAAGACAAAAGACAAACAATACAAGACATAGGACAAAAAATACAAGACGAGGACAAGAAATACAAAACAGACGTCCATCGTCCCAGAGAGAGAAAGATAGAAAGAAAGAGAGAGCAAAGCGGGAGAGATGAGAGAGTACGAGAGAAAGACACACAAGACGAGGACAAGAAATACGAAAGAGAGAGAGAGACACAGTAGACGTCCATCGCCTCGGAGTGAGAGAGAGAGAGAGAGGGAGAGAAAGAGAGAGGGAGAGAGAAAGAAAGAGGGAGAGAGAAAGAAAGAGAGAGGGAGAGAGAAGAGAGATAATGGTTTCAAAAACAAAACAAAAAATGGAGAAGATGATGAATAATAGAATGGTATTTTCGTAAATATCTGGATTCATTAAAGGTCGTTTCGTCTTTAACCAGTGGACGTCCGTACTGTTCATGGCAGATTTTAAAAGGTTTGTATATTTATGGCATATTTTATAAGTTTTTTGAATTTTATTGCAGATTTTATAATATCCCCTTTAATCAATGGCTTAGTTTCCACGAGCTATCATTTGTCCACATGATTGATTTTAAAATGCAAGTATCATAAAGAAAATATTTGTTTTTTTTAATAAAAATGTATCATAAACTAGTTTAAACTAGTATCATCAAATCGTCAACATATCATCATCATAAGCATCATTATAATTTTTCTTTTATCGATATTCCATTCCCTAGTTTTTCAAAAAAAAAGATATTATTCCATTCCCTAGTGTAAAATCGGCAATGTCACTAGGGTAGCTGCAAATCTTTCTCTTGGGCCTGGATATAAGACCAAGCCCAAAGGCTCCTTAACATTTCCGGTTTGATTACTCAACCGGGAAACGAATAAGCCACCAATAAACGGATAATATAATCGCAAGAGAATCGATATGAAAATCTAGAAGAAGGGATAAAGTGATGAGATTGGATGACCAGAGTGGTTCTGATGTCTGTCCACTTACGATGTGGGGTTTGGTCCAGAAAATTCCTTCAGTCCCACGTGTCTCCGTAGGGGCTCTCCACGTGATTCCCACGCCGAAAGTGGCCACAAAAAGAGTTTTGAATATCGGAGGAGAATCTTTATACTAATTTTATAATAAGGTTTGTGTTTGTGTGGTCACTCATATTTTTTTTTTATAATTTTGATCAAACAATGCTAAATATACATCCGTATTAACCATACATTTACATAATCAGTAATGTCATTTTGTCCCAACGAACATGCTTCTAGGTCTCAAATGCCAACATCAAGGCAATACTGATAATCTCTATGACAGTCGGATATTTGAGATTTACTAGTTTGATATTACCTAGAAGAAGGGATTTACGTTTAAAATTTGATGTTGCTTGATCCCAAACGTTAGAAGAGAATATGAGCTGAAACATTGAAAAACTTTCAACGTTTGAAGGTTTATTGTAAGATATTTGACCATTTAACATAATCCAACACTGATAAGTATTGATTTTAACTCTCTTTTACTCTTCTTTCCCCTTTTGTTGAGGCTTCAACTTCAAGCAATTCCGAATCCATAATGGATCCAAATTAGAAGTCAAAAGTGATTGCCCCGCGAAGTTTGATGCCCAATATCGTTCGATTCTATACATATTACATAGTTTTGCCAATAAATTTGAAGAGGATATGTACAATCAATTTTGGAGAGGATACACACACACACACACACACACATTGATTAGATATATAATTTTGGAATTTCTATAATATGTTAACGTACCTTAATTGTGTAGATTTATTTTGTAATTTCCAGTTACTTGTAAATTTGAAACATACGATCTAATTTCAAAAATGTTAACCAAATGACAAAACACAAAATCCGTACTAAAAAACTTAGTTCGTTTTTGTTCAAACGGTCTAAAACATATACCTTACAAGAATTGCATACATGAACACAAATTCCATCACAAATTAGGACGTAAATTCTTCCGTTTGGGGAATTAATAAGCTATATATTATAGGGCCCTATATTATATGTAGCACAATCAGGTACAGTCTTGAGATTTATAAGGTCCGACACGAAATTAAAAAGATGCTCTATAATTAAAAATCTAAAGCATAATGTTTGAAGATAAAAACAAAACCCACAAATTTTTCTTAAAAATTTCCAAAATTCATGTTATTCTGAAAAAAGAAAATTCAAAATTCCTAAAAACAATTAAATATATATATTTATTTTGAAAAATAACTCTTCCTTCATTTTTTCCTACAAAATAATCCGTCAAACTTACATTATAAGGTTTTTAACCATGTCTCTTTCAATCGTGGGTTTGATTAATAGTTATGATTTTTTTATAAGTTAATATTTCATTTTTCACTTATTTAATTACATATTAATATGAGTCCATCACAATTTAATTCTCTTTCCTATTATCTCATTTTCACGACAAAACTGTAAAACGTATATTATTTGCATTAAAAAAAAAATCTACTTTTAAAAATTGAAAATTTTCGAAGCCCAATACCTAAGTGTCGTTGGTGTAACTACATGACCGGCCCTTAGCACAATGAACCTCATAGGTCTAGTCGCTAGGTGACAAGGTATAATAACATAAGAAAATTTAAAAATGCATAACCAACAAAAGAAACATATTAAAAAGAATAACAAAACCAAAACCAAAATAATTTTTTATTATGTATGTTTTTCCGAATAAGGAAAGTTGTCAAGGAAGCACAAACATATGCGCACTTCCATATTTGGAATTATTAACGAATATTAATTGTTTATCTATTTATGTGCTATATATTCTTCCTTTTCCTCTTGATAGAAAAAAAAAGAACTAATCTTCATTTACTCTGATTGTATGCACCAATGAAGGCACCAGGTGTCATTGTTTATCTATTTCTGTGCTATATATTCTTCCTTTTCCTCTTGATAGACAAAAAAGATTTAATCTTCATTCACTCTGATTGTATGCACCAATGAAGGCACCAGGTGTCATCATTACATATCTACATTCTCAGCTAAGCAGAGCACATCTCATCGTGGATTTGGAGATAATAAAACAGTTAGAAACGAGTAGCATTTTGTGTATAGGTAAAACAAAGAAATATAGCTAATTAAGAAAAGTAATTAAAAATCTAGAACACTAAGAAAATAAAAAGGAGAAAGATAAAAGCAATCACGAAATTTATTTTATAGCTTAGAATAGGACTTTAAAAAAATAGAAAACTTTTCTAAAAACTTTCGTTCTGGATTAGCCTTAGTGATTTCAAAAAAGTAAAGATGAGTAGCAACTTATGCAGAGGTAAAATAAGAAACTAGAACACTAAAAACCCCAACTATAAAAATTTAATTCAATTAAATTGATTTAAATCATTTATCTATGCAATGTCTCTTTTCTCAATATGATGTTCCTTACATGGTACTATGGTAGTATAGTACTCATCTTATTTATGTTAAAGTTTGACTCATATTAATTACAAAACTTCTATAACAATTAGCATTATATTTGGCATATCCATATAAAAGATTTTGTAATTTTGTTTTGCCAATAATATTTAGTTATATGTTTTACTGAATTTGAATCCAAGGACCAAGTGGTAATACATAGACACATTAAATATAAAACTTTTGGTTGATGCTTTGATGGAAAGAATCATGTCATTTATATTAATATTTGTGATGGTACTACGAAGGAATTTAATGAAAAAATTTGTATTGAAAGAGAGCATAACCACATACAGTTTTAAAATGTTTTTAAAAAAGCATGCATGCTTTAAGATGCTTTAGCGCCGCATTGAAATATTTGGTATGGCTGAACTTTTTCATGATGAGGCTCTGTTGATTTCTTATTGGTCGATCCAATTTTGATTCCACTAAAAATATATAAAAACAAAACGAAAACAAAAGTCATCAATGCTTTCTAAAAAATTGTCAAATAAATATTTTCTTTGAGGCAAATTATCAAATTAACCAGGTGGTTTGTGACTACCGCCACCATGATTCGACTCCTAGTCAAGGCTTTCACATGATTTTCTTCGGGTTTTTAGGATCACGCCAGTTTCCGTTGGACACGGCGCTAGTTATAATCCACTTTTGTGAGATTCAGATATTTGAGTTATTAAAATTAAAAAATAATCAAATTAATCTATTCCTATACCTTTTTAAATAATAATCGACGTCCAATGTTTTTTTTTATTTAACAAACTTCATCCATATTTTATTCCAAGGTTTTTGGACATTAGTTATAAATGTGAATTATCACTTGTTAGATGATACGTTGAACATATTAACATTTATTCATTTTGGGATATTCCGTAAGTTAGCATATTTGTGGTTTTTGTTTTCTATTAAAGCATATTTATGATATTATATATTCCATCCGTTCTTATTTGTTTGATTTTTTAGAGTTTTCACAAATATTAAGAAAACACATTAATAGTCAACTATAAATGTTTTATCTTTTGCAATAAACAATTTTCCATATGTTCAAACCAATAGTAATTCAATAAAATCAATAAATATGTCTTGAAATCCACAATTCACCATTATATTTTCATTGAAAATATGAAAAACCAATATTTTAGAAATAATTTTTTTTTCTAGAACATCAATAAAAACAAAAAAAAGGGAGTATAATTTTGGTATGTGTGTGTGTGTTTAATACGTATGTGTATGTATATGTATCTTAATAGATATAGATCACAATTCACGTGATTAGAACTAAGAAAACGGAACAATCTTTATCAATAATAATTCATGAGAGAGATTTGAGTTTATCTCTCTCTTTTTCTTAAACCCATATATTCTCTCTCCTCTCCCCTTTGGCTATAAAAAGCCCCGACAGGTCTCAGTTTCTTCCCACACCCAAAATAGAAATATGTTAGGTACTCTAGAGTCTTGTTCTTCCCACACCCAAAATAAAACAGTAATTTATTTAAATATATGAAAGTAGATATATAGGTTAAAATCGGCAGTTGTGGACGAGCTCTAAGGTTTTCTGAGTATGGTCACATGATCAAAGGTAAGAGGAGGTGACAGAAGAGAGTGAGCACACATGGTGGCTTTCTTGCATGCTTTTTCGGAACTAGGGTTTCATGCTTGAAGCTATGTGTGCTTACTCTCTCTCTGTCACCCCTTCTCTCTCTCTCTCTAACATGTTTAATTATTATATAGATGGCAAAAAATCTGTGATTTGGTTTGATTATATTTAAGGTTTCACTTTTAGTTACATAATCATATCAAACATATTCAAATTAGTTTGAGGTATGAGTAATATGCAACTCTGGTTTCAGCTGTTGATTTTTTAAATGTTATTTCACGCTTGAAGAAATAAAATTTTTGTTTCACTATCAAATATTTTGTTCTGAATTATAAATACGGTATAGTTTCATATGATCTTTGATTAATATATGTTATATACCGTCTGTTGTTCTTCGAGTATCTTGAGATTTTTCTTTTCCTACAGATTTTGTTTTTTCCAATAATTCTTTTTCCTTCAGAAATGCATATATATACATAGATGTAATTAAGTAAATTAGATATCGTCGACAAAAAAATAAATAATAAATTAGATATCGCATAGAGCGCTCGTACTTGACTAAATTTTTGCAGGGTTTAGAATTCAAAATCTTTTGGAGGCAAGAATCCTTTTTCTTAATAATTAAAAATGGTGCAGTTATAATTAAACGCGTACAATTGCCTACCATATTAGATATGTTTTGCAAGAGGCCGCCAATAAGCTCTCAACTACTACAAAAAGAAAGTTTAAAAGAGGACTCTATAAAGTTTAAGAATCATGTGTGACGTAACAAACAATATCGAGAACGTCTTGCAAAATATCGGCTCCAAAGTTGTACTTGATTTCTCACAAGAAACATAAAAATATAGACAATTTGGACTAGTTTTTTGTTTTTTTTGGAGAAAATAATTTGGATTAGTTAAGTGATTGGAAGATATGATATATATATATATATATATGTGTGTGTGTATCAGATATGACTTAGGGATAGTCCAATGTTTATCCCAACGTTTGTATAAATAGACATTATCATATCTTTGCCTGGTTTTAAAACGATGACAGACTAAGTCTCAAATATATAACAACTAAATATTTTCGTGAGCACAAAAAATTATGAACTTTTTTTGCAAACATACAAAATAAACTCAATCAAAGAACTTCGTGATTTTTTTTTATCAGTTTGTTAAAAAGATGTATAGATTCGTAAGTTTTTGTTTAGCTTTGGTTAAAACATAACTTTTTAATGATTTGTCAATCGAAAAGACAACATGAAAAAATAAGTTAAACAAAAATTGTAACTATGTGCTATTTAAATGAAGTGTGTAATCAATATATATAATGTTATATACATGGAGTTACTATTTAAACAAAAATTAAAAAAAAAGGCTTGGAACACGTTGAGACTAAATGAATGAGATGTCTTTTAAATGTTTACAAAAATTAAAGTTATATGCGTATTTTCTCTTAAACCTTTTTCAATTCCTTTTTAAATTGTTAATTATACAATGCGAAAAATAAATTGTAAGCTTTTTAAATAAACATAATAAAGGGATATCTGAAATGGTTCTTAATTTAAAAATCTTACATGCAATTCATGTAATTGTTGTCTTTGAATCATCCGGATTGTTCTAATGGAAATGTTGAATCCTACAAAAAGGACTATATAGGGCAGAATCGGCAGATCCAACAAGTTTGAAGTGTAATCCAATATCTCCACATTTGCTTATATAGTCATACTCCAAGGTTGTTCTCAGTGTTGCTACCTCATTTCTTCATCTTTATAGTTGTTCTTTGATATCTCTTGGAGATCTTGTCATTTTTGATTAAAAAGTGTTAATTTGTAAAACTTGTGCCTATCATGGTATGTTTATTGAATATGTATGGTTTCACGAAACTAACGATTGTGAATGTCAAGAAAAGTCTCCAAAATTACTCTCCCATTTTACATTAGAAACATTTAGAAAAACATAATTGATTTAGATCAAGTCTCAAAACATAATCTTATCATATTTATACCATATAGAATAATCTATTGATGTTCTTCACTTGATTTCAAAGCTTTTTGTTGGCTCCCTCTCTCTATATGTCTTTTTCTTTTTAAGTCTTTTTGTAAACAGATAAGAAAATCTCTCAAGACTCGTTCGGTGCTGTTGTCTCAGGAATCTGCAAAGGAATTGAACTATTCTCTTCTTTCTCGTCCTGAGGGCTCTCGCCTTGTTTTTCTTCGACTTGGGAAGTTACATCACCGTTCTCTGATGCATCCTTTGTCTCGATGCTGATGGTCTTTGCTAATTTGTTGGATGGTTCTGGAGGGGACGAAGCGGCTAAGATACGACTGAGACCGTCGTATACATTCTTAGCATCCATAATGATAGTGGCACCACCTGGATAACACCGGCCAAAGCATGTGGCGCAATGTGGAAAAACCATCTGTAACAACAAAGAACCAAAAAGAAAGAAGAGGCAATGTGAGTTACACATTGAGTAGATGTTCAATCTAGAAAGACTGAACCGATCCAGAAGCTGAACTAATCATATTTGGATAAAATCAAACAGAAACCAAGTATGTACCTAAACTTAAGTTCCTTCGAAAACGAAATTGATATTCAAATAAAAAACGAATGCAAATCAAACTGTATAAACCAATCCATCGTAGATTGGTTTTACCTTGGCTACTATTTTTCAAAAACCTAAAACCAAGAAAGCAGAAACCTGGACTGAACCCTCCTAGTTAGACAAGTAAATTGTGGGTACTGACTCTTTACTTGTTAAGACAAAATTGAGATGAGATGTAAAAATGGACCTCTACAAAAGTTCGGCAAAGTGAGAGGAAGAGATTTGATTCATTGAGTCGAAGCATCCGAGTTGTGTTGTATCTTAGTAAGGAGTCAGAGACAGCCTGAAGTCCTTTGATCAGTTCAAGAGCAATAACATTCTTCAGACTTAGCGGGGCACAAGGACGTAGTTCATTAAAAGCAGCAGATACACCTGTGGACATAACCGGGATTACGAAACACAATCAAACTAGGAAAAAAAAAAGTAATGCGCTTATATTTGCAACACTTGTAATAGTTGGAACACTCATCATCCATTAAATAGATACTGTATAATTGTCTCACCGTTTATGAAAACTGCAAGAGGCGGGTGCTCCATCAAGTATGATGGAGGTGTGACATCATCTTTGCTATCTTCATTAATACCACTTGAAGGGAAGCCAACAGATGGTAATGGAACCCATCGATGTGAATCCAAAACTAACTGGAAGTAAAACATCATGACAAATTTAATAGAGATTTCAAGAGTACAACATGTGGTTTATTGGAAACAAAACTCTGTTTCTGTTGAGTCCCATGCCAGAACGAAAGTTAAAATTTTGTATTTACCCACCTGAAAATTCTCAACTGCTGTGCCCATGTTCTTGGAGAATAAATTTAGAACCGCCCTGTAGAAAGTATCTGAGTTAAATACTGAACTTGTAAAGAAACAAGTAAAGGTTATTACAGAATCAGGAATCAAGAAATATAATAAGAAGAATTGTTACTCTTCAAAAAGTGGAGGAAGCAAACCCCGGAAGTCTAGCCCAACCCAACCAAGCCCCATCGCACAATACTGTGTGGTCATGAGAAGAAGGTAAAACGTCAAATCAAAGTTGCACAGTGTATCGGAAAGTGAATATATGAGATGTATAAGAGCTTAACCATGCACTGTTCCAAAATATTTGATAGAGATCCTCCATCAGTAATCTTTGGAAGCATAAATTTCAGAGTCTTCAAGTGTGATGTTATTTGATGCATGGCCCAGCTAAACAGAAGGCCACCATCATAATTTTCTTCACTCCCCGATGTATCATCAGCAAAAATAGCTCGATATTGATTAACCACATCAAATAGGTGCGTTCTGTGACAATTTATCATGCCTTTTAAATACTCATAGGCATTTTTCTGGTCTAGATCCTCAAGAATTCCAGTGAGCCATGCCTCTCGGCATCTTAAGAACTGCACAGACAAGAAGAACCATTCAGAAGTGAAGGTATAGCTTACAGAATGAACAAAGGAATACACTGCAATGGAAGGTTAAATTCAAATGGTTATAAGTCAAGATATTTCACCTGCAACCGCATTTCGTATTCGCCAAAGACTCCTATCCGGCGTAAGTATCCAATAATCCGGAGACATTCTGGCAACTGAAATAGAGAGCAGAAACAAAATCTTCAGCCTCCTAGATTGTTAAGCCAAATAATAGTTCACTGAATACAAACAAACTATATTCACATGAAACCTGTATATTTGAGCGTAGTTTCTGGAGAAGCTGTGAGAGAAGTGACTGAGTTGTTTGTCTAACCTCCGCTGCAAGTGCTTGGATAGCGGGCAATCTTGACAATGGAGAAGATTAATTTTTTTAAGAGCTAAAGCTTGAAGATTAAGAGCCTAAGTAGCAAAAGAAAAAATATCTTGAGGAAGATAACAAAAAGAAAAAAGCTCACTTGGGATGCATGGTTGCAAGTTTCGATACATATGCTTCCAGGTCTAGAGCCTCATCAAAATTTCCGTTCCTCACACATCTGACAAAGATACAAATCATTTTGAAGAGAGCTTGAACACATAAGTTTCTTAACGCCACGAATGAAATCTAATTTGCTCTCGTGAAGCAGAGATTGACCAGAAATCTTTTTGGCACGAGGTCTAGTAGCTTACGTGTCCATAAGCTGAGGAATCTCAAGCAAGTCAAGAAGAGTGCTGTGATTTGCCAGCAAGGCTTGGTTCATCTTCCTCTTCTCCAGAATATTCTCAGCAGATTCGATAAATTCTGTGCAACCAGACGTTAGTTTAGGGACTTCACCAATCTGCAAAGTTCAAAGTACAAAATTCCTACATCAAAATTTGAAAGAAACAAAGAGACATCTCCAAGGATGCAGCTGCTAAAGTCAGAGGATGCTTAATGTAGCTATGCGAGAGCCTAGTTTTTTCTGAAAACATGGAAGCTCAAGCTACATTCCTAATCCAATGATTCATTCACCTATTCTCGAAAGGTTAGCTCGATTTAATCGGTTTTCTAATTCCCTCAACTCCACTTTAGACTATAAAAGGCTCCAAACACAGATGCCTAAGAACTCATTTCAGATCCTAGCCATGACACTTTACCACTGTCACTAATCGTAATGTATCACCCAGGATTCAGAACTAAGCAGGCAGAAATAACCTGTTGAACCATTTTGGAACTCGATGCAAGGTAAAACGAAAAGGTATTAAGTTACCAGAGACTCGAGATGCTTATCAATGGAGGATACTTCCTGCCGAATCGCAAGCAAAGCATCAGCAGCTGTGATAAACGCACGGTAATTTCCAACAGCCACCTCTTGCATTTGCCTCTGAATCCTCTCCGCGTCAACTCGAAGCAGCTCCGGCTCCTTCAAAATTTCAGTAACCGGTAAGATTCAGAAATCCATGCGCTCAAAGAGAGATATCCAAAAGAGACAGAGAGAGATCAAAACCTTGTGGAGACGATCAAGAGTGAAGGAGAGGAGCTCGGAGACGTACGGTTGCTGAGAAGCCGAAGCGAGATCGAGAAGACTCGCCGTCGCTTCCGGCGGAGACATTTCCACAATCTCCGTAGCCATACCGGAGGCAAATCCGATCAAAAAATCTTCCTAAAGGCGAGTACACAGATCCAGAAACAATACAGGGAGATTTCACGATTTTTTTTCAATGGATTAAAATCAAAATGTTTCTGTGATTTGTTTTCCTGCGTCTTGGATCTCAAATCTTCTTTTTCTTTCCCCTCTTTAGTGTTTCACTTCGTTAATAACTCAAATTTAACCGAAATCATTGGTTCGACTTAGAATTTGCTTCGGTTAGCCAAACTTTAATCAAAATTATTTCAGTTCGGTTTAGTCTGATTCGGTTGGTTTAACTACGTTCGGTTAGTCTGTCCACCCTACCCTACGTCCGACTTGGTCATGGACAAAATAAGCTACATTAGACCGAGTGGCTCGTTTTTAGTTTTTACATGCCTAAAATATATGGACTTTTGATTTTTGGCCTCTGCTTTGATGTTCGATATCGCATGGATGAAAAGTCAATCTTATATTACACACAAAATAGTATATCATTAGAACTATGTATAACAATGGATGAGTCTATTACACTAATGAACCGTGAAGCAAAATAGATAAAGAAAGTATAATAAGAGAAACCAAAAAAGAAGAAGAAAGGAGAGGAGTGGCATTTGACTCAGTGTAGAGATAGAAATAAGGAAATGGGTAAGGAGGTTGTTGTCCTTGTGACTGCCCTTTGGGCGATGGCGGAGACGGTGGTGGTGATGGTGGCGAGCCCTTTTCGTCGGAAGAAACTGGTGGAGGCGGCGGTATGGACTGAAAATAGTAAAATCGCGGCGGTGGGGGATGTATGACGGTTATTAACGGCGGTGGTGAAAGCGATGGTGAAAGCGGCGGTGGAGAGTGTTTGTGAGGTGGCGGCGGCGGAGAGGATGATGGTGATAGTGGAGGAGACGGAGGCGATGACGTGGAAGGAGAAGGTTTAGACGGTGGAGGAGAGCAAATGGTGGGACATGTGGAGCATTCACTAATGCAAAGAGGAGTGAGGACATTTGTTTGATCGGACGGTGATGATGCAGCTAGTATGACCATGACCATCATGATGATGATGGTGATTATGAGGTTCATGATGATGATCTAAAAATTGTGTATTTGGAGTTGAATGGTCATTGCTTAGTTAGTTGGGGTCGGGGGTTATATAAACCACTAGGTGGATTTGATACAAAGATGCTTTCTTCATGTATTGTGTTTTGTTGGAAAGCTAACATTACAATTGAGAATATCAAAAAGACAAATTTATATATATATATTAAGCTTTGGGTCGTTTTGCTAACACTCTTTTTCTTATCTTACTAGGGTAAATAAAACATAACCTTATAATGGTTTTGCTAACATAACCTGTATTAGAGGAACTGTTGATTTTATTTTATTTTATTGAGTTAGGATATTCCTTTCTCAATTCTTACTCAAAAAACTATTTTCCAGAACCAAAAAGTGTTACACTCTCCAAATTTTTTTGTTCTGTCATTGTTCTTTTATACTTTGCTTTCAAAGTTGGCTTTGTATCAATTTCATGTCAAAAAGATCAGCATTGCATAGATTCTTTCATCTTTTGAAAATTTCTTATGTTTTGTTTGTGTTTTATAATTACTTGTTTTTTTTTGGGACACAAATGCAATTGGTAGTTGTAACCGGGTGGTTTTTATATTTTGAAACCCAAATTAATAACCGGAAATATGTTGCGGCTATAGCTGCATTCAAAGTTAATCAGTATTCAGTATTTACAAATCAATCAGGAACCAAAACGATACTATTACACAAACAACACATAATAAAATGTTGTGCTAAGCTTTGAATTTTTTCCGATTAATAATATCATATATCCTCCAAATGCTAACAAAAATAAAATAAAATATGAGGAACAAAAATGACAACGTTTCAATAAATCAAAAGCTTCGTCTTAGTTAAAGGCTACGAGAGAACATTAACATTATAAGCCCATTGCTTTTTGTTCAATACTTTTTCATCAGAAAGCCAGAGAAAGGTGGGAGTATTATGTTACAGAGATGTTATAATATTGACAAATTAAGGGTTAGGTTTTAGTTAGGTCTTCACTTACCACTTTCTTACTTCCTTTCTTGACAAGCAAGCAATCTCTCTATTTCAGTTCTTCATAAAAAATCTCTGACGAAATTTAAGAAATATATCATCTTCAGACTCCAATTGTTAGCTCTGAGATCCTAATGAATAAAAATACCATATTAAAAAGTGTAAGCAATTGAGTTTTACTTAAGTAAATTTCAAAACTTTGTTTAGGATTTTATATACCTGACTCATTTTCCATCCCCAAGCTTCTTAATCTGACAAGTTCTGGAACTACAACTTTTCCAAGATCTGGTCTATCTTTTTTCCTTAGCTCTGCACATTTTAGAGACAGCTTCGCGAAAGTTATAGCTTCTTCGACAGGCCAATCAGGGACGCTCGGGTCAAGCATATCCTTAAAAGTTCCTTTATCGAGCGCCCTCGATACATGATGAGCCAGACCCATTGGACTCTTTGCAGTGATGATCTGTAGCAGCATTATCCCTAACGAGTATACGTCTGATTTCGTCGTTAACTTTCCTGTTTGCTGGTACTCGGGGTCAATGTAACAGAACGTTCCTGCCGCAGATGTCATGTGGTATTGTGTGACGGTATTAGCCACTGACGCTGGGACTAACCGAGCTAATCCAACGTCACTGATCTTGCTCACATAGTTTCTATCTAAGAGTATATTCGCAGGCTTTAAATCACGGTGAACTAGTGGCTCTGGCTTCGCTTGGTGAAGGAAAGAGAGTGCGGTAGCGATCTCTGCTGCGATTTGGAACCTTTTCCTCCATGAAAGAGGCGGAGTGTTTCCTCTACGAAAGAGTCTATCTTCCAAACTCCCATTATCCATAAACTCATACACCAAGCACCCGTATTCCGGACATGCACCGAGAAGAAGAACCATGTGAGGATGTCTTATGCTACTTAGAACTTCAACTTCTTGTTGAAATTGCTTCTTTCCTTGAGCAGCATCAGGTCTCAAAACTTTAATAGCAACAGGAGTGTGATCAAGTGTGCCCTGATAAACCGGTCCGTATCCGCCTTCTCCTATTTTTCTAGTGTTTGCAAAACGCTTAGTAGCTTCTTCAATCTCTTCTATGGAATATCTTCTGTACCGGACATCGTTCTGTACCAAAGCACTAAGAGCACGGTCTTTCTCCTGCGATTCCCTTCTTGCTTTCATCTCTGCTTGTTTCCTTCTTTGTGCTTCCAACTCCGCCATTCTCTGCGCTTTCTCGGCTGCGTCTATTGCAGCTCTACACTTGGCCTTCTCCATTTCTGCAACAGCTAGAGCTGCCTCTTCAGAACTCCTAGCTTCCTCAAATCTTCGCGCTTCTTCCATTTTCCACTGATTTAATTCATTCGCCTATAGAAACATCCAGAAAGTATTAGATGGAGCAAGAAAAACCATCCTTATCAACTACAATCCGATCGTTCTTACCTTCTTTTTTGCATTAAGTGCTTCTTTACAGGCAGAGCTATACATGTCCATAGTTTGCTTGAGTTCAATCTTTAACCTTTTCATCTCAGCTTCAATATCTCTCTGCAATAGTTCATACTAATCTTATTTCGCTAAACTCGATGTTATCATAAATGAATCAATCTAGTGTTAACATACATTTGATTGTGAAGCTGAGGACTCATCAGAAGAACCAGATGCACCAACAATATCGAAATTGTGAGCAGTTAGATCAATAGAACCCATCATGGGAGACCCAACATCCGGTTCATCAGAAAACGAACTACGTCCCCCGGAGTTCTTTTGACCATTTGCCTGTTTAAAATCATAATTAAAGTCAAATGATCCACATGATCCATTTGTAGGACCTTTGTTCCTTTCTCGCGTTGCTTTGAAGCCGTTATCATACGGATATCTCTCTGGAGCTGCGTGTCTCGCATTACGCTGACCCCTACAACACGTCAAGAACACATTTTTACTCCTTGTTGATTAACCAAACCCAACATACAATGAGAGAAGTGATCATGTTGTACCTAGGTAAGGGATCTTGATCAGGGTCTGGTAGATTTGGGTGAAGAAACTTAGACGATGACGGTGCACGAGGCGGAACAAGTGTATTGGTGATAGGTCTTTGAGCAGTTCTTGAAGCTTGAACTTTGCCTTTAGAGATCACAAAAACTGAGCAAAACTCAGGAGTTGTTGATCTGAGAATGGAAGTTGCAACATCATGTGATTTAGTGAACTTTAGAGATCTTGCAAATGGGCTCTTTGATGATGATCCCACCACAAGATTGTTCACAAGGTTATTGTTCACGTAATCCAATATCGCTTTCGCAATGTCTGTATCATCTAGAATAACCTCCATCAACGAAATCTAAACAAATGCAAGACAAGGACATTGAATTAGAGTTTCATGCAGACCAAGTGTTTGATAAAATGCTTGAATGAGATTATTACCCCTTTTCGTGCACAATAACCTCTGTAAGGAATAAAAAGCTGATTCAAATCGTCAGTGTCATGGTTTCCTCCATCTGCAACAACATTTCTTGGGTTTAATCAGAAGATACAATTTGGGTAAAATTAGACAAAACTGGGAAAAAAAAAACATAAAATTTTGAGGAGAAGATACCTACGGTATTTAAGACGAACATGGACAAGAATCATGTTGGGATTGTTGATCAAATGTAAGAGATGATCGACGGCCCAACGAACAGCATAGTTACTGTTCTTGTCTTTGTCAATTGCGACCACCGTCGAGTTCACTGGCGTATGCCCATCTTCCGATGTGTAACGAGCCATTGATTGATCGATACAGAGAATTTCTGAAAAAATCCCAACACAATGTAGTAATAATAATAATAATAATAATATTCAGGTGTTACCAGACCCGAGTTCGAATCTAGGAACAAGAAGAGAGGAGATAAAAGAGAATGAGAAAGAAGAAGAGTTTTCTTCTTTCTTTCTTCTCTGGTCTCGTCTTTGAATTTTCTCTCCTCTCTTCTTCCTGGTTTCAATGGAGGATGCTGGAAGAAAGATTAACTAACAAACTTTTTTGTTTCAGAACAAAATTAGAGAAATTAACGGAAGTCAAGGTTTGTATTAACCATTGTTTTTTTTTTTTTGGGGGTCAAATTAACCATTGTTTTTTAACTTGCTTTTTTTAAGGAGATTCTCTAATCTATTTCTTCCTTATTTTTTGGAGGTTTTGAATGAAAAAAAAAAAAAAACTAGAATTATATGGACTGGAAAAAAGTTTTAAAATCATTCTAGAATATATATACATGCAGTTTTTGTTTTTTTCTTTAATATGGGTTTTCATTTGTTTTGAATAATTATCTCTCATAAATCCTACAAGAAAGACATAATCTAGATATAAATTTTAGAACATTTATCCACTGTCAAATCTAGTTTCAAACTTTCATACTCCACGTTGTAACAAGTTTCTGTTGATAGTTTCAAAAAAAAATAAAAGTTTCTGTTGATCGTCTTGCTAAACAAGCGAGAACACGAGGCTCTTTCACACGTGAACATATCGGTACCAGTTTGGCTTTCTTTAGAAGAAGATATTTTACCGTCTTTTTTAATAAAATGGTGTTTGGGTTGACAAAACAAAATTTAGATAATATTAGCCAAATTCGGGAAATGATAACGAAAGTTCTTTGTATTTGTATGTTCCAATGGGTGATGTGAATGAGGCAATGAGCAAGTGATCTAGCACACTACTACGATACAATTTCGGATCTATTAACGTGAATGTATATACAAACAAAAAAAAAAACTAGAAATTTATGAATTTCTTAAAAACTAGTAACATTATAAAGGGTATGATCAAGAGTGAGGAAATATAAATCTTATCTCGCATGTCGGTATGTATCTGATCGGTGGGTCCGTAAAAGAGAGTGGCTATTATTGGTGAGTCGCTCGCTAAGCAAGAGCCACTAGCCAAACGAGTGACAGTAGTACCTCAACAACACTGTGACATGTGCGTCGTTTTCACTGAGATAGCATCAAAACATAACGTTTTTCTGCACCAGTCCATAACACTAAATGTAAAAACCAAGCTTTTACAAAAACTTTCATTTGAACAAAAGCAACCAGAGAATGAAAAATCTCATTGAGCTAATTTATACATTCATGTTTGTATAGTATGTATAATGTAAGTTTCTTTCTATTGCCTCATATAATCTCAAGGTACAATACAATATGCATAAACCAAAGAATCAAAAGTGAGATGTAGTTTATATCATATAGGAAGGAGGAAACAGTTCTTCCATAAGAGTCCTTTTTTATATAAAAGAAGTACCCGCGAGTCCGTGATGCAATAGATTATGCGAAATTGTATCTCTCGCCTTCATCGCATTAGCCGATCTCAATGCGTTTTCAGGCAATACCTCATCGTCAATCACCTCAACCATCAGTTCCGGATCCATCTCCTCGTCTCTCATTTCACAAATGTTGTGAAGAACACAACACGCGCCCAAAACCGTAGGCAAATCCTGTAGTTTCACTTCAGTCCGTTTCTGCAAACACGCCCAACGCCCTTTTAACCTCCCAAACGCTTCTTTAGACACTCTCTGTATGTCACCCATCTTCTCATTAAACGCGTGCTGCGTCCACGTCAAGTTCTGTTGTGAATACGGTACCAAGACCCAATCCAATAACGGATGACCCGGTCCACCCGCGACCCATAACCCCTTTAACAAACCACCATTGTTAGCCCTCTGATACAACAATGACTTCTCTAACACTTGATCATCAGGCATTGACCCGGGCCATCCGATACACAAGTCCGTAAAAACGCCTTTCGGATTCACAACCGCTTGAATCGTAATCGAATACGAAGTCTTTTGATTCCTCTCTGTATGCCTTTTGTTGAAATAAGCAGCTACACTAATCTTAGGAGCTATAATCGGAATATGAGTAGTATACATTGATCCAACAACATTCGGAATACCCGAAATCGATTCGAACGTTTCTCTAATGTTCCTCAACGATTCATCATCAGGCCATTGAAGGTATTTAGGCATTAAAACATCTTTAATCGCTTTACATACCTCAAGAACAAGCTTGTGACAAGTCGAGATTCCTAAACCGAATTTTTTGGAGACGAGACGTAATGGCTCTCCGGTAGCTAATCTCCATATGCAAACCGCGACTCGTTGCCGCACAGGAATCGCGTTTCGTAACGCGGTGTCTTCTTTCGCAACCGCCGAATTAAGCTCGTCGCAGATTAACTCAAACGTCGATTTCGACATTCGAAACGCTTTTTTGAAATCTTCTTCTGGGTAATCCGATCGGTTACACTCTTCCCACCAAGCTCTGCTCCGATCCTTAACCCATAACCGTCTCTGTTGACCCGTACCCGTACCGGAACCGCGACCCAGTCCGGATCCGGTGATTTCGCTGCTCTCCGCTTCGATTTCAGAACACTCAGTCGCGGCGGCGGAAACGGATGCGACGGCGCGTGAGACGCGTGAATATTTCCGATTGATTTCTTCGGCTTCTGTGTAGTAATCGGTGAGATCGGAGTGGTAATCGGACATGGTTTTAGCTCTTTTCCGGTAATTAGATTGGAAATCGGACATTTCGCGGCGAGAAGCGGCGTTACGAGCTTCTTGGTCCTGTTTCTCGTGTTCCTCCATTAAAAGAGAAGTGAAAAATCCTTTGAGGTTTTTGGTATCGTTGTTGCTTCTCTTCGACGTTTTCTGACTATCTACTTCGCCGTCGAAGTCATTACAGACTTCTTCTTCTTCTCCTTCGTCTCCTTCGTTGATTCCTCGCCGGAAAATTGCGGCGGAGGCGGCTTTCATTTGTGTGTTTTTTTTTGCGTTTGGGTTGGTTTTATTTTTATTTTTGGGGTTTGATAATAAATAAGAAATCTCTGGACAGATTTTGAGGTGAAGACGAACCTTGTGGGCTGAGTGTGAACACGCAAGTTGACTTTACTAGGGACTAGTACTCTTTTTCTTTTTCTTTTTTTAATTCTTTTTATTTATTACGGATTTCCCTTTTTTTCTTTCTTCTTACATTTGGGGGTTAGTTCTTGTTTTTTGCTTTAATTTATACAGTCGTACAGAAAAATGCAGAACCTGTTTTTTTCTTTGGTAGAGATTCAAATTTGGAAGCAAACTATGTAAAACGGTTTTTTTTTTTCAAAGAGAAATCTCATGAGATTATGTGTGGAAGCTTCATTGATTGTTGACCAATAATTTATTAGTTATTACTATTGCTTTTCACCAAATATGCATTTTGATTTACAAAAAAAAAGAATATAAAATTTAGTATTCTTAAATCCATACAAAATTTAGTCGCTATGCTGCTGAATTTAATTGTTGAACTAAAAGATGTATTTATTTAGATATTTATTTTATTTATAAATTTCAAGTATTGATGATTTTTATCCCCATATGAGGAAATTTGTAACAATAATCCCAAAAACATTTTTATATTGAAAACTAACCCCTCAGTTAGAAATTTTGAAAATTAACTTTTTTATACTTAAATAATTAAATTAAAATATGTATTTTATATAAATTATTTTTATGCAATCTATTTTTATGTTCCCATATTAGGTATTAGGCTCTCATATTACGGTTTATTCTCTCCTTTAAATCTACTAAATTATTCAAATCAATTGTATTAAATCATTCAACATTTTACGTTTGTAAGATCCACGTCAAGAGTGTTTTGATCATACAATATTGTACGTTCGCTTGTGAGGGTTTAAGATCTCATATTAGGGTTTAATATCCCTTGATTCCCTTCAAATTTATAAGTTTAGTGAAACTGAATACTTGAAATCATATATGATTTTACGTTTTTTTATGAGGGTTTATGCTAAAATTATGTTCAAAATAAATTTTATAATTCTGAAACTAAAAGATTCGGTAATCTTTAATTCTTAATATTATTTTGTGATTATCACAATATACCTTAAATAACTAAATCATCATTAATTTTGGAAAATGTTTTTTCTTTAAATTTTAAATCTTCAAATATCAGATTTTTTTTTAATTCAGCAAAAAAATTATTTTTCAAAGTTTTCATAACAAATGTTAGTTTTCAAATTTTATAATTTGTTGGAATATTTTGATACGAATAACGTAGAAAAACGCTAAAATGGTGATGCAAAGAAATTTTCAATCAATTTCTTAGAATCATGATTCATGATTATGGTTAAACCACAAATTATGCTTTACTATATCTTTTTGATTTAGCGTGCTGCGTGCTTTTTATTCAAAGCAATCTATTGACTACTAGTGTTTTACTATTTTCTTGACACTATTTTAAGCATGTCTATTACAGTACAAACTTATCAATTTCCAAATTAGCCAAAAAAAGAAAAGAACTTATCAATTTCCTATTGATTCTTTTTCAAACTACTAATTAGCAATTTCTGGTGGCGATTCATAATTTCTCTAAATGAAAAATAAACATTTCATACACTTGCTAGGTTCTGCATGGAATTGCTAAAATGACGAATATAAATACAGTATATGTCGAAACAATAATTTGTGTGTGTGTGTGCGCGTACACTACATAAATCTCAGTACTATTTTTGTGCTACTAAACAAGTAGATGCAATAATCAATTAATATGTTCTACAACTTGACAATGTGTACTAACTATTTTTTTTAAAAACTAGTCGCAATATTGAAATTGTTTATAGACTTTGTGAAATGTATTTATCAGTAGTAAATGGCACTACAATTTATTTAACAATATATTTGCTGGAAAACCCTCAAATTAATTGTTATACGTTTACATTAACTAGTTCTTTGGTGGAAGCACATTGGTCTAGTTTGTAAAACTTGTCGGAGTTTCTAACGTGTTGCATGGAGCGTCTTCCATAACTCGTTGATCAACCTTAGAAAAAAAGCTAAATACAAAATGTTTTATACAAAAATTAGTATCTGAAACATTTACCGATGGAATAAATACACCATGTGAATGGAGTAGATAATTTTTCCGATGAAAAAGGTTTGCATATGTTTGAATAGTTTTGCACATATATAATATTGTATACGTTATTAATAAATTCAAACAGTTTGGGATATTTCGTTTGCAAAGTTCCCATTTGATAATCGATATTAAGATGAACAAGATCAAGAACGACACACGTATGATTCTGTTTCTTCTTATAGATATGGTCCTATGGACATCTCTCTCCACCACTCTTTTTAATTATTTTTGTCAACACTTTTTGTATAAACGTTGTTGTTATACACTTGTGGAGTGGGTGTGTTCACACACGTATTTAATATACGAACCCAATCATGTTATAATAATATAAGATCTCAAATGATTATAAACCGAGAAGCTACAAGAAAGGAGTGTGAACACGTTAAGGAAGTATCGGACATTGTCTTTATATTGGCTGTGTGGAACGTTAGGTGTTCGATGGAGACTTTTGGTCCCACGCAATGTTTCTTTTTTCTTTTTGTGTTTACTCGAGTTCCTAAACGAAGGAGGCAACAATAGGGTATCTCTTAATATTTTAATATTATTCAAATATCCTAAGTTTTTCTACATATCGGCCTCTTTCATGCTTGCCTAGATTTACGTTGACTTATTTTTTCTTTAGTCAAGAAATCACAGGTCAAGCATGTAGAAACTAATATTTGATATTGCAATTGTAAGGCATTATATGTTTGTTGATTATTTGCTTTCTCAAAAAAAATGTTTGCTGGTTATTTTCCAAAGAAAGTTTTGGATCAAAATTGTAAGTTTCTTTTTTAATCTATACAATTTTAGGCTCAGGTTTAGCGGAATAATTCCTTACAGGAGAAGACCAGATTTGTAACATACCATCAGCTTAGTGTCTACATATAGATTCTCAATAGAATTCACGCAATAAGTATGAAAAATGATTCATATCCAATCACGAAAAGGAAAATATCTTAGATAAGCTACAAAAAATAGCAGAAATCCTTAGGAGTGGAATTAAAGATGCAAATATTGAATTCTAAACTTAGGAACTAAATCAAGAATGAACACGTCGAAGACAAAGGATAAAAAGAATTGATGAGCAGATTGTAATGGTCGAACCTGACTTCTAAAAGCTCAACCAGTGAAACCAATTGAGTGATAGACACTCGAGAAGGTTATAAGACGACGGAAAAGAGTTACCATTAAGATGTTTTTGTGTTTGGGCCGAAAGAATTATGAACAATGGCCCGGAAATTCTTAGTTGGCAACAAATAAAATAATGCAAACCAATATTAGTGTTCAGCTAAGTGCATATTTTGAGGTTAATGGATCAAAAGTTCAAAACCATGTTGCTGATTTAAGCAAGCAAAAACAAGTTCAATTGTTAAAAAGGATAATGTGGATCGATGAGACTGGAATGTCAAACTTCATATACTTAAACATTCTGTTACAGTGTCCAAGATCAACTAATACAAGAACTGACTGAATTAGGGTAAAAATAACAGTTAAAAGAAAAGATAGCTACCGAGTTAAAACAAAATAATCTAACAGACAAGTCTTCTAATCGGAAAAAGAAAACGGTCATTTTAATACCGAACTCTACGTTTTGCGCCAAAACAAATATCAACTTCTTAATGAGTCGAGAAAATACACAAACTTATGTTAACTCAGCCAAATTATGTATAAAATTAATCCATTTTAACACCCGTTTAAATAACTTTAACTACAACCGTTACTTTTCACCATACATGAGTACTTAACAATAAGGTAAAAGAAAACTTTCCCAACGGAGTGTGATATGTCAATGGTCGAGTTCTTATGGTGTCTTGATGCCGTTTTCTACTCTTAAGTACCGAGCCGATCCTTAAATCACCAAACTCTCCCAATAACACGGAGACTTACGCGTTTGTGGACGCCAATTTGGTCGAATCAACATACAACATAAGTTTTTTATCTGTAACACACTAAGCTAGTAGTTTTGACGCAAAATGAAAATTTATATTAAAATAACAGTTTTTCCTTCCTGGATTTCCTTGTTTCTGATTTTAAATAGACATTGTTAACGACCGCAATAAAGAATAGCCAACCGAGTTAAAAAGAAGAAAAATAACTAAGATGCAAGTCTTATAATCTTCGCAAAATATGACTTTTAGCATATTAAGCTCTGTACAAACAGAGAAATGGCCAATTGGTATTTATGTTCACTTGATTCTAACGTAATAATTTCCTCCTAGAGATCATATTATTCCCTTTGGAATGCTTTGTTTTTTTCTCATTTTATGTAAATTTTAGCTACTTTGAAACACTGAGCGTACAAAATCTTTTTTTGGTATGAACAAAAAATTTAAGATCCAAATTAGAAAGAGAAAACATTCTTAGAGATCAAAGTTCCATTAACAAGAAAATTCAACAAGGCCAAAATAAACAAAGACACAACTTTAATTTCATCATATCCAAACCCAAACACAGTCCTCTCACATTCCAAACATACTCTCACCCCCAAACCTTAAAACATCAGAAAAAGAAAAAGAAAAAAACACAATCCCAAAAACAGAACATTAAACTCAAGCAACTTGAACTTGAATAGTCTTTGGTTTCTTAGGTTCAGGAGGAGGAAGTTTCTGAACAGTAACCTTCAAAACACCATCATTACAAACAGCAGATACTTTCTCCAAATCAGCATTCTCAGGCAATTGAAATTTCCTCATAAACTTACCCATTCTTCTCTCCATCCTCACATATTTCACACCATCGTCTTTCTCTTTGTTCTCTCTCTGTCTCTCACCACTCACCACAAGCACGTTCTCGTTCTCGATCTGTACCTTAATCTCATCTCCTTTGATTCCAGGCATGTCCACGACGAAAGCGTAAGCGTTCGGTAGCTCGATGACGTCAGCTGGTGTTGCAGCCATTGCTTTTGCGTCACGCATGTAGACTCTTGATGGATTGTTACGAGTCTTCTCGTTGTGCTCTTCTGGAACTTCGAGCATGTCTTCCAAGATTGAGATTATCGGAAACCTTCCCAAATCCATTGTTTGCTCAGTTTTTGCTTTCTTGATTTCTTGATTCTTTGATAGTCTTTTGTTTTCTGACTGATGGAGATTTTTGCAGATCTGAGGGATTTAAATAGGAGTGTAGATGGAAAATGGAGAATTTTCTAGAGAGATGTAGAGAGAGAGAGACGAATGTTCCGGTTAGATAATTTTGAGTTTGAAGTGTTTCGGTAATGTTCCAGAAGTGTCTTGATAGTTCCTTTTTTGTGAAAATTTGTTGTAATTCAGTTTTTATGATGTTATGTGAATATGGGCTTTTAGTGAAGTACCCAGGCCCATTTGTTTTTTTTTTTTGCGATTAGATATATAGGAAGGTCCGGTTTGGTACGGTTCAATCGGAATTCAATAAATATTTAAACACTAAATTGTAACTTCTATCTTGTAACTTTTATTTTGTATTTTATTTATTATAAATATTTAAATACTAAATTGTAAATTTTATTTTGCTTAGGGTATTAAAATGTCTAGGCACGGCTTGGTCGAACCTGACTTCAAACAGCTCAACCAAAACCACTTGACCCTGAAGAAGGTTCCATGACTCTCATACCATTTACTTTTAATATTTGCTTTTATTTTTATAAAGGTTTGGTATTAGTGCATTAGGTGTTTTAGGCCGCAAGTCCTTGATGAAACAGTAAGACCGTTGGCAAACCCCAACTGTGTCAAAAAGAATGGTTAGTATCTTTCTAAGTTTGTAGAAATTTTTTTTAAAGAAAGGTTGTGTGAAATTATGTCTTCTTTTTAAACCCAAGAGTGGATATTTATAGAAAAGTTAAGAGAAACTTGCATTATTGCTTTGATGACTTCTGTTTTTTTGTTTTTCTTTGTGTTTAATATTGATTAGTGAATATCTTATAGTAGATCTTGTCTTGGATCTTGCTGAGTCAGGATTATTTGATTCTTTTTGCCATATAATTTGATTAGTGCTAACATCTTTAGGTGGATCTTCAAGTAGATTCCACCTGTCTGTGCGTATGTTTTGGTTTTCTAAAAAATCGTGATATTGTATAAGAGTATATCTTGTACATATATATTATGTATGTTATTTTATATATAACCGGTATACACACAGTATAAAATCGTAAAATAATATATAGAATCTACTAGAATATACATTATTCAAAAGTTAAAATTGGTTTTGTATTTCAACCAAAACCATTCAAGAAGGTTCCTTGACCACTACAAGAAAACAACCGCTATTCCGACAGCCAAAACCGTCGGAATTCGGTCGGAAAAGACCCATTTCAGACGTGTTTCCGACGGTTTTGGTCCGTCGGATCTATCGCGTCGGAATTTAAAATCCGTCGGAATTCCGTCTCTTTGTTGCAACGGAACTCCGACGGAATACGGATATCCGTTTTCCGTTTGAGATCCATCGTTATACCGTCAGAACTTCATTAGGCGAAGGAATACCGACGGGTTCGGAGATCCGGTAGTTTCCGAAGCCTTTCCGAAGGTATACCGAGGGTAAAAGGAACCGAGGGAATTCCGACGGATAAACGGCACGACGGTGTTTTGACGGAATTCTATACCGAGGGTATACCGACGGAATTCATATGTTTTTAAAAAAAAATTAAAACTATTTAAATAATTTAAAATCATTACAATTCAATAAATCATTAAAAATTAAAATTAAAATCTTTAAAAAAACCAAATTAAATTAAAATTGTTTCAAAAGTACATTAAAGTTTTACAATAAATTTAAAAACTAATAAATCTATTCCGGCCTACGAGTACGGAAGAAGTCGTTCATCTGATCTTCCAACGCTTTAAAGCATTTTTCCGACTCCGCCCTATCTCTGTCTCTCTTTTCCTGCATTTCCCTAAGCCGGTCGTGCAGCTCTCGGTTTTCCGCCTCCAACCTGCTAGCATCGCCATATTGAACCGTCGAAACAGACGAGCTACTATCTTCAGGGAGGCCGTAAACACGGCCTCTGGTCTTGGGAGTCACCTACGATAAAAAAAAAAATTATATGCGTTGTCCATCCAGACAACATACCGTATGCCGAAAAATCGCTTATGGTCCACATAAGAACCGCTCGCATGTTGAAATTCTGCTTGATTGAAATGTCAAATACCTCGACACCATGCTCCCACAACATCTGCAACTCATAGATCAATGGTTGGAGGAATATATCGAGTGACCGTCTTGGATGATCAGGCCCGGGAACTAGAATTGAGAGAAACAGGAACTCTTGTCGCATGCACATAGAAGGAGGCAAATTGTAAGGTGTTACGATGACCGGCCACAATGAATATTTTCTTCCATGCTTTCCAAATGGGTTGAAATCATCGGTGGATAAGCCGAGGTATACATTCCGTCGTTCATATGCAAAATCTGGATATACGGATTGGAAGTGCTTCCACGCTTCCGCGTCTGAATGATGCGTGATATCTCCATCTTGACTATGCTCTGCATGCCATCTCATAGCCCTAGCAGTGCGGTCTGATTCGTACAACCTCTTCAACCTCTCCGTTAAGGGTAAATACCACATCCGTTTAAATGGAATCTTCGCCCTCCCACTTGTGTCCTGGAACCGTGGTTTGTGGCAAAATTTACATTTATTTCGGTTCTCGTCTTCTCTCCAGTATATCATACAGTTGTCGATGCACACATCTATAACCTCGTAGGGCAAACCAAGACCGGCAACAAGTTTTTGGATCTCGTAGTATGATCCGGGGGACAGATTATCTTCTGGCAAAATATCTTTCACGAACTCGGCGAATGCATCAACACATTCTTCGGACAAATTGTAATCAGTCTTCAGGTTCATCATCCTACTAGCAGCAGATAGCGGTGAATGACCATCCCTACAACCGCTGTATAGTGGTTGCTTTGATGCGTCTAACATTTCGAAAAACCTTCGGGATTCTAAATTAGGTTCTTCAACCCTATCACCCTCATGATACCCACCCGACTGCAAATTCTCTCTAAACGCATCGTTAACCATCGCAACCGTACTTACCCCAACTTCTACTTCCGGTGTACGTTCTCCTACGCTATCCGGAAAATAAGGTGCATTACTACTACTACTACCATATTCATAATTGGTTTCTCCATGTAAAAACCAAACCTTATATCCCGGCCTAAATCCATATATATATATAAGTGATTCCAAACTTTACTAACCGAACCACTAATTTTATTACAGCAATTAGAACAAGGACATTTGATATCCTGACCTTTGTTGGCCGCCTCTTGATTTCTAGGTAACTGCATGAACTCGCAAATACCTTGAGCGTATTCAGTCGTTAATAAGTTCGACCCCTCTTCCATCATTGGCGCGTCCATCCATGACCGAAAATATGAAGAACTCATCTCTCAAATTTTTTTAGTTTGCTTTTCAGATGTTGGTATAATGAACGTCGGAAGAAATGTGCAAACTTATGTAGAGGGGATTTCCGTCGGAAATTCGTCGAAAATCCGTCAATACATCCGACATAACACCCAACCAATCACATCGGCCACCGCAGACGATATATCAACCATTCAAACTCTGCCGACATCGATAACCGTCCGAATTCCTTTGGAATGCCGTCGGAGTATACCGACAGCTAGTGTCCGTCGGAAAACCGTCGGTGATTTCCGATGGATTTCAAACGGAATGCCGACTGGAATGGCATTACGTCGGAAATCCGTCGGAAATAACCGACGGTTTTCCGACGGAATCGTTTTGGTCGGCATTCCGTCTGAAATCCGTCGGAAATCACCGACGGTTTTCCGACAGAAAAAAAAATTCCGTCGGAAATTACACTGTTTTCTTGTAGTGGACAACCTAAAATAACTAACGCTAAAATGTTTTTTTGTTTGGACCGAAATAATTAAGGACAAAGGCCGGAAATTCTTAGTTAACAACAAAAAAGTTAATGTAAAACAGTTTTAGTGTCAGCTATGTACATACTTTTAGGTTAAGGAATCAAATGTTCAAAACCATGATGCTAATTTAAGCAAGTAATAACAAATTCGATTGTCAAAATAGATAATGTGAATCCATAAGACTGGAATGTTAAAATTCAAATACTTATAAATCTTTTACTTAAAGATTCTGTTTGAGTGTCAAAGATCAACTAATACAAGAATTGGTTGTATTTAATGTCAAAATAACAGTTAGAAAAGAAGATAGTAAGAATTTCTGAGCTGATTTTTGAATGATACGTATTACTCTGGTGAAATTTGTGATACGGTATCACGGGATATGCAGCAGGTTGGGATTCGACGCATATATATTTTTTTTTTATAATTAGAAATTGATCGATTAATTTTATATTTTTACGGATTGTAATATTATATTTTTTTAAGAAAAATTCTCATAGATACCACTTTTAAAAAAAAATTTCCAACCATGCCACTAATTTTTAAAAATTTCCTAGATCCAATTTTTTTCAAATATTCCAAAAATACCACAAAATTAAATTTAGTTTTAAATGATCAAAACTAAACCTTAACCCTTAAATGGTCAAAATTAGTTTTAAAAAGTTTATCTTTCCAATTTGCAAACAATTAATTTTTTTTAATAATACCGACACTGGTCTCAGTACTGGAAATATATTTATTAACAGTATCATAATAAATCTCAAATAATAAACAAAAAATAAAATTTATACTAAAATAATGCTAATAATATCCATGTAATATCATAGGTTTGCATGCTCAGTGGTTGTTCTTAGAAAATGTTCTTACCTAAAAACATATTAAATTTAAATAATAATTATTTTAATTTAGTAAAAACACTTCTTAATTAAGATCAATTTATGTGTGTTCTTAATGGATACATGTCAATTTGTTAATGGACCTTGTATTATTGAGAAGGAAACCAAAAAAAAAAAAAAAAAAAACACGTATAATCACGTGTTCTTCGAATTTTCCGAACTCACTGATTTTAGTTAATTATTTAAAAATCTATGTTTTAAATGTTTTAATGTAACTTATGTTTTTATCTAAAATAAAATATATTTCAAAATTTTTAATTTTGTTAAAAACACATAACATAATTCCACCATTGAAGGTGAAAAACACAAAAAGATTCTTAACCAATCATAATTATAATTTATTAATAAAAAATATCTTAAAAACACCATACATGTTTCTCTATTGCACTTGCTCTTACCTAGTTAAAACAAATAAAAAGAACTAATAAACAAGTCTTATAAAACTGAACTATGAACTATTAGAATATTAAAGCATCGGGATTATATTTCTACTTCTAAACACTACTTTTAGAATAAAACCATCTCTAATAATGCTATCTCCAATAATACTTTATATTCACTTGATTCGAATAAAACTTTCCTCACTTTAAAGCTCAGAGCCTGATTATTAAAAATTTTCTAGTGTCTTATAATATAAAATTATTATAATGGCCGTAAAAGGAAGAAAAAAAATATTTTTGTGAAGTTATTGAAATATAAAATTATTAAAATTTGAGTAAAGAGAGTAGAAAATATCTAAAAAGAAGAAAAAATATAAAATTAGATATTTTAGAAAATATTCTTAAAAAAAGAAAACGTATTTAAATATAAAATTAATAAAAATTGAGTAAAATAATAAAAAAAAAAAATTGAATAATAAAAAAAAAGAGTATGTTCTAATAATTTTTTAGTTTTAGACCCACTAAGACCCATTTGGGTATGCAATGTTGATGCTCTTAGTTCCGTCTCGGCTATAGTTGCTCTGTTTGTTTCCTATAAAATTCTCTGTTTATCATCTTTTAGATAAAATTCAGCCACTTTGAGACTTTCTGGCTTGAGTAACAATATAACATTCAACAAAAGAAACATTCTTAGACATCGCACTTTTCATTAATATGAAAATTCAACAATGAGAAACATAAACAAAGAGGCAACTTTGATTTCACTCAAGCAACTTGAACCTGAATAGTCTTTGGTTTCTTGGGTTCAGGAGGAGGAACTTTCTGAACAGTAACCTTCAAAACACCATCATTACAAACAGCAGATACTTTCTCCAAATCAGCATTCTCTGGCAACTGAAACTTCCTCATAAACTTACCCATTCTTCTCTCCATCCTCACATACTTCACACCATCATCCTTCTCTTTGTTCTCTCTCTGTCTCTCACCACTCACCACAAGAATATTCTCGTTCTCGATCTGTACTTTAATCTCATCTCCTTTGATTCCAGGCATGTCCACCACAAAAGCGTAAGCGTTTGGTAGCTCGATGACGTCAGCTGGTGTTGCAGCCATTGCTTTTGCGTCACGCATGTAGACTCTTGATGGATTGTTACGAGTCTTCTCGTTGTGCTCTTCTGGGACTTCGAGCATGTCTTCCAAGATTGAGATTATCGGAAAGCTTCCCAAATCCATTGTTTGCTCTGTTTATTCTTTCTTGATTTCTTGATTCTTTTGATAGTTTCTTTGTTAATTGATTGATGGAGATTTTTGCAGATCTGAGGGATTTAAATAGGAGGGGAGATGGAAAATGGAGATTTTTCAAGAGAGATGTAGAGAGAGAGAGACGAATGTTCCGGTTAGATAATTTTGAGTTTGAAGTGTTTCGGTAATGTTCGAGACGTGTCTTGATAGTCCTCGTTTTTGTGAAAAAATTGTTGTAATTCAGTTTTTATGATGTTATGTCAATATGGGCCTTTAGTGAAGTACCCAGGCCCATTGGTTTTTTTTTTTGCGATTAGATGTATAGGAAGGTCCGGTTTGGTACGGTTCAATCGGAATTTAATGGGAAATTTAGTTCGCAAAATACTCTTTGGAGTTTTTACTGTATTTTTGTGATCAATGTTGATGCTCAGATTGAAATCTACACTAAATTTGTATTAGGTTCGGGGATTCTTTGATTAATGGAAGGGGAAGTGTTTGATGAGAATTAAAGGTCCGCTCGGATGAACAGTAAACGAGTGGGAAATTTGTGTTGTCGAGAGGACTCACGTACTTTGTAAGGAATAATAAGCTTTTTGTCGAAAGTATGATGTATTTCAACTTAGTTGTACTCAAATAATGGTACAACTATATATAGTACATTGAGATTAGGGCTTATGATACATATGGTACATTTTAACCACATGTTCATAAAGTAACCCTTAATGTGCATAAAGTAACTATACTAAGATTAAAGGTAATTAAGCTTAGTTAATAAAGAAATGAGTTGGGCCTTCTTGCTTGATGGGCTGAGAGTAGGATTTTGACTTGGGCCAAATCCATGGTGCAACAATAGCCCCCCCCCCCCCAAGTCGGCGAATCGAGCATGCCGAGTTCGTCGAGAATAGTCGAGCAGGCAGGAAAGCGGGAAGGTCGAACTCAATTTTCCTCTCGGAGATTTTCCCACTCGTTCATGCGACCTAGATACGTCAGCATATATCAGCGCGTGGGTGCGACTGGCCGTTGTGCTAATACATGCTTCCTCAATTTCCGCTTCAGCCATGATTACACTTTTTAGCGGTTATCGAGATGAGTTAGGGTTTTGATGTTGATATGACGTTTTGGTGTACCGCCTCTTTGACTTCTACCTTGCTTCTGACCACGTCTTCTTCGCGGTTCCCTATATATAACGCCATCTCCTCCCTTTCTTTATTCTTTACTCTGTACTCTGAAGATCCCGCCCAGGTATTTTTCTCTTATTCGACTTGATCTCTTTTCTTGTTCTGCCTTTCTTCATCCCCTTTTTATTTCCCGAGTGAACAATCGATTCAAGGAGTTCTTCGAAATTCATGGCGTCGGAAGATTCTTCTACCAGTTACGATAGTGCCGCGTTGATCCGTAAGAGCCAGAAGAACGTCGATCGACTCACCGTTCCGGTTTCTTATTCTGAACCTTCACTTGATGCAAGTGGTTCGGAAAGTGATGACGGGACAACTTCGTCGTCCCTTCGTCGCCCTAGACGGACGACCAACGACGGCGATGATTCTTCCGAAGGGGATCATACGTCGCTCGCTGATTTGAAGAAGAAGAAGAAGAAGAAGAAGGTCGAGACACAGGGTGACCTTAAAACTTCTCGGGCGAAGAAGGAATCGGAGCGGAAGAAAGAGGCTGATCGCAACAAGAAAGCGAAATGGAGGGAACAGTTGAAGGCTTTGAAGGCCGTTCCGGTATTCGGCTTGGGTCTTGGTCGCTGTCCTCACATTGTGTTGGAGCTTCATGACGACAAACCATCGTCCACCACATATGAGAGTGTTGTCGCATGCGGCAGCGAGAGGAATTGGCCGAGGATAAAATTCGTCACCCCTGGGTTTAGGCCTGGGATTTGGGGTAAGTGGGTAGGGTCGGGTCGGGTATTTCGGGTTTCGGGTAGTTCGGGTTTAGGTGTTTAGAACCCATTAGGGTATTTGAATATTTCGGGTCGGGTTCGGGTAGGGTAGCTTCGGGTTCGGGTCGGGTTTGAGTTTTAAAATAGGATCCATTAGGGTAATTTTTATCCTAAATACTAAAAAAAATATAATATTTTTTAGATTTACCCTAATTTTTTTTGGATTTACTATGTTTTAGTCATTTTTATACAATTTTTTTCCAAAAACCCCCAAAAAATGATTAAAACCCCCGATAAAATAAAAAACACGTTTTTCTTATCGGGTTTTCGGGTTGTGCATTCGGGTAACGGGTAAAACCCGACCCGAACCGTTACCCATTTTAATTATGTTTAAGATCCATTCGGGTATTTGAAAATTTCGGTTCGGGTTCGGGTAGGGTATTTTCGGGTCGGGTCGGGTCGGGTATGTCGGGTTCGGGTTTTAATCCCAGGCCTACCTGGGTTGGACGACAGACCGTGGGCTCCTCCTAAGGGTCACTTGTGCCTCTACGAGTGTTTCGATCAAGGTGGGCTCGACTTCCCTATTCCTCTGGTGATCATGGAATACTGCGCTCGTCAACATGATGTCGATCTTGACATTGAGCTACGAAGCTCGCCGGGTGGTCTCATGCGATAACCTCGAGGAAGCTTGTAAGATTACCCGCGGGAATAGCTTTGACTCTGGTCGGTTCCAGGTCAAGATGAAGAGCGGGCTCGTTCTGGTGGATAACTTCAAGACTAGGCTCTCCGGCAACTGGCAGGACAAATATTTTTTCGTCGAGATAAACAAAGAGTCGATAGGGGCTAATCGCGGGGAGATCCGAATAGGCTGAAATAAGCAAATTGGTATAATTTCCCTCTCGCCTTTTATTTACGGCTGATCGTTGATTTTGCCTTCTTTTTACAGATTCCTTTACGCGAGCTCTCCCAGACAAGTCTTCTAACTGCGTGGTTGGTTTACTGCAGTGGTATCCCCCTCAGGATTGGCCGAGCTTCCTTGACACCTGAATTCGTCAGGCGTACAAACAGATTGTTTTAGATTGGTTTGCAATTTATGATCATCCTCGCTTGGCCTCTCCGAGTCAGTTTCTCAGTTTTCACCTTTTGTTTCCTAGGTAACCCCACTCTTGGTCTCGGCATCTTGAAACGCGTTGCTCTTAAGTCTGATCGTTGTCAAACATGGGGCCGGGGAGGATATTGCCTCAATGTTTTCCCACAAATGTGCCGGTCAAGGCTTCGAGGAGTCCTCGCGAGTCCTTGTGGTTTTGTCGGTGGATCATGCCGAGGCAAACGCTATCGCCGATTATGTGGGGCAAGATACCGACCTGGTAGAAGCAGGTCATGACGTCGAGCCGGGCGTTGATGTTGAGGACAACCCGCTTGTTCTGCTTAGTCGCGATGAGATCGACTCTTCTGACGATTTCTCGTACAGTTTTAAGGGCTTTGGCGGGCATATCATCGAACATCCTGAGGAATGCGCCAAATATATTAACTACATTCGAGGGGTTGTGAATGGTCTGAATCCCGGGCTGGATGAGATGTGACCAAGAGGGCTTTTGTCAGTCCGTTGCGAACCTCGTGGACGTAAGTTTTATTATTATATATTTTTTTATCTTCGTCATTCCCACCGGTACGATTTGGCTCATGCTCCAGTTCCACTTCTTTGCAGACCATCGTTGCTTTCAATATGGTTTGGAAGCAATTTGACGCCGCCATGAGGAGGGAGCGTACGATGAAGGAGGAGAGAGACTTCGACAAGGCTAAAATTGAAATGCTCGCTAAGGAGAACGAGTCGCTGAAATCCGTAGGTGCCTCGAAGGAGCTCGAGGATCTAAAAAATTACTCCGAAAGGAAGTCAAAGATGTTCACGGATGTCACCAAACAATACGAGGTGGAGAGGAAAGAAAGGAGACAGGCGGAGGCGAGGTTTGAAGATGTTAGGGAGCGCCTCAAAAGAGCCGAAGAGGTGAACACTGCGTTCATCGAGTACGTCCGGACACAGGTACCTCGTCTTCGATCTTCTCGGAGAGAATATGGTCTATCTTGTGCCAAGATGGCTGCCGAGTGGGTCCGTACCGAGCTGACCAGGCAGGCACAATTTTCTCTCGACCGAGCCCGTAAATATTATGTTGAGCAGCTGGAGTACGCTCATCTTAATAGCATTGATAGCCAAGTCAAGACGCAACTTGACATGTTATCGGCTTACGGGATCAACGTTGATTCCGAGGAGGTTCAGGCTCGTTTTGATGATTATTAGAGAAAGATTGAGGCGATGCAGTTGGTGGATTTTTCCGAAGGTGATTATCAATTCGTTCCCGGACCGAGCGTTCTCCCGGAGAGCTATGAGGAGGATAGAGCCGAGTTTCCACTCGGTTAAAACTTTGGGATAGAGCGCGGTTGGATCCTCGAGCCTTATGTGAGCGAATGGACTGAGAATGCTGATAAGGACGGAGGAGGCGCTCAGGATAATGCCCTAATAGTTGAGTCCGAGCAGAATGCTAAGGTCATACTCGCGGCAATGACCTCGAATTCCCCCAGGTCAGTTAAAATCGTTGAGCAGTTCGTATCCGGTATTATTTCGAAAGTTGCCGAAGACTTAATTGACGAAATTGCGAACAGGGTTTTAGCTGAACCCGTAGTTGCTGATCAGACTCTGGCTGAGGCTTCGACAGAGGACCCGGGGGCCAAGGTGTCTGGTGTTGTCGGCCAGTGTGGAGTTGAAACTTCAGCGAAGGATCCAAAGACTGGAGATGACTTGATGCCTCTCTTTGCTCCGCCACCTTCAGCCCCGATGCAGAGTGATCAGCGCCCAAAATAGCTTTGAATTCTTTTCTTTTGTTTTCTTGTAACCAGGCCGAGTGTGGCCTTTAGTGTGGCCTTTAGTCGGTTGTATAATCCTTCCCGGGCTGATGTGGTCCGAGTCAAACTTGTTTACTTTGCCTGAGGAGCAGATCCTCTAGGTTTTTAATAGGATTTGAAGTTTCTTTTATGCGGTTAAGTTTTTTAGCTTATGCATTTTCGTATATTCTAAGTGCGGCTAAGTTTGAAAGCTTAGGCATTGACTTGCGCGTCCAGCGAGTTGATCCCTGGGTTACTCTGATTTTGATCCGATCATGTTCGCGCGATGGATTGGTCGGACCAGGTCATCTGCGAGACGGAACCCGGCTTACGACTAGAGTCCGTCTCGTGGTTAAGCGTGTGAGAAGTGTTCGGCTTAAAATTCTTACACGTTCTTGGGAACTCGTGCGGGACTGGGCCCGACTTTTATCCTATTCGAGACAGTTGTGGTGGACTTTTCGAATTCGGACTGTAGATTATTTCGCTACTGCATCTATGAGAAATGTGTGTTGTGATCCCGCTTGGGTTTAGCTGTGGTGGGCCTCCCGAGGGTGATCTATTGACCGAGTACTTGATCAGAGTATCAGTGTAAGTGAGCACGGAGCTGTTCGGGTTTGGACCGATCTTTCAGTTAATAAAAATGTTTTTATTGATTATAGCTGGACTTCCGAGGAAGCTGCCTACGTAGCCGTTAAACAGGGATGAAGCCAGACGTAGTTCAGATTACAAGGTAACAGTTAAATAAGTCATCCGGAGATGAGCGAAAGCGAATCGTTCGGAAACGTGTAGAAGCATATGATGCTTAGTCTTCTTTTTTTTTTTTGTCAAAAGTATGATGTATTTCAACTTAGTTGTACTCAAATGATGGTACAACTATATATAGTACATTAAGATTAGGGCTTATGATACATATGGTTACATTTTAACCACATATTCATAAAATAACCCTTAATGTGCATAAAGTAACTATACTAAGATTAAAGGTAACCAAGGTTAGTTAATAAAGAAATGAGTTGGGCATTCTTGCTTGATGGGCTGAGAATAGGATTTTGCCTTGGGCCAAATCCATGGTGCAACAATCAACTGTAATCTTGACATTAGCAGATGCAGGAAGATGAACACATCTTATTAGCAGTTTGTCGAGGTGATTGGCAAACGAACTGATTCTTAAGAAATTCATGATTTCGAAGAAGTTGAACCACGTTAAACCGAAGTGTACCGCATCTATGAGACCACTAAGAAACATGATTGAGATGCATTTATACGATTAAACCGGAGTGTACCGCACCTTTGTATGTTACTATTGAAACACGTTTCAGGGAGATGGTATCAATTATCATCTGTCAAATCATCCAGACATGACACCAGCTAAAGGGTGAAATAAAACCAAATTTTCCACTCATATAGAATGATCTTGTTTATATCTTGTCGCATAATGTACAAACTCCGTAAATACTCCAATTTTTTTTACACTGTGAGAGCGTCATAATGTTTTCTTTCTTAAACTATAACATTCCAAAATACATTTCTACGTTTTCAAAACCATTTAGTTAACACTTTCAAAACTAAAGAAACACAAGTTTCGTCCGAGTTACCAAAATGTTACTTATTAAACACATCCATCGCGTATCTAAACTAATTTTTTTGGAAAACTCGATTTAATATCATTTCATCGCACGTTTTCAACTGTAATTACGCGAATTAACAGTATTCTGAAATTTTTATCCCGAATTCAATCTTATATATCAGAGAGAACGAATTTGCTGGCGAAAGCTGGTCGTACAATGAAATTTTTTTTTTTCGTATTTTGGTACTTCTGTTTTTATTGGTTTCACGATACAGTACATATTATAATGTGTTTGAGACCCCAAAAAAATTACTAATTTCTTAGCGTTTTGTGTTTGTTAGAGTCGTTGATTCCAAAACGTTTGCGAATGGCGAAAAATATCTCGAACGGGAGATCCATGCCACCTAATTAAGATATTGAAACACCCTTGGGGATGGTATCATTACACATCTTATCATATGACACCAAACACGACACGGACTAAAAAGTGAAAAAAATGAAGTCATCAGTTTCATCGTCACTCTTCAATTCGAAATATCTACTAAACCCTAATCCTCTTTCTCCTTTAATCTCTCTCAAATCCCTTTTCCTCCCTAATATATCTCCGAGATCGATCACCATAAAACACCCTCCTCCATCTTCTTCTTCTTCAACCTCATCTCTAAGATCAATCTCTTCAATGGCTTCTTCTTACAAACCCGAACAAGCCAGAGTTCCCTCTGCTCTTCCCCTCCCTTCTCCTCCGTTGACCAAAGTCAGCTCTTTTTCCCTTGATTTCGATTGAGTTTCCGATTTTCTATAATGGGTTTCGTGATTTTTGATTCGATCTTTCGTTTTCCTTGTAGTTCAACATCGGGTTGTGTCAGTTATCTGTGACTGGTGACAAAAAGAGAAACATTTCTCACGCGAAGAACGCAATCGAAGAAGCTGCTTCTAAAGGAGCTAAGCTTGTTCTCTTACCCGTGAGTTTCATTTGCTACTAGATTCTTGCTTCGATGGGGTCTGGAATTTGATTCAATGTGTGTATTTTTGGTTTCAGGAGATTTGGAATAGTCCGTATTCGAATGATAGTTTTCCAGTTTATGCGGAGGATATTGATGCAGGTGGTGATGCTTCTCCTTCAACAGCAATGCTTTCTGAAGTTTCTAAACGTCTTAAGATTACAATCATTGGTGGTTCTATACCTGAAAGATTTGGAGATCGTTTGTATAATACTTGCTGTGTCTTTGGTTCTGATGGAGAGCTTAAAGCTAAGCATCGAAAGGTTAGGCCATAGAATCGTTGTGAAAGGAATATAACTCTTAACTTCTTAAAGTCTTGTTGAGGTTTAAAGGCTATATTGTGAAACAAGGTTGAGAAGATTTGTAGATATTTTCATCAGTGGTTAGGATGTGGATAGGCTTAATTAGTAATGAGAATGATGTGTTAGTTATGCTCTGGCTTGAGCACACATATTTTATATTATGACTTCTCAGAACATCTTGTTCTTGTTTGGTTTGTACTTGAGTTTCGTTGGAATTGTTCTTAATTGGTGTGTACTTGTGCATACAGATACATTTATTTGATATAGACATTCCTGGGAAGATTACTTTTATGGAATCAAAAACACTTACTGCTGGAGAGACACCAACAATCGTTGACACAGGTTTCAATATTTTTATTTGGCTAAATATCTTTGCCATGTTATGCATACTCAGCCATGTATATTACATAAACTTATTGCTCTAGTGTTTAAAAATTAATGGGGTTAGGATTTTAGATTTAAAGCTCTAATCAGGACTGGGATCCCCTTTGGTGAAATGATTCATTTTCGTGCTAGCGTACTTTTTACGAGTGATCATGAAGAAGAGAACTTGTTCGCTTTGACAACTATTTGACTGGGGAAATGTCTTTAATGAGTAATGAAAGTCGTAGTAGGACCGTTCACATCACCTCCTCTCATTGTCTAATACTTAAGAGAAATCTCTAATGCGTAATAGTGCTTGAGAGTAATGGTTTTGTTGGTTGTTGCAGAGGTGGGGCGTATCGGAATAGGCATTTGCTATGATATCCGGTTCCAGGAGTTAGCTATGATATATGCTGCAAGAGGTGAGTCTTTATATCATGTTAATGTCATCTTCTTTCTACGTCTTTTTTCCCCGGGTCCATTAGCGTTTTAAAGAACCTGATCATCCACATGTTTGCTCTATTAATTGCAGGGGCTCATTTGCTGTGCTACCCCGGAGCCTTTAACATGACAACTGGACCGTTGCATTGGGAATTACTTCAAAGGGCAAGGTACAATTCAATGTCTACTACTTAAAATTACGTGGCTTAGTCAATCATGGGTAAATCACAACGCTTACTCGATCTGTTTTTGTACCATTTCAGGGCTACAGATAATCAGGTACGTAAACCGAGTTACATACTTGTATTGGTAACTCAAAGAGAAGTTCAAGTTTTGAGAAAATTCTTGATTAGACAACTTGTAGTTCTCTTTGAGTTACCAATACGAGCATTTACTGTATCGACTCTATTAAAGTCATGGAGCAGTTGATAAAACTATGTATGCTACGTTTTCCAGTTGTATGTGGCGACATGCTCACCTGCCAGAGATTCAGGAGCTGGCTACACTGCTTGGGGACACTCTACACTCGTCGGGCCTGTAAGCATTAAACTTTTTCTCTGTTACCTTGATTTGATGATGAAGCTTTAGTTGAGCACTTAACTCGTGAACATAAAAAATTACATATTTTGACAGTTTGGAGAAGTACTAGCGACGACTGAGCATGAAGAGGACATTATAATAGGAGAGATTGATTACTCTGTTCTTGAACAACGAAGGTAATCACTAGCGCACTGCAACATTTTCTAAAATCCCGTTCTTCATCGCATATTTCGTTGATTGAACCTCGTTTTTACTGTTTCAGGACAAGCCTTCCGTTGAATAAGCAGCGGCGTGGAGATCTTTACCAGCTTGTAGACGTACAACGCCTGGATTTGGAATGATCCAGCAGAAACTGTATATTTGACTTCTCTGTTTCTGAGAGATAGTCTTTAGACTGTGTGAAGTCTCACACAATCTGGTTACTTACAACTTCTTGTTCACTAGGGAATAAAACTCCAGCTGTGAGTTTAAATAAAATAAAATAAATAATTTGTGCTTAGATGATGTCATCTCCACCCATTGTCATGTAGACTATTGAGCTTGTGCCTGTTGTTTATAAACTTCAATGTTTTTTTTACCTGATTATGATCATCTTGCAGAACAATTTTAATAATTCTCTCATTATTAGTGTTAGGCCATTTTCCCTCTGATTGTACTTGGAACATATCATGACATAACTCACTCTATAGTCAAAATCAAAGATTCTAAACCATGGTGTTATCCGACACCTCAAAATCCAAATCGCTAATTTGGTCTAAACATTTAGATAAATTTCTAACATCTTGAAAATGGATTCAAGTGGAATAAAAAGAAAAAAGAAAAGAAAATGATGTAACATAAAACTTTGTCAGGGATCTACTTTGATATGATCAGATCCGTGGATTCTTGTTGAATGATAAATGACCATACGACAAAATGCAGTTTACACAGCCTATTAACAAAACATTCACAGTGTGGAGAAAACACGTGGCGCAATCCTACAGGATTATTAACAGTGGTCCCTTTTCTCCACAAGGTAAGAAGAACAGGTGCCGTACGCGTGTGAGAGGAGAGGGCCGCACGTGTGAGGGACCCATAGCCATGGGTAACTATGCTTCACGTGGCAGGTCACGTGTTGGACCCTACACACCCACACAGACACAAACAGTGTTGAGGTTCGACCGCGTGAATCTTTCTTTCTTTCTTTTTTGTGTCAGCTCTAATTGTCCCTCCCTGAGCAGCTGAATCTCTGACTCGCCCGTGCGAATTTTCATTTCTCTTTAAAAACAAATCTCTGTTTCTCGAGCACACATCCCTATAAGGCTATACCTCTAAGGGCATATGCAATGCAGATATTTTAGCATGTCTAAAAATTATAAAATTATTAAAATACACACTCTCTTTTCCTTTTACTCAACTTTATACTTTCTTTTTCATCTTTTTACTCAACTTTTATTAATTTTATATTTAAACATTCTCTTTTCCTTTTTCTAACACTCTAAAAAATATCATATATTAGACATTCTCTCTCTTCCTTTTCCTAAACACACTTACTATCTACTCTCTTTACTTAAATTTTATATTTCAATATACCCCACCAAAACACTCTCTTTCTTCATTTTACAAACATTTTAATAATTTTATATTATAAACACCCCAAAATGTCTCCTATATAGATGCCCTAATAGTTCTAGTATCCATTGCAAGATTCATTTCCATCTATTATGAATATTATTGTAACGCTCTTTATTTTTCAGGCTGGCATTAGTGTCCGGATCAAATCCGACTGATCCGAAGATAAACATGCCCTTGGACAACACAATTAAGTTGTTTTGTTTGGTGATCGATTGATTCAAAATCTAGCATTCGAAAAAGACGGTTGGATTAGTCTAGCAAACATTAACTTACTGTTTAAATGTTTTTTCTTTTCTTTTTTTTATTAGGGATATATCATCATAAATAAAGAAAAGCAAATAGACAAAATATTCTATTTGTATGATGAGTATGATGTTTGATAAAAGAAAATTGTTAAGGTAATATTGTGCTCTTTTTAATTATCAAATATAATATTTTAACATGGAGAAACAAAAACAAGCACTATTTTTGTTTTCAAAGAATCAAACAAGCAAGTCATTTTTATATAAGTTTGTGTTTTGTACTTTATATATCTTGATCTTGTATTGATTTGAAGGCGTTTTTGTATTATTCTATTTTTGTACAAGTATATATGGTCCAACTTCCAAATTTTAGCAAAAAAAAAAAATACCAACTTGAAACAATATATACGGGAGATTCTTCGAAACTGGATGAGATGATAATGAGATATAAATTGAAGAAAACATCGGCCGAAGTGTGACAAAGAAATATAATAGAAACAAGAAAACATAAGTGTTGATGAAATGAGGAACAAAGAAGGAACAAGAAAGGAAAGAAGCATGTGAGACTGAAAAAGACACAAAACAAGTACAATTCCTTAACCGGTCCTTATCGAGACAACCAATGGCCAATGTGGGTGTCTAGGATACTTTACTTAAATTTAATTTAACACTTAATTCGGTAATTGTTTTATTAATCAAGAGTCCACACGATTATAATATCATTTTACCAAAAAACTCACCTACATTCGAGATTATGATCACCATCACATCATTTTCCCCAAATGATAAAACGACGATATATTGATAAAACGCCAGAGTAATAACTTTTTCTTCTTTTCTTTGCACACCGAGTCATAACTTTTAGTTAAACATTGATGATGTTTCTACGATCGAATGTGATTTAATATACACAGTTTGTTGACAAAAAAATAAAAATAAAATAAACATTGGGGTTTTTTAAAGATAATTTTTGTAACATCCCGGTTTCAAGAGATATGTAGTATATACAATATATGTGAAAAGATTAAAAAAATTGATTTGACTACCTATATCACTAAAGTGCACTTATCTTTTCGATCATAAATCTTGAAAGAACTCCATAATTAAACATGCTTGAACTGGAATAGTTTTAAATTGAGTGACATACTGAGAAGTTATTTCCAATACCGTGTGTGTGAGATCAAAGTACGAGAAAAGATCGCATAGTGATTTGCAGGTTCAGTAAACAAGATTTATGAGCCTTCCAGATTAACGTACCGATCTTCAAATATGATAGGCTCAGCCCGTCTTAACTATTGGTGGGGCCCTGGGCAAACAATAATATTTGAGCTTCTTTTAATATAATTATTAAAATTCGAAACCTTTTATGCAATATAAATTATCAAAAAAAAAAATTTTAAAAATTTTGTTCGAGCCCTCGGCGTAAGCTCCATTGACCACCAGACAAAGTTGGCCCTGGATAGGCTCATGAACCTGAGAATAGACGAAGGTTCACATAATAACAATTCTTGAGTTCAGCCCCTAGGGGTGAACATTCTGTAATTCTTAGGTACACTCCTGGGGTGTACCTAAGAATCCACCACTCTCCCAAAAAATCATTTTTAGTGGATTTGTAGTTAAAACTTTTAGGTTTGGGTTAACTAGTCTCAAATAAGGGTATAATTTTGGAGTTTAGGGTTTGAGTTTGGGGTTTAGGGTTTAGGATTTAGGGTTTAGGGTTTAGAGAATAGTTAACCTAAAATAAATTATAAACCCAAACTCAAACCCTAAACTCCAAAACTATACCCTAATTTGGGAATAGTTAACCCAAAATAAATTATAAACCCCAAACTCAAACCCTAAACTCCAAAACTATACCCTAATTTGGGAATAATTAACTCAAAATAAATTATAAACCCCAAACTCAAACCCTAAACTCCAAAACTATACCCTAATTTGGGAATAGTTAACCCAAATTATAGTTTTGGAGTTTAGGGTTTGAGTTTGGGGTTTATAATTTATTTTGGGTTAACTATTCTCTAAACCCTAAACCCTAAACCCCAAACTCAAACCCTAAACTTCAAAACTATACCCTAATTTGAGACTAGTTAACCCAAACCTAAAAGTTTTAACTACAAATCCACTAAAAATTGATTTTTTGGGAGAGTGGTGGATTCTTAGGTACACCCAAGGAGTGTACCCAAGAATTACTCGAACATTCTCATTCACCCCATTTTTATTAACCAATTAAAATTAAGTTGTAGGCCATCAATCTAACTAATTTAATTAAATCATTTAATACATATCTAAATTGAATTGATTATAGGGATCAAAATAAATAATTTAAAAATTTTAACACTAAATTATTCAAATTAAGTAATTTAAAATTCAAAATTAAACCCTAAACCCTAAACCCAAACCCTATCCCTAAAAGTATACGCTAATTTGGGAATAGTTAACCAAAATCCAAATGCAATTTTAACTTTTAAAATCAAATCCTAAACTCTAAAGCCTAAATCCTAAACTGCAAACCTTACTCCCTAAAACTATATCCTAATTTGAAAATAGTTAACTCAACCCCAAAAGTTAAATGAAATTTCAACATTCAAAATCAAAACGTAAATTCTAAAACCTAAATCATAAACCTCAAACCAAATCTTATCCCTTAAAACTATACCCTAGTTTGGAAATAATTAAACCAAATCCAAAAATTTAAACTAAAAATCTATTAAAAATTAATATTTGTATTCACAATATTTTTTTAAATAGATTGATGTTTTCACTACAAGAAAGATGGGAAAATACCAACTGATGAATTTCCAACGGATTACCAACGGTTTCGAAACGGAAAGAGAATTCGTTGGAAATCCGTTGGAAATTTCCAACGACCTCATCCGTTGGAAAATTTGTTGGAAATTTCCAATGCATTTCCAACGGAATCAGTCCGTTGGAAAAATTTCCAACGGATTTTCGTTGGAATGTCGTTAGAAACTTTAAAATAAAATTTAAAATAATTAAAAAATATGTTTCCAACGGATTTTCGTTGGAAAATGAAACCGTTGTTGATTTCCAACGACTGATTCTGCTGACCCCTTGCAACAACTAGCAGCCGCTGACCTATCTATGATTGACCAATCCCTTCAAGAACCCGTTTTAGCAGATGTAGATGGAGAGATCGATGTTATAGAGGATTGGGTGTCCGAAGATGACGAGCTAAGTGACTATGAATCAGATGAAGACTCTGCACCGGAACCAAATTACTCCTCTGAGTCAAGTGAATGAGATATATATGTAATTTTCAGATACTTTAATATTTTCAACTGTTGATTTTATTTCATATGTCTGCCTATATTTTAATGTCGGAAATTTATTTACTATGTCGAAACCGAAGGAAAATTAAAAACAACCGCACATGAAGGAAAATATTAATGAAATTTGAAAAAAAAAACAGATATATCTGTTGGAAATCCGTTGGAAATGAAAAAGTTTCTTTCGGTTTTCCAACGACAATCCGTTGGAAATTTTATTTTCCAACGGATATGAAGGAAAATATTTATGAAATTTAAAAACAAACGCACATGAAATAAAATATTAATGAAATTTTGAGAAATAAAACAGATATTTCCGTTGGAAATCCGTTGGAAATGATAATTTTTCTTTCGGTTTTCCAACGGAAATCCGTTGGAAATTTTGCTTTTCCAATGGACTTCCAATGGGTAGATTCCAACTGATTTTCCAACGGATACAATTCCCAACGAATACCGTTGCCAATACGTTGGAAAAATTGGAAACTATATATAGACCCAATTTTTTCTCTCATTTGCACGATCTCTCCTCTCCTCTCATACCCACTGATTCTCTCCTCTTCTCCTCAAGCTTAAAACGATGTAATGGACTTTTTTTTTTTTTTTTTAATTTTGTTGTTGTTTTACTTAGTGTTTACATTATTTAATAGTTTAGGAACGGAATTATACGACTTAATTTTCATGTTGGACATTACAATTTTTATTTAATAACTCAAAATAAATGTACTAACTCAATATTAATTACATACCATTGCAGACGGTTCCCGTGAAGAAGGGATATCGGTTCGGATATGGCTCATACGGCGACGACCACGGCGCAACCTCCAGGCGGACAACGCCAATGTCTCCACCAGTTGGTTATGTACCGATTCAACAATTTGAGAGTACCCAACAGGAGCTCCGGCTAACTCAGGAACAATACCGCACCACTCAGCAACAATACCGCACCACTCAGCAACAATTGGTCAACCTATCTTTGCAATTCGACTGGCTTCGCGGGGTCGTTACCGAGAAGCTGAATATCGAGGTTTCGCCCTTCCCACCGACGTCAAACTCAGGAGGCGGCGGTACATTGGACGGATCTCAAGACACTTGAATGATATTTTCTTCTTTCGGTTTTTTTTTTCCAAGAACCTTTGATCCCGGATTCGGATTTTAAGAACAAAATTTGTATTTTTATTGTACTTCACTTTTAATATTCTATTTAGACGTTTAAATTATCATATTTCCGAAACCAATTTTTTTAAAAAAAAAACCGGGAATTTAATTTATTTGGTACTAATATTAATAATACTAAAAATGGAAATTTCCAATAGAAATCCGTTGCTAACTCGTTGGAAAATACTAACTAAATCCGTTGGTAACTCGTTGGAAAATACCAACTAAAATCCGTTGGAAATTTGCAACGAAATTACGTTGGCAACTCGTTGGAAAATACCAACTAAAATCCGTTGGAAATTTACAACGAATATACGTTGGAAATCCGATGGAAATTTCCAACGTATTATCAACGGATCATATTTCCAACGCCTAGATCCCAACGATTAATTTTCCAACGGAATTCCGTTGAAAATACCTCTTTTCCAACGATTTTCCAACTGATTTGGCCGTTGGTATTTTCCTTTTTTTCTTGTAGTGTTTCCACAACTTAATTTTAATTGGCTAATAAAAGGAGGGTGGATGAGAGAATTCACCTCTTGAGGATGAACACAATAATTTTTCTCCATTGAAGGAACGGCCGGGGAATTACAATTTTTCATAAGATTTATTTATAAATCAAGAAGTTTATGACCTAAATCCCTAATCTTCTGAAGATGCAAATTAAGTCGACGAACTTCTGAAAATAATCAAAGACAAAATAAAAGTCAATAATATAAAATAAATTGATAAAAGATAAGATAATAACCCAATTTTAATTAAAATAATAATCAATAAAAATTTACTTTAGCAAAGACACAATCTTGCTACATATAAAGTGAAGATTAAAAAAATAGAAAGTCTCTATTTACTTAAATTAACAAATCTAAAAGTGTATGTTATAGACTTATAGTGATCAATCCCAATCCAACGGCGAAGTTTTAGACTAGTATGTGGTATATATTTTTTTTTGTAGGAAATATGTGGTGGTATATATTAAGATACTATTAATATCGAATTGTTGGTGAGTAAATAAAATTTTGTCAAACAAATCTAACCGTTTTTAGTGGATCACACGCACTATTCATTGCATACTTCTATACATAAATAAGTACCACATATATACAAAGATTTTGAAAAACAAACAATAAAGAAAAATTATTATAAAAAAAATTACCCGATGACTATCCTTTGCATCGTCTTGCTTCTCCTTTTTCCCGTTCATGAATGTACGTACATGCAAATACGCATATACAGTTTTGCTTCTGTTCATCATTTTTCATCATTATCATTGAACATTGTTATCAAATAATTCTTGATTGTTTCTTTTTAATAGGTGTAAACAGAAAAGCCCTTCAAGTGGCAAAACCAAAATCAGCATGCGTTGAACGGCAACCAGTTTCGTTTTGTTGTCCTGAGCTTAAACGGGGCATAATAACTGGATGGCATTGTTATCCTTCTCGAGAAGTTTGTCTAAAGAATTGTTTTTTGGTCATCTAAGAAACGTAAAGATAAATAAATTGTGCTTACCTTTTCATATAAGGAAGGTAAAAAAGTACTTATGTAATTTCAATTATATCTATAGTATATTTGTGATTAGTAACGTTGGAAAGTTACACTAAACCTATTTTTCTGGTTTTGTAATTTGTTTTGTTTAATAATTACTTATTATTATTTTGGAATTTAACAATTTTGTTATTGCAAATCATATGTTTTGTTCCCCATATCGCTTATAAATCTTTACCATAAATCATATCATTTGAATGCATTGTATATAGAAGAATTATTTATATTTATAAGCGTTTTTGTAAGAAGTTATTGTAGGAGCTTAAAAACCGAATTAAGAAAAACTTACGAATTTTATTGAACAACGATAACATAAACGAATTAGAACAACTGTATTTAAAGACTTTATTTAAATAAGCAAAATCACGGAGGCAAGATATGATTTATTTTTCCTTAATTCAATAAATCGACTGCATTTGTGCTCGCAGTAATGTTGATTTTTGAATCCTAGGATACAACCGATCCGAACTATAACTCGAGCACCCGAGGTATAGAACTCAGCGAACTAGATCTACGATATACTCTCAAATCTAAATAAACTAAAAAAAACTATGAGAAAGAGATTTTAGAACTAAGAGTTTTCTGTGTTATTAAGCGTCTCCAATAATGAGAGCGAGACCCTTTATTTATAGTCTCATGATGAATATTCTGGAGTGTTTCACAAGTTTCGAACAACGTAAAATTTCCAAATACGGAAAAAGAAAATTTCCAGAAAATTCATTTACTTAGTTTGAGCTTTTTCTTATAACCCAAACAATTTCTCATTCACATTTTAACTCAATTTTCATAAACTAAATACCCAAATTAATGACCCACTTGTTTATGCAAAATAAGTTCCAACAATTCCCCACATGTATAGAAATAACTCTAAACATATGACGACTCAACTATCCCTATGGACTGACTCAACTAGCTAGACTAGACAGACCTTCGAGAGTATATGCAAAAAACTAATTGTATCTGAATTGGTGGCATTTTTCAGCTTTCAACCAGTCATTGTTAATACCTATCGAATTTACTCGGCCAGCTGGTGAACTTGATGTCTTGAACCATCCGGGTTTTTATGTAAACTTAGACAACATGCATAACACAGTTGCGTTTTCTCGTAGAACATCGTTTTCTATTGTATTCATTATGGCCTTGAACATGCTTGGTTAATCATGAATGAACTTGGAGAGTATAGCCTCAAATAATCTCCTAGAAACAGCCCCATTTCACACTCACAAGGTGATTTACTAGCTGGTTGTATTTAAAAAAGTATCATGTAACTACTTCAGATATCTTACAAAGCTAGATCTCAAATCATTAAAAGCTTACGCTTAACCTCTACACATACAAGAAGCATTGTACAACACTTTAGGAACTGGGAAGAAACAATAGTCTCTTAGTGCTTGTAGTGGATTCAGCTTGATTTAGTTAGCCCTTTGAACCTACTTTCTGGGATCTCCAGTCATGTAGGTTGGGTATCCACCAAACTTCCTCTCAAGTTATAGGCTTTAAACCTATTCCTGTTGATGATCTCATAACTTGATCTCATAACATGTACATGTACCTTGGCCCAAATCAACCATGAAATTATGGTTTGCTCCCCTCACGTAGAATTTCTCGTGATTGTTGTGTTCTGTTGTCCTGGAAGACGTGTAATGCTCACGTATAGTCAACAAGTATTTAACACCTCGACTGTACCATGTGTTAAATTTAGCGCATCATGTCGCCTGTTGTAAAACCATCTTCCTTGTTTGGATTGTATAAATTCCAAAAGAAATGCTATTGGAAATCCTCGAGCTACCTTTAGTGCTGCATTGATAGATTCAGTCATGTTACTTGTCTTGATGTTATACCTCATTTCGATGCAGTGCACCCGTGACCACAACTTTGTATCCGCTTTCTCCAAGTATGTTGCGAGCCCTGGCTTCAGGCTGCGTATCACATCCATATATCGGTCACAATCTTTTATCGTATACGCATATGCAACACCTTTCACCAAGTAAATGAGATCCCTCTATGAAGGTTCACTGTATTGGATTGAAGGTGATAATAACAAATGTCACGTGTTGCCCATCGAAAACCTTCTCAATCACATTCTTTATCGAGGCATCCCTATCTAAAACAATCACCAATGGGAATCCACCCTGGACACAATCATTCAATTTGGTAAAAAACCAAAAGCCAAAGGAAAATTTTGAAAAATTAGCGTCTTGTGCACATGCAACTGACAAAACTCCTTCGTACTTCCCACTTAGATGCGTTTCGTCAATACCAATTACACGTCAAAGATACTTAAAATCCTCGATTGAGGCTTCAAACGCTATGGAAAGATACTTAAACCAGATTCGCTTTCTCGATTTGATTGGGATACGATAGGAGACTCTCGTATCCATTTTTTGTTGTTTCCCGCACGATTTCATGAGCATGAACTGTTGCCCTATATGAAGTAGTATAATTCAAATTCATGCCAAACATTTGTTTCATAGAATCTTTGACGTGTTCCGACATAATTCCATTAATTATTCCAACACGCTCGTAGAAAAGTCTTCCAATGTATTTGGTGGTAACACGGTTGCAGTGGGCCACTCGATCATCACATGAATATGTATGCACATTGATGTACTTTATCACCCAAAACTGGTTTGCTTCATTTTTTACACCCGCTCTTAACCTCCACTTGCATCCTTTCACGCAACAAATGGGCACAAATAGAGTTGGTGTAGACTTGAATACCTTCTATGCAACCTATAGCATCACACAAGTTAGTTATAATTCTCGAACTAGCTCTTCCTTGCTACAAAAACTTTGGCTCACAAATATCTTATCGAACCATGAAAAAATCCTCGAACGGCCACATTGTACGTAAAAGGATATATCTTTTCCATCTTCGTCTTTCACTTTTCCATACTCACTATAATCATCATCAATATCTTCTCCATCCACTTCTTTCACTTCACCTATATTAGACCCATGTTGATCATTACACTCATCCTCATCCTCATCCTCATCGTTTTCTTGATTTTCATCTTCATTGTTTACTTGATCCGTGTCCGTATCTTCATCTCTGTTGATATCATAATCACAATCCGTTATTCTGATTTCCATCTCAAACCGACTCGAGACACAAAGACGTAACATATGCGTTCTACTTAGCTCCATCAAACTTTGTACTTGCCTATCATTTGTGACATGCATCAAAGGTGTGTCATGAGGTATCTGTTGAAGCATTGAACTAGGTAATGAATAAGTGAGCTCCACCACCTCTGCATTTTTTTGTAACTTCTAATCATTTTGTGCCATTTCAACGAGTTCCTTAGGCGTAAAACCATCGCACAAGAAAAACATTCTCCCTCCTTTACGATTATACATCTCAAAATGCCAATCTCCATAAACAACATGTATTTGAACAACCATCTGTAAATCAAAAACATATGAGGCTTAGTTAGCAACAATCAAAATCCAAACGTAGACTTCGTGGAAGTCTGTACAAATAAGGTAGTTGGTGATACAAATATAAAATTGAGTTTGACATGCAAATCTTATATCTAAATATGTCCATAACATACACAATAACTATTATAACTCATGTGTAAGCCAAAAAGTTTTCGAAAAATAATGTTCAAATCTATAAAAATGCATTTTAGTGTTTCATTACAATGTAGACTTCCCATAACTCTACAACGAGCAGACTTCCAAGAAGAAGTGAAAGTTTACGTTGAATGAGCAAACTAGTCACAAAATGAACAAAGTAGATTTACCCCATAAATATTAGTCGTAAACATGTCAAACTTACACAGAGGATAGATAAATAGGTACCACATGTGAGAATAAAAAAAAACCTGAAATCTCTTTCTAGAATGACATATAATTAGGTTTTAAAAAACATTGCGTATTATAGACTTCCGGTTATTACGTAGACTTCCAGTGTAGACTTCAAATCAGTCACTGGAAGTCTACAAAGGGGTATACTGTTGCATTTTAGGCAAACCCCAATGCACTTCTAGGAAGTCCGCAAAAGTTACTTTTGCATTTGACCACATGTTTAACTATTTGTTTTGCAAACTTCGAGGAAATCTACACAAAAAGTGGGTCAGTTTTGCATTTGACAAGACTTTGACTTTTTTGTACGGACGTTTGCAGACTTCCTGGAAGTCTGCACGGGAAATCAGCTGTAAACGTTCGTACATGTCAGTTTTACAATTGTAAAATTTTTGCAGACTTATTGTAAAATTTTTGCAGACTTCCTTCTAGGAAGTCTGCAAATTCAAAAATAGACTTCGTGGAAGTCTACACGAAAAGAGGGATTAATTTTGTATTTGACCAAAAGTCGTTAACGTTAAAAGTAGACTTCCTGAAAGTCTACGCAGAAAAGTAAACTTCTGCAAATATTTGTCAATGTTTTGATTTTTGGTCAAATGCAAATCTAACTCTTTTTTCCGTGTAGACTTCGAGGAAGTCTACATGTCTTGAAGCAAATGCAAAACTGATCTTACTTTTTTGCAGACTTCCTGGAAGTTTACACAAAAAAGATAAAACCTCTGGTTAAATGCAAAACTAACCCTGTCCACGTGGCACTGGTTTTTGTTTCCAAATGAATCATGCAGACTTCGTGGAAGTCTACTTCATGTTTTTTGCATAAATGGTCAAATGCAAATTTGACCTCTTTGTTGACTTGCAGACTTCTTGGAAGTGTACGAGTCTTAACCAGATCTGAAATTTTGATTTTTGCAAGTTTCGATACTTTTTCACACGCTGAGCTCGTTTTTCGCTTTCTCCACCACCGGAACTTGGAAATCTAACCGATACTGAAGAATCCTCAGTGTCGTAAAGCAAGATTTGCAAGAAATCAATCCGTTTCGATAAACTATTTTGAAAACGAAACTTAGAAAGATTTATGGATGAAATTATAGAGGAGAAGAAAGGAAATAAGTAATAAGGATTGTAGAAGAGCATTAAGAGCTCGAAAATCAGTTGTTGAGCCATTAAAAGCTTGAAATTGGTTGTTCATGGTGGTTGAAAATTTGATGAAGATGACATTTGTGTAAATAGTTTGATTTCTTTGGGATTGTTAAGGCTTTTCATATTTAATTGGAAGTCTATGTAACAACAAAGAAAATCTACGTCATGGGAGTTTTGCAAATACATTAATAATTTAGTGGCAAAGATTCGAAAAATAGAAAAAAGAGAAAGAGAGATGTAGTTTTGACTTTAACCACAAAAAAGATATAGTCTAAAAAAGATCTCTTATATAAAACATGATTGTTTCCGTTTTTAGTTATATATTTGCTATGTCTCTTTTTCGTTTTTCCTTTTTTCCAGGATTTTTTATATTAAATTTCCTTCCATTAAAAATCGTTTACAACAAAATATCTTTTTTTTTTGGTTGAAACAAAATTTCTTATATAACTATTCAGATTTGTGTAATTTGTAAAATTATTTTATGCTTGTTTATTTTCCATTTTAAATTTTTCTTTGTCAGTAACTATTAATTTTGATACTGAATTTTCTTCCATTTTAAGTATTTCCTTTTTGGGTAACTAACAATTTGATATTGAATATTTTACATATTTAAATAATTGATATGTGTTAGAATGTAATCGATTACTTAACACTTGTCGCGATCTCGTGAGTTACAATTATGACGTTTCTATTTTGTATAATAAAATTTTTGGGTATATCCAATGAGATTATTTTACTTTGTGACATGTATAAGTTGCTAAAATTTGGATGAAATAAAAACACTGCCAACCAAAAGGAAACTTTATTATGGGGACTCAAAACTAGAATTTGAGATTCATCCCATAAGAGAGAGAATTTGAGATCTATATATTCAATATGAAATCGTTATTAATGAAAAAGACGTTGAATAATTATACATACATATACAAATATTGAAGAATGGCTCTTGTTACGTGGTCCATAATTCTGGTAAAGCATACGTGAACAACACGGGCCGAGATGACCACTTAGACCATCACCATTGGAAACATTTTATCAATGTCTCACAATATAAAAATATTAAAAACACATTTTCTTTTTTTTTTACTCAACTTTATACCTTCTTTTTCATTTTTTTACTCAACTTTATACCTTCTTTTTCATCTTTTTACTCAATTTTTATTAATTTTATATTTAAACACATCATAATTATCTCTCTCTTATGTCTTCCCCAATACACAATCTCTCCAACTAAACCTACTATCTTCTCTCTTTACTCAACTTTTATTAATTTTATATTTCAATACACCACACTATTTCAATAAAAAACACTCTCTTTCTTCCTTTTACTCAAATTTTAATAATTTTATATTATAAGAAAGAGCATTGTCTCCGGTACATGCTCTTATATATACCTCCTCTCTCTCGCTTCTCATTCTCTCATTCGTCTTCTTCGATCTCTTCTTCTCTGCAAAACAAAACAAAAACTTCTTTCTTCTGTTAGCCCTTCTTCTCCTTCCATAAATTACTACTTTTGTCCAAATCATGCATAAATCCAAACCCCAGTCTAGAAACCCATCATTTTCTTCCACTCTCCTCGATGAAATATACAATTCCATCGATCCTAAAACCCAAAAAACCCAATCTTTTATCAACACTACCAAAAAACAGAGCATTGTAACAAAATCTGTTCCTGACCGAAAAATCCGTCAAGATCGGTTCTTTAGCTCTGTATCTTCTTCCTCTGATTCAAGCTCGAGTATTTTCTCATCTTCCGACACCGAACTAACCCACGGTAACAAGAAAACATCTTCTTCTTCTTCAAGACCGTTATGTTTTGGTCCTTCAAAGACAAAAGTCACAAAACCAAGAAAAACAGAGTTTCTCCAAAACAGAGCAATTCGTATCTCCGACGACTACGATTACTCCTCCGACGTACCCAAGATTACAAGATACGAAGAGAACTGGGAGAATCATAGAATCAGAAAGAGCTCGACGAAGAAACCCAAAACTCCAGCTTCACCAGCAGGAAGAATCGTTAACTTCATCAATTCTCTGTTTAGCAACAATTCAAAACAATCTAATCCGGTTAAGAGTTATCCGAGGAAGACGAGTTACGACGATTCTGTTTATGTTCGGAAAGTAAATGACTATAATCCATCTACGTGTTCTTCAGCGACTTCTTTCTCAAGATCTTGTCTGAACAAGAACTCAGAGAAATCATCGGACCGAATCAAACGAAGTGTTCGGTTTTCTCCGGTTAATGTGATTGTACCGGAAATCAGATCTTTTGTGGAAGAAGAAGATTATTTCAGTAATGTGAGAAAGTCAGTGAAGAAGAATGTGGAAGTTGGAGGAAGAAGATCAGTGGAGGAAATTGCGAGAGATTTTTTGAGAGATTATCATCAGAAGAATAATGGTAGGGTTAAGAATGATTTTGAGGATTATGGAGATGATGATGATGAAGATGATGATGTTGCAAGTGATTCGAGTTCTGATTTGTTTGAGCTGGATTTAGTTGGAAATCATCATTGTAATAATATGTACGGAGACGAACTTCCTGTGTATGAAACCACTTTTGCTAGTTTAATCTTGTGAAAACTTTTTCTTTTTGTTACTTTTGCTTTTTAGGTTTTTGGGGGTTTTAAAGTTTTAATTTCATGTGGTTGTTGGAAAAAAAAAATCGCATGTGATTCTTCTCTACATTTGTGTTCGAGTTTGTAACTATATTTTGTGTTATAAATTTCGTGTTTGTAAAAATTTGATCAACATTATGTTACTTTAAATTGCTCTATTAACTACTTAAATAGAATAATATATTATCAAACATTCAAACATTAACTATGTATAACAAACCAAATTAAATACATACTCAAATATCTATATTGTCTTATATTATTTTATTAAACACTTTAGAATTTAAAATTCAAATTCGTAATATTCTTACATTTAGCATGAACTTTTGGGATTTGGTAATTTTATCATTTTAAATTCTTGATCAAAGGTATTCTAGTCAGGTTCTATTTTAGGCTCGTTAACTCTTGCAACTTAACTATCCAATTCTTCAATTCTTTAGGTGCAAACTTAACGACATGTCAGCTTGACATCTATATATCGAAACAAATAGCAATTTTAAAAATAAAGAGTTTTGAGAAAGATATTATTGTTGGAAGGATCCGTTACGTGCAAAGTAAAAATGATTTGTGGGCGATTATATGATAAAGTGGTTGATGATCCCAAAGGAAAAAAAAACAAGCTACCTACTTTCTCTTTTTCTATGTATCTATCACATGCTTTAAATCCAAATTCTCATGAATGCTAACACTTTTTGAACATCAATATAAATTGAGTTATTAATCGACTAGTTTGAATGTAGCAAATGTCAAGTTATGAACATGTACGTAAGATAAGTTATTTTTATTGACATCAAACGCGTGTAACCGCAAATATATCATTGTCGCGAGTGGTTGCGAAAGAACCAATTAGGTCGTTAATTACAAAAGTTCTTGAATATTAATGTAGCTTAATGATAGTTTATTTAATTTTATTATCTCGGAAACTTTATATATAGTTTTGGTTGATAAGTTCAGCTTCAAATATGAAATTATATGTATACTAATTTACTAAAGCAACACTCATATATATATATATATATATATATATATATATATAACTTCGTATCGATGAAATAAGTAAATATTTGTTGTGTATAAAAAGAAAAGAAAGAGGGGAAATCGAGAAATTCGATATCCAAATGAGAAGCAAAGGGTGATTGAAGCGGATCGTGAATGGACATACTAAAGCCTAATAAAATTGAAAAAAATATATAAACCAAAAAGAAAAGTTTAATTTAAAATAAAGTGAAAAAGATATGTAGCGATGGATGAACATGAAGTACTGATGCTTCCATGGGAACAGCGAAAGTCGAGAGCTTTTGCTTTACTTCTCTTTTTCACTTTGATCATCTTTAAAAGTTCCGATTACAATCTTCTCCATTAGGGCATGATTATTGTAAATCCTATAGGGTCTAATTAGAGGATCCAAAGTATATTATATGATTTAATGAAATTTTAGAGTGTCTAAAAATGTGTTTTGGGATCCAATTTAGGATCTTTTTGTGCAGATTGGACACACTGACGTGGCCAAATGTGGTCTGTTGGATGGGGAAAAAGAAGGGGAAAGAACACTTTTTCCCGTGTTCAGAGCAAACCTCTCTCTCTCTCTTTCTTTGTTTTCTCCGAAGTAAAATCATCGGCCATTCTCAAGTCATCGGCGATTTGAGCAAACCTCTCTCTCTCTCGATTTATTTCTGCGAATCCTTCCTGTTTTCTTCTGCTACTTAAATTCATCATCTTGTTTCTTCTGGAATCTGGGTAAAGTTCTTCCCTTTATTTTTTTAAAGATCTTGTTTTTGTTTTTTTTTTCCTGTGGTAATGTTCTGGGAGTTGAAATGGGTTATCACTTATGAGGAGCAGATTTAGGGTTTCGATTTTCAATTAGAGTGTTGCTCTCGATGTGGTCTGATAGATCTGAGTTACATTGTGGGTGTTGCTTTAAAGGTCTTTGGCCTTGTTTGACTCCATTTTTTATGACTTGTAGATATTGGAGTCTTGATGATGAAGAATTCGTGACTTTAGAATATGGTTTTCAGGGTACTTACTGAGATGGTCTTTTATTTGATAAGAAGTGATGATTAGAGATCATCAACTGAATATGAAATTCCTCTTCTTTTCTTTGTATCAGTTCGGATTGGATTTAATTGAACTTGACATTTAAAAAACGGTTTCATTTCTGAGATACAATTTCGAATTTTGGGATTTTCTCTAATATGTGTTTTGTTCTCATTTGATTCGAGATGGTACCTGTGGAGAAGAAGAACCAATGGCTGACCATCTCATTGTGGTTCTCTCTAACAAGGTAATTATTTGTTCTCATTTCTTATTCTCTATGTAAATTGATAGCAACTGTTACACGCTTGATAGTTATAGATTTGGTGTTGCCTCTATGGTTTGTAACTGCTTCAGATTAAAATTATCATGTGGTTGTTTTGATACTTGTGAGATAGTTAATAGATTTGGTGTTGCCTAATAAATGCATGTTTAGTTGGATAGAAATTAGCAGCTCATTCCTCTGTCTACATCAGAGTTATTGTTTGTAAAGTGTGATAGAAATTGTGATCAATGCTTAGTTGATTTTTTAGTTGAATGTTGAACCGTAACTTGTATATGTTCATGTAATTGAATGCTAAGTTAGAGATTAGGTAAAGAGTACACTTGTCATTGCATGCTTAAAGATACATATCACAACCACCTTTACACTAATACACAATAAAAAAATTCATGATCTCTGCTTAAATAATCTAAAAACCTTCACCCTCTTTCTATATAATGAACATACATCCGAAACAACAAAACTTCACTACTCCTCTTTCTTCTTCTCTAAAAAACACCTTCCTGCTTCTGTTTCATACCTTCTGTTTAACCAAACCAGTATCCTTGTTCTCTGACCTCAACTATTTCTTAACTCTCACCAATAGCATATGGATTCTCCTAATCCATATACTCAAAGGTCCAATTTTATGGACCTTTTAAATAGTCAAGAGGAAACACTAAACCCTGAAAATAACAGTTTTTCTTTTCCCCCCTCTACACCTATTGGATCATCAGACATTTCATTCTTTACCAGTCAGCCAACTGATGATCCAACTATTGATGAAGAGGATCATAATAAAGAGAGAAAGAGATGGACTAAAAGAGAAGATCTTGTGCTCATCAGCTCATGGTTAAACACCAGCAAGGACACTATCGTTTCAACTGAGCAAAAGAGTAGTGCCTTTTGGAAACGCATAGGAGCTGCGTACAATGGTAGTCCTACCATTGGAGCTAATGAGAAGAGAGAGTTCAATCATTGTAAGCAGAGGTGGAGGAAGATCAATGATCAAGTCTCCAAGTTTTGTGGAGCATATGCGTCTGCAATATGTCCTCCCAAAAGTGGCTTTGGTCCTGCTGATTATTTAAAGCTAGCTCATGAAAACTTTTTCTCTGACTACAAAGTCAAATTCATGCTTGAGCATGCATGGAATGAGCTCAAACATGAGCAGAAGTGGTGTCAACTCAGTACTAGTAAAGGTGTACAAAGAGGGAGTTCAAAAAGAAGGAAGACAGCAGATGGTGGTACCCAATGTTCAAGTTCACAATCTGTGACCAATGAACAGGATGGTGTTGAAGAATCAGTAGAGGCTAGACCTCCTGGTATTAAAGCGACCAAGGCCAAGCTTAAAAAATCAGTGACCAACACAACCTCTGAACTAGAACTTGGCAACAAGCTTGACAATATAAAAACCGTTTGGGAGCTTAAACAAAAGGATGCAGCTCTGAAAGCAAAGCAGAGTCAATCAACCATGCTAGAGAGTCTTCTTGCCCGACATCCTGATGAGTTGACTGACTTAGAAATATCTCTCAAGAACAAGCTCATAACTGAGTTGTTGGCAAACCCTTGAACAAGCTCTCAAGAATGCTACTGTATGATATCTTCTATGAAACCTTGTAGTAACTCATGTATGATATCTTGTATGATATATTCTCTTAACAACTACTGTAAGATATGTAGTGTATGATATCTTGTATTACCTTCTACTGTATGATAGGTTGTATGAAATGTTGTATTATCTTCTCGGTTATATAAGTTGATGTAGTTGCTTAACTATTGTATGAAATGAATGAATTTGTGTTTCCTCTTTTGTGTTTTGTGTTTCCTCTGATCTGTGTGTTTGCAGATTCAGTCAACAACCAAAGTGAAAACCAAAGTGAAAACGCTTCTAGTTCAAGGGTTTTGCCACAACAAAACCCTTCAGGTAAGTTTGTGACATTTGTATAATTATGGTGCTTTAATTTTGCTGATTTATCTTCATGGTTATGCTGATTTATCTTCATGTTTGTGTAGGTCACAAACACAACCCGTGAGAAGTTGTTGTCTTCAAGCTTCAAATGGTCTTGTCTTCATGCTTCACATGGTGTTGTCTGTTTTATCAATTATGTCGGCATAGTGGGTTACTTGTAGTCTTGTCTTATAACTTCACATGTTATGTTTTTTGTATTTGTAACAATGTACATTTGTTATTTTACGCAGATACAAAATTCTTCTTCTTATATATCTTCTAGTTGTACACTTCTCCTCCTCCTCTCATTATTTCAATAACAAAGCAAGTTTGTTGTTCTTCTTCTTCTTGTTCCTGTTTTCTCATTGTAGCTCTCAAATTATTTTCTCTCCTTTAACCAAATTTCTTCTATTCCCCTAAACTTTAATTTCCAAAACTTTTATCACATATATGGCATCATCATCCAATGATCCGTTCTCACGAGCACTCGATAATGAATTTAATGAATTTATCGAACAAGAGTTTGATAATTTATTAAATGATTTTGTTGATGTTCAAGAACCACCCATACCTAGGAAAAAACGAGTCTACATCCACAGAGATCACGAAGAGGGACACGTGCGGTTATGGAACGACTATTTCAGTGAAGAACCAACTTATCCGGATAATTTATTTCGACGCCGTTTTAGAATGAACCAGCACTTGTTCATGCATATCGTCGACCGCCTCTCAAATGAATTTCCCTTCTTTCGACAACAAAGAGATGGTAGTGGAAGGCTGGGTCTTTCTCCAATTCAAAAGTGTACAGCAGCTATTCGTCTCCTGGCATATGGTAATGCGGGAGACGAAGTCGACGAATACCTCTGGCTGAGTGGAAGTACTGCTCTGAAATGCTTAAACAACTTTGTCGAAGGAATTATATGTTTGTTCGAAGATGAATACCTAAGAAGACCCACACAAGATGATCTTGAACGATTACTTCATATGGGAAACGAACGTGGTTTTCCCGGGATGATAGGAAGTATCGATTGTATGCATTGGGAGTGGAAGAATTGTCCTACGAGTTGGAAAGGACAATATGCTCGTGGCTCTGGAAAACCCACCATCGTTTTAGAGGCTGTTGCGTCATATGATCTGTGGATATGGCACGCATTTTTTGGGAGTCCAGGTACCTTAAACGATATCAATATTCTTCACCGCTCACCAGTTTTTAGTGATATAATTGAAGGTAAAGCTCCGGAAGTGCGTTTCTCTGTTAACGGAAATGATTATGATTTGGCTTACTATCTAACCGATGGTATTTATCCTAAATGGGCTACTTTTATCCAATCCATTCCACTCCCCCAAGGTCCAAAAGCATGTTTATTTGCTGAACGTCAAGAAGGTGTACGAAAAGATGTCGAGCGTGCTTTCGGAGTTCTGCAAGCTCGGTTTGCGATTGTTAAAAACCCAGCTCTTTTTTGGGATAAGGCAAAAATAGGAAACATTATGAAAGCTTGTGTTATACTCCACAACATGATAGTAGAAGACGAACGAGCTACATACACTCAGTATGATGTATCAGAGTTCCAACAAGGAGAAGCAAGTTCACATGTAGATTACACGTTTTCTACTCATATGGCTACAAATGTCCCGCAGATGCCAAACGCTCGAACTCGACTTCGTGATAGAAAGAAACATGAAAACTTGAAAAATGATTTGATTGAGCATATATGGCAAAACCGACAAAGTCAACACTAAAACTCACCGTTCTTTTCTGTTTTTTTTGTCATGTCCGGTTTATAATTATTTACAATTATGTTTAAATTTTTTTAATGTCATCTACCTTTGTAATTTTGTTCAACTTCATTATATTTTAAATGTTTCCATGTTTAATAAATTAGTTTATAAAATAAAATAAATTAGTTAAAAAAATTTTTAGACACCCAAATTTTTAGACACCCGAGTATCTGCAATAAAAGGCTTCAAATCGAAAGTGTCTAAAAAACATTAAACTCAATTAATTATTAATTGGATCCCCTCTAATTAGACTCTATAGGGTTTACAATAATCATGCCCTTACGATCTCATAAATAAAAGAAGGGAACCAATTCACATAAACAAATATATATTACACGCACGGGCACGGTCACACGTACACATGCCCCATTTTTGGTTCATGTCAAGTCATTTTGAGTTTTTTGTTTTTGGGTTGATTCTTTTTAAATTAAATGTTGCTATGCAGTATTAGCTTTATCATGTATTTTTATTCAAGAGGATATTTTGCTGATACCAAACTAAAATGTAATATTTTAGATTCGAAAAGTTTGGTGGTGCGAAGAAGTTATATTAGTATACTAGTGATTTATATATTTTTGAGAAGTTTTTTATTCATAATTCGAAAGTTATAGTTGCTTAACCTATATAAATTTAAAGATGTATGTGTATCCTAAAATGTAAGTGAGTTTTTAGTATACGTCTGAATGAAGGCACATTAAAGAAAAGAAAAAGAATGCAAAGTAATACGCATAATGACCATTGGTTCCCCTAAACCTGAAGCCAAGATTAGACCTCTATTTATTAGGCGAGGCAAAGCTAATGGTAGAAGTAGAACTAGATAATGATTTTCCGCAGAGAATTGCAGCGGCAGACTTAAATGGAAACATTTCAATGGTAGAAGTTTTGTACTCTTGGATTCCATCTAAATGTAAGAGATGTGGACAATTAGGCCATAAGAAATCTAGGTCTCCTCCGTCAACCTAGTCAAGCGGTTCAACAAGCAACTACAATTGAAGTTGTTAGTACACCAAATGCTGTCCCTATTCTCCATGACCTTGTTACTCATACGGAGGTTGTAACCTCTGCTCCTAGTCCTAGCTCTCATGTTTTTGTTGCTAAACCAACCTTTATTAATGACTGCCATGTTGCTTCTAATGTTGCTACTATGGCTACAATCTTTGTCCCTATCACTGATATTGAGCCTTCAATACCAACTTCCTCAACTGCGTTAGAGAACGCTAACTCTCCCCACCAAATCTTAGCCTTGACATAGGCTATCCCAAATGCGCTAACATCAACCACTAATGCAGCGTATATTAGTTCTCCCATTGCGGCAGTCGCTACATCGTCTTCTCCAAATTTGGTAATATCCTCAACCCCTTCTATAAGTTCATTGGCTAATAAAGTTGTGCAAGGTAATGTCTTTGGTACCAATCTCTTGGCTATCTTAGATTCGGGAGATTATTCAGGTTATGAGATGGTTGTTGGTTTTCAAAAGACTAGAGGTGGTAGATCAATTAAACCTACGCAGAAGGTTCAACAGATGCAATGGACCATGGTAAGAGGACGAGGTAAAAGAGAACGTGGTGGCCGAGGATCTTAGTAGGAGTTTCTAGAGCGTTTCTTCTTTAACTCTCTTAAGAGTCTACTTTGTTTTAATCTTTATGTTTATCATAAAAATCTCTCTAAAACTATATATATATATATATATATATATTTTTTTTTTTTTGATAAAAGTCTTTCAATTTAAATGCAAAAATAAATGTTACATGATATGATTCTTTATGAAAGCAAACACTATAGTAAATTAGAGGGTCAATCAACCAAGTTTTTCAGGGATTTTTAAGCAGCAATTTGAATTAACATTAGAATTTGTATCAAAACTTAAGATGTCAATGTAAAAATGTTTATTATTTTACGAACTCATATAAAATTTCTCACTAATGTAGAATCATAACGTTGATAATAAACCATAAACTAAAGTATTAAAAATATAAAATTTGAATTTTTAGCTATATATTTATATACTTAAACTTCTAAGACATGACTTTTTCGAACGAATAGTTCAACATTCTTACTCCAAAGCATGCATCATGCATGACCGGCCAATTTCCTATAACACTTGTTTTTTGCTTACTCCTATCAATATTCTTTGACTTCATATATTATCATTGAAACTGTGAGAGGATTCTTAATTATCAAGATAAATATTATTTACATTTTGTTTTTATCATCACAAAATGTTACATTTGCCATAAAAAACTAGTCAAACAAAAGAAATAGTTCGATGGATACTATATTGCGTATTATAACAAAGAACAAATCATTGCGTACTTCTTTTCAATTATATGGCGGCTTACTTAAAGTATTCCGCCAAGAAAAGCTCTCAATCTCATTGCTTGTAACAAAAATCAACAACTAATTAGTATATTCAACGAAGTAAATTCTTTAATCAAAGATCGTGCCATGTATTTGTACACGACAAACCCCCTCAAACTCCTAATGATTGAACATAATTCTAAGTTAATTTAAGTAAATTATGTTTTATTAAGATGATTGGATGAGGGATGAGCGAATAATATACAAATACACATTGCATTGATACCACATGTAACATGTCGGAGACGTAAACGCTCTTTTTTCCTTTTTCTAAGTTTACATGCTATTTCAAAGTGATTGACAAAGTTTTATTGCTTTTACACCATGAAATTCAAATTATTGAGTATACAATTTATAGGAAACTTTAGTTACGATTTTACTGAAAGTTGATTGTTAGTTTCGTCAATTGTGGAGGATATTTTTATCAAATGTTTAAACAATATATTAGTCAAGGACGATGTAATAGAACATAAGAGTAGGTCGTTAATCTATACTATATATCTTGATTAATCATATGATTTCGAAGCTTTTGATCGAACAACCATATAAATAATTATAGGGTAATTAAATAAGGAGCTAATAATGTTCTATAAGTGAATAGCACGACATAGTTTTGTAGGACCAAAACGACGTATCCCTTTGAGCATGTAATATAAGTCAAAACATCACATGCCTGATACGTAATTATGCATACAAGTTTGTACAATGTAATCTAATATGCGAAAAGTCACGTCCGGTCCGGTAATCCATAAACTTTATAAAGTGAAACTAGCTAGTGTAAGAAATTCTTACTCATCATTTCTAGACAATCTTTGTCGATATATTTGAAAGGAAAACATAAAAGGCAAACAAACAATTACAGTTAGTTACAATATATAAAAAATATTTGTACCAGAAAAGATCTTGTAGTTTTTATTAAGCTATTGACAGAAAAAAAAAAGATTTATAAGAAAAAAATGTATACTTTTTTTTTCGGCAAGAAAAAATGTATACTTTTTTTTTCGGCAAGAAAAAATGTATACTAGCCTTAGTAAAAGTTTCTAGATCAATAAGAAGTCATTAACATTAAAATTGTTAATAGATCTCATTATTAAGCAAAACAGTAAAAAAAACATCCCAAAAATACATAGTTTTCTATGTGGATAGGGAACTCATCATGTGGGTTAATGTCACAGATAGAATTCTACTATCTTCCGGTTTTCTCTATGTTACTGTAAACGCTTTATATAACACAAATACATAACTTTCAACATTGAATTATATTATTAGTATGAATTTCGATCTAGGATCTACCCAATAGCTAAAAAACAAAAAGAAGTTTGGACTCCTCTTTAAAAATTTTAAGGCTCCAAAACATTTAGGAATTAGGATTACTCTTCGGAGACTAAAATCAGCATCATATTAGTCAAGACAATGAAAACGCAAAGTAATGAACAAAGCTCTGTATGATCCAGTGGGCTCATAATTATTATACATGAGATTTTGTACGGCCCAGAGATGCACTTATTCCTAAAAATGCCTCTGGTAATTCTATTTTAGAATCGAAAGAGAATAATTTGTGGTAGAGGTCATAGCTAGTTAATGCTGTGTTACAGAGAATTGTGGGTGCATTGATTTCATGATTATGTTGCTTGTTCTGAAATGTTCTGTTATTCTTTTTTGGTAAAAATGTTCAGTTATTCTTATTATAAAGTAGGGCTGGGCACGAAGCAAATATCCGGGAAAATGCAGGTATCCGCGATCCGTTCCGTCCAATACGGATATTTGATTTTTCGATCCGATCCGTTAGTTTTTGGATATCCGTAAATTTGGATATCCAAATTTTTTCTTAATATCCGCGAATATCCGATCCGATCCGTTATAAGTCGAATATCCGAAAAATTTCACGAATATCCGCGATCCGATTCGTTAAAAATACTTTAGAAACTCAAAACTCAAAAAAAAAGTTTAAATACATAGACTAAGTTAAATACATGTATCTGAGTCGGAACAAGTAATCTCTTGACATTAACGGCGGTGCTTGGTGGAGACTCGGCGTGATAATGTCGGAGTTACTCTGGTGAAGACGACCATTGTTTAGCCTTCAGCCACGTGTGACCACGTGTTACTTCAAATATAACTATTATAAAGGTTAAATCAAATTATTACTTTCAAACTAAATCCAACTTAAAAGTAATTAAATTGAACTAGAAAATTACCCGCGTTATACGCGGGATAAAATGATTATCGAATAAAATCAATAGTTTTAGTTAAAAAAAGATTATGAAGAATAATTATACATAACCTAAGGCCTAATTTATATATTTGGATTTTGCAATTATTTTGCATACAAATTTATTCCACCTGTGAAATAATTAAACCAACAAATTTAATTAATAATTATATTTTTATTTGTACGAAGGTGCATTTATGAAAAATTAAAAACATCTACTTGTCAAACAAAATAACATGTGTAAAAACATATTTTTACATGTTCATATATTTTCAAAAGATAATTAATAGTTTTATTTTAATTTAAATCAATTTTTTTAGTATATATGTTAAATTTTTATTCACATTTAATTCTATGATTTAAATCTATAATTTTGAAATATTTTAATTTTGGCAAGTTTAGGAAGATTCAATGTGTTTGACAATTAGAGTTATAGTAATCAAAATAAGTATATTTGTAATTAAATGTGTTTGGTAATGAGTATAAGAGAATGCAATAAATAAATAAAAATAAAGAAGAAAAAATTTGTGGTGATGACACCTAAGCAAAGTGCTCCCAAAATGTTTCTCAAATAATACATAGGATCCCTCGAATCCCAAAAATGAAGTGTTGACCAGTACTCTAGTTAATGATTGTTCGTTAATTCCGAAAAATCCCAATATGCTCTGTAATTGATTTCTTTTGATTTAGCCAAAATTAGGTACTGTATATAGCTAATTAGCTAACTATACCTTGACCTTTACACAATTTACGTGATTACAAGTCTTTGGTCCATTGAAGAGGAAGAGGATTTACGTCATTATAAGTCTTACGTAAATATAGTAGAAGAGGATTTTGTGGAATCCACAGGGAAATAGAGGCAAAATTTCACAGTTTCATGTGGTCCATTGAGAGTATGATTAGTTTGAGACTATCAAAGATCGTTTTACCTTTTAGGTGCGGTTACCCGGCCCCCTGCTTGGCCATCCTTCACGTTCTATTCCTCTGAGGTAATCAGAGCTTTAAAGGATATCCAAGTATGGGATTTGTTTTTGGAAGATGCATCATCAAATCAAGGAGCTAGTCTTATTGCCAAATCCGTTACGGTAGAGGATCGGTCACAATCTTATGTTGCAACAGGTTTTCCGGGTTGGTTGCAAGAGTTGTTTGAAAAGGAAATAGTTATGGGGAATTCCTGATTCTTGCTATAAGTCTGTGTGCTTGATTGTTTTCGATCCTTTCAGTACTGTTTAAAATCCTTTGGGGTTTGATTTACCTTTGGCTGTGGCCTCATTTTTTGGAGAAAAATGTAAAAGTTTTTCTAAAATGGTATATATTCAATTCAGATGAAAAAAAAAAAAGTCTTTGGTCAATTTCGCTCATACAAAGTTTTTTTCTCTCTCACAATTACATTTAAGTTTTAGGGTTTTTAACGTTTATAGCTACTTTTCTAACTTTCATCTACAAAATAGATACTTTCTACGGGAGGTGCACTTATTCAACTGTTTCTTTTTTAAAATGACTAAATTGCCCTCCTACTTCATCTTCCGCCTCTCTCGTTATTATCTTCATCCACCGCTTCCTCTTTTCGATCTCACCGTTGCCTCTCTACAAAGTTTTTTCACCGATTCCTTTAAAAAGAACAGGGATCCAATCCAAGAGCGAAAGATGGGTGATCGAGAAAATCTGCTCGATCAAATATTGTCGACTATCTTAACCAAACATCGCGACTCTCAATTGCAGAGAAAACTGTTGGGCTTCTTCTTTATTGCGTCATGGTCTCGTTGCCATCATCCTTCAAATTTGGGTGGGCATATAAGTGCATAACTTTATTATCCTCAGATTTCACATCAAATTTCACCTATAATTTGGGTAATTCGATTCTGAAAGCTTCTCAAAAATAAAAAAGAAAGAGTGAAGTATATACCAAATTTTGATAAATTGTTTGTAATTAGAATGTTAATAAGTATAATATGTTTGATTGTGTTAGTTTGAACACCTATTATGATCTTGATATGTTGGAGGTTCATGTAAATATGTTCTGCTCCGGAAGAAGTATTATATTTGCTCATCTCCAATGCTATAGAAGTAAGAAATCGTGTATGGATAGCTTTGAGATGAATATGGGGTCTTGTTCAGTCACTCGCTGGGTTTCATGGGTTCTTGGTAAAGATTCGATATTTGTTCAACAAAATAGCATTATGTGTAAATCTTGACTTGGTTTCACGAAGAAGCATAGTAACTTTAGAGAGTCAAAAAGCAAGCAATGGCAAAGATGTAATACCCATCTTCAACGTTGTGGCGCTTCTTGTGTGGTATTTATCAACATACACCAAAACGGCAAGGCCGTCGGACAATAGCTCCGGCACCGGCTCCACCTCACATGAATAAAGTTCTTAAGTGTTGTTGGTCCGTTCCATACATTCCTTGATTGGCTTTTGATATGGTGCCGTCTTGATGATATTGTGTATTATGGATGCTCATTTATGCGATGGATTATGCATTATAGATGGGTATTGATGGATGTAGTCGTATGGATAGTTTACAGCATTAATGATTTTTTGTTTCAAAACAATGAGTACTTCAGTGTCCATATGCAGCTGGACATTTTTTCTTCAGTAAATGAACATGTGCAGCAAGCACCAACTTCATCGACCATGTTCCACACAATCTCGTCCATGAAAAATTGTAAACTCATATATCTAACAAAAACGATGAAGCATACTATGGTGGACATGTTTTTATGCTCTTTATGCTATTGATTTTACTCGTAATATTGTATGTTCAAAGCAAATATAAAACACTATATGTTTTCTGCAAAAAAAACTTTTGTCTATTGAATATGGATTAAATATGTAAGTGGTGATGGACGGATTTTTGTGGATGACAATCCACAAATAGATATCCTTCTCAACATCCACATGAACTTCCACCCAACAAAGTTTCTCCGAAACTGAATTCGAGAGAATGGAAAAGAAGAACAAAGAGCTAACACAGTTCGATGATTTTCTATGATCTAACCGATCAAATTCATTGACATATAATAAACAAACTACAATTTTAGAAATCACAAATTCGTTTAGCTAGTTAGTAAAACTACACAAGATCATCTAAAAAGCAAGACTTTGAACATTGAAAAGATAAGAATTGTCAACACTAAGGACAATGAGAGACAAGATCCACAACAAAAATCAAAACAGAGATCAAATAAATTAGAAGACTAAAAGATGCTACAAAAAAAGAGTCATTGTTGGAATTGTTTCTTTGATAAATTCCAGAACCTAATTAAAGAAGAGTTACTTTGAAAACTCATACCGACCTTTTCTTTATGTACCCACAATCTAAAGCTAAATCAAAGCTTAATCTCTTGATCAATTCCGTTTTTACATATCTCGATGACTTATTTCTCCGGTGAAGAAGAGCAGAGAAGAGCCAATTCTTGAGTAATCTGTTTATGGCCGCCGGTGATTTTTGGAAACTCCTTCACGATTCGGTGATTGACAGAAGTCGAACAAAATTTATCTCCGCCATGGATCCGACGCCGGTGTCAATGGAGAGAGAGATACGAAATATAGAAAATAAAGAGAAGAGCACGGTCGGAATTGTTAACGGCGACAAAATTTTTGGTTTGAATAATTTATGTTTCTTCCATCACCAACCATCATGGATGATTTATGATGAGGAAGAGAAGCAGAGAAGAGATGAGGGAAAAAAGAATAAAAGGGTAAAAATGGTAATTTACCTTAATAAAGTATACCTACCGAGAAAAGTGTCTATTGGTAATATATGTGGAGGAAAAAGTATCTTCTAATGTAAATATTCCTAAGTTTTAACAGACCTAAATCCAAATTAAAGTGATCTTTTTGTAAAAAAAAAAAAAGTGATCCTTGGTTTGCTTGTTTTGCCCAAAAGCCAAAAGATTGCGAACATTTTATATATTTATATAAAAATATGTCTGACATAAATGAAAAACAATTAAAAACATTTATTTATTTTTGTCGTTACGACGCAACAAATTATTTTCTCCTTTTTGTTCATTACTATACAAAAAGTAAGAAAATACAAGTTATATTTTTTCAATTCGATTCCCATCCCAATCATAACATATATCAAAGGCATGATTTATTTCGTGAAACCTGCATGGTCCAGCTTTGCTTATATCCCAAAAACAATCGATACACGGAATACCTTTACGAACACCATCTCTACTATCATCGTAAATATCAAAATGTTTTGATGCTCCAGGCCATGTGAAATGACAAGAAAACACTGTCGTTCCCCAAATATTTGGTTTAAACCTAAATGACCATGAACTATGTCGAGCAAGAATTTGGAGACCGAGATCGTCATCTTTGGACTTACAATGGAGTTTTAACATCGTACCATCAGCGAATTCGAGGCGATTCGTGATACGCACTGTTGATTTGAAAAAAGACCATTGAATAGAATCATCTGAAGCAATAGTTTCCACTTGTGAGAGAGCTAGTTGGATGAGTAGAGATATTACAACCGCATGAAGTTGTGTTTTTTGGATAGTTGTCATTTTTTTTCTTTTGTTTTTGTTGGGATCAAATTATGTGTTTTCTGTTGAATGCTAATTGTTTTATAGCAAGAGTATACCCGAGAGTTATTTCCTTCAATCTCGATTCTTCTACCCATAATTGGTATTTTGGGATTTATCCTGATTTTGTGCTCTTATTTGCAAGTGACAAGGTCGAATATATGAAGCCTTCGGTCTGATGTAAATGACGTTATTTTTTTTTTGGTCACAAAAATGACGTTATTAGATTTTGTTTCCAATGAAGCACAAGTAGTTGACTACATATAATATCAATATGTAGTAAAATCAATGATTGTAATGGTAGACTATCAATATTTATACATTGCAAATAAAAATAAAAATATTATTCAAATATTGCATTAATCTCGGATCCTTATTCCTAATCGAATTTTTGACTTCGTTTTTTGGTGACAAATTTTCTATACCATACTGGTAGTAGAACAAGATTAAAAAAAAATCAACATCTCTCTTTAAAATTTTAAAAGAGATTTTAATAAATTATTTTCTTATTTTTTATCTGATGAAGTACACGCAATTTTACATACTATCACATTTTCAAACATAATATACCACTTATTCACGAAAATATTACTCTAACACATTTGTCAAATAAACTCTTATTTATATACATAGCAAAACATAAAATATATTCTTATTTATTCCAATCATAATATAGATCAAAGAGATTGGTCTTTAAATTAAATCTGCATGGCCTATTTTGGTCTATATTCCACTTACAAATGATGCAAGGATGACCCTGACGGACACCTTCTCTGAAATCATCGTAAATATCAAACCAACGTGATTCTTGAGCCCACATAAAATGACAGAAGAAGAGGGTCGTTCCAAAAACGTTTGGTCTAAACTTAAATGTCCAAGTACGATCCGGTTGGAGAACTTTGACACCGAAATCACTTTTTTTTTTGGTCAAAACATGAATTTATTGATTACGTCGATCCCGTCGACAATGCACAAGCGGATAAAGCTTGTTTCGCTAACGAGTCCGCCAACATATTGACTTCTCGTTTTACAAAAGAGAATTTAATCTTCCTAAAATGGGAAGCTAACAATCTAATCTTGAACAATACACTACAAGAAAACAACCGCTATTCCGACGGCCACAACCGTCGGAATTCGATCGGAAAAGAACCATTTCCGACGTGTTTCTGACGGCTTGGATCCGTCGGATCTGTCACGTCAGAATTTTAATATCCGTCGGAATTCTGTCTGTTTGTTGCAACGGAACTCCGACGGCATACGGATATCCGTTTTCCGTTTGAGAACCGTCGTTATACTGTCGGAACTTAATTAGACGACGGAATACCGACGGGTTCGGAGATCCGGTAGTTTCCGAAGGCTTTCCGACGGTAAGGAATTTCCGACGGTATACCGAGGGTAAAGTAACCGAGGGAAATCCGACGGTTAACGGCACGACGGTGTTCCGACGGAATGATATACCGAGGGTATACCGACGGAATTCGTATGTTTTTTAAAAAAAATTAAAACTATTTAAATCATTTAAAATCATTAATAAATCATTAAAAATCATTAAAAATTAAAATTAAAATCTTAAAAAACCCAAATTAAATTAAAATTGTTTCAAAAGTACATTAAAGTTTTACAATAAATTTTAAAACTAATAAATGTCTATTCCGGCCTACGGGTACGGAAGAAGTCGGTCATCTGATCTTCCAACGCTTTAAAGCGTTTTTCCGACTCCGCCCTATCTCTGTCTCTCTCTTCCTGCATTTGCCTAAGCCGGTCGTGCAGCTCTCGGTTTTCTGCCTCCAACCTGCTAGCACCGCCATATCGAACCGTCGAAACAGACGAGCTACTATCTTCAGGGAGACCGTAAACACGGCCTCTGGTCTTGGGAGTCACCTACGATAAAAAAAAAAATTATATTTTATAACTTACTTGTATTAAAAGTAATGTTTAAATTTCTTTAAAAGTTAAACGGTTACTAACCTCGTACGTGAACTCGTTGATCTTCTCCACTGGAACTTCGGTTGGCGCCGGAGTTCCTTCCACGATAGGTTGCGATTGCAGGAACTCCTCCTGCCGCCTCTGCACGGCTTCCACGATTTCACGAGCAAGCGGGTCTTGAATTTCACCGGTCTTCTTGTTGGTGTGCGAAACCTTGACCAAATCAAGGTTGGAAGGATAGACACCGGTCTGCTGAAACTGTTAACATATGCAATTTTGTTAGCGAATTAAAATTTTTTTTTAATTATTAAACTACTTACAATTTTCTGAGCAGCTGAAGCCTTGCTCGTTGCTCCGAGGTTGTGGGTCGCCTTTCCCTTCCCCTTCCGGGTGCTGTTGCGGTTAGTGGAGTGTTTCTCGGAGTCCGCCCGAGTTGCCTCTAGTTCCCAATGTCGAAGTAGTCCAGCCCACATCTCTTGTTTATATTTGAAAACTTTAGGCACCTTCCCGTATTTATACCACGAGTCTTTCCACTCGTTGATCTTCCACGAGAACTTCCTCGCAGCCTTTGTGTCGAATTCCTTTCGGACCATCGATGTGAGCGGTGGGTCCCACGTAAAATCTTGCTGCAAAAAAAAACACCACATTCCCGCATAAGTAATTAAAATGTGAGTGATATAGAAAATATATTTGAAAAAAATAAAATAAGATCATACCGCAAATTGTCGGAACCAAGTGTCCCGGTCCTCCATTGGCATGTCGGCGTATGTGGGATACGGTTTAGTGAGCATGGAATTCATCATTTCGTTGATAGAAACCGTAATACCGTTTCCCGAGTATTGGAACCTATTAAAACATTTAGTTAAATATTTATCTAAAATTATTAAATCCACTACATGTTTAAATAAGACTTACCAGGTCGTGTTAGGTGCCGGGTCTGGATGTAGACGCGTCAACCTATCACGTCCGGGTTGCGCCACAAACTGCTCGATGGTCATCGAGGTGGGAGCTGAGTGGGCTGTTGGCGGGGGCTGAGACATGTATTGGGTCTCCAAGTCGGGACTATCCTCGGGGATAACCGTCTCACTCGTAGTCCAACCTCCCCTACTGGAACTCCCACCTCCTCTAGAGTTTTAAAACTGCCCATAATTCCTACGATTTCCATAATTCTAAGATTTAGATATTTCGAGATTTATGGAATTTGGAATGTATAGGAATTTGTGATTTTGAAATTTTGGGATTTAGTTAATTGGAAATTTAGGATGATGGGAATTAAGGATATTGGGGATTGAAGAGTTTTGTAGTAAATGAATTTAATTCAATTGGGATTACGTGGTTTTGTGATTTGCAATTTTTAAATTTAAGTAATCTGGGTTTTTTTTATATTATATATTCAGAAACCGAAGTTCATGGATTTAAGTTTGAAGAAGTTAATAAAATTTTTTACGAATTAAAAATTTTTATTAACATTAATTTTCCAACTTTTTTAAACTTGTAAAAAATGCTTTAAAGGTTTAAATTTGTTTAAAGTTTGAATTGGTAAACATTTTTTATTAAAATTAATATGACAAATTTTTAAAAATTGTTAAAAAATTTGTAAATATGAAGGATTTAAAGGTTTAATTTTTTAAAAATTGTTTAAAATTCTGAACATTAATTTGACAAATTTTATTAACGTTAAAAAATTATAAATTTAAAAGTTTAAATTGTTAACGTTATAAACTTTAAAATTTATAAAATATTAAATTTGAAGGATTTAAAGATTTAAATTTTATTAATTTTAAATAGGTTTAAAATTTTAGAGGTTTAAATTGTTTTATTAATGTTAAAAAAATTTTAATTTTGAAGGATTTAAAGGTTTAAAATTTTAAAGTTATAACTTTTAAATTTATAAAATTTTAAATTAAAGGATTTAAAGTTTTAAAATTTATTATTTATAAATAGGTTTAAAATTTATTCTCATGAACCCTAAAATTTCTTAACAATCAAAAATCCTCATGAACCTTATTTCTTAACATTCTACAAACCTAATTTCTTAACATTCTATTAATCCTCAAGAACAATTCGGATTTCTCAACATTCTACAATCCTCATAAACCCTAAAATTCTAAATTTCTAAAATCCTCAACAACAATTTTGGAAAAAATCTATAAAATTATGTAAAACTTACATAATTTTTGATTTGGTTGAAGAATGTGAGGATTGACCACGGAGGAGAAGTTTTGGCGGAGAAACGGCGGAGAAACGGGAAGGAATCGCCGGAGAAACGGAGGAGAAGTTTTGGAGAAAATTTTATTTGCAGATCTGTCTGCGGGGAAGACGAAGACTGTGGATTTATAACAGTGCCCGACGGCAGGCTGACGGCATTCCGACGGTTATTAAAAATTCCGACGATAATGCCGACGGTTTTCCCGCGTTGACGAAGATTACGAAGTCTTTTGGCGGCTGGTCAAATTAGGGTTTCCGTCGGTAGACCGTCGGAATTTAAGACGGAATTCCGACGGAAATCCTTTTAAAATATAAAATTTTACATTTTTTTAGATATTTTCCCGTCAAAATAAATCCCGTTCCATTATATTCCCGATCCTATATTCCCGTTCCCTTTAGTTTTTTCTATGTTCAATTGCATTTTATTTATTTAGACATTTAGACATTTTATCTATGTTTACTTAATAAATTTGGTAAAAAAATCTTATAATTTTGAATCCCCGAATAAATACGTCTGATTTTTCGAATTGGTGATGTTATTTTGTAAACATTATCATATATTTTATACAACTCTTATAATTCCTTTACAAAAACTCTTATAATTCCTTTACAAAAACCTTATAATCAAATTTAAAACCTTATTACTATAAATTAAAATCAAACACCGTCGGAGTTCCGTCTTAAAGTTCAGACGGAATTCCGACGGCTATAATTTATTTTTTAATTTTAATTTCTCGGAACAAGAAAAAATTAATTTAAAATAAAAAACCGTCGGAATTCCGTCTTAAAGTTCAGACAGAATTCCGACGGCTATAATTTATTTTTTAATTTTAATTTCTCCGAAGAAAAAAAATTAATTTAAAACGTAAACCGTCGGAATACGGTCTAAACTTTAAGACGGAATTCCGACGGTGTTTGATTTTTTTTTTTTCCTTTCAAAATATATGATAAGGTTTTAAATTTGATTATAAGGTTTTTGGAAAGGAATTATAAGATTTGTATAAAATATATGATAATGATTAAAAATAACATTATCATATATTCTATATAATTAAATATATAAATTGATGTAACACCAATATTTCATAATTTTAGTTACTTTTGTTTTGTAATGATTTGGGTATCAATTTATGTAAATAAATATTTGAAAGGTATTTCACATATATAACACCAATATTTCATAATCATTAAAAGGAAATATAACACATGAAAACATTATACGATCGTAAAATAGATACTGGATCATTATTGAACATAAAAGCAACATAGAGTTGTTATCATTAAATTATTTTTATTTGTGGACGAGTTGGATGTTTAGTCTTCATCAGAGTCTGGAACAGTTTCATACTCGTACCCAGTAGTTCCTCCATCTTCCGCCTCGATGGTAGATCCTTCCATTGGTTGGTATTCAGCAATAATCGAATTAGCACCGATTATCTGTTTCAAAAACGAATTTAGTTAAGCAGTCCCATAAATATTTATAAATGTATATATTGTGTATCTACCTTAACAATGTTCCGCTCTGTGATGTTCATGTAGTTTTGGTTTCTATCAAAACGGCAAACGGTAACATTCTTCAGGATTACCACCGCACCTACACCAGTGGTGAGTCTGTACTCGTCCTTCTTGAAGATGTTATGGTGCATGGTTCCCTCGATTTTTCCTGAAGGATCTTTTAAGGTTACAAGCAAATCTCCTTGGTCATTGGAGGTTAAACCAGAGAGCATAACCACAATCTGATAATAAAATAAAAGGAATATACCTGTCAGGTAAATTGTATGTCTAAATGTTAATAAAATATGTCGCAAAACGTAAACCTTTTTGACTTAAAAAAATTGTGAATGCGGGGATTTAATTTCTGCAACCTGGGTCCAGAATGTCAGCTACAATCATTATTGTAAAAGTAAAACCGGTAATTATATATATATATATATATATATATATATACCTTCACGGATTATGTAATCGATAGTAGAAGTCCACCGAGGACTACTAAAATCCTGGTCCTCCTGTGGTGCCTCATTCATGACCTCACGAATAAAATCTTGTGTTGGGCGTGGCTGAGAACTTTCACCTCGCATCACCTTTGCATCATGAGACCTCTTTCGAAACAGGCCTCGCCGTACAACTTGGCCAGGTCCCGGTATTATGGGCGTTTGGTTCTGGGATTGTTGAGTTGGATGGAGTGAAATAGTCGGTTCAGCATTAGTAACATTTAAGTTATCGTAAGGAGGGCTTGAAGGAACAAGAGTTGTGGCTAGAGGGTTATGACCGGGGGATCGGTTTTGCATATAGTAATTCCACAGATCTTTGTTTGCCATTACGCAATTGAATTTTTCTGTGTAATGACTTGATGGTTATAATTTTGTAATGAATGCAATGAAAAAATGTGCAAACTTATGTAGAACGGATATCCGTCGGAAAGCCGTCTAAACACTCCGACATAAGACCCCACCAATCCCTTCCGCGACTGCAGACGATTTATTAGCCACTCAAACTTTGCCGACATCGGAAACCGTCTACAATCCGTCGGAAAGCCGTTACATAATTGTGACGACATAGCTCTGTCAGAAATACGTCGGTACAGCTGACCAATCAAACTTTGACGACATCGGAAACCGTCTGCAAGCTGTCGGAAATCCGTTAAATAATTCTGACGACATATATCCGTCGGAAATCTGTCGGTACAACTGACCAATCAAACATTGCCGACATCAGAAACATCTCGCAATCCGACGGCATACGGACGGTTTATACAGTCAAGTACAACTATAAATAGACCTTATGGAGTGTATATCTTCTACACCTCTCCATAACCAAAAAATATGTCTTCTAGCTCTCCTAATGAAGACGCAAAAACAACATCCGAGGCTAATTTTTTTTATGTCCCAAAATACTCTTGGGAAACCGAATCTCAATGCGACGAATTCACTCAAGAAATTCCCACTTACTCGTGGCAATTTGATACGTGCTCACCAATCCAAAAAGAAGATTCCGCATCAACAGTAGTGCCTGACAGCCAGTGGTCGCCAAACATCCACCACGCCAATCCAATCGAAGTCGAACAACCATGTGACTTGGTGGAAAAGTCTGATACTTACGGTGCAAGTACTTCAAACGTATGTAAAGATCAGTCGTATGATTTTGAATTCGCCCAAAGTCCTGAAAAGCCAAACTTAAATTTAGATGTTGATGCAATCAAAAGTGAATTGTACGGCGGATTTATAGATTGTGCACAAAAGGATCATTACTATGATTTTGAATTCGCCCAAAGCCCAGACAAGCCAAACCTAAATTTAGATGTTGATGCAATAAAAAGCGAATTGTGCGACGGATTTGTAGATTCTCAAGAAAAGAAAATAAAGGGAAAGCACATCAGGAAATGGTTCTAACAAATGGTAAGTTCGGAGTGGAAACCGACATATGATTGTAAAATGAGGAGTTTATTATGTACTTGTGTCGTAACGGTTGTGTGTTAAAAATTTCAAACTCTCTAATGTAACTGTTAACGTTTATTTCAACTGTTTTAAATTTTATGTTCCAATAAATGTAATGTTTCATTGGAATTGCAATAATATTAGTTATCTTTAATTACTCATCGTCCATGACTATATATATAGTATTAAATAATATGATATATGGAACACACAATTATGAGAGAACAACATGCATTAATAAGCAAATTTTTATTCCCAAATAGTTATTCTGAATCTTCGGAGAAACCTTCACTAGGGATGGAGTCTGAATCGTCGTCAAATTCTCCACGTGTTTCCTCTTCGTCCGAATTCACTTGATCATCCCTGACATAATTAGGATCAACGACAAGGTCGATGTTATCCATCTCCTCAACCGGTGACATTTGTACACTTCTCGATGGTTGTAGAGCATCATGTTCTGGAACTCCAAAGATTTTTCCTCTAGGGTTTATTGCAGTTACTGTGATCCATGGATCTGTACGGTAGGCAACTCGAGGATATGGAATGTAGCAAACCTCATAATAATTAGTGGTTATTGATAATATACATGAACAAGAAACCTTAATAATGAGTAAGTAGGTAAACATATTACTGTATTGATACCTGGTCTGCTTGAGACGCAAGGATAAATGGATCGTAATACTATAGTTTCCGGCTTGAATTAATCAAAATAACACCAAGAGGGTCAACTCGAACCCCTCGACCATTGGATGGGTTATACCAATCGCACATAAACACAATGCACCGCAAATCCAACATTCCTGGATAGTGGATTTCCAAGATTTCTTTTAAAATCCCATAGTACATCGTATCACCGGATTGCGCCGAAATACCACAGTCCGAAGTTGACCTTTTACGTCCTTCCTCACGGATCCTGAACGAATATCCCCTAGTACAAAACCCGCGATATGAAGTCGCGGTGCTGAGGAACCCATGAACAAACTCAACTAACCATGTCGGGACATCTTCACCACGTGCTATACAGTCAGACACCTACAAAATGATATAAGTAAGATATAAGTAACATATGAACGTGAAAACATGGAAAAGTAAGAGTAAGTAATTATCTTAAACTTACATAACATGGCAACCACCCCGGAAATTCTTCATCTTTCAAGACAGCTAGTTCGGCATCTGTCTTATCAGAATAGTATTCACGGGCGAGAGACATGTAGATCCTGTAACATAACAGTTGTTAGTTGATGAAGGCATATATATATTTCCATAAATTTGCCATAAAAACTTATATACCTTTCGTACTTCAAAATGTCGTCACAGTTTCTGAGAATATACGTATGCAAATGTGTGACCTCTTGTTGTGATAGTCTGCGTTTCTTTCCTTTTCCAATTGGTCGACCAACTTGGGCAAACAACTCAGGTACAACCACGGCATAGACAGCTTTCTCACCTCCATCATCATGTCTGGCAGGACGTCTCGCCTTAGTACGAGCTTCCGATGGAAAGTAAGTTTCGGCAAAGTGTGAGATTTCTTCGTTTAGGCTTTGTTGAACAATATATCCCTCAACCCTGCTCAAATTTTTTACCTTTTTCTTCAGGTGGAACATATAACGCTCGAACGGATACATCCATCGGTATTGAACAGGGCCTCCTAAGGCTGCTTCTCGTGGGAGGTGAATAGTTAGATGTTCCATAACGTCAAAAAAGGACGGTGGAAATATCTTCTCAAGATTACAAAGGAGAGCCGGGATATTGTCCTCCAAGTTACGTATCCCGTGGACGGTAAGCGTTCTTGAACATAAATCTCGGAAGAATACACCAACTCCTATGAACGAAAATTAAACAAGTTAGCTAGTACATATATAGTAATATTATGGTAGTAAGAAACTAATGGGAGTATGAAATATACCTCCAATTGCTTGGTGGATTGGTTGTGGAAGAAGATATGCAAATACAAATGGAAGAAGACGCTGCATCACGACATGACAATCATGACTCTTCATTCCTATAAACTTGCCTTCCGTCGAATCCACGCAATTACGTAGATTAGATGCGTAGCCGTCTGGAAATTTGACAAATTTTTTGAACCATTCAAAAAATACTTCTTTATGGCCTGCGTCTAACCGGTACGCAGGCATCGGTAATCTATCGTTAGAAACATGAAGAGATTCCCTTGAACAAACCAATGGCAAGTCTAACCTAGACTTTCTGTTGTCTTTTGTCTTCCTTGGAACGTTTAAGATGGTGTTCATGATGTTGTCAAAGAAATTCTTTTCAACATGCATGACATCTACATTATGGTGCAGTAGATGGTCTTTCCAGTAAGGCAAATCCCAAAAAATACTCTTCTTGTGCCAATTGTGATATTGTCCATAACCGTCGACGGGGTAATGGCCATTACCCCCACATTCAGGAGTTCGCTCTGCACCAAAATCTCGTAACTGTTCTAATATGCTACGACCATCTATCTCAGGAGGTGGACCATGTAACACTTGTACATTCTTCTTGAAATGTCTTCTAGACCGACGATATGGATGGGTTGACAGTAAAAAACACCTATGGCAATCAAACCATGAAGTCTTCCTTCCGTGCTGCAATTGGAATGCTGAAGTATTGTCTTGGCAATAAGGACATACAAATCTTCCATGCGTTGTCCATCCAGACAACATACCGTATGCCGGAAAATCGCTTATGGTCCACAAAGAACCGCTCGCATGTTGAAATTCTGCTTGATTGAAATGTCAAATACCTCGACACCATGCTCCCACAACATCTGCAACTCATAGATCAATGGTTGGAGGAATATATCGAGTGGCCGTCTTGGATGCTCAGGCCCGGGAACTAGAATTGAGAGAAACAGGAACTCTTGCCGCATGCACATAGAAGGAGGCAAATTGTAAGGTGTTACGATGACCGGTCACAATGAATATTTTCTTCCATGCTTTCCAAATGGGTTGAAACCATCGGTGGATAAGCCAAGGTATACATTCCGTCGTTCATATGCAAAATCTGGATATACGGATTGGAAGTACTTCCACGCTTCCGCGTCTGAAGGATGCGTGATATCTCCATCTTGACTATGCTCTGCATGCCATCTCAAGTTTTTGGATCTCGTAGTATGATCCGGGGGACAGATTATCTTCTGGCAAAATATCTTTCACGAATTCGGCAAATGCATCAACACATTCTTCGGACAAATTGTAATCAGTCTTCAGGTTCATCATCCTAGTAGCAGCAGATAGCGGTGAATGACCATCCCTACAACCGCTGTATAGTGGTTGCTTTGATGCGCCTAACATTTCGAAAAACCTTCGGGATTCTAAATTAGGTTCTTCAACCCTATCACCCTCATGATACCCACCCGACTGCAAATTCTCTCTAAACGCATCGTTAACCATCGCAACCGTACTTACCCCAACATCTACTTCCGGTGTACGTTCTCCTACGCTATCCGGAAAATAAGGTGCATTACTACTACTACTACCATATTCATAATTGGTTTCTCCATTTAAAAACCAAACCTTATATCCCTGCCTAAATCCATATATATATATAAGTAATTCCAAACTTTACTAACCGAACCACTAATTCTATTACAGCAATTAGAACAAGGACATTTGATATCCTGACCTTTCTTGGCCGCCTCTTGATTTCTAGGTAACTGCATGAACTCACAAATACCTTGAGCGTATTCAGTCGTTAATAAGTTCGACCCCTCTTCCATCATTGGCGCGTCCATCCATGACCGAAAATATGAAGAACTCATCTCTCAAAATTTTTTAAGTTTGGTTTTTAGATGTTGGTATAATAAACGTTGGAAGAAATGTGCAAACTTATGTAGAGGGGATTTCTGTCGGAAATCCTTCGGAAATCCGTCAATACATCCGACATAACACCCGACCAATCACATCAGCCACCGCAGACGATATGTCAACCATTCAAACTCTGCTGACATCGATAACCGTCCGAATTCCGTTGGAATGCCGTCGGAATATACTGATTGATAATGACCGTCGGAGAACCGTCGGTTATTCCCGACGGTTGTCAGACGGAATGCCGACTGGAATGACATTCCGTCTGAAAACCGTCGGTTATGTCCGACGGTTGTCCGAGGGAATCGTTTTGGTCGGCATGCTGTCTGACAACCGTCGGACAGAACCGACGGTTTTCCGACAGAACAAAAATTTCCGTCGGAATTTACAGTGTTTTCTTGTAGTGATAGGTTGTGGGTCTCCATATTCGACTCCTCTTTGTGGAGTAGGTTAATTAAAACCATTGAGTCCGAGAACACATGGAGATTGTCCACGCCCTTCTCCTTAGCCATGTTAATATATAGCTTGTATCATTGCCCATGTCTCTGCAATTAGTGCAGAATGAATGTTTGTCCTTGGCATTGAGTGTTTCTCCCAGCTATTCTCTGATTCGCCTTGGTAACACCATCCTAACCCTGCAGCTTGCTTACACTCTTTGGACCAGGCCGCGTCCGTGAATGTTACCAAAGCTTGGGGGTCGCTCTCTTGTTCTCTAATTGTGGCTCGAGGTTCTCTCTGTATTTTTGGATTTACAACGGAGGTATAATGTTAAACCATCACCAAGACGATTGTTAATCTCCAAATTTGTTCTCAGAAATGCCCAATTAGTGTCGTAAGAAGTAACATTAATGGTTTCCGATTGTGACAATGCTAATTGGATAAGTAGAGATATTACTAATACGTAGACTTGCGTTTTTTCCATGTATTTGATTTGTCTCCAAACACAAATTTGGATGAGATCGAGAGAAAAAAAAGAAAGAAAGAAAGAAGGAAACTTAATGGTATGTGTAATGAGACCAATATTGATACATCTCTTCTATATCTACTAGACCAAAGAGATCATGAGAGACAAAACTTACTAAAACCATCCAATCAAATCATGACATATCATTTTTGCCAGATTTTACTTTTAGGAACAATTAAGAAAAAGGCTAAAAAATCTACAAACATACTAGCACCAATAAATGAAGATCTTGCTTATATGATTGTGGGATATATTTCTTTTTAATTTATTTTGGGTTTGGGTTAAGTCTTAGAAAAGTTGTGATGCAAAAACGTGACATCATTTCGGATTTCGACACTTGAACAACCCGTTGGAACACGTTTTAGCCGGATCTCATAGGATTGTTTAGTAATCCGTTTATCGGAATTTCTAATGGATCTAGAATATGACACCATTTTAAATCAACTAGTCAAACCAGAGTAAAACAATTCTTAATAGATACCAAACCCGAAGGAAAGGCAATATGGGATCTAAGTTTATAACTTGCAAATTGCAAAACTGATTTCCATCTCTAAAAGTCTAAACAAAAACAGTACCCTAACACATTTAGTAATACTGCTACCTCTCAAAAAACAAAACGGTTTAGCAAAAAACCCAAACCGGTTATCAATATTTTTCACTCCGGTTTAGTGAGATGGACTTCTTGAGGAAGAAGAGTGTACTCAATTTGAAGACCCTCCAACATCTTCTTAATCGCCAAACAAAGTTCGGTTCTTCTGAGATTCCTCTCTCTATTTTCCTGAAACGTGATGGTGTGGTCACAATACAGAGCCATCTTTAGCTTGTTCATGTTCTCTATCTCCTTCACCACCACTGTATGTATCACTGCCCAATGCTGCGGATTCTGCTCCAAGTAACTGTGACACACAAAACCACCAACAATGGTTTCAAGATTTTGATTTACCAAAAATACCGAAAACAGTTTTTCGAAATGAGTGAAAATGTAAAAAACTTACTCGGCGATTTTTTCTTTGAAATGCGCAATCTTTGAGACTGGTGTAGAAAAGGCGATAGAGAATTCCACCGTTTCTCCCATATTCGGACTTCTGAAGTAATTGCTTATCGGTTTCGTGGCCAAAACAGCGTTCGGATAGTACACTTTTTCGTTGTTTAGTTTTAAGAAAACCGTTGTTAACAGATTCATTTCTTCAACCAGCAACTGAACATAACAAAAACTGCAAGATGTGAACATGTGACTTAAAGTATATAGGTTTAATGGAATTATGGTGGTGAGTTTTTTACCGGTGTACCATCGACAACGCAGCGGTCACCGACATCGTAAGGATGCATAACGAAGACGAAGATGATAGATTCAAAGAGGTTTTTGCAAGTGCTTCCGATTATAAAAGCCAGGGCCACAAGTTGGGTAGAGAAGAACAGTAAAACCTTAGTCGTTGCTACTTCAAGAAGCAGTAGCCATATCACGAGGGTGATCACGATCAAGATCCCTGTCACGAGTTTGTTTAGCTGCTTAACCGCTGTTTTCGTATCGTTTAAGGAATGAGCTAAAGCTTTGCGGCTCTGGTACACCTTAACCTGATCAAACACCAACACAAACACAAGTAGTTCAAAATCAAGAAACACAATCTTGAAAAAACCAACCGAAGAGTCGTAGTTGCAAAACAGAACAACGGAATGGAATAAGCGAAAAAAACCCTGAAAAAAACTCGGTTGACATACCACCCATTCATTCCAAGCTTTTCTAGTGATTTTCCCGGTCTCGGTAGCGCCTTCAAACAAAGGGAATACAAGATCAACTTCTTCTTTAATCATGAACCTAAGCAAGTCTTCTTCCTCTATGTGACTGAAAAAAATGAACCAAAATCCATTTGAGAATGTGCACGAATCGAAGGGAAGAAATGAAATGCAATATAGATATTGTTATTGTTTTCTCACTCGAAGTGAGGCACAACATTTCTGAAGACATGGTAAGCAGCAGCTAAAGCCTCCATCTCACTAGTAATCTCTTTATCAGCTTTCTCTCTCCCATTGCCGTACGTTGTTTCATCCAACGTATCAGAGATTGTAGATAGACCAGAAGTCCTAACCGCTTCTACCAAAACCCGCATTGTCCAAGCGGAAACCTTTTCACGCTTCATCCTATGAACTTTCCCCATGTCAATCAGTTTCTTCTCTGTAACTTTACCTTTCTTCTCTACCGTCGTGAAACTCAAATGGCCCGTGCTTGGCTCACGCCCGACCCTCTCTGCTTCTTCAATAATCGGAGGACCAGAGAGCGTTTGTAGAACATACTGATGAAAGACCGAATCTTGAATCCTGTCGAAAAAGTTGTTAACGTTGAAATTCGCCGCCAAGATTTTCAACAAGAGTGTTTTCACCAGCCAAAGGAATGACCCCGTAAGAAGCGAAACAAGACTCATGGTTAACCCTTTAAGGATTTTCGAAGCTCCGTGGGATTGATGCACATCACGGCGAAACAGCAATAGCCAAGCAACAAGAATCAAGATAAGCCATATAAAAACTTGGACGCTCTTCTTCAAACCGTGCACAAAGTAGAGCACTTTTCTCCTCAAAAGAAAATTTATTTCAATGAGGAACACAACCAAACGCATGAACCAATTCGTCACAAGCATACCGCTGAATATAACCATGACAAGCACACACCATTTCCAAACTTCTAGCCCCCAAAGGTGATATTGTTTCAGGACATCAACGGTGAAACTAGCGATCAAAGCGCTCAAAATCAACACGAAGAAAGCCGACTCTATCAACGCCAATGTACTAATCCTACTGTGCTTATCTCTGTGCAGCTTAACCTTCTTATAGATTTCTTCGTCCTCGTCTTTCTCAGCAACCGCTTTACTTGGAGTTTGCGGTGTTCTTGAACCGACACTCCTATTCGATTTGTTATTCGGAGAAGCTCTACTAAAAGAAAAGGCAACACCAAGTTCCCTAGCATCTTCCTCTAGCTTAGTTGTGTCTACAGGACAAGTTGGTTCAACAAACCGGGATTTGGGTTTCGAGTAAACAGACCTTGCAAAAGATTTCCTTTGAGTTAGACCCTCATTGTTAGGAGATCTAGGAGGCTTGTTAGGACTACCACCAACAAGCTTAGAGATTTCAGGAGAAGGGCTTTTGCTGATGGGTACTGCTTTCTCAGACTCTGGTGAAGTCATTTCCTTTGAATGCCTTGGAGAAACCTTTGATGCTTGTTCACCTGAAACATTGATTACAACTTCTCCTCCATTGCTGCTACTCTTTCGTTCTGCTGCCATTTCCTTTCACAACAAATTGCTCTGAAAATTTCCCAAAACAAAACAAGATTTAGAACACTGTGTGGATAATAAAGTACCAATTTTTATACAGCAATAAGATTTTGCAATTCAGAGGCTTAGTAACAACAACAAAAAGGACCTTCTAGACAAAAGGGTTTAAGAGATTGTCAGCTTGTTCTTTGTTCTTTTAGGCAAAATGTGGAATCTAAATACTAAATTCTTTAAGCAGAGATTTACAATAAAGTTTTCAGATTTATACAAGAAGAATATTCAGAAACACCAAAACATTTCTCCCCATTAATCTATAAGAAAGATCCAAACTTTCCAACAATAAAAAATGAAACTTCCCCAAAAAAAAAAAAACCCCAAAAGACAAATTACAGTAAAAAAGAGATTACCAGTAATGAGATATCAAAAAAATCTTCTTTTGTTTCTGTGAATATCAATCAGAGCTCATTTTCTGAAGAAGAAGACCCAAAAAAGAAAACGGAGATCTAGTACACACCACCACGACTATGTTTAAAGAGAAAACTTCAAACATTTGATAAAGACTAAAGTTGAATGATAATGACCAAAGAAAAAAAGATGCAAATAATAGAAAGATTGAAAAGGAGAGGCGGTGGAAAAATCTTGCCTGAGAAAATGGCTTAAACCCAGAAGAAGCCAACAAAAACGAAAAGCCAACTAAATAAAAAACAAAACATGTAAAGCTGAAAGAGAAAAGGCTTAAGAAGTTAGAGACTTTTTAAGCTTGATTACTTTATTAAGAAACAATTAAGAACTTGGTACTTTACTTACAATTTTTGTTTTAGTTGAAGAAATGGAGAGATGGTGGAGTAGTTTTTTAGTCACCTTTGAAATAAACAAAATCATTCGAATAATTGCAAAACTCTTATTAATTTTAGAAAGAATAACTCAAATAACCTTGGAAAGTTCACTAATAACTCAAATAACCTTGTAGAGATGAGACTATGTGAAAAGTCTTTTAAACCTTATGTGAAACTTTTTATTACAGAAATGCCATTGAAAAAAAAAATTAGGTTTCCTTTCTCCCAACTAAAACTGTTTTCCTTTTTGTTTTTTTTTCATTTCGACGGGAAAGAAAAGGAGGAGGAGGGAAAGAAAAGCGACGGTGATTGAGGCAATTAAGCTTGGTTATCGCCTTTTTGATACGTCTCCGAGGTACAAGACGGAGGAGCCGCTCGGTGAAGCTTTGTCGGAAGCGGTTTCTCTCGGGTTGGATCCGAACAATTTGTCACTTCGAAGCTTCGGGCTTCATCTTCTCCGGCGATTTCCTCGTCTCCGGCGACTCCAAAGGTAAGTTTCGGGCTTCTCTCAACTTCTCTTCTCTTTGTTTCTTCTTTTCTTCCCTTCGTTTCTCTTTTATTTGACATTGAAGCTTTTTTGTTGAATTGAAGATTTTGCGGTTGTTGCGGCGGAGGCGGCGGCGGAGAGACTTGAGGTTTAACGACATGGAGATTTCGGAGGTGGTGGTGAAAGAAGCGGAGGTCATGGATCTGTTGGATTCAGCGGTGGTAGTAGTTTAATTTGGTAGACTTATTTGCATTTGATGATAGACTTGTTTGCATTTGATGATAGACTTGTTGGTATTTGATGATAGACTTGTTGGCATTTGATGATAGACTTATTATTATGTTACGATAGACTTGTTATTATGTTACGGTAGACTTATTCTTATGTTATGGTAGACTTGTTATTATGTTACGGTAGACTTATTCTTATGTTATGGTAGACTTGTTATTATGTTACGGTAGACTTATTCTTATGTTATGGTAGACTTATTGTTATGTTATTGGTGAACATGGAGGTTTCAGAGCTGGTGGCGGAGAGACTTGAGGTTTAACGGCGGTTCTTGTGGGTCGAAACCAAGCCGGTCTTGAACATCGTAGAATTGAATCGCCTGTGAGCAAAAGTCTTAAGTGTTGATAGATTTATTTTTATTTGATGGTAGATTTATTTTAGTTTGATGGAGATTTATTTTTCTTTGCTGGTAGATTTATTCTGGTGGACGTGGAGGTTTCGGAGGCGGTGGCGAAAGAAGCGGAGGTCATGGATATGTTGGATTTGGCGGTTGTGGTAGTTTAATTTGGTAGAAAATTTGTTCTGTCATGGTAGATTTATTTTAGTTTGATGGCATGATAGATTTATTTTTATTTGATGGTAGATTTACCACACTAGATCAGACGATACTCCGATTCAAGGAACCGCCGCTGATGGTGGTTCATTTGGTGGACATGGAGGCTTCAGAAGTAGTGGCGGAAGAGGCAGAGGTTGTGGATAACTTACAAATTTATTATGTTTGATGGTAGATTTATTCTCTGTTCAATGGTATGGTAGATTTATTTTTCTTTGATGGTAGATTTGTTTTTCTTTGATGGTAGATTTATTCTCTGTTCAATGTAATGAACTGACAGAATTTATGTACTCTAGAAATTTGCTCGCTATATAATCTGTTTCCAAATGCCTTTAGCATCAATTATTATAACATTAAAACAGGAAAACAAGTTAAAATTGAAAAGGCACACATAATAATAGACATATATTTAAGCTTCACTAGTGGTATGATTATGATCGTATTGACAACAATTAGAACACTTGTGTTCTTTCCTTGGCTGGTATCATTCCATCTCAGTCTCCAATGCACTTTTTATCCATGAGTCAGATAATAAGTCTACTACAACATTATTTAAAGAACTTAAGTCAGATAATAAGTCTACCACAACATTATTCAAAGAACCTAAGTCAAATAATAAGTCTACCGCCACATTGTTTAAAGAACCTAAATCAGATAACAAGTCAACCACAACAATGTTTAAAGAAGCTAAGTCAAATAACAAATCTACCACAACTATATGAACCTATGTCAGAAAACAAGTCTATCACAACTATATGAACCTATGTCAGAAAACATCTCCGGATAATAAGTCTACCACAACTATATGAACCTATGTCAGAAAACAAGTCTATCACAACTATATGAACCTAGGTCAGCAAACAAGTCTATCACAACTATATGAAACTAGGTCAGCAAACAAGTCTACCACGACTATATGAAACTATGTGACCAAACAAGTCTATCACAACTATATGAAACTAGGTCAGCAAACAAGTCTACCACAACTATATGAAACTAGGTCACCAAACAAGTCTATCACAACTATATGAAACTAGGTCAGCAAACAAGTCTACCACAACTATATGAAACTAGGTCACCAAACAAGTCTATCACAACTATATGAACAACCATCGTCGTATAACAAGTCTACCACAACTATATGAACAACCATCGTCGGATAATAAGTCTACCACAACTATATGACAACCACCTCCGGATAATAAGTCTACCATCCGAAAAACAAATCTACCATAAGGTAAACAGAAAAATTAAGTCTACCAATATTTTTCGGGAAATCGTTACAGTAAAACAGAAAAAGATTCAATAAGTCTATCGTCAAAAATATTAAATCTACCAATTAGTATAAATCTATCACCACTAAAATAAGTCTATCACTACAGTCAACTAGTATAAATCTATCACCACTATAAATAAGTCTACCAGTCGCAAAACAAATCTATCACGGAAATTTAACTCTATCGTTAAAGGAAATAAATCTATCAATCTTCGGAAATAAATCTACCAATCACAAAATAAGTCTACCGCTCCAAAATAAATCTATCACTGAAAATATTAAATCTACCAATCACTCTAATAAGTCTACCATTCGGAAACAACTCTACCATCAAGGGGACAAATAAGTCTACCGTTCATATATAAATCTACCGCTCAAAAAATAAGTCTATCGCTCAAAAAATAAGTCTACCGGTCGTAAATAAGTCTACCATCACAGAATGACAGTTTCGTAAATACGTTTTTTGTTATCAAGGCAAATAAAGGTAAAACGGGCAAAAATTCTCGAAAACACAACTTTTTGAGGAGAAGATCTGTTTAGTGCAAAACCAACTTTCCAAGGTTATTTGAGTAAACTTCCCTTAATTTTATATCAGTAAGTTGGTAAAAATGTTCACTTACTTTATTGTGGAAAATGTGCACACAAAACTTGGTTTTTAATCAACGAATCTAACCTAAGTCCTATACAAATAAAATTCGTTTAATAATTCCTAGGTACTATCTGACAAAAACATTACTGTGTCCTAAAATGTCAGGATAAATAAAAATACTTTGTAAGAATTGCACGTACATCAACAAATTTTCAAATTTCAAATGTACACAAGATTTAATGAATTCAGATTTTAGTGAGAACTGAGAAACACACACAAATTTCGTTTAACAAATGTTTCCAACTAAGAAAAATCACTTTTATTAAACAACGCAACACAGAGAAAATGATTTATCTTTTGACTGTGGTTAGTGGTTACTATTTAGTACTAGTAGTCGCCATAGCACTCTCCATCAATTCATTTATGTCGTTCTGTGTCTCAATAATTCCGTTAATTATCACGTGGCATTATACAAACTAATTGATTTATACTCCTAACTTTACGTCTTGTATTAAAAAAGAAGTTAACTATACGTCTTGTCTCTATCATTTAGCTAATTATGCATCCTAACTTTTTTTGTTGAACTAGTTGATTATTTGTTATATATTAATAAACATGTTATCACCATCAAAGAGAAATTACTTAACTGGAGCATCCAAATTCTAAACTCATTAAAACCAACAAAAATAATTCCAAAGTCATCACAGAAAAGTTGCACAATGACTAAACTTTTTCTTTCGTTTTCTGTCCAGACAAAAACTTGGTTATTAATTTAAGTATCTAACATGTTCGAGCTATTATGAAGCTCGTTTGTAGATTCCTTTATACTGATGTTGTCCAAATTAGATACAAATCTTGTAAAAATTGTATATACGTGCATCAGATTTTGAAAAATTATCGAAAAGAAGGTGGCGTTAGTATAAAAGGTGATTCATACAAATGTACTACCAAGTTTAACGAATATAGATATATAGTTGACATGAGAATCAAACGCAAACCAGTCGACATAGATTAATACAACTTTTTGTTGGACTGCATAATTTCATGCCATTTGATCGACTTACCAAATAGCTGTTTTTAATCATTCGATTAATTTATAATTGAAAATGTGTTGGCGACCGCAAACTTGAAACTTGAAAGCACAAAATAGACCGTAAGTACATTTTTCTTAAAAAATTGAATCATTCAAATTTATAATGTTCATAGAAAGTCGTAAACTCATGTTTGATTTGTTTGGGCTCCTAACGGTCATGGATTGGCATGTCTAAAAAACTACAAACATAAGTTGGTGATTGGTCATGTGGATTATCTTTGAGTTTCTGAAATAAAAAAAAGACAAGTGAAAACTCAAAGAGAATCCGAAGAAAAGCTCAACAATTTCAAGCCCATCTTTTCGCCGGAGGAAAAACAAAAGATGAAGGCGCGACGAGATGTTTTAGTTGTGAGTTAAACCAAAATACTTAAGCTAAACAATTATTTGGAATACATTTTTTTTAGAAAGGATATTCTATTGAAATGCATGAAAATAAATATATAGCTATGATATTTTGGGATCATAGAGTTTGTATTCGATATAGAATACATTAATCAATCGAAAACCAATAAAACTTAACTAAACATAGCGACTTTCTTAAAATTTGTATTCAAAAACAAATGTATTGTTATTAACGTTTTTAGACTTATCATGTAGATAAAAAAATGCTTAACTAGAGCGGTATTAAATGTATACAGTGTGAACATAACCTGGCCATAATTGTCAAAACCATATAAAAAGCTAAACACTGTTGTTATTTCGAAATACGGTGTTTCATTATCTTATCACACAATAAGAGTCAATATAAGAAGATAATTTGACAGTAAAAATCTACTAAATTAAAATACTACTAACGTTAGGAACTAAAAAAGTCACCGACTTTATTCTAAAAGATTATGTGGTAAGGTACATTCGCCATTTCCTTGAAACTACAGAATTAGATCCTGAGGTCAATCACACTTATGTCTGTCTTATTCCAAAATGTGAGAGTCCTCAGGAGGTCAGAGACTTTCGACCTATCAGCCTAAGTAATGTTGCTTATAAGATTCTCTCAAAGGTTTTGGCTGATAGATTGAAAACTATATTGCCTAGTATAATTTCTAAATTTCAGTCGGCTTTCATTCCTGGAAGATATATTACAGATAACGTTCTTATTGCTCAGGAAATGCTGCATTCTCTAAAGACTAGGAAGATAAAGGATCATCATCTTGCTCTCAAGCTGGATATCAGTAAAGCTTTTGATAAAGTTGAGTGGTCATTCCTGGATATGTTGATGAGGCAAATGGGGTTTTCAGAATCATGGTGCAGATGGATAATGAAGTGTATCTCTACGGTGACATATTCAGTGCTAATTAATGGATCTCCAACAGATAAAATAGTTCCTTCTAGGGGTCTAAGGCAAGGTGATCCTTTATCACCTTATTTATATCTAATATGCTCTGAAGCTCTGTCTTTTTTACTCATAGAGGCAAAGGAAGAAGGGCACAACAGTGGTTATCAAGTAAGTAAGCAAGGGCCAATTATTACTCACTTGCTCTTTGCTGACGATTCTCTTCTTTTTTGTAAAGCATCTATGGAGGAATGTAACTGTCTCAAGACAATCCTCAAGACCTACCAAGATGCTTCGGGCCAAGAAGTTAATTTTAGCAAATCAGCCATTATGTTTTCCAGAGGTATTGATCAAGACCTTAAGCAACAAATCATTGACTGTATTCATATTCATAAGATAGGTGGTTTTGGTAGATATCTTGGGCTACCAGAGATTGTAGGTAAAAGCAAAGTTGATACATTCTCCTACCTTGTTCAGAGAATGATGCAAAAGGTAGAAAACTGGTACTCAAAGCTGCTATCACCTGCTGGAAAAGAGGTCTTGATTAAGGCTGCTTACCAACCTATTGCATGTCATGTTTTAGGTTGCCTAAGAATCTTATTGCAAGATTAATGGCTGTCACAAGGAAATTCTTTTGGTCATCTGAAAAAGATCAGAATAAAATTAGTTGGATCTCTTGGAGTAAAATCACAAATCCAAGAAGTTTAGGAGGTTTGGGAATAAGAGATTTCAAGGATTTTAACACTGCTCTCCTAGCTAAACAGAGCTGGCGAATTCTTACGCACCCTAATTCTCTTCTAGCTCAGGTTTACAAAGCTAAGTACTTCCCTAAAACAACATTGCTAGAGGCTCATCAGAAGTGGTCCTCAAGTTATGCTTGGCGTAGCATACTTCATGGCAACAGGTTGTTAAAGCAGGGGATTAGATGGAGTATTGGAAATGGAGAGACAGTGAATGTATGGAGGGATCAGTGGCTGCCTACTGATTTACATGCTATACCGGAACCAGTTGAACCAAATAGGAATGTGGATCTCAAAGTAAAAGATTTATTTATAGAAGGGACAATGAATTGGGATGTGGATAAGCTAAGAAAACTTATGGTGGTTGAGGATGTGGAATTGGTCAAACAAATTAGACCTTCAATGGTAGGTGCACCGGACACAGCTGTATGGATTCACACTGTTCATGGAGAATATACAGTTAAGTCGGGATACAATCTTTGTAGGGGTCAAAATCTCCCCTAGAAGAATCGATAAACCAAACGGCTTAACACGTGTTAAACCGGTTCAGCGGTCGAACCCAGAAAACGCAGGCCCGTCAAAGGCCCATCACTGTTCATTCCAGCGCTGTTCGATCCTTCTGGACCGGCCCGGCTTAGAGCGACCGGAACTGCTCAAGTCACCTCGACTGGAACTGTTCATACCGCCCAATTTTACCTATATATAGACATGTACCCCTTCACTTGGAAAGGACCGGTTTTTCTAATAGAAACATTGTTTACAGCTCTGATCTTGGTTAATAGGAACGATTTCAAGAACCCTAATTCTAAAAATCTTTCTAAGTGTTTGGAAAACCTAAAGAAGCTTTACTTTATCTGAATCTTCACAAATTCTGTTGTGTGAAAATTCCAGCTCGCACAATTTGGCGCTAGAAGGAGGGGCCTACTCGCAACACTAGCTTCATACACGAAACAAACGCTTAGACGAACCCGCTACTCGCAACATGTCAATAACGAACCCGCAGTCTCCAGCGGCCGAAGATACAGGTCCAAGCGAGCCTATTGTGGCTGGGCTGATCAACCAGTCCGCATTGGGGGCGAAAGCAGGCAGACCTGTCCCGACAGAGAACCAGGCAACCGCCAATACAAACACGGCCGACCCGTCCACACCAGGAGATTTCGGTCAACTCAAAGCAATGCTCGAACAGTTGCTCAAGCAGTCGCAAAACCAGGAAACGATCAACAGCAACCTGACTGCTGAAATCAGGGCCTTGTCGACAACTCGTCAATCTCGAGGGCTACCTCAAGGTAACGCGCTTCGCGTCGCCCCCCTCGCTCTTAACTTCTCCCAGGCGGCATCGCCATCGGCTCGTGGCACTCGCGAAGATCATACGCCAACACCTCTCAGAGACGGAACCGTTTTTGTCGCAGGTGCTCCCGGCGGCATACCTGCAATCGCAGACAATTCAGAAGGATGTGAATTCGGAGCAGCTCGGCCCAGTCGACCGACTAGTCGTATCCAGAGTCGGGACGAGGGCGAAATCGCAGAAAATACGCGATGGATGGAACAAGCCGAAGCCCTAACCGCCCGTAGAGCTGTCGATTCGCAGGGAACGGAAATGGACGAGCTCAGAGCCGTCTTGCAGCAGAACACTCGCGATCTCAAGGATATGAGGTCACAGGTCCATCGCGCAACCAGCAAGGCGCCGGAACTCGACCGCGTTCTTGAAGAAGCTCGCACCACTCCTTTTACCGAGCGAATAACAAAGGCGCGTTTATCTGATTCAGGGAAGCTCAAGATTCCTATCTATGAGGGAAAGGGCGACCCCACGGAGCATATCAGAGCATTCTCAATCGCAATGGGGCGAGCTAATTTCAGGCTCGATGAAATCGATGTTGGTTGCTGCCTCCTCTTCGTGGAGCATCTCCAAGGGGCGGCCCTCTATTGGTTCACGGGAATGAAAAGGAACTCTGTCGACAGCTTCGCCCAACTCTCCGAGGCCTTCCTAAAGCAGTATTCCGTCCTAATCAAACGCAGGTCATCGGAGGTGGACCTTTATACTATAACGCAAGCGGCCGGCGAGCCCTTGGGAGTTTTCATTGAACGCTTCAAAGCGATGCTTATTCAGGTAAAAGGGATTGACGACAGATCCGCCCTAAGTGCCCTGCGAAAAGCTTTGTGGTACAACTCGGATTTCCGAAAAGAGATAACAATTAACGAGCCCTCGTCAATTCAAGATGCGCTTCATCGCGCTAACGGCTTCGCAAGAAGCGAAGATGAAACCAAAATCCTGAGCCAGAAGCATGGAAAGGCCAGGAATCCTAGTCCGCAAGAAGTCCCAGTCGCGACAAAGAGGAAGCCGGGAAATTTCGTACAACATGAAGGAGGTTTCAAGGGGGCCCATAACTACCAGGTGGACTCGCCCGGCTACGGTCGAGGAAGAGGGCGAGGCCGCGGAAGAGGCGCCCCTGGTCGCGCTAGCGGCAACACTTGGCCGAGAATATCGCAGTATGACGAGTCTGCTTATTGCGACTTGCATAAGATGGAGGGACACTCGACGTCTAACTGCAGAGTCCTCGGCATGCGACTCGCAGCAAAGTTGGCCGCCGGCGAGCTCAAAGGAAACATCAATGTTAGCGATTTTCAGCTCGAGCAATTCGGCGATGCAAGAGAAGGGGACGGCTCGTCGGGAGACAACAGGAGTAATAAGCGAGACCGACGAAACGACGAGGCCCACCTCGACCGACGAAACGGTAATGATGGCCGGAGCGCCTCGAAACAGAAAATCTGCAACATGATCATGGGCGGCTCGCGCTACTGCTCTAACACCGTCTCGTCGATCAAAGCCTATCAGAGAAGAGCAGAGGTAGGGGCAAACAAACCCGAACCGTCGAAATTCCCAAACGACGTCATCCAGTTCGAAGAGAATGAGGTCGATGACATTGACAAACCTCATGACGACCCGCTTGTCATCCGACTCTCCGTCGCAGGATGGGACACGGGTCGCGTTTTAATCGACACTGGGAGCACAGTCGACATCATTTTCATAGACGCACTGAAACGTATGGAAATTGACCTCTCACAAGTCGAATCCTATCCTAAGCCATTAACCGGATTCAATGGTGAGACGACGATGACACTCGGTACGGTCAAGCTTCCTGTAAGTGCGGAAGGTATGACTAAAATAGTTGAGTTCGCAGTCTCGGATAACCCGGCAATTTACAATGTGATAATGGGAACCCCTTGGCTAAACTCGATGCGCGCCGTCGCCTCAACGTATCATCTCTGTCTTAAGTTTCCAACAAAGGGCGGAGTCAGAACAATCAGAGGAAGTCAGTCGGCGTCAAGATCTTGTTTCATGACCGCGCACAAACTAAGAACTCAGGCGACAGTGCCGATCCCAAGCGAGCCGCGGAAAAAGATTAAGACAGACAGGGAGCCCGTCAAGGAAATCTCAAACCTCTTATAGCAGCTACAGATCGCGGAATCCGCTGAAGCTAGAGGAGCGGGCCCGACCTGCGAGCCTGTCATATCGGTTTGTATAAACGACAAATTCCCAGAGAAATACGTAGAGATAGGCGCGAAACTTGACAAAGCCGTCAGACTCGACCTCATCGAATTCCTCAAGAAAAACGTCGGTACATTCGCATGGTCCGCGGAAGACATGCCCGGGATCGATATCAGCATCATCAGTCACGAGTTAAACGTGGACTCGACCTACAAACCTATAAAGCAAAAGCGAAGGCGACTAGGTCCTGAAAGGGCTCAAGCGGTAAATGACGAAGTAGACAAACTCTTGCAGGCCGGCTCGATCTCTGAGGTCAGATATCCGGAGTGGCTTGCGAACCCAGTCGTCGTGAAGAAGAAAAGTGGTAAGTGGCGAGTCTGTGTAGACTTCACGGATTTGAATAAGGCATGCCCGAAAGACAGTTTCCCTCTTCCTCACATCGACCGCCTCGTCGAGGCAACATCTGGAAACAAGTTGTTGTCATTTATGGACGCCTTCTCTGGCTATAATCAGATCTTCATGCACCCCGGCGATCGCGACAAAACATCTTTCATCACAGACCGCGGAATCTATTGCTACAAAGCCATGCCCTTTGGACTTAAGAATGCTGGGGCTACTTATCAGCGATTGGTAAATAAAATGTTTGCGGGCTTACTCGGCAAAACGATGGAGGTTTACATTGACGACATGCTCGTCAAATCACTCGAGGAAAAGGACCACATCGGCCACCTCGCAGAGTGCTTTGCGTTATTAAACAAGTATAACATGAAGCTAAATCCGGCTAAGTGTCGTTTCGGTGTAACGTCCGGCGAGTTCCTCGGCTACATGGTTACTCGTCGCGGGATCGAGGCAAATCCAAAGCAAATCGACGCACTCATCCAGATGCCTTCGCCAAAAACGAAAAGAGAAGTCCAGCGACTAAACGGCAGAGTCGCGGCCTTGAACCGATTCATCTCCCGCTCTACTGATAAGTGTTTACCTTTTTATGAAACGCTCAAGGATAAGAAGGGGGCAGCTCGACAAGATTTCGAGTGGACTGAAAAATGTGAAGAAGCCTTCCAGAAGTTGAAGCAGTATCTCGCGACTCCACCTGTTCTGACAAGGCCGAGAGCTGGCGAACCGCTCTATCTTTACATCGCGGTCTCGACCTCGGCAGTTAGTGGGGTTCTGATTCGCGAAGATGGCACCGAGCAAAAGCCTGTTTTCTATATTAGTAAGTCGCTAACCGATGCAGAAACAAGATATCTTTTGACGGAGAAACTCGCACTCGCAGTTATTACGTCGGCTCGAAAGCTTCGACCGTATTTTCAATCACATTCGATCGTGGTACTAAGTACTTTTCCACTGCGCGCTGTTCTCCACAGTCCGACTCAGTCCAGGCGACTCGCCAAATGGGCGATTGAGCTAAGCGAGTTTGATATCGAGTATCGCAGTAGGATGACGATCAAGGCACAGGTATTAGCCGACTTTTTAATCGAACTGCCGGAGGCGGAAGCCTCGCCCGAAATCGAAGACACACTTGCGGACAGTTCTGCATCCCAAATCTGGCAGCTGCACGTCGACGGCTCGTCATCTAAACACGGATCGGGAGTAGGCATTCGACTATCGTCAGACGGAAAATCTCTAGAGCAATCGTTCTGCCTTGGTTTCAAGGCATCAAACAACGAGGCCGAATACGAGGCCCTTCTCGCAGGTCTTCGATTGTCTAAAGCGTTGAAAATAACAAGGATAGAAGCTTTTTGCGACTCTCAGCTCGTCGTAAATCAGTTCAACGGCGAATACGCGACAAAGGACGAGCGCATGGAAGCATACCTCGCTCTCGTCAAAACTTTAACAGCTGAATTCGATCTGTTCATCTTGACAAGAATTCCAAGGTCAGAAAACTCCCAAGCGGATGCCCTCGCATCACTCGGCTCGACCGCGAAGCTAGATAAAGATCTTCAAAGAATTGTCAAGGTCGAATTCATTGAAGAGCCGAGTATCGCAATCGCAAAAGCAGTCACTGTCCTAACAAGATCTCTGGCAGCGAAGCAAAAAGCAGGTCTCAGCAATGGCTCGCCCGCTTGCTCCGCCGCAGACCCGATGGACCTCGACCACACCAAAGATAACGTCGAACCGGATCCGATGGATCCCAATCAATCCGGCACAGTCGGCACAGACGAAACGACGAATGTGATGGCAACAGATAACGAGCTCGACCCGAACAACACAGCTTTTGACCGTGGCTTTCTCCCCGAACAACTTGAGGAATCCCCAGAGGATGCTTACCCATGTAGCGAGGAGCCTCCACCTGGGCATGAAGTCATCGATATTCCCATTGACGACGAGACCACAGTCTATGGATGCGACACCGAGTGGATGGCCAACATTCGCGTTTATCTCGCAGACGGCGAGATGCCAACCGACAAATGGGTGCGAGAAGTGTCAGCGACATGGTCCGTTCATCCATCAACCGACGGAGTTCTTAAGCTCGGTCACCTCGCCCTACCCGTTTATGCGATGGGGAATGGATATAGTCGGACCGCTTCATCTGTCTCGGCAGAAACGATACCTCTTAGTCCTAACGGATTATTTTTCCAAGTGGATCGAGGCGGAGGCATTCGGATCAATCAAGGATAAGCAGGTCGAAAACTTCGTCTGGAAGAATATCATCTGTCGTCACGGCGTACCCTATGAGATAGTGACAGATAACGGTTCGCAATTCATATCTAAACGGTTCGAACTTTTTTGCGACAAGTGGAAAATCAGAATCAGCAAGTCAACGCCACGCTACCCGCAAGGCAACGGCCAGGCAGAATCGTCGAACAAAACACTTATCCATGGCCTAAAGACTCGACTCGACGCTAAGAAGGGTCGTTGGGCAGATGAACTTGAAGGCGTTTTATGGTTCACCTATATATAGACATGTACCCCTTCACTTGGAAAGGACCGGTTTTTCTAATAGAAACACTGTTTACAGCTCTGATCTTGGTTAATAGGAACGATTTCAAGAACCCTAATTCTAAAAATCTTTCTAAGTGTTTGGAAAACCTAAAGAAGCTTTACTTTATCTGAATCTTCACAAATTATGTTGTGTGAAAATTCCAGCTCGCACAATCTTCTTAGAGATAGTCAAGGTCAGAACTCTCATACCCTAATCTCTTTATTCACATCCTTATGGAAGCTGCAACTTCCTCCTAAAATACAACATTTCTGGTGGAAAGTAATGCATGATGCATTGCCAGTTGCATTGAAGCTCAAGCAGAAGCATATTATTCAGGATAAGAATTGTTCAGTTTGTGGAGAACATGAGGAATCAGTAAATCACATGCTGTTTCAGTGCAGATTAAGTAGAGAAATTTGGAAAATTGCCCCTATGCCTATTCCTCAAATTGAGACTCTGCTTTCCAATACTCTCCATGACAATTATGCAGCTATTATAGATTTATGCCACCAATCACGGGATCATATTTCCTTATTTCATTTCTTAGGTTGGCGAATATGGAAGAATAGAAATGAGATCATCTTTAAGAACAAGAGATGGGCAATCCCTTCAATTATTACAAGAGCGATCCATGATTATCAACTTTGGTTGGAAGCTTCAGAATTCAATGATCAAAGAGAGGCTAGAAGAGATCTCAATCAAGCTTCAGGTTTAACATCTTCTTTGGTTCCACAGAGTTTGCCACAGGTTTTGGAACAAGTGAGATCATCACATTGCTTTCTAGTGGATGCGTCCTGGAGCTCGAAGCACACCTCTATTGGTATTGGTTGGACGCTTTATAATGCAGATATGCAAGAGGTATTAACTGGTTCAGGTTGTTTCCCTCCTACAATATCTTCAGGCCATGGAGAGGTTGAGGCTTTGCGAGTTGCGGTTAGAGAATTACATAGACTTGGCTACTGTGACGTTACCTTTTGTGGAGATTTTCAGAAGCTTTATCATGGATTGCATCAACATATTTCTTCACAATTGCAGATGGAGAAGAGTCGGGTTTTCAATATTCAAGAGCTTGATATATTACATGTAGCTAGGCAATGTAATTTCACTTTCAAATATATTTCCCGCAATGCAAATGATCGAGCAGGTAGATTAGCTAAGGATTCTAGAGTTAACTCTCAACCATATGTTGTAAAATGGCCACTGTATTAAGTGTTGATCAATGAAAGTTATGACGACAAAAAAAAAAAAAAAAAAGTCACCGACTTAAACCCAAACCTAAAGTTTCACTTCTCGCTACAAAGTTCCTTTTGTCCTCTCGTTACGAAAGACCTAAATCTATAGATGTTTCATTCTTTCTCCCTCTCACTACAATTTCCATTTTCCTTTCTCTTGCTACAATTTTTCGAGTTTCTCGAGTGATCAGTCTAAAGCTTGTAATTAAGTTTCAAAAACACAGTTAAGTTTCAAAAAAAAAAAGAAAAAAAAGAAGGATTTTAACTCTGTTTCCAATTCAACAACAACAAAAAAGCCCTAGAGATTATAACTCAGTTCGTTACAGAGACGATGCAATCAAACGAAGAACTCGTGAAATCATTAGGAAAAGGATCTTACGCTTACGTTGATCTCATCAAACACACCAATCTCGACGGTTCCTCGTTTCTCTCCGCCGTAAAAACCTCTTATGCCGATGTATATATACTTCGCTCTGAAGAAAGAGCTTTAGATTCTGTTCGAACTCTCAGAGGATATCCAAACATATTTAAGTGCTCTGGAGGCTATTTAGAAGAAAGTCACGATAAAGGACTCAAAATCTACAAATTACATCCATGGCCTGATCTAGAACATATTTTTATATAGGGCACAATATATTTAAATATTAAATAAAATTAATTAGTTAAAAATTTAAAATACATTTATGATTGTAGAAAAAATATAACATAAATTATTTCCATTTTATGTGTAACATTCCTATCCCGGGTCACCGGGCCCGGATAGGCATTATTAATAGGTAAAACTGAATAAATGCACGAAATCATATAAGTATGAAATGCCTTATTAAATGCGAATAGCGGAAACGTCACAAAAGAATGTAAAACCAGGATCAAATGAAAACAGAGTCGCTGCTCTTAAAATTAAACAGACTAACCAACCAACTCACAGTAGCGCAAGATTCTATGGTTTCTTTACCAAATTCCAATTCTACACAATCAAAGACACAAGATTTGAAGCAAAAAGTGGAATTAAACATCATAAACATCTAATCAAACAGTACAAGGCATCAACCAAAGAGACTGGATAAAAAGCATTGTCTACCTAATCAATCAAACAGTACAAGGCTCATACTTGGGTAATAATGAACAAGGCATATAACGATTAATTGAGCTTAGTTAGGTTAACATCCACACAAATACATCATACTTAAGTCAACATCCTAATACATGGCACTTTAGGTAGCAAGGAAAGCAGATAAAGATAAAGATTAATAAGCTCCATAGAGAGAGAGAGCTTCTTCTTGTTCTGGCCTTCTACTCCTTAGAAGTGCTAGCCTCCGGAGGAGTAAAACAAGCTAAAAAAACCATCAATTACAATGAGATTTTTTTTTTTTTTTGTTACTAGTAAGAATATCAAGAAGCAAGAGCAAATGTACCTGGGAGATTATAGCCACCACAGTTAAGGGGTCTTCTGTTTGGGGAAGGGCCAGCCCGCATAACCTTATCAACTACGATTTTACATCCTTTACTGCATTCGCATCGACCATTAATGTTGATGCTCAAGTTGAGATCCACACTAAATTTATATTCGGTTCGGGGAATCTTTGATCAATGGACAAAGAAGTGTTTGGTGAATGAGGAGGGTCTACTCGGATGAACAGTAAACGAGTGGGAAAGTATATATTCGAGTGGACTCACGTACTTTGTAGAGAATGATAAGCTTTTTGAGAGAATAGAATGATGTATTCCAACTTAGTTGTACACAAATGATGGTACAACTATATATAGTACAAGATGATTAGGGCTTATGATACATATGGTTACATTCTAACCATATGTTCATAAAGTAACCCTCATTATGCATAAAGTAACTATGCTAAGATAAAAGGTAACCAAGCATGGTTTAGCAAAGTAAATGAGTTGGGCCTTCTTACTAGATGGGCTAGGAGTGGGATTTTGCCTTGGGCTAAATCCATGGTGCAACAGTAGCCCCCCCCCCCCCCCCCCCCCCCCCCGAGTCGGCGAATCGAGCGTACCGAGTTCGTCGAGAATTGGCGAGTAGGCAAGGAAGTAGGAAGGTCCAACTCGCGTTTTGGACTTGAAACTTCTCGGAAGTATTGACATGCTCGTCCAGCTTTGTTTATCGGAAACGGACGAGTAGGAAGTTAAGAACATCGGGCTCGGCATCCCTCCTGGGGTTTTCCCACTCGTTCGATTGATCGGGGCACGTCGACCCGCATCAGCGCGTGGATGCAACTGGTCCTTATGCTTAGTTCGTGCTTCCTTGATTCCTGCTTTGGTCATGACTACACTTTTTGGCGATTATCGAGAAATTCGCGGGGTTCCAATGCCTTGAGGCAACCCTTCGGCTTACCGACCTTCTGATCTTCCTTTTATTAAATGCGCTGCTTCGCATTTCCCGCTGCATCTCTATATAAACCGTTGTACATCTTCTTCGTTTCTCACAACACTCACAACCCTCAAAAGATCAGAGAGAAAATTGGATCTCCTACCACTTTTCTTCGACCACTTCACATCCTACTTCAGCCATGTCTTTAAGTGACTCTTCTTCTAGTTCCGAAGATGTTGTGTTGGTCTGAAGGGATCAACACAGAATAGTTCCGCTAGGCGTTCTGGTTTCGTCTTCTTTCGTCGCCGATCCTAACCATGGCTCCGGTAATTCAGACGATGCTGGCCCATCGCAGCCGCATGCTAGGAGGGCAGATCGTCATTCCATGGGTGTGGGGGTACGCAGAGACACGGTGGTCACGCTTGATCAACCTTCCCCCCTTCGGCTTAGCAATCCTAACCAAGCCGCGACACTGATCGGGCCATGTGGGTCTACAGGTGAAACTGCAGATCCTCCGAGAGCAACCGGGACTGTTTCGAGAAAACGGTCGAGGGACGAGAGCGCCCCGATTGCTTCGGCGGATGGCGAACCATCCACTCGGCCTTTGGTACCGGCTCACCGGGAGGCAGGGACGATCCTCCGAGTTGGATCGACCAACTCGTTAGGGAGAACTCATCCCTAAGGAGGGAGGTGGCCTCTCTGGCGAGGGAGAATGGATCGCTTAGGACGCGTCTTAAGTCTGTCGAACGCTCTAATTCCGAGCTGCTCGATCATATTCGGGTCCAGATGTCACACCTTCGCGTATCCAGGTGGAAATACAGGCACGAGTATGCCGGGTTTACTGTCGAGCAAACTCGTGCCAGGCTCGTCAATTTGGCGCAAGCGTCGCTCTTTAGGGCGCGAGCCCATTTTCTGGAGCAGAAGGACTATCTTAGCCTTGTGAGTCGGGCTAATCAGGTTAAAACTCAGCTCGACGACATGGACCTGATGGCGGCCAACGGGGTTGTGATTCTGCCGGAGGATGGGGCCCGAGTTCAAACCAAATACGACGGACTCGTACGGCAAATCGAGGAAAAGAGGATGTTTGACTTTTCCGACCGGGAGTACACGTTTAATTCGGTACCCTGTCCCCTCCCGGGTGGGCCCGAATTCGAACGTCCATCTTCCCCATTCGGGCCCAAGTAGTATGGGATCAAAGGAGACTGGACGGTCGAGGGTGCAGGCGACGGGGTCGAGGATGACCCCGCAGATCATTAAAGCTTCCCCTACGAGCAACGAGCCGGAATGGACGGGAATGCAGTTTTTGGCAAGGTCGCGAGTTTAGCTCGGGGCGTACCAAGGCTGCCTGTTGCGCCAAGCGTCAACATGGCGAGGCCATCTTTTTCTTGTCTCGTTGAATGTTATCTTGTTGAATGTCGTCTTATTTACTAGCTGATAGCAAAGTCTTCCTTTTGTTTGAGGTTTTAGCCGTATGTGGCGCACTTGATGTATGTATGACTTTAGTTTTGCCCGGGGGCTTGACCTCTGAGTTGATTTAATCGAAATCCAGAATTTTTATTCATGCGTTTAAGTTTTTTAGCTTAAGCATTTTCATATAGACTTAATGCGGCTAAGTTTTTTGGCTTAGGCATTGATTTACGCACATCCAGCGAGTTGATCTCTGGGTTACTTCGATTTTGATCCGACTGAGTTCGCGCGATGGAATACTCGGGTCGAGTCGTCTGCGAGTCAGAACCCGGCTTACGACTAGAGTCCATCTTCTGGTTAAGCGTGCGAGGAGTGTTCGGCTTAAAGTTCTTACACGTTCTTAGGACTCGTGCGGGACCGGGCCTGGCTTTTATCCTATTCGGGATAGTTGTGGTGGACTTTCCGAGTTTGGACTGTAGATTATTTCACTATTGCATCTATGAGAAACGCGTGTTGTGATCGCGCTCGGGTTTAGCTATGGTGGGCCTCTAGTGGGGGATCTATGACCGAGTACTTGATCAGGGTATCGGTGTAATTGAGCACGGAGCTGTAAGTAAGCTCGGGGCTGCTCGGATTTGGACCGAGTTTTTAGTCAAATAGTCATTTTTATTGATTATAGCTGGACTTCCGAGGAAGGTGCCTACGTACCCGTTAAATAGGGATCAAGCCAGACGTAGTTCAGGTTACAAAGTAAGAGCTAGACAAGACATCCGGAGATGGTCGAGAGCGAATTGTTCGAACGTGGGTAGGCAACGAGTCGTTCGGAAACGAGTAAAAGCATACGATGCTTAGTTTTTTTTTTTTTTAGGTGATAGGCTTCGCGTGTCGTGACGTGGGGACTCGGATCATGTTGAAGCGGTCATAGCGTTTGAGTGTATTTGTGTTTCATGACCGCTCGATAGCCTCTCCGCTCATTGTCCTCAATCGATACACACCTGGTCGGACAATGTCGTGGACTTGATTCGGTCCTCCCCAATTGGCTCCGAGCTTTCTGGCGTTTTTCTCCTTCGTGTTCTCGTATACTTGCCGCAATACGAGGTCACCGACAGCGAAGCTCTGGGTTCGGACCCGCTTGTTGTAGTGTCGAGCTGCGATCTGTTGATAGTTCTGGATTCAGAGGAGTGCTGCGTCGCGTTCCTCCCCAACAAAGTCCAGATTGTCGAGGGGCATTTGGTCGTTGTGGTCGGGATTGTCAGGCATGACATCCCGACGCAGGCTATACACTCGGCTTCGGCCGGGGCCATTGCCTCGAGTCCGTAGGCGAGCGAGAAGGGTGTCCTTCGTGTTGATTCCCAGGGGGTGGTCCGATGTGCCCACAAGACTCCATCAAGCTTGTCCGACCAGAGTCCTTTCTTATCGTTGAGGCGCTTTTTGAGCTCAGCTATTATAGCTTTGTTTGTGGCTTCGGCTTGCCCGTTTCCCTGCGGGTTTCTCGGCGTAGACTTGTTGAAGCGGATAGCCCATCTAGAGCAAAAGACTTTGAATGTCTTAGCGATAAATTGAGATCTGTTGTCCGCGATGATCTCGTACGGGAGCCCGTGTCAGCAGATGAGAAACTTCCAGACGAAGTTCTGGACATTGTTTGCTCGTATCATCGCGTATGCTTCGGCCTTGACCCATTTCGTGAAATAGTCAGTTATGACTATTACACACCGCTTCTGCCTAGACTTCGGGAAGGGACCGATGATGTCCATCGCCCAACGCATGAACGGGTAAGCTATGGTGGCGGCTGTGAACGGCTCAGTTGGCGAGTGGATCAATGGCCCATGGTGCTGACATTTCTCGCAACAACGGACATGGTCGACGCAATCGTTGAGCATAGTGTGCCAGAAGTAACCCAACTTTTTGAGCTTTAGGGCGAGCGTGCGAGATCCCGAGTGGTTTCCAGCCCCTCCCTCGTGGGACTCGAGTATTATGGCTTCGATGTCCTCGTTGGCAATGCAGCGTAGGAGTGCTCCGGCTGTGCTCCACCGGTATAGTTTGTTATCGTTCATGACGTAATGAACCGCTTTGGTTCGGAGTCGGCGAGCGGCCCATTTGTTGGTTTGTTCTTCGCCGTGTGTGATGTATGCAATAATTTCTTTTCTCCAGTCGAGGGTGGGTTTTGGGAGCGTGGGCGATGTCTCTTTTGGGGGCTGGGATTCCTCGTCATCGTCGTCGATGATGGCAATAACCCGGGTACTGCCTCTTGGCAGGGATATGTTGGGGTCCGAGATGATCTCCATCGGGATGGTGCGACTCGTTTTGCACTTCGAGCTTGATGCGAACGTAGCAAGGGCGTCGGCATCGGCATTTTCCGCTCTAGGGATCTGGGTGATTCTGAAGCTGTCTAAGTTCCAGAGGATCAGTTCCTCGGTTAATTTTCTATATGCCTCTATCCGCTCGCTTCTGGTGTCATAATCGCCGTTTAGCTGGTTCGTTACGAGTTTGGAATCGCTATAGACGTGGAGTCTTCGTGCTCCCATTGCTTTGGCCGGTCGTATCCCGACGATGAGAGCTTCCCACTCGGCTTCATTGTTGGTGGCGAGGAAGTCTAGTCGGAATGATTGTTCTAGGACTTCCCCGGCGGGAGAGGTGAGGCGGATTCCTATTCCCGCACCAAGTTAAGATATGGAGCCGTCGATATAGAGGGTCCTTTCGGCATTTTGTGATTCGAGTACAGCCTTATCCGGGGGCAACTCGGTGATGAAATTGGCCAAAACTTGAGACTTGGCGCTCGTCCGGTTCCTGAATTCGATATCGTATTCACTGAGTTTGACTGCCCATTTTGCCATGCGCCCGGACTGGTTCAGACTGTGCAGAATCGCGCGGAGCGGGTGGGTGGACATGACTGCAATGGTATGGGACTGGAAATACGGGCGTAATTTCCAAGCGGACATGATCACCGCGAGGGCCAGTTTTTCCAGGATGGGGTATCGTGACTCAGCTCCATCGAGGGATTTGCTGACGTAGAAGATGGGTTTTTGGTCCCCCCGGTCCTCTCGAACGAGAACCCCACTTACGGCAGCGTCCGTTACTGATACGTAAAGGTACAGAGTTTCTCCTGGCTCGGGCTTGGCCAGGACTGGGGGAGTCGTTAGGTACGACTTCAGGTCTCTGAACGCTTTTTCGCAGTCATTGTCCCAGATGAACTCCTTGTTCCCTCGCAGGAGTTGGTAAAAGGGGAGACTTCGATCGGTCGAATGGGAGATAAACTGGTTTAGCGCGGCGATTCAACCGGCTAAGCGTTAGACTTCTCGCTTGTTCCTCGGATGGGAGGTCTTTGATTGCTGAGATCTGCTTGGGGTTTGCCTCGATTCCTCGTTTGGTCACGATGTAACCGAGGAATTCTCCTGAGGTAACTCCGAACGTGCACTTTGCCGGGTTTAGCTTCATCCCGTAGTGATTTAGTATCTTGAAGCAATCCTCGAGATGGCCGACATGGTCGGTTGCCTTCGAGGACTTCACCAACATGTCGTCGATGTAGACCTCAATGGTGTCGCCCAACTGATTGGCGAACATTTTGTTAACCAAGCGCTGGTAGGTCGCCCCCGCATTTTTCAGACTGAAAGGCATGACTCGGTAGCAATACGTTCCTCGATCAGTGATAAAGGCGGTCTTCTCGCGGTCGTCAGGGTGCATCGCGATCTGATTATAGCCCAAAAACATGTCCATAAACGAGAGCAGTTCGTTGCGTGCGGTGGCCTCGACCACTCGATCGATGTGTGGGAGCAGGAAACTATCCTTGGGGCATGCCTTGTTAAGATCGGTGAAGTCTACACAGACTCTCCACTTGCCGTTCTTCTTCTTAACGACGACCGGGTTAGCCAACCACTCGGGGTACTGGACTTCCGCTATAGATCCGGCCTCCAGGTGTTTGGATACCTCGTCGTTTACAGCCTTGGCCCGCTCAGGTCCGAGCTTTCTTTGCTTCTGCTTGATCGGCTTATACGTCGGGTCAACGTTGAGTTCGTGGGTTATGACATCTGGGCAGATACCCTTCATATCATCCATCGTCCAGGCGAAGGTATTGACATTCCTGGCCAGGAAGCTGATCAACTCAGCTCGAATGGGCGCGTCGAGCTCGGTCCCGATGCTTATCTTGCGAGCAGGGTGAGCCTGGTCGATGCCTACTAGGGTCGTCGACTCCTGCCTAGGATCAGGGGAACTGTCCTCGTCGACAGGATTGACATAGTAATTGGCCATTCGTAGGTGTTTCTCTGCGACGAAACATGTTCGAGCCATCTTTTGGCTCCCTCAAATAGTAAAGATTCCAGTTTCGGTCGGGAATTTGATGCATTGGTGGTAAACTGAGGCTATCGCTCAGAGGGAGGATAACCAGGGAGTTCCTACGATCGCGTTGTACACAGCTGGATTTTCGACGACCATGAACTTAGTGCTTCGAGAGGTGTTACCAGAGTGCACAGTCAGCTTGATCGACCCGACCGCCATGGTGGTCACGCCGTCGAAGCTCGTCAAGGGCCGAGAGCCCGGCTTGATACGATCGACCGGGATCCCCATTTTCTCCAGAGTTTCCCTGAAGATCAGATTGACTGAGCTCCCGGTGTCGACTAGGATTCTGCTCACTTTGCAGTCGTCGATCTTCAGAATGATTACTAGTGGATCGTTATGGGGCATAACGAGGTGCTCGGTATCGTCCTCCTTGAAGATGATCAGCAGGTCTACCTTTGCCCTTTCGAGAAAATTCTGACGAGCTTTCGCTCTCTTCTCGTGTTGTCTGAGGGATCTGACGGAGCTGTGAACTGAGTCCAATCCCCCCATGATCATCAGGACTCCTCTGGGTGTTCGCGCATTGGTCTCACTCTCTTCGGAGTATAATCGAGCCGGGAGCGGGCACTGGTCGTTCCCAGGTCTGGTCGGGTTAGCGGGCGGGGTGTGCTCGCCGGAGACGGGAGCACCTCGTCGGATCACGGGTTCGGGGTTTCCCTGCTCGGGAAAAAGGGTCACTCGTTGGGCCACCGGGGTATTAATACCCAGAGCGCTTTCTCCCGAGGAACGCGTTCCCGTGCTGGCTTCTTTGTTAAGGTCCATTCGTGCGTAAAAAGATATCCTCTTGAATCAAATAGATCCCCCTACCTGGCGCGCCAAATGTTGATGCTCAAGTTGAGATCCACACTAAATTTATATTCGGTTCGGGGAATCTTTGATCAATGGACAAAGAAGTATTTGGTGAATGAGGAGGGTCTACTCGGATGAACATTAAACGAGTGGGAAAGTATATATTCGAGTGGACTCACATACTTTGTAGAGAATGATAAGCTTTTTGAGAGAATAGAATGATGTATTCCAACTTAGTTGTACACAAATGATGGTACAATTACATATAGTACAAGATGATTAGGGCTTATGATACATATGGTTACATTCTAACCATATGTTCATAAAGTAACCCTCATTATGCATAAAGTAACTATGCTAAGATAAAAGGTAACCAAGCATGGTTTAGCAAAGTAAATGAGTTGGACCTTCTTACTAGATGGGCTAGGAGTGGGATTTTGCCTTGGGCTAAATCCATGGTGCAACAATTAAGATTCACCACCTTCTCTGCTACGCCTTCTCCGCGAATAAACACAAATGCTGTGCTATAAAAATCAACCAAAAACAAGTCTTTAGTAGTCAGACTTTTAATAACTTAAGATAAATGCCTGGAGGAAGAAGACACAAACTTGAAGACACAAACTTGAAGAGTTCAGCGGGTATAGATCCTCTACTAAGGGCGGCTTTGGTATGAGGGTCGAAGCCGGGAATGAGAACGTGAGTGACCTCCGCACACGGAGCGAAATGTTTGATCAGGGCTCTCTTGATAACGTCCTTAGGACGTGAAGCTTCATATCCCTTAACAGTAATCCTACGTAATAATAATTTGTATCAACACATGACAATAAAACACCTGCATGTTATATATATGTTAATCTCCAAAACACAAAGAATCTACTTACTGGTATTTTTCGACTTTGGGTAAGGGAAGTTGTTCAGCATAAATACTGTCTTCTGGTGGTATGATCCTATACAAGAATTCGATTGCACTTTTATCAACACATGACAAGAGGAACAGATACAAAATCTCCAACCAAAAAAATAAAATTAAGCAAGGATAGAGATCAACTTACGAGGACTCTCCATAGGATCCACCAGAACTCGATCCCAGCAATTTCATCCCCTAAGGTACGAAAGATCTAATCAGAAATTCTACAACTTGCAATACGTTTTCTTCACTAGAAGAAAACATCAATAGAGAAACAGAAACAGAAACAGAGGTTAAAGAGTGAGACAGAAGAAAGCCATAAGGAGAAGAAGATTACTTTCATGTTGGATCCTTCCATGGCGAAGTTGAGAGAAGACCGAACGACTGCTAGGTTTTCGAGAGGCAATAAGATATTTTCCAGTTTTCGGGATTTAGGTTAGAAGAAGCGTTGTATATATTAAAGAACAAACGATTGGGCCCGACTTCTTTTGAATATTATTGACCAATAAACAAATCTTACAAGCTAGCGAAGCTAATGAAAGAAAAGGAAGCACAAATACATAATAGCATTTTGAATAGTAAGGAAGGCAGATAACGATTATTGAACAGAGCTTCTTCTTCATCGGGCTTTCTACTCCTTAGTTGTGTCAGCCTTGGGAGGGGAGGAGTGAAAACGAGCTAAAACAAAACCAACAATTTATAATGAGAAGATGTTTTTTTTTGTGTGACTAGTAAGAATATCAAGAAGCAAGAGCAAATGCATGTACCTGGGAGTTTATTGCGGCCACGGCAGAGTGACTTTCTGTCAGGGGAAAGGCCTGCCCTCATAACCTTATCAACTACAATCGTACATCCTTTCACATCACATTGGCATCGACCATTAAGCTTTACCGCCTTCTCTGCTGCACCTTCTCCAGCAAGGTAAACGACAGCAAAGCTGCAAAAATCAACCAAAAACAAGTCTCTTAATTAGTACTAATTAGCATTTTAATAACTTGAGAGATAAATGCGTCAAGGAAGCAGCCACAAAATCGAAGAAACCAGTTGGAAATCCTTTCATCAACCGAGGGCCATGGATTTTGGTATGAGGGCTGGACCAGTATGCGAGAAGATAAGCTTCACAAATCTGTCCACACGGAGAGAATGTTTGATCAGGGCTCTCTTGATAACGTCTCTCTGTACTACTTGCAATACTTTTTCTTCTTGTGAAGAAACCATCAATAGAGAAACAAAAACAGAGGTTAAAGAGTGAGACAGAAGATTACTTTCATGGTGGATCCTTCCATAGCGAAGTTGAGAAAAGACCGAAGGATTGCTAGGTTAGAAGAAGGTTTGTGTTTATGTTTAAGAACAAACGATTGAGCCACAAAATTCTTGCTCACTGGTTCAATTGATTTTCTCTCTCCCTTATATTTTAGGGAAATTGATTTATGTTTTAAATTATTTGTCGTTTAATTTTTCTTCACACAAATTAAAAAAATAACTAAATTTTCTAATTCACCCTAACTGATAAAATGCTTTGTTTGATCGAACCAGATTTTATTTCTCCCTTCTATTTTATTACTCCTTATGTTTTTAAATTATTTGTCGTTTTAAGTTTTCTTCACACAACTTAAAAAACAATTAAATTTTCTATCCCTACTTAATACAATGCTTTGTTTGATCTTAGTAATTAGTGAGCTAAAAAAGAGTAAAGTTTGAAAAATTCCCTATATATTATTTGTGAGGTGATTTCTCCTAAAAAGACTTGTGTATCATTCTTATATTCATTCTCAAAAAAGTAATATGAAAAAAGTCAAACTGAGATGTAGTGAAGGGTTTAGAATTTTTTAATCGCATGAAGCAAGATAGAATCTTTCCCACTGCAAAAGATAAAATAAAACAAAAATATGCATTGAAATTACAAAACGACAATTAATATGAAAAAGAAGTTGGAAAAATTGACAATAAATAATTAAATATGCATTGAAATTACAAAATGACAACTAATATGAAACAAAAATTTAACTCTCAAACGACAAATAATATTGTACGGAGGGAGTACACTTCAATGCCATAAAAAGAACACTTCAAATACATGAGATTATTAGGTGTATATGATTGCTAACAATTTGTCATCAACAATTCTCACTTCCATCACCGCTTCCATGTCTGTCTCTTCTCTGCTTCCTCCGACACAACTCACCGTGAACCCGAATCTCAAGCCCCGTCCCGTTATTTAGCTAATTGTGGCTGTGTGAAAGATTCTTCTAGCTTATATATGATTTGATTACATATTGTCGATTCTCATAAATAATTAGCTTATACTCCCTCCGTTGTTATTTGATTGATGTTTTTGAAAAAAAATTTGTTTCTAAAAGATTGATTTTCTCTATTTTCTATGCATTTTTATGAAACAATAATGGCAAATTGTAAATTTCAATGCATCTTAATTGATTTTGTTGAAATACTATTGGCTTAGAGTTATAAAAAATTGTTTAGTGCAAAAAAATATGACACTTATAACTAAGTATTTATGTGTTTTCTTAATATAAGTGAAAACTCTAGAACATCAAACAATACAAAACGGAGGGAGTATATGATTTGATTTGATTATATATGATCGTGATTACATGTTGATTTCATATTGCACTTGTAATAAGCTTATATATGATTCGATTAGATAATTAGTATAGATTGGTTGATAATTGTAAAATAACTAAGAGATGTGTGGTTTTAGGATTGTTGTTTCTTCACTTATTTGTTCAATAATGATAAGAGGAAATTACTCAACTCCCATGGAACTATTGGAAAATGACTAGAATACCATATATCTTTCAAAAATGACTCAAATCTTTTCACACCCCAAGTAAATTACGATAAGCACCCTTGATTAGTTTTTTCTTAACTGATGACGTGGCCGCTGATTTAGATAACTCAGTCGTGTCATTTAGATAACTCAGCCATACCCTAAAATCATTATAAGATTTAAACTTACAAAATTATAATTAATATAAAATGAATATAAATCAACTGAATGTGTATAGTTTCTTCAATTTATACAACTAAATGTGTATAAAATCGAAAATGTAATCTAACTTGATCTTGAGATATATGGTGTGTTACAAGTAATTCAAACTTTACCTATAGATGATAAACACCCTTGTTTAGTTTTTCTTAAATTGCAATTATTAATGGCTGAGTTATGTGTTTGTTTGGCGGCTGAGTTACCGATATTCCAAGTCATCAGTTCCAATTTTCCATGTCATCAGCTCTTATTTTCTATGTCATCTCATTTAGATAACTCAGCCGTGTCATTTAGATAACTCAGCCATTATTCGTTTTTCTTAATTGAAATTATTGTTGTTAATTAATCTCATTAAAAAATGAAAAAGAAATCCGCTTCAGTAAGAAATCACCGTGATCATATAAAGAGGGCAGTTCCAATAGCGGAAACCTTTAAGTGTGCTCGTTTAAGTGTGCCTTCTCAAAGAAAAAAAATAAAAAAACCACAAACTTTCTCAACTATCTTCTCCGTTTAAGTTTCTTCACATTGTTTCTCTCTTGTTTGTTTCGAAATCGTCTTCGTCTTCGTCTTGAAATCGTCTCGTCTTCGCCAAAATCGTTTTCGCCGAAATCGCCTTCTCCGCAGTCGTCTGTAATCGTATTCTCCGGTATGTTGTTGCTGAGTTAGTTTTTTTTATTGCGGCTGGCTGAGTTATAAATTACGGCTGAGTTATGAATGAAATTGTGGCTGAATTAGGGTTTAGGGTTTCTGAGTTATAAATTATGTTGTGGCTGAGTTATCCATTATATTGTAATTAGGGTTTTGTTTTTCGGCTGAGTTATATATTATGTTTTGGCTGAGTTAGTTTTCCATTGGCGGCTGAGTTATTTAAGTCTTTTGTGATCAGATGGAACAACATCAAGCACCTAATTACCCTAAAAGATCAAGACTCGCTGCTAATCTAGAAAATAAAGCGATTAATCACTATTGCACTTTTGGACATCTCGATCATTTTAAAGAACAATTAGGAGTTCAGGTGTGGGAAGAACTGAAGAAGTATCCTGTTGGAATAATTGCAAAGCTATTTGATGGAAAATGCGTGTGGTCTGGTAAGACTGTACACTATCTACTGTGTAGACATCTGGCAGTAGAGAAGAAAGGAAATTTGGAGTGTGGTTGGTGATCAACCTATCAGGTTTAGCTTACTCGAGTTTGGTGAGATCACTGGGTTAAACACAGATCTAGTGCCAACAGAAAGTATTGAACTTGGTGACAAACACAGACAGTTTGGAGGAGTTAAATGTGCCGCATGGGACTGGACCCAAGCCTGATGAACTGATGGAAGCAGTAAGTGGCAGTCGGTCTTGGAGTTTTGAAAAGCGTAAATGGTTAGGGCTGTTAGTTCTTCAAGCCATGGGAATTTATGTTGGGCATCATAATGTTAGGACACCGTTTGAAACTGCAAAAAGAGTATTCGATGATGAAGCCATGAGGAGTTATCCATGGGGTTGCGCTGCATTTGAAGCTCTTGTTGGTAGTATTAAGTTGTTGAATCCAGAAGGAAACTCATACCACATCAGCGGCTTGAGTTACGCTTTATTGGCTTAGTCATATGAATCTGTCAGTTGCTTTCGAGAGCGTTTTGGCAAACAAGTCGGTGGTGAGGAAGAAGTTCCGCTTCTTCGATGGGGTGCAAGTGCAACGCGGACACGTTCAAGTATTGATAGGATCTTGGAGGAGGAGATTAAAAAACATGGTCGTGTAAGTTTTTAGGTTGAGTTATTCTTTATTTGATGGCTGAGTTATTGTTTATTTGATGGCTGCGTTATTATTTATTCTACGGCTGAGTTATTGTTTATGTGATGGCTGAGTTATGATTTGTTTGATGGCTGAGTTATGATTTGTTTGATGGATGAGTTATTATTTATTTGATGGCTGCGTTATTATTTATTCTACGGCTGAGTTATTGTTTATGTTACGGCTGAGTTATGATTGTTGGATGGCTGAGTTATGAGTTACTGTTGTAGGTGCGTGTGAGGCATATGGTTTCAAAGGAGGTTGTAGCAGACATATTTCCTCAGTGGTCGGGTCAAGCCGAGGACCCACAACTGGAAAACCTGATAAGAGACCTACATTCTGGTAGGAATGTAGCAGGTCATTATTGGGATTGGGATGTGCAGGGGAAGGAGAAGAAGAGGAAGAAAAACAAGTTGGTTGTAGTTCCTTATGACTCTGAGCCATCCAAAAAGAAGCAGAAGAAAGATAAGAAACACGAGGGTGTAGCTGCTGATATAGAGAAGAAGGAGGATGGAAAGGGAAAAGGTTTAAGCCAGGAAGCGGAGGCTCCGGATACCATACTCTCTACGCTGGGAGAAATTGCGAAGAGGTTTGATAGCCATGAGTCAATGTTTGCATCTATCTTTGCTAAGATTGATAAGGTTGGTGGTATGGAGAAGAAAATTGGTGATTATGCCAAACATGCAGTGGATGAGCGTATGAAAGTTCTGGGTTTATCAAAAAGTGCCCAAAACTATGGTGCCAGCCCAAAAACTCAAACATTACCACGGCATAAGTCAGTTAATAGTCCACCGGTCCTAAACAACACGGAAGCAGTGGCTCCTGAGAATGAGCCGGCTAAGGCCGAAAGTCAAACTCCGCAGGACTATTCTCCAAAATTGCAGGCCGAAACTCCTAAGGGTACCCCTGACGAGGTTGGTAAGGCCGAAGAGAAAGCTGCGGGGTCGAAATTGAAGGCCGGAAGTCCTAAGGGTACTCCTGGGGCGAAAAAGAATTTGTTTGGTAGTAGTGATCTGCCAGATTTCATGTTTGTTTCTCCTGCTAAGGAACTTCCTAAGAAAATAGGTTTACGACCCAGGAGAAACAAACCAATAGAAAATGAGGCTGATAAGGAAAAGAAGGCTAATGCTGCTGCTAAAAGGAAGGAGAACGCTGCTAAGAAGAAGGCAGACAAGGAAGCGGCTGATTTAAAGAGGAAGGAAGCGGCTGAATTAAAGGAATTAAAGACGAAGGAAAAGAAGGAAGCGACTGGGTTAAAGAATAAGCCAGCTGGGTTAAAGAAGGAGGTGGAAACAACAAAGGGTTTAGGTGTAATAAGAATACCTATTATTCCACCTACTACTGGGAAGACTGGAGGTGACACTGATCTTGAGGATGTGACCGAGGAAGCGATCGAAAAAGAATATGAATTGTTACCGGAGTCTGATGAGGACGACGAAGATGAAAACCGTAGGTTAGCGACAATTAAGGGATATCGGGAGAGGAATGTTGCCATTGGTCCAACTGGGTTAGCAGGGAAGTCAAGCCGTTCTTTATCAGCAGTTTTTCCTTATCTTTTTGGAGATAAAGGGACGATGTGCATGAGGAAGAAGGATTTTGAACCTTCATCGGCAATCTATGATCCTCTCTCACCTGTTGATCAGGATAAATTGGCTAATCTTATGCAACATCTAAAGCAATTCGAGTATGGACTTTTACACCATTTTATTTTATTTTATACAGCTATTAGCAATATTTGCCTAAACTGACTAGTGTTTGCTTGTTAGGGACATTCCACTGACAGATGCTAGGAATGAGGAAGCTTATTTCTACAAAGTACTCATCACCGAAAGAGCGCAGTGGCCGAACCGTCAATATGGATGGTTGTTTGACACTGTAAGTATAAGTTACGGCTGTGTTATGATTATTTATGGGTGAGTTATGGTTGTTTAATGTTTGATGGCTGAGTTATGGTTGTTAGATGGCTGAGTTATGGTTGTTTGATGGCTGGGTTATGATAATTCGATGGCTGACTTAATATTCTGTGTACAGCATGTTGGTGCGTATATCAGACTCCTCATCAAAAGGTCCATGGCAGATCCCAGCCCTTTTTGTAAGCGCATTGCCTTTGTGGACCAATGGTTCCTGGGATCATGGATTAAGGATTTCAATCAGTTCAAGATAAAGCCAAAGATGTTCAAATTCAAAGGCACAGGTTATGAGTCACTCATAAACGGTGCGATGCCCGATGACCTTAAGACAAACAAAAAGTGGTTAGAAGATGTCGATCACTTGTACGGAGCTCTTCATACTGGAGGCGACCATTGGGTGGCGTTTGACGTAGATCTTGTGAAGGAGAAGATTGATGCCGACGATCCCATCATTGGAGAGTTAACTCCTGAATCGGAAAAAAAAATTGTAGACGATTTTAGGCCGCTGCTGCAAATGATCCCTGCAATGATCAATGCTGTAATTCCTGGCAAAAAAACCTCTTCCAAAAGATAATTTGCGTTCAGATGGAAACGCGACCAAAACATTCCCCAAAACACCCAAGTTGGCGATTGTGGGGTGTATTCACTGAAGTTTATCGAGTGTCTAGCACTTGGTGTAACTTTTGATGGGATAAGCGATGTAAATATTCAAGGTTTACGGGTGCAGATGGCAGCAGAGATCTTTGCTCAACGAGGACATGATATGTATGCGCAGTTCAAGTGATTTACCAATGATGAACCTTCTATTTGTTTTTTTATTATTAGGGTTTGACTGTAAATGGTATGTTTTTGTTTGTGTATAACTTATGGTTTTTATGATATATATTACTCAGCCATTTCGTTTAGATAACTGAGCCATACCCTAAAATCGGAAATATAATTTGAAGACTTATGGTATGTTTAGATAACCCAGCCGTGTCATTAAGATAACTCAGTTACGGATTTTGGGACCCAAAATAGAAACACGAAATGTTGGGACACGGCTGAGTTATGGTTTAGAAAGACGAAACGTCACGACACGGTTGAGTTATGGATTCATTATAATGGCTGAGTTACTGATTTTGGGCCCCTAAATTTAATCATGAAACGTCGTGACACGGCTGAGTTATGGTTTAGAAAGACGAAACGTCACGCTACGGCTGAGTTATGGATTCATTATAATGGCTGAGTTACGGATTTTGGGCCCCAAAATTGAATCACGAAATGTCATGTCACGGCTGAGTTATGGTATAAATAGACGAAATATCACGAAACGGCTGAGATACGGATTAAATAAAACGGCTGAGTTATCTAAATGACACGGCTGAGCAGTCTAAAATTACAAACAAAATGTTTCATTCATTTTTAACAACAAACCACATAAAATTTTTATTCTTACACGTTTTTAAAAAACTGTGCTGCTACATAATCCCGGAAACAAATCTCACAAAATAAAGCAGACGAAGTACTTATGTCTTTGTTAACATCATAATCCCAACCACAATTGTGGTTTATGAAGTACTTCGTTACACCATTGCAACTGCAACCTCCATGAATGTAACTATCTTTCAGCTCTTTCATCCTCGGCCTTCCACCCCACCAAATTTCATCAAGAACTTTTTTCACAAGTTTCTGCATCTCCTCCATTGTCGTTGACAACATAGGCTTCAATAACGAGGACAATACTTGTAGACCTTCATCTTTCGTTGCTCCTTCTGCAATGCAAATCATTCCATATACATAACAAGCTTTTTCATTGCCTTTCTTTGCAGCTTTAGCTAAACATGCCCTACCTTTATCTCCTTCTTCATCACGTAGAGAACCCACTTGGAAACCTATGTCAATGTCAAAAAGTTGCACACACCTTTCCGGTATAGAGCCTCAGGGTTTCCATTCCTTACGCACCTATCCAAAAACTTGTAAAATGTTTCGTAAGTGTGAGGAAACCATGGCAGGAATCGAACGTCCCGAAGTGTTAGTCTTTCTCCAACCCATGGTTTGTTGCAACAATCTCTGAAAGCCTTTGACACAACATTTAGATTCTCGATGTCGGTAATGGAAGAAGATCCAACAAGTGCACATATATCTTCGAGAATATCATTTGGAACCGAGTTCAGAGACACTGTTGGTTTGCCGGAATTTTTCCTCTTGAACAGAACTATTGCTACAATCGGCAGTAGAAGAACAAACCAAAACCAGACCGTGGTTCGTGCAAAGTTGATAGGAAAGAAGAAATGTTTCGTAAGTTTGGAGGATATGGAAAGAAGATTCTTTTCGGGAGTTTGGAGGATATGGATGATGTTAGTGGAAGTAAAGAGGATTTGGATATTTTGATATATATATAGTAAAAGACTGTTCATTGGTTTTGTAACTGTTTCTTGGCACCCGTTCCAATTTTGGGGAGGTGTTCATTGAATCCTTGCGTGTTGTGTTTTACTAGTTCATTGGTTTTGTAACTGTTTCTTGGCACCCGTTCCTAAACGACTGTTCGTTATCCCGCCGCGACTACTACCAACTGCGTTGGAAGACGAAACGTCGCAACTTAAAATTTTCAACTTGACGGCTGGGTTATAAAGGAACTTCACGGCTGAGTTACGGATTTAGGGTTTAGGGTTTAGGGATCATGGTTTAGGGTTTAATGTATAACATTTAAAAAGTATATGATTTATAGTCTCAACTGAATCAAATTATACATATTTAATTCAAAAAATTGCATATGGTGATTTGAATTGAATGTGTATAAATAGGAAATGTTTGAAGTACATGTAAGACAACATATATCTCAAGATCAAGTTAGATCTTAATTAATCGATTTCATAAAGAAGATTAGTTAGATCACATTTTCGATTTCATACACATTCAGTTGATTTATATTCATTTTATATTAATAAATGGAGCTTAATTATAAATTTGTAAGTCCTAAATCTTATATAAATAATTTTAGGGTTTGGCTGAGTTATCTAAATGATACGGCTGAGTTATCTAAATAAAATAGTTGGGTTACCATAACCCAGCCATTTTAATGAATCCATAACACAACCGTATGGGGACGTTTCGTCATGCTATACCATAACTCAGCCATTTTAATGAATCCATAACACACCCGTATGGGGACGTTTCGTCTTCCTATATCATAACTCAGCCGTGTCACGACGTTTCGTGTGTCTATTTTGGGCGGGAAGTTTAAAACTTTAAGTTGCGACGTTTCGTTCGAAACGTCGCAACTTAAAATTTTAAACTTGACGGCTGAGTTATGGATTTAGGGTTTAGGGTTAATGGATAATGGTTTATGGTTTAACGTATAACATTTAAAAAGTATATGATTTATAGTCTCAACTGAATCAAATTATACACATTCAATTCAAAAAATTGCATATGGTGATTTGAATTGAATGTGTATAAATAGGTAATGTTTGAAGTTGTAAGACAACATATATGTCAAGATCAAGTTAGATCACATTTTTGATTTCATACACAAGATTAAGTTAGATCACATTTTCGATTTCATACACATTCAGTTGATTTATATTCATTTTATATTAATAAATCGAGCTTAATTATAAATTTGTAAGTCTTAAATCTTATATAAATGATTTTAGGGTTTGGCTGAGTTATCTAAATGATACAGCTGAGTTATCTAAATGACACGGCTGGGTTACCACCCAACTAGGTCTGAAATGGACGGTTTAATGTTCACTTACCTCGTTTTTATAAAACGTTTCAAAGGCATTAATCAACTCACGTCTTATCGTTTTACTTTTTTCCAAAAGACACGTCTTTTCGTGTAGGGCCCTTTCCTGTATATATATATGTATTTCCGTAAACTCATCTCTACATCTTTCATCTCTAAAACTTCCATTTCCTCTTCCAAAAAGCAAACATTCAGACGAAAACTGTGGATCCGGTTAGGGCAAGGAAGATTCGATACCGTTACGATATGAAGAGACTAACGGAAGCGTACCCTGAAGTGACGATCGTCGATGAAGGTAATATTAAATGATTTGAAGGCTTCCATATCCTATTTGGGTATGAAGAATCTAATATGTTAATCGATGGTACAGGTTACCATGTGGAGGTTCCCATAAATGGACCAGAGGATACTCCTTATGCGGGAGGAGTGTTTTGGCTTCGCTACACATTTCCGATTCACTATCCACTTGGGCCACCAAGGGTGTATTTCCGTACGAAAATATACCATCCCAACATCGATGAAACCGGGTGCATCTACCATGAGATGCTTAGAACTCGATGGAGTCTTGTGCTCCGCCCGGACGAGGTTGTGAACGGAATCCTCCAACTAATGGCTTCCCCGAACTTGGCCTCAGAGCCTTTGGTGGCTGAAGCAGCCGAAACGTACCTAAATGACAAGGCCAAGTTCGATGAAATAGCTCGGCGGTGGACGGTGGAGCATGCTATGGAGTGAGGTGGTGAATCTGAAGAGAAGATTAAAGAAAAATGTGTTTTTATTTTGTTTTAATTAAATTTCGGTTTTTATTATTCCTGTTTTTCTTTTATGTTGTACGACTTTTTTATTTTTCAGTTGTTGCTACTTATAATCTTAAACCTAATAAATAAACACTTCCTTCTCTACATATACAAATGTGCTAATGTCTGGTACTGAAAAAACTCACAACTCAAGATTCGATTGAGGCTCCGAACGGTTTGCTTCATCGACTTGAAGACCGGTGATTGTTCCCGGATTAGATTCCTCCGATTTGATGGAGATACGATGGGAGACTCTCGTATCCATTTTCCCAATTTCCCCGCACCATTTCACGTGCATAACATAATGGCCTATATGAAGTAGTATAATCCAATAACTCAGCCGTCTTAACCATAACTCAGCCGTTTTAACCATAACTCAGCCGTCGTTACCATAACTTAAACGTCTTAGCCATAACTCAGCCGTGTCACGACGTTTCGTGTTTCTATTTTGGACGGCAAGTGTACAATTTTAAGTTGCCACGTTTTGTCTTCCTATCTATCTCTCCCTATTGCGACGTTTCGTCTTCCTATCTCTCTCTCTCTCTCTCTAGATATATATATATATATATATATATCCCTTCTCATCAAGCCTATTCTCATAAAAACCTAAGAAAAAAACCTAAACTCATCAAAAACATAAGAAAAAAAAACCTAATCTCAGCAAAACTTACATCATGTCGATTGTCCCTCCATATTCATCGAAGTTCCACAGCGTGGTCAATGCCATACACAACATGCAAGATCGAGATAACCTCCCTCTTCTAAACCCTGGTGCGGGTGTCTGGTGTGACAAAACCACTGTTACGTGGTTTAAGTTTTTACTCGCTCTCTCGCAGGCAATCCTGGATATTCTTCGAGAGGGATGGGTTGAGCCGTGGCCGACTTACCGCTTCATTCCCGATGATGTTTAGGGACGGTGGTTTCTTAATCTAACTGTAAGCATAACCGATAATGTATTCTTATTAGATTTAACTTTTTGTTTCTTAAACACTAATACTTTTTGTTTCTTTTAATAGCAAAAATACAGATGGGATCCGAGGCATAATTTGACAGTTTGGACACAGTTTAATCTGGTGGCTAGAACGCTATTTCGCACTAAAATGCGCACATTGAAGGGGATATGGTTTCATGGCGGCGAGAAGCCTGATTGGCTGACTTCTAGAGTTTGGCTTGCTCTCGTCGAACTGTTTGATGAGTTAGGCCCTGATAATTTTCAGTATGGAGAATGTAACTTTACTTAAATGTTTGGGTTTTGTTTCTCTTGTTTATATAAATGAATCAGCCGTTTACAACAATTTTTGTTTTTGTTTACAACAACTTTTGTTTTTGTTTACAAGTTTTAAAAAGTAAAACATAACTCAGCCGTGATAACTTATAACTCAGCCGTGTCGCGACGTTTCGTCTTTCTATACCACAACTCAGCCGTGTCGCGACGTTTCGTCTTTCTATACCACTAACTTAGCAATAATAATGAATCCACAACTTAGTCGTCATGTAAACAAAATACATAACTCAGCCATATCGAAACCATAACTCAGCCGTGTCACGACGTTTCGTGTTTCTATTTTGTGCGGTAAAACTCCCAAATGTAAATGTAATTAATGCGGCGATTTGACAGTGACATATACACTCGCCGAAGAGCCGCTACACCTAGCGTAGGTGTGCAGTGACCTATACACTCTCCGAAGAGCCGCTAGCATCCTCTCTGCGTAACAACGCTATTATAATGATTCCATAAATCAGCCGTTTCGTGACGTTTTGTCTTTTTATACCATAACTCAACCTTGTGACGACGTTTCGTGATTCTATTTTGAGGCCCAAAATCCGTAACTCAACCATTATAATGATTCCATAACTCAGCCGTATTGTGACTTTTCGTCTTTTTATACCATAACTCAGCCGTTTTACAATGTTTCGTGTTTCTATGTTGGGCGGGAAAAATCCCGCCAAAAATCCATAACTCAGCCATAATAATGAATCCACAACTTAGCCAAAAATCCCGCCTATATATACTTGTTATATGGCCGAAGAGCCGGTTAAAATCGGGTTCTTAACTATCAAATAATATGGATTTGGGGAGGGGAATACCTAGAAGGTGTGGATGTGGGTCGGTTACAACTGTGCTAATGTCTAAGACAGAATCTAACCCGGGACGAAAGTTTTATCGTTGCGCAATGGGATCTGGGCCAAATCACGTGTTTAAGTGGGTCGACGAAGCGCACGATGAAGAATTTGAAATTATCTCTGAGAGGCATACGACTATGTCCGACAAAATTAGTCAACTTAAGGAGGACATCGCCGATATGAAGGCTGACATAAAGGAGACAGTGAAGATGGTGTAGTATATGCTTCCTAAGTAGGAATAGGTCGAAATGTTTGATGAGTTAGGCCCTGATAATTTTGAGTATGGACAATGTAACTTTAATTAAATGTTTTGTTATATAAAACGTTTAATTAATGTAACTTTAATTAAATGTTTACAAAAAATTTTGTTTTTGTTTACAAGTTTAAAAATGTAAAACATAACTCAGCCGTTCGTCAAGTCAAGTATAATAACCCAGCCGTCAAGTTATTCCTATAACTCAGCTGTCATTGGAATAACTCAGCCATATTAACTTATAACTCAGCCGTCTCACGACGTTTTGTCTTTCCATTTTGGGCGGGATTAATCCCGCCAAAGACCCATAACTAACTCAGCAATAATAATGAATCCACAACTTAGCCGTAATGTAGACAAAATCCATAACTCAGCCGTATCGTGATGGAGGAGACGCCAAGAGGAAGACTCCCAGAGGAGCTACTGCCTATGATACTCACCGGTATACCTCGGAAAACCCTGGCCAGATTCAAATGCGTCTCCAAACCATGGAAAGCCCTAATCGAATCTCCCTACTTTCGCCGTCTCTTCGTCTCTCTCCACATGAACTTATCTACCTGGTCACTCATGGTCCCTAACGCACATCTCGAATTCGGGTTCCACTGTTGTGAAATATGGAACATTTCCAACTCTCCAGGTTCTTATCTTACCCCAGATCCCACGAATCTCACTACTTTCTATCGAGCTTCTTCTAATGGATTAGTTTTTGTCAAGATTGGTCGCGATTCTCTCAAATCATTTGTTGGTAATCCGGGTTTACAAAAATGGGTCGAGATCCCTCACCCTCCTCATCCATGTAAGTTCACTGCTTTAGCAACCCCTGTTGGGGAATACGGTCAAGCCTCGAGCTTTAAGGTGGTTAGGACTTGTGAGACTAGTGGTAATGATAGCAAGGAGTGGAGAGTCTGTGTGTATTCGTCTGACTCGGGTGTATGGAGTCAAAAGCGGATTTTCCCGTCTATAGATTCCGACATCATCTACCTTTGGCCATGAATCCATTTGATTCCGAAAACATTGGTTTTGTGTTTGTTTATTTCAACTTACCGTAATGTAAACAAAATCCATAACTCAGCCGTATCGTAATATCATAATTCAATAATGGATTGTTATTGGTTTGACCATAACTCAGCCATATCGTGATGTTTCGTCTTTCTATGCCATAACTCAGCAGCCGTGTCCATTCCCTTTCGTGTTTCTATTATGGGCAGGAAAAATCCCACCAAAAATCACCAATCTATGAATTTAGTGCACCGATTTGACAGTGACCTATATACTCGGCGAAGAGCCGCTACACCTACCGTAGGTGTGCAGTGACCTATACACTCTCCGAAGAGCCGTATTAACCATAACTCAGCCGTAACGCGAATCCACAACTTAGCCATTAAGTAAACAAAATACATAACTCAGCCGTAATGTATAGAACCGCCACCCGCGCATGGTTGCCACGTGGCGAGTATGTCCCCTTGTAACACACAGAGGGCTCTGCCCACGAGTCCCTACCTGCCGGCAGTGCTTCACCTCTCACACAGCCATTAAGTAAACAAAATACATAACTCAGCCGTAATGTATAGAACCGCCACCCGCGCATGGTTGCCACGTGGCGAGTATGTCCCCTTGTAACATACAGAGGGCTCTGCCTACGAGTCCCCACCTGCCGGCAGTGCTTCACCTCTCACACAGCCGTTACGCAATGTTACGGCTGACTTATGCAATGTTACGACTGAGTTATGTTCAAATCCCGCCAAATATCCCGAATCTATGTATTTAATGCACCGATTTGACAGTGACCTATACACTCGCCGAAGAGCACTGCACACCTAGCGTAGGTGTGCAGTGACCTATACACTCTCCGAAGAGCCGCTACACCTAGCGTAGGTGTGCTAGCATGGTAGCCACGTGGCGGAAACCCACTTCCCCTTGCTTGTGAATAGAACCGCGACCCGTGCATGGTTGCCACGTGGCGAGTCTGTCCCCTTGTATCACCCCGAGGGCTCTGCCCACGAGTCCGCACTTGACACGTGGCAGTGCTTTACCTCTCACACTTCCGTGATACGACGTTTCGTGTTTCTATGTTACGGCTGACTTATGCAACGTTACGACTGACTTATGCAATGTTACGAATCAGTTTCTTCAGAACCGTTAATCAAATTGGGCGTGAAATCGACGAAACGTAAAACAATCTTATTAATTCATCTATCTTTGGCCATGAATCCGTTTGATTCCGAAAACATTGGTTGTTTGTTTAAACTTAGCCGTAATGTAAACAAAATACATAACTCAGCCGTATCGTAATACCATAATTCAATAATGGATTGTTTTTGGTTTAAACATAACTCAGCCGTATCGTAATACCATAATTCAATAATGGATTGTTTTTTGTTTAAACATAACTCAGCCTTATCGTTCTCCCCCAAAACACTAATATACAACAGTAAATGTTGAAAAGTAAGTATAGCAAGTTAATCGGCCAACAGTGAAATTGAATAGTAAATGACCCGGATTAAATGCTGCAAGTTACATTTGCGCCTATATATACTTGTTATATGCCTCATTTGTATGTATCCAATTATCAAATAAAAATCTGAAAAGTGTTTGTTCTTCTTCTATGTCAGAGCAATGCTCTATTCTAGGGTATGTGATATGGAGTAATGGGTTTTGAAAAAGTTTTTGAAATTTCTATTTTAAACTTGTTAAGATTAAATCGTTATAAGTGTGGTTTCCATTCCCCTTATGCGCTTAATCTAACACATATTTGGTTTGGGTGATTTCTCTTGCAAGCGAATGATTCCCTTAGTCATGGTGTCAAATCCCACAAGTTCTCACCACCAGTCTGGGGTCACATCTTTTGGACCTAGCTGTTGTGAGATTCAATATGATGATGAAAATGTAGAAAATTTTCAGAGTTATTTTGGATCACAATGTAGAAACTGTGGTGAAAGCATTGGATGGATTGTATCTTAGAGGCACGATGAATGGGCGGGGGGGGGAGAGAGGTTTCAGCAAAGGATATACATATGCCCTTCCTTCAATTTGCCCATTGGGGAAGAAACTATGTTGGGACGGACGGCCGTAAAATTTTCTTGAAGAGTTGAAGAAGAAAATAGATTGGGACGGACGGCCGGCCAAGGAACAAACTTGAAGAATTGAAGAAGAAATTAGCAGGTTTATAATGTAAAATATGCGTTGTAAGAAGGAAGAGATTATAATGATTAAATAATTCTGTAATGGCTGATTTATAATGATTAAGTTATAATGTAATGGCTGATTTATAATGCAGTGGCATATTTACGAATAAAAAAATCGTAGTTTGGTTGATTTAATAATATATGAAGGCTGATTTATGAATGTATGATGGCTGATTTATGAATGTGTGATGGCTGATTTATAATGCACTGGCTTATGTACGAATCAAAAATTCGCCTATATTGGTTGATTTAAGTAAAACTGATGGCTGATTTGTGATTGGATGATGGCTGATTTATGTAGAAAAGAAAGATAATACTGATATGGCTAATTTTTAATGCAATGCTTAGGAAATGTTACGGCTGACTTACGAAATGCTACGGCTAGCTGACTTAATCAAATTGGGCGTGAAATCGACGAAACGTAAAACAATCTTAATTCATCTATCTTTGGCCATGAATCCGTTTGATTCCAAAAACATTGGTTGTATGTACCACGGCTGAGTTATGGTATAGAAAGACGAAAACATCACGATACGGCTGAGTTATGTATAAACCAAAAACAATCCATTATTGAATTATGCTATTACGATACGGCAGAATTATGGATTTTGTTTACATTATGACTAAGTTTAAATAATGGATTGTTTTTGGTTTATACATAACTCAGCTGTATCGTGATGTTTTCGTCTTTCTATATCATAACTCAGCCGTGTGACGACTTTTCGTGTTTTAAAATGCATCGATTTGACAGTGACCTATACACTCGCCGAAGAGCCGCTACACCTAGCGTAGGTGTGCAGTGACAGTGACACACTCTCCGAAGAGCCGCTACACCTACCATAGGTGTGCAGTGACCTATAGACTCTATGAAGAGCCACAGAAAATCCCCCCAAAATCCAAAACACTGCCGTATTAACCATAATAATGAAGTCAACAACTTAGCCGTTAAGTAAACAAATTCCATACCTTAGCCATAATGTAATACCATAACTCAGCCGTAATTTAATACCATGACGGAGGCAACAGTACCGTTGAATAGTAAAATGTCCCGGATTTAATGTTGATAGTTTCTTTACCCGTCTATATATACTTGTTAAATGGGGTCATTTTTTGTATCCAATTATCAAATAAAATTCAGTAAAGTCTTTGTTCTTCTTTTATATCAGAGAAATGTTCTATTGTAGGGTTTGTGGTTTGGAGTCCTGGGTTTTGAAAAAGTTTTTGAAAATTTTATTTTAAACTTGTTAAGATTAAATCGTTATAAGTGTGGTTTCCATTTCCCTTATGCGCTTAATCTAACACATATTTGGGTGATTTCTCTTGCAAGCGAATGATTGCCTTATTCATGGTGTTAAATCCCCCAAGCTCTCACCACCAGTCCGGGGTCACATTCTTTGGACCTAGCTGCTGTGAGATTCAATATGATGAAGAAAATGTAGAAAATTTTCAGAGTTATTTTGGATCACAATGTAGAAAATGTGGTGAAAGCATTGGATGGATTGCATCAGAGATGGCTGATTTACCATGGATCCCAAGTTTTCACCATCCTCCGGGGCCAAGAACTGAAGAGCTTCAAGCAAAAGTGCTTAGAAAAAGAAGCTCTGGTGGAGAAAGAGAAGGTAGAACTGAAGGACTTGAAGAAGGAATTGGCTGGGTTATAATGTAATGCCAGATTTATATGCGTTGTAATGTAATGGTTGGGTTATAATGTAATGGCTGATGTATAATAGAAGAAATGGTACGGATGACTTACGAAAAGTTACGGCTGATATGCAATGTTAAGGCTTACTTATGCAATGTTACGGCTGACTTATGCAATGCTACGAATCAGTGTCGTCATAACCGTTCATCAAATTGGGCGTCAATATCGAGGAAATGTAATATAATCGTAATTCATCTATCCATGAATCCGTTTGATTCCGAAAACACTGGTCTATGTGTTTGTTTACTTAAACTTAGCCGTAATAGAATCAAAATTCATAACTCAGCCGTATCGTACTACCATAATTAAATGTAAAACAATCGTAATTCATCTATCCATGAATCCGTTTGATTCCGAAAACATTGTTTTTTGTGTTTGTTTATTTAAACTTAGCCGTAATGGAATCAAAATCCATAACTCATCCGTAACGCGAGCATGGTAGCCACGTGACGGAAACCCACTTCCCCGTTCTTGTGTATAGAACCGCGACCCGCGCATGGTTGCCACGTGGCGAGTATGTGCCCTTGTAACACACAGAGGGCTCTGCCCACGAGTCCCCACCTGCCACGTGGCAGTGCTTCACCTCTCACACAGCCGTTACGCAATGTTACGGCTGACTTATGCAATGTTATGGCTGAGTTATGTTCAAATCCCGCCAAATATCCCAAATCTATGTATTTAATTCACCGATTTGACAGTGACCTTTACACTCTCCGAAGAGCCGCAGATAATCCCCCCCAAATCCAAAACACAGGCGTAATGAATCCATAACTCAGCCATAATAATGAATCCACAACTTAGCCGTTAGGTATACAAATTCCATAACTCAGCCGTCATGTAATACCATAACTCAGCCGTAATGTGATACCATAACTCAGCCGTAATGTAATACCATAACTCAGCCAAAATTACCGTTGAATAGTAAAATGACCTGAATTTAATGTTGGAAGTTTCTTTTCCCGTCTATATATACTTGTTATATGGCTCACTTTTATGTATCCAATTATCAAATAAAAATCAGAAAAGTCTTTGTTCTTCTTTTATATGAGAGCAATGCTCTATTCTAGGGTTTGTGATTAGGAGTATTGGGTTTTGAAAATGTTTTTGAAAATTTTATTTTAAACTTGTTAAGATTAAATCGTTATAAGTGTGGTTCCAATTCCCCTTATGCGCTTAATCTAACACATATTTGGGTGATTTCTCTTGCAAGCGAAAGATTGCCTCAGTCATGGTGTTAAACCCCCAAGCTCTCACCACCAGAGTTATTTTGGATCACAATATAAAAAATTTGGTGAAAGCATTGGAAGGATTGCATCTCAGAGATGGATGTTTTTACCATGGATCACAAGTTCTCACCACCATACGGGGCCAAACTTGAAGAGCCCGGATTCAGGAATTAGAGGATTCAGTTTCTGAAGAGCTTTAAGCAAAAATGCTCAGACAAATAATCTCTGGTGGAGAAAGAGAAGGTAGAACTGAAGGAATCGAAGAAGGGATTGGCTGAGTTTCATTGTAATGGCTGAATTATATGCGTTCTAAGGAGGAATAGGTTATAAATGTAAGTGTGGTTTGTCTTATTTTTTGTTTTCAATTTTATCAGTACAATACTTGTTTATTCATCCTTTTTCAACTGCAGGCAGAATCTCTGAAGCGTATATTCGAAAAACACCCAAACGCTCTGCATCGAGTCACTGGATTTTGCACTGATGCCTCTTTAGAGAGCATTTTCAGGGACAGTTGTGAATTCTTTTGGAGTAACCAGAACTGGAGTATTCTAAGTAGGAATAGGTTATAAATGTAATTGGCTGGGTTATAATGTAATGGCTGATTTATGAATAATAAGTTATTCTGTAATGGCTGATTTATAATGCACTGGCTGATTTATGAATCAAATATTCGTGGTTTGGCTAATTTAAGAATATGTTACGTCTGACTTATGCAATGTTACGATTCAGTTTCTTCAGAACTGTTAATCAATTTGGGCGTCAATATCGACGAAATAAAACATTCGTAATTCATCTATCTTTGTCCATGAATCCGTTTGATTCCCAGAATATTGGTTTTGTGTTTGTTTATTTAAACTTATCTGTAATGTAAACAAAATCCATAACTCAGCCGTATCGTGATGTTTCGTCTTTCTATACCATAAATCACGAATCTATGTATTGAATGGACCGATTTGACAGTGACCTATACACTCTCCGTAGAGCCGCTACACCTAGCGTAGGTTTGCAGTGACCTATACACTCTCCGAAGAACCGCTACACCTAGCGTAGGTGTGCAGTGACCTATACACTCTCCGAAGAACCGCGACCCGCACATGGTTGCCACGTGGCGAGTCTGTCCCCTTTTATCACCCCGAGGGCTGTGCCCACGAGTCCGCACATAACACGTGGCAGTGCTTCACCTCTCACACTTCCGTGTGACGACGTTTCGTGTTTCTATGTTACGACTGACTTAGGAAATGTTACGGCAAACTTACGAAATGTTACGGCTGACTGACTTATGCAAAGTGACGGCTGACTTATGCAATGTTACTATTCAGCTTCTTCAGAACCGTTAATCAAATTGGACGTGAAATCGACGAAACATAAAACAATCTTAATTCATTTATCTTTGGCCATGAATCCGTTTGATTCCAAAAACATTGGTTGTTTATTTAAACTTAGCCGTATTGTAAAAAAAATCCATAACTCAGCCGTAATGTAAACAAAATCCATAACTCTGCCGTATCGTAATACCATAAAAAAATTTGTTTTGGTTAATTGTGCCGCTCATCCCCCCCCCCCCCCCAAATCCAAAACAACACAGCCGTCTTAACCATAACTCAGCCGTCATAACCATAACTCAGCCGTGTCCTGATGATTCGTGTTTCTATACCATAACTCAGCCGTTTCACGACGTTTCGTGTTTCTATTTTGGGCGGGAACATCCATAACTCACCCAATCTATGTATTTAATGCACCGATTTGACCGTGACCTATACACTCACTGAAGAGCCGCAGATAATCCCCCCAAATCCAAAACACAGCCCTAAAGAATCCATAACTCAGCCATAATAATGAATCCACAACTTAGCCACTAAGTAAACAAATTCCATAATTCAGCCGTTATGTAATACCATAATCAGCAATAATAATGAATCCACAACTTAACCGTTACGTAAACAAATTCCATAACGTAATGTAATACCATAACTCAGCCAACAGTGCCTTTGAATAGTAAATGACCCGGATTAAATGTTGCAAGTTGCATTTGCGCCTATATATACTTGTTATATGGCTCATTTGTATGTATCCACTTATCAAATAAAAATCAGAAAAGTCTTTGTTCTTCTTTTATATCAGAGCAATGCTCTTGGGTTTGGGATTTGGAGTATTCGGTTTTGAAAAACTTTTTGAAATTTTTAGTTTAAACTTGTTAAGATTAAATCGTTGTAAGTGTGGTTTCCATTCCCCTTATGCGCTTAATCGAACACATATTTTGGTGATTTCTCTTGCAAGCGAATGATTGCCTCAACATACAAAGAACTTGAGGACGTAGCTCGGTTTCGGTTACCAATGGCTGATTTATATGCGTGGTAAGTAGGAATAATGTGTTTCCATTCCCCTTGTGCGGTTATATATGTTGGGGCAATCATTCGCTTGCAAGAGAAATCACCCAAATATGTGTGAATAGGTTATAAATGTTGGGTGATTTCTTTTGCAGCGAATGAATGCCTCAATCATGGTGTTAAATCCCACATGTACTCGTACATGGTTGAAATCACTTACCGCAGTTATATCAGAATCATCAGACCAAGACTGAAGATCTTCTTGCTCAACCTTCACATTTACTACTAGCTCCTTTTCAGGGACAGTTGTGAATTCTTTTGGAGTTTAAATCAGACGGATCATTTTGCACGTTCGCCACATGCTTTGTTTCCAAATATTTAACAGAATAGGTTATAAATGTAATTGGCTGAGTTATAATGTAAAGGTTGATTTATAATGATTAAGTACCCAATTCTGTAATGTCTGAACAACAAAATTAAAGCCATAACTCCGGCTCACTTATGCAATGTTACGATTCAGTTTCTTCCCATTAGTTAATAAAATTGGGGCATGAATCCCATAACTCAGCCGTAATGTAACAAAATCCATAACTCAGCCGTAATACAACAAAATCCATAACTCAGCCGTAATAAAACATACAATTAAACCCATAACTCCGCCCCATAACTCCGCCAAACTTGCTACATTGGATAAGGTCTTGCATTATGTACAACCTGTTTACAAAGAGAACATGTGTGTTCTTTCCTAGGACGTTTCTTCTCAAGTGCAACTTCTAGATCAGATTTCATCCTACCTTTCTTAGGCCGTCCTGGTGGTCTCCGAACAACCGGGAGAAAGCACGGTTGGTTAGCTACGTTATCAGGAACTTGGACCGCTGAATCTTTCGGCAAGATCGACTCAGCGTATGCGTTAACTAAATAATTGTTGTGATAGTAAGGACTGCACAGGGATATACGACATTTATCCCTGTACTCGGTAGCTGCGATTGCATGCACACATGGTAATTTCTCCCTTTCGAAACACCGGCATGTGCATGTTTTTCCGTCCAAATTCACAACATGCAAAGAAGATCCATATATAACTTCAGTGTGATAATCATCAATCCTTTGTGCCGTCATAAGTCTGGCGGCAGTAACACTACCCTATTATAAAATAGAATAAAAATGTAACGGCTGACTTATGAAATGTTACGGCTGACTTATGCAATGTGCAATGTTATGACTGAGTTATGAAATGTTACGGTTGACTTACATGTAGTTGTTTCTCGACACCACGCGAAAGCGTGGTTAGCTGCTTTCTAGCATCCTCTCTCCGTTCAACAAACCAATGGGTCATCATAACCCGTATCGATTCTAATAGTCGAAAAATGTTAAGACTTCTAGCATTTGACAGTGCATGGTTCATTGATTCCGCTATGTTCGTAGTCATTAAATTGTACCTTTCGCCCGGGAAATGAACACGCGCCCACAGTCGGACATCAGCTCTTTCGAGGTAGGCATGGAGTTCAGGATTAATCGCTTGAATCTCCTCGTATATCGCAGTAAAATCATCCATCCTACAACATCTTGCCGCATTCTTCAACAGACGAAAGACATCTTTTCCGTTGTACGCTTCCAAAATGTTCTTATATAAATGATAAGTGCAAATTCCCCGAGAAGCCAACGGATACACATTCCTAATTGCTTTCCCTATCGAGTTATGCCTATCCGAGATTATTGCAAGACCCCCATCGTCAGGAATCGCAAGTTTTAGCTGAGTAAAAAACCAGTGCCACGAATCATCATTTTCAGTGTCAACCACACCGAAGGCAATTGGGAAAATCTGAAAGTTACCATCCTGGGCTAGTGTTGTGAGAAGCGTTCCTTTGTATTTAGCCTTAAGAAATGTGCCGTCGACAACGACAACTTTGCGCATGAAAGGAAACCCATTTACGCTCGCACCAAATGCAAGGAACACATACATGAATCTTCCAAACTCATCGATTTGAAGACGCGTAATTGTACCCGGATTTGCCCTTCTTATCTTGTATAAGTAAGAAAGCAAGTCTTCAAACCCACTCTCAGGAGTTCCCATCTCGATTTCCCTTGCAAATTTTAGCGTTCTATGTGTCTTCCAATAATCCATCTGACCACATGGAAAATGATACAAATAAGTCAGCCGCATCGTAACAATAAATCAGCCGAAACAACGTACTAGTAACTCAACCATTAAGTTTAAATAACTCAGCCGTTAAGTTTATAATATAACTCAGCTGTAATATAACTATAAATCAGCCACAACGTACTAATAATTACCTTTACCCCAAATTGCTTCTGGATAGATATTTCGACACTCCTAGGTCGAACTGACGGACCAACGTCGCCGAGAAAGTCCTTGTACAACTCTCCTAAAATAGCCGCTGTTGCTTTTCGAGATCGACCAGAACGCTCAGTTACGGAACATGTATGATCCGAATCGTAAATACGAACATAAAATGTCGGGGGATCCTCTAGTGTAGTAGCATGAACTCTCCAGAGACATCCACCAACGCAAAACTTAACAACGAGTGTATCCGAATCGGATACGTCTACATCAAAATCAAATCGATCCCTGACCGTAAGAAGTTTCAATCGTTTCTCCAAATCGGCTTTACTCTCGTATCGTTGCCCTACCGAGAGGTTTAGGGAAGATATATCTAACCTTGGAACCTCTGGATTCCCTTTGGATCCGCTCGTCGACAAGTTATACGGTCTCTTCTTAGGAGGTAGTGTCGGTGAATCTTCGTCTTCGTATAAACTGAAGTTATCATCTTCAGATGACTCACCATCCGAGTCGTCGAACATATCAAATCGGCTGTCGAATTCATCATCTTCTTCGTATTGTTCGCCTACTTCATTTTCTTCGACTACTTCATTTTCTTCGCCTACTTCATCTTCTTCGCCTACTTCATCTTCTTCGCCCACTTCATCTTCTTATACTTCATCCTCCAAATTCAAAGCATCATAACTCCCACCGTAATCTTCGGATCTAGATTCAACTTCTGAGCTATAAGTGAATAAACTTTTATTATTCTCTCTCGCTCCGTCATTCCGACTAATTTCATTCTCCGTAATCTCCACACAAAGACGTAAGTGTTCGATTTTTCTGAAGCTTAAAAAAACTTGCAACTGTCGAGTATTGGAGAGGTAAACTGGTGGAGTATCGTGCGGCATTGTTTTCAAAGCTTTATTGGAGAACATGTAGCTCAGTTGAATCTGATGGCTCCACTCCTTCAATCCGTAATCATCGAGTACTATCTTTGCAAGTTCGTCTAGTGTTGTTTTCTCATCTATATGCACAATTCTACACCCTCTACCGTTGGCTTTGAATACATATATGTGTTTCTTAACCCAGTTACCGGAAACAATAATTACCGGATCCATAAGATCTCTGATGAATGAAAATAATGTAAAACGTAGATGAACAAGAATAACAATAACGTAAGTCATGATGACATGGAAAATAAGAGCTGATGACATGGAAAATAAGAGCTGATGACATGGAATATCAGTAAGTCAGCCGCCAAACAAACACATAACTCAGCCTTTAATAAATCAGCCATCAAGTATAACGTAAGTCCGCCGCAACGTGAATGGTATTTCAGTAATTAATCTTTCGCTAATAAATCAGCCGTAATTAGGATAGGAAATATAATGTCAGCCGTATTGTCAAATAAATCAGCCGTCAACTGAATGCTATTCTAGTAATTAATCTTTCGATAATAAGTCAGCCGTAACTTATTGTTAACCCAGCCAATTACGGCTGATTTACGTTAGTCAGCCGTAACTGCCTCTCATAAGTCAGCCAACCTTACGAACATAACTAAGCCGTCTGTTATCTAAAACCCAGCCAATTTTCCACAAATCAGCCAGCCGTTGTATAACTCAGCCGTAACTTGTGTTCGTTAGTCAGCCGTTATCTCATAAGTCAGCCAGATTTCTGTAAATCAGTCGTAACTAACAGCGGATTTATGTTCGTAGTCAGCCGTTATCTCATAAGTCAGCCAGATTTCTGTAAATCAGCCGTAACTAACGGCTGATTTATGTTCGTAAGTCAGCCGTTATCTCATAAGTCAGCCAGATTTCTGTAAATTAGCCGTGACTAACGGTTGATTTATGCTCGTAAGTCAGGCGGTCTCTCATAAGTCAGCCGCGTTTTTTAACTCAGCGGCAACGTAACCATAACTCAGCCGTTTCTTTTTACGACTGAGTTCATAATACACGTCAGCGGTTTCCTACGTGGTCGCTTACATGGCTATGACATTTTTGTAATTACATTTTTTGTCACAACGTAACAAAAGGGCACGCTTGGTATTTAAAAAATGTCAGTAATAAAAAAAAAATTATATGATTTTAGTCATATTACCTAATAACTATGGGATTTAAGCAAAGTACCCTAATGATAATTATTACAAGTACAAGTTGAATCAGACAGAGCAGCACAAAAGTGAGAGTTTCTTTATGCATCATGTTACATACCAACTTTAGATAGAACAAGAAAGCAAATGTTTGCATATAGAACACAAGACACAATTTCTGATCCCATTTAGGGAAATTCTTTGATTTATTAAAACTTATGATCAAACCGAACTGATTTTGAGACTATCCATGCGAGCTTTTATGCATTTGAGATGTTCATCTTCAGGAGGGATACAATTCTTCACGACATCATTCTGCAACAAATTCTTCACCCATCGATGAATCTCCGGGAACATCTCCACCGGAACAACCTTAACTCCGACTATCTCCTCCGTTCTCATAACCCAAAACGCCACCAAAGTCGCCACGATGTCCAAAAACCCTAAATTCGCCCCACCAAGAAAATCTTTACCCATAAGCTCTTTCTCCAATAATTTCAACAAATCTCTCGTCGCTTCCACCGCCGCATCTCTCTCTTCTCCAATCTTCCCCACCATTTTCATCGCCGTCACATAAATCTGCTAACCGGGTTATATAAACCGAACCGGTTATTAAAAAAATTGAAAATTTTTAATACCTGTTCATCGACGAATTTGGCCCAGAACCGAGCCGTAGCTCTCTCGTACGGATCTTGGGGAAGAATTGGATTGTTTGGCCATGTATCATCGATGTATTCAAGGGTCACATGTGATTCAGAGATTGGTTTACCGTTATGAGTAAGAACCGGAATCATTTTGTGAACCGGGTTTAATTGAAGCAGCAAAGGGCTCTTGTTGGTGATATCTTGCTCTGAGAACTAGTAAGCACCTTTGAGAGTGAGAGCTATCTCGATCCGACGGCTGAAAGGACTCACCCACATCCCTAGCAGCTTCACTTCCTTCGATCTCTCTCCCATGATTGTTCTGGTTTGGTTTCGATTCTGGTCTCCTCGGTTTTATGTCGATTAAAAGGTGACGTCACGAGTGACGAAACGGGAATATTGAAACTAGTCCCACATCGAGAAAGCAGAGACCGGTGTGGAGAACGAAGACTTGAGTTACACGAGTTAATGGGGGTGGGGCCCAGGAGATCGGTCTGCTTATATCATTAAGCTATTTTCAGCTAAAACCCTTCTTTACCCAAAAACGAAACTCAAAGTCGCTTCTCGTTTTCCGAGCTCTGTTCCTGAGTTCTTGCCCCTCTATTTCTTCCAGGTCTCTCTCTCTCTCACTCGAATCAAAGTTACCTAACCAACTTTCTCTCTTTGATTGGCTGTTTTGATCCTTTCATGTTGAGAATGCGTTTGTTTTATTGTATTCGCTTGTGTAGGCGCTTACATTTCTATGGGTTTTTGTGTGTTTGGTTTAGATATGATGGTTTATGATGGTTTGAGATGCTTGATTTTCACCCAATTTTATAATCGTTTTCATTTTATATTTTATTATGGTTTAGATTGTTTCAAGTTATGTTAAGAAGCTAGCACATTTATCTCAAACAAAATTTCCTCAATCATGTTTCGTTTAAGCTTTGTTTCACAGTTAAAGCTGCTTACTTAATTTATATCTGTCAACAAATGGTTAATTCTGGAGAAAGTTGAGTTAATGTTTCTGTCATGTATCTTTAGTTTTTTCTGTATTGTAATTTTATATGTTTCTGATGATTTGACGTGGTTATAGAGAGAGAGAGTCCAAAGGAGACAAAAAAAGGATGAGTGGTTTTAAAGCTTTTAAAGCAAATGTTCCCATTGAATGGAGCCAGAGCTTGTACATAACCGTAGTGAGAGGTCTCCCTGGAACCAGGAAGCTATGGGACTTAAGAGATGCCATCGTACTGTTTTGCACTCAAACACTTCATCCGTTAGGGGAATGATTCAACAGGTTTCTGCCATATTCCTCTTTCGAAGGATAATGTTGAGAGGCTTAAAAATGTGTGATGTTTCGTTGTTTACGCATCTACTGCGCAGGTTTAAAGAATGGTTGTTGTTGAAGCAGAAGAGATGTTCAAAGAAGCAGAAGCTAACCACAAAGCTTTGCGCCCGCCTCTTGTTGTCACTCATTCAAGCCCTGCAACAGATTCATTCAACATGTCTTCTTGACTACTTTCACTCAAATGGTAAGCCCTTCTACCGTCACTTCGATAAGATCCAGTTGAGTCTTAAATTTAACATCTCGGTAAGATGTCCAGCAAGTCACAAGAAACTTCATTAAAATTGATTGGTATCTCAATTCCATGTGTATCATTGCTCTCATTTTGTCAATCTCAAATCCGTGGGTTTGGTTATCTTTTCAAGATTTGGAAGGCAGAAATTTGCTTCTCTTTTAGTTTCAGATTGGTTAGTAAGAATGGTGATTAGTAAGTTTTGCAGTCTTAACAATGAACTGAGTTGCTGACATAAAGATTTGTTCTTGAATTGGTTACCGTCCTGGATTGCGGTTGATAAATCTATAAGTCTAGCTTTCAATTTGAGTAATGAAAATACATATTGAGCAAAATAATCTCATAACTTTATTTGCTACAATACAACCTTTAAGAAATCTCTTATGGCAAACTTTATATAATGCATACAAGAATCAAAATTCAAACAAAAATACCTTTACTGTGCAATATGAACTATTATGTTGTAGGTGTAACCCAAAACATATGACAATTCCAAGATCTAGGCTGGTAAAGCTTCCTGGTTTGCTTACTTTCCCACTCGAAAACGCTCAGATTCAGTGGCCTTGATCCAATATATGCATCGTTACCATCGACAAAGTAAACAGAATTGTCTTTGATGAAGCCTCTTGATCCGGTTTCACCTGCTAAAACCGCTATACATCGACCACAAGTGCTCAAGAACAAAGCTTTTCCTTTCAAGCTTCTCACCATTGTCCATTCTTTCGTCTCTGAATCGAATTCGTAAATCTTGAAAGAAACTGTGAAATCACAATCGTCGTTAAGGTCTAGCTTCTTTAGAACCACCCACAATTTGCCGTTATCCGACTCTGCAAAGTATTTCTTACAAAGATCATACCGAAACGGCGAAGGGCTACCTAAAGGAACAGCTTTTGGATTTGGATTGTTAGGATCAGTCTCACAGTGATATATCTCTCCGATTCTGTCGATGGCAAAGAAGACTCCGTTGCAGAACACAATGTCATCGACAGAAGAAGCAACGTGATCAGACCCCAAATCAGTCCATTGTTTATCTCCGCGTCTGCAGAACGCTAATTTTCCATCGGTGTTATAGATTATGAGCACAACCCAATCAGGGTCTAATAAACTTGTTGATGCGACTGCTTTCTTTACAAAGTTCTTTAGGGTTTCATAGTCAAGAGAGATAGCTTGGGATTGAAGCAACTGCTGAACATCCTCTAAAGATGTCAACGGTGGTAGAGAAGCGACGGTTTTAGTAAACGGATCTTGTAAGTAAACCTCGAAGGGGAAAGAAATAGTGACCGTTAACAAGAACCCTAGCGTGCCTCCGCAAACCCATCTTCGATTCCGTTCTGAGAAATCCAAATTATCTCGGGATAAAACCCTAAATTGGTCAGACAATTGAGATTCTTCTTCGTCGGAGACAAAAATAAAAGGAACAAACTTGCGACTATACACAGCGGAAGAAGAATCTCTCCAAGAAGAACAGACAGTGGCACAATTAAGGATGTCTCCGGCGGAGTTTATAGAGTTGAAAACAATGTTGAGAAGCTCCGGGAGTAACTCCGACCATGACGGAGAAGAATAACAAGAGACAGCCATTGCTAGGGTTCAGAGAAAACGGTAAAAGCTTGAAAAACGAGAAGAGGGTTTCTTATAAAGAAGAGGCGAGAAACCTAGGTATCACGCAAACGTGGGGAGCAAGTTTTCTCGCTACTTGGAAAAAGCTGTTGGAACTTGTTTTATTTATAGGGAAAACCCATAAACGAAAGCCCATTAGGCCATTAATATCATAGGATCCAATAACTTCATGTTTCAAATGTAGAGTATTTGATAACCTCTTGAAAGCAAGCCCGATCTTGAATAAAAAACATTGGAAGCACATGCTTCCGGCCCTATAATTATAAAAATATTTTTGGCCATATAATTGAAAAATACTTATAGGTCAAATGGTTTGAGCGGATTATAATGAGTTGGGTGGTCGTGAGTTCGACTCTATGCAACCTTATTTTTAGTTATTTATAGTTTAATTAAATGGTCTTAAATATTTTTTTGGTTTCCAGCCCATTTTGTCTCAGGACCGGGGCTGGAAAGAAGCAATTGAGAAGTCTTTTGTTGCTGTGAAGATTCAAATGTGTGATCATTGTACACATGTTGCTGTAGCTTAGATAATTCTATAAATCTCTCTCTCTTTAGTGAATCAAAACGAATAACACTTGTTTATCAATTTTTCAAATATTCGTACGAAATTTATACAATGAGGTTGAAGATGCCGGGAGATGAGTTAGATTCCACTAACATTGGGTATGTTATGATGGACGTTGCTACTAGCAATAAAGCAATGCATTGGTTGCATTCAAAGTAACTTGTTTCGTTGCTTTGTTTAGCTTTTTTTCTTATAGATTAGGTTCAAACTCATACTCAAATGATCTTGTTGATGGATACGAAATGATCTTGTGAAACCAAGATTAGTCTGGTTCTCAAATGATCTTGTTTGAATCAGTGACTTGTTTCGTTGCTTTGTTTAGCCTTTTTCTTACAGATAGTTTCAAATGATTTTGTTTGAAACAATTAGTTTGACATGTTTCGTTGCCTTTCGTTAGTCTTTTTCATTTGTATTATGTATTTGGGTGGTTGCTATTAGGTACCGATGCAATGTGATGAGTAGGATGACTGTGGACTCATACTTTGACCATTATAATGCCATTGGTGTTAGAAGGTTTTTCGAGTTAGACTTGATGAATATTGTTGGCACAACTACAGTTGTAGTCGGTGTCCCAAACTCGGAAGCTTAATATGACCGTGATGAACGTGTATGAAATCTGATCTTGTTAGTTCTTTAATCTAGTTTGATTCGTTGGTTTGACTTGAAATCTGATATAGTCGAGAGCTTTTCCAAGCTAAATGGCAGCATGGCGGTCACTTGATCTTGGGTTGCGGAGTTGGTTATGATGCAAACGGCAAGTGGTTTCTCGAGTGCCAGGACAACAACGATGTCGACTTTGGCGATTTAGGATTCACGAGGATAGCTCTTGGAGTGGTCTCATCTCGTTCTTCGTCGTTATGAAATGATTTGCATTTCTTATCTTTGATTTGTATTCCCACTAAGACTTTTCTTATTATCATGTTTGTTGCTTACTTTTGAGGGTCTTTCTGTTTGGTACCAAAATGTAACACCCAATTTTTTTTTTCTTTCTAGACATTTCTACTGCGGAAAACAAAAAAATTGAACCAATAAAATAATCCATTAATTCCATTTATTAAATAAAACCTTTAAACCAATTAATTCATATGCCGGAATTCTGGAATGAACATTTAATAAACTAGCAACCTAAAAACATCGGTTCACTAATCTAAAAGCAATAACAACAACCTTATCATCCTCTTCCAACGGCCTCGATCCCACGATCACACTTTTCTTTTACTTGCAACTCAAAAGGAACACGGGAGTTGCGTGAGTATTATCATAAATACTCAGTGGAGCTGTCATCCCGCTAACAATTCACACAAACAGCATTTAACGATAAAAGCCAAATTCACCATTAAATAATATTCATTTAACATTTAAACCAGTTCCGATTAATTACACAGTTTCCAATTAATTAACCGATTTTCGGTTTTCAAAAATTCACACAAAGTTTGACAAGTAATAGCGGGTGTCGATCGACACTCGTCAAAAATGAGTTTCCACTTCCTCGCAGGGTGTCGATTGACACACCCCTAGGTGTCGATCGACACACTGTTCATGAGACCAAAATTCGAGCCTGTCCTCACACGGCTGGTCTCGGGAAGCATCGAACACGAAAAACAACACAAAGCAATACAATTCATACACAACACAGAGGCAAAATCAATCATCACTACACCAAAATATCAATCACTCGATCTATCACTCAATTTACCAACGATTTCTAGCAATCCTAAGCGATCACGAACTCACCTCGGGAAAACGAAAAGGATTTGCGGATAGGAACGATGAACACACGATCTAGAGTCTCAGATTCAACCCTGAATCCACCGAGAAATTCTCCACGAATCACCACAAGCATGAACGGATGACAAATCCTTCGATAACTCGAACAAAACTCCACGAACGACCGATTCACCTACGATTTCCTCTCAACCCTTTCTCTCTCTCAAACTTTCTGCTCCTTTCCTCCTTTCCCGACGGCTCCCGATCCTAGGAAAGATAAAGGGGCGAGCTTAGGGTTTTCATTAATCGAAACCGCGTGAAAATCGCGGTTTAAACAAACCGACCCGCGATTCCTGAATTGGTGTCGATCGACACTAGCCTAGGGTGTCGATCGTCACCTCCACAATTCTCGATTTTGGATTGCGGTCGTTACAACACATGTCCACTAAGAACAGTCTGAAAATGCTCTTAATTAAGATGTGTTTCTACTAAATTAAACCATTTCTCATTTAACTTTAATCTGTTTAAAGCTAAGAACATGATTTAAGAACAATTATTATACATGCTCTTACCTTTTACTAAATTCTTTTGGTTTTTGTTAACACTGAAAGTAAATTATTCTTTTGGTTTTGACTTTTTGTTAACACTCAAAGTCAATTATTCTTTTGGCTTTGTTATAGTAGTTTTTTTAGGAGTTTTTGTATTCAAAATAATGTATGGGTTAATTTGCTAGATAATAAAAAAAAAAGTTATAAAATAAAATCTAACTTAAAACCTCATATCTAATTGTTAGAAATTGACTATGTAAATAAGTTTTTGTTAGATTTTGAATTATAATTTTTTTTGAGTTATGCTACTAATTATCCCTAATGTATATCGAATTAAAACCTAATTTAGTGTGAATAGATTCTGCTAAGGTTTTTGGTTAGAATTCGTATCAAGTTTTTGACCGGTTTTTCATTTTTCATTTACGACGATTTACGCTATAGTTGAAAGTTAAAAAAAAAAAAATGAATACTAAATTTGATTAGTAGCAAAACCGCAAAATTATAACACAAAACATTTCGTTAGTTCTAATGGTTTTGAAATTTTGATAATCATTCATTTATAGAACAACATAATAGAGCATTCTTATTCCAAACCCCTTGGGATCTAAAATTAATAAAAAAATTATTACAACACACACTCTCTCTTTCTTTTACTCAATTTTATATCTTCTCTTTCATCCTTTTACTCAATTTTTATTAATTTTATATTTAAACACTCTATTTTACTTTTAAACACACTCTCCAAAAGATCTAATATTAGATCCATCTCTCTCCCATTTACTCAATTTTTATTAATTTTATATTTAAACACTCTCTTTCTTCATTTTACTCAAATTTTATATTTCAATATACCCACAAAAACACTCTCTTTCTTCCTTTTACTCAAATTTTAATAATTTTATAAACACTTTAGACCCTAAGAGCATGAACATTGGTGACACCGGAGGATCTAAAGAGGTGTTTTTATAATATAAAAGTATTAAAATTTGAGTAAAAGGAAGAAAGAGAGTGTTTTTGTGAGGTATATTGAAATATAAAATTTGAGTAAAATGAAGAAAGAGAGTGTTTTTGTGGATAAAATTAGATCTTTTGGAAAGAGAGGTATCTAATATTGGATCTTTTGGAGAGTGTGTTTAAAAAGAAAAAAGAGTGTTTAAATATAAAATTAATAAAAGTTGAGTAAAAAGATGAAAGAGAAAATATAAAATTGAATAAAAGGAAGAGAGAGTGTGTGTTTTAATAATTTAAAAATCAAATCAGATCGTTTGCTTTGTACATGGCCTAATGATGCTCTTATAGTATAGTTCCTCCAAAACTCTTCGAAACCTTCCATCACTGCTCGTTTGCCAAGCGTCTCCGGTAGCCAAAACAATGGTGACTCGCTTACGACTCGTTTCGAGATCTTCTCGTCACGCCACCGTCAAATTAGCCGAGTCTGCCTCGGTATGCTCATGTCGCCTCTTCTCTGCTTCCTCTGACGCGACTCACACTGAACCTGAATCTCAAGCCACGCCTCTGAATCCCGTTACCGGAGACGGAGACGGAGACGGCGACGGAGAGCGACACGAAAAGCTCCGGAATCTCCGAGTTCTTCTCCACCAGAATCGAATCGAAACGGCGCGTGGGGTTGTCTCTTCGCTGGTTCGATCGGAATCCGCGCCTTTCGCATCGCCGAAGGAACTCTTCTCCGCCTTCTCGCTATCATCACCGTCGTTGAGAAACGATTTCTCCTACTTGCTTCTCTCTGTACTAATCGAATCGAAGATGATTCCCGAAGCTGTTGATTTGTTCTTCGCGTTGAGGAACGAAGGTATTTTCCCCAGCTCAGATTCGTTAACGCTTTTGCTTGATCATCTCGTGATGGCGAAACAATTCAGAGTGACTGTGAAGGTGTTTTTGAATATCCTGGAATCTGATTTTCGTCCGAGCAAGTTCATGTATGCGAAAGCGATCCAATCCGCCGTCAGATTGAACGATGTAGGTAAGGGTTTAGAGCTGTTTAATCGCATGAAGCACGATAGAATCTCTCCCACTGTGTTTATATACAACATTCTTATCGATGGATTGTGTAAAGCGAGAAAGATTAAGGATGCAGAACAGTTGTTCGACGAAATGCTTAACAGAAGATTGTTACCTACTTTGATTACGTATAACACCTTGATCGATGGTTATTGCAAAGCTGGGAATCCTGAAAAGAGTTTTAAGCTGAGAGAACGTATGAAAGCGGATAATATCGATCCGAATCTTGTTACGTTCAATACTTTGCTCAAAGGGATGTTTAAAGCAAGAATGGTGGAAGATGCGGAGAGTGTTTTAAAGGAAATGAAAGATCAAGGGTTTGTACCGGATGCGTTTACTTTCAGTATTCTGTTTGATGGTTATTCGAGTAACGAAAAAGCTGAGGCTGCGTTGGGTGTGTATGAGACAGCCGTTGATTCTGGCGTGAAAATGAACGCTTATACGTGTAGCATTTTGCTGAATGCGTTGTGCAAAGAAGGGAAGATAGAGAAGGCGGAAGAGATTTTGGGGAGAGAAATGGGTAGAGGGCTTGTCCCAAACGAGGTTATTTATAACACGATGATTGATGGATACTGTCGAAAAGGTGATCTGGCTGGAGCTCGAATGAAAATTGAAGCGATGGAGGAACAAGGGATGAAGCCAGATCATTCGGCGTATAATTGTTTGATTAGGAGATTTTGTGAGTTGGGGGAGATGGAGAATGCTGAGAAAGAGGTTAACAAAATGAAACTGAAGGGAGTTTGTCCTAGCGTCGAGACATATAACATCCTGCTTGGGGGATATGGGAGAAAGGGTGAATTTGATAAGTGCTTCGACATTCTTAAAGAAATGGAAAACAACGGGACGATGCCTAATGTTGTTAGCTATGGAAATCTGATAAATTGTTTGTGCAAAAGTTCTAAGCTTCTCGAAGCTGAGATCGTTAAGAAGGATATGGAAGACAGAGGTGTTTTACCCAATGCAAGGATATATAACATGCTAATTGACGGTTGTTGCTTAAAGGGGAAGATAAAAGAAGCTTTCCGGTTTTCTGAGCAGATGCTCGAAAAGGGAATAGATTTGAATTTGGTGACTTATAACACCCTCATCAATGGCTTGTCCCTGACCGGAAAATTAGCAGAAGCTGAAGCGTTGCTTCTTGAAATCTCAAGAAAGGGTTTTAAACCAGATATTTTTACGTACAACTCGCTATTATCTGGATATGAACATGCTGGAAACGCGCAGAGATCTGTCGCGCTGTATGAAGAGATGAAGAGATCAGGAGTAAAACCCAATTTGAAAACATATCATCTTTTGATCAATGCATGCTCCGAGGAGGGAATAGAGCTCACTGAGAAGATATTTGGAGATATGTCGGTGGAGCCAGACTTGTTAGTATACAATAGGGTTCTCCATTGCTACGCGATACATGGTGATATGGATAAGGCTTTTAAAATGCAGCAAGAGATGATGGAGAAAGGAATCGGTTTGGATAAGACGAGTTATAACAGCTTGATTCTCGGACAACTGAAGGCAATAAAGCTGAGCGAGGCTAAGAATTTGATTAACGAGATGAAAGCCCAGGACTTGGATCCTGAAGCTGATACATATAACTTACTGGTGAAAGGGCATTGTGAGAAGAAGGATTTTATGGGAGCATTTACTTGGTATAGAGAAATGCAAGAGAAGTGTTTGCGATTAGACGTTTGTATAGGCGATGAGCTAGTGAATGGGCTTAAAGAAGAATGGAGGTCTAAGGAGGCACATATTGTCAGTTCTGAATTGAATGGTCACAAGGTTGATGATGTAACAGAGGAAAAGGCTCTATCTGCAACAGAGAAGCTGTGAAAATAAAATTGTGCTCTTCCAGCCAAATTCTTTGGTTTGGTTTTGGTTTTTGACCAAATCCACAGTTTTAGTTATGGGATCAATATTGTGGGTAAATTAATATACAAAATCACTTTGGATTAGGCTTTAGCTTTGGATTCTCCTCTTACAAATGTTGTAGAGCCTAACAACGAGTACATCCAAAGTGTTGACATTGTCGCGTTTAATAAGATTTAAAGACTACAAAACACCTTCCGCATAAAAAGACATAATAGAGTTTCCAGTTTTGGTGTCATGGTCTTGTTCATTTCCTTCTTGCGTTTATCATATGGTTTGATATGACGCTAAAGTCTTTTCTTACAAGTTCCAAGACCAACTTTGGAGTTGAAACACATCAACTTCACTTGGTCTTTAAACTCTCGTAAACTATTATTGTCTAATGCAAATTACTCTGTTAAATCTATATGTTGTGTGGATGGTGTGATTTAAAAAAAACTTGATAGCTCCATGATGAGTTAGAAATAAGGAAATTTGAGAGAGCCATTTTGAGCAAACAAGCAAGAAACACTTGATAAAACCAGTAACCACATACTCATACCATCCATTATCTCTCTCTCACTCTCCCATGCATTTTTTCTTTATTCTAGAAGCATTTTTCACCTTCAAAGAGAAGGAGGTACAAACTGTCTAGACAGACTAAAGAGATCTTTACCTTCAAACGGCGAAGTCCAATCTCTCCCATTTCCGACTAAACCAGCTTCCTGCACTCCCATTGCCATGCCCATCCCATTCCCATTAGCCATCATTCTTGTCCTTCCATTCAAGTGTGTTTCATATGTGGATGCAGGTGCGTACTGATGGTTAGGTCTAGGACAAGCTAGGCCTCCTCTGTCTAGACTCCAGTCGATATTGTTGTAGTCCAAATGCCCCACTGACCCATCCGTGTTCCAGTCTAGCCCAGTAGATCCTGACGCGGACACTGATCCGTACCCTGAGAAGAGACCAAGAGAAGCAGCAGGAGCCACAGCAAGCGGTGCAGAAGCACCTGCCATTCTGTGACCATTGTTGTTCACTTGGCCTTGAGATTGTTGTTGATACTGAAGTTGCTGGTACATCATGTTTGAGTTCAGATCATTAGGAGGCAGACTTCTTGGGGGCAAGTATCCGTTAGATTGAGCCGCCTCAGATCTACTTGTCGGGTACCAACCGTTGCCTGCTGATGCGGGTGCTCCGGTAAAGGATGGTAACATAGTAGAGGCAGGCAACACGTTTGTGTTAGCGGATTGAGATCTTTGTTGCTGCTGCTGCTGATGTTGATGCATCATCATAACTGGTTCCCTCAGTTCTTGCTGTTGAAGTCTCTTGAATTGATCACCTAGAGCCGCCACATAATGTGGTTCTTCTGTTGACCGAGGCAGAGGTGTCTGTTGATATGGCATGTGTTTCTTCTCTTCCAGAAGAGCATTTTGTTGAAACCACTGCATCTTCATGTGAATTCTATCCATTCTATCCAACGAATTTACATTCTGGTTTCCAGGTTCTCCACTCATGTAGTTGGATCCTATGGAGTAACCGAGATTTTTACTGTCAAGGGCTACTTCACCGCCTGGAGGATACATACCTGAGTTAGGTTGCAACTGGGGTACAGTGTTCTGACTTGTGTGCACAGAAGGGACTTTGTTATTGTTTACAGAAGTATTATCACTAATATCTTCTGGTTTTCTGGAAGCAGTAGATTGATCTTGCTTCTGAATTCTTAATGAATCTTCTGCTTTCTCAATGTCACCTTCTGCTGTAACCACAGCTCTTTCTATATCCTGCTTGGTGCACTTGTATATAGTTTCCAACTCCGAGATTCTACCTAACTCTTGCGATATGTCAAGTTTTAAGTTCCCAGAGGTAGGAACTAGTTTCTTATCTGCTACGTTTGCACCACCTTCATCAAACAGCCAATTAACAGATTCCTCTAATTTCCCTTCATTCAGCATAAGCGCGTAAGTTGCCCGCTCATGAGCAAACCCCATTGCTATAAGCTGCTGAGCAAGAACTTCGAGTTTCCTCGACATCAGATACTGACAACACCGCTCGTGCAACTCTTGAGCTCGCTTTTCCCTTTGACGCTGGTGCTTTTTTTCATTCTTCAGTCGCATCTTTTCACGCTTTTCATTGTCAGCTCCAGGGATAGTTTCCTGTTTCGAAGCAGCAGTAGTAGGTACCTTCTCCTTGTGGTCTTCCGAATCACCTGACCAACTACCGTTATTAGAGACGGAATCACAGTCGGCTCCAGTCGAATCCGACTCATCAATGTTTCTGAAACGGCCATTACTGTGAAGAGATGTCGAACCAGTTGTTGCTGAAAGCGACTCAACGGACTGAAATGTCCCTAATAGCGGATTGTAAGCACCCATGGATCCCGAAAGTTTACTCGGTATCTTCTGTGTATCATTCATAACCTTCTTATCTCTCGATTTAGTCTTCGATACGGTAGACATCTTCTCAAAAACACAAAATTACCCTACAGTTCCCATCAAAACGAAGATAGTCAATACATACAACAATCTTCTCTTAACAAACAATAATACAAACACACAATTATCATATTCTTGTTAAACATCAAAGATCAATGGTCATTTGAGCTGCAATATAAAAACTTGGAGATACACAAACAGAAATTTCAAAGAGACGTCTATTGATATCACAAACGTATGGATCCATTGCAAGAACGAATCAGAAATTAAAAAACGCAACAGTAATCTGGAAACGAAATCAACACATGTACGGAGATTCAGATAACTTCTTAAGGTCAAAACTCAAATTCACGGCGAAAAGAGAATCTAGAATCTGAAAAGCATGAATCAAAATCGATGAACAAGAAGGAAAAGAGTCGTTTTTGTAACAACGAAGAGATGAAATTCGAGCGGAATCAAGAAAAAACCCTAAAAAGGCGAGATGGAGAAACAAACAAATGCGATTTTGAAGAAGAATCTAGATCCAAGTACAGATTCAGTGATGGAGGAAGAAGAAAACCTGGTTGATCTGTGACGTTGAGGAAGAAGCAAGATCTAGAGGAAGAAGAAGACGAAGAGAGAGCGATGAGGATGAGAAACGAGAGGAGAGTGCGATGCGATGAATATATGAATTTTTATTATTTAACCAAAAAAAGAAAACAACTCGGCGTTTCGAATCCCCAAATCGAATTCCCAATACAAATTAGGGTTTGGTTTAAGGAAATAAAATAATTTTTTTTTTTTTTACGGAAAGCGAAAACCAAACCAAAGTCTTCCCTATTATTTTCTAAAAAATAATTCTGAACCACTTATTTCCTTTTTTTCACACATTCTGTTTATTGTTTACGCTCATTTACAGTTGTCTTTTTTTTTGTTTTGATTTTCAGTTATTAAAAACTGATTAATTGCATTAGATTTACATGTGTAAGACTCGGACAGAGGTAATCGTAGTTTATGGTTTTCGAACACTTATCTAAACTGTCAATAATTTATCCTTTTATTCCCCTAAAAAAATCCTAAACTACATAAAAAATATGATAATAAATGTATTTTACGTTTTTGTTGAAGTCGGTGGTTTTAGACTTTTTAGACTAAAAGGCTATTTGAAAGTCTATATAGATGAACATGCCATAAGGTTTCAAAGACTTTTGGAGGAATTATAATAGGTTGTGCTAATGAGTCATTATCAAAACCGTTAGAACAAACGAAATGTTTTGCTACTATTCAAATTTATATTCGTATATAAAAGAAATAGTTAAAATAAATATGTTATTAGTATTTGTCTTTTTTCTTAAAAAAACTACGATTATAACCATGGAAAGAAATAAAATGAAAATCTGGTCAAAAACTAGAATCTACTGAAAAGGTAATGATATATTTGATTAGATCCGAATTCAAACCAAAACAGGAGCAAATCCATTCATCCATACCAAATTAGAATTTTATTCAATATACATTACTTGGAATTTAAAAAGTCCTTAAAAAAACTACTATAACAAAAAGAATAATTGACTGTCACTACAAATATAAAATAAATAGTTAAAATAAATATATATTATTAGTATTTATCTTTTTTCTTTAAAAAAACTACGACTATAACTTGAATCGACGTATATATTAAAAATGGAAAGAAACAAAATAAAAAATCTGGTCAAAAACTAGAATCTATTGAAGTGGTAATGATATATTTGATTAGATCCGAATTCAAAGCAAAACAGGAGCAAATCTATTCATTCATACTAAATTAGATCTTACAATATACATTACTTGGAATTTAAAATGTCCTTAAAAAAACTACTATAACAAAAAGAATAATTGACTTTCACTACGAAAAGAATTTAACAAGGGGTAATACCGTAATATCCTCGATTATTCGTTCTTTATTTCCGGTCCGGGTCGGGTCGGGTCGGGTCTTAATAAACGACGACGTTTCGTATGGTCATCGTCGAATGATACTGGTCACTCGCAGAGCTTGGTTTTGGATTTGACGCAACTCTACAATGAGCTTAGCTTCAGTTATCCACCACGGAATTCTCGTTCCGGCGAAATCGGATCGAATCTTTGTTAAAATTCCGGTGATCCCGCCGGATTTCCGACCTCGTGGATGGACTGATTCTCGTTTCTCTCTCTTTCTAAATCCGTCTCTCGTTTCAGGTCTTCTCTTCTCTTTTACACAAATTGTGCGAAATGGATCGATTCATCAATCTGGATCGTGCTAATGTGCTTCTGGGTTTTGAATTTTCAGCTGCGAATCGTCGTCTCCCTCACCTTAATCCTATTGCTTGCTCCACAGAAACTGATCAGGAAGATGATGTTTCTTCTTCTTCTTCAGGTAAATGCTTATTCTCCAGAATTTTCTTCAGATTTTGCTACATTTTCCCTTTTATGTTTGTGTTGGATTGTCTAGCATCTCAATTTATAGAAAGAGAAATGAGAAGCTTTTTTGGTGTGGCAATGATTTTGGTTTGTGGCAATGTTAGTACAGAGAAGGAAAGCAGAGATCTTCTTCTATCACACAAGAATGATGAGAGTGGAATAGATAGTGGAGGCTTGAAAGAAGAGACAAACAAAACTTCCTTCAAGACTGTTGCCTTGTGTGTTAGTACTATTTTCTTGCATCTGCTAATACCTTTCTTTGGCTCTATAACTGAAACTTTATGCCACATTTAAAAAATCTTGATAGGTAGGCACTGCAGTGGCATTTGGAATTGGAATAGGTTTGACGGAAGGTGTTGGCAAGGCTTCAGAGTTTTTCGCAGGGTGCGTAACGTTTTTGATATGATATATCGAAGTTCGCTTAGCTCTGAAGGAGATTTCACCTGTGTTAACAGTGTTCAACTCTTGCAGCTATTTGTTGGAGCAAAGCTTGTCAGTGGATAACTTGTTTGTTTTTGTTCTTGTATTCAAGTACTTCAAAGTGCCACTTATGTATCAGGTACCGAATTATCTGCACATAGATTTGGATTTAGCTCTTTGATTGTAGAGTATTCTGATTCTCTGGCCTGTTTTATAGAATCGGGTACTTACCTACGGTATAGCTGGTGCAATTGTCTTCCGCTTCGCGCTGATATTACTAGGAACAGCCACTCTGCAGGTGATTTACATGTTTGGATAAGAATGTTCATGAATTTATGTGGTTGTTTTTATCGTTTTTCGGCCCTCATTTGAGTTACCGTCTTTCAGAAATTTGAAGCAGTCAACCTACTGCTTGCTGCAGTACTTTTATATTCGTCTTTCAAGGTGCATGTTACTTCATCTTAGCATTTATTATTCCTATGATTAAGCCAAACTCTTGGTATGGAACATAAATGGTGCACTTTCATTTTGGTTTTCTGTGCCCAATGTCTTACTACAGTTATTTGCAAGTGAAGAAGACGATACAGATCTATCTGAAAACTTCATTGTAAAGACATGCCAGAGATTTATTCCTGTCACATGTAATATACACTGTACTTGTGCTTCAAAATTCAGTGCTAGTACTGTTAGCATGGTTTCATTGCTGATTTTTTTCTGTTGGTTCGGCAGCAAGTTATGATGGAAATCGATTTTTCACAAAGAATGATGGCATTTGGAAAGTAAGTATATGACAAAAATTTCATTGATATTTAAGGTTTATGTTCCAGTCACTTTTAAGTCTTCTTGCGTGTGGATTCCATGGTCAAAATATTCATCTTAGTGTTTGTTGATTGGGTTCTAATTACTCTCAAAACATTTTGGGCAGGCCACACCATTGCTACTCACAGTAGCAGTGATCGAGCTCAGTGACATAGCATTTGCTGTATCCTCCTTCACCACTTTGTGAACCTGTTATGGCTCTTAAAATAACGAAGCAACATACTAATATTGGTTGCGCATTCTCGTAGGTTGACTCGATACCAGCTGTGTTCGGCGTCACGAGGGATCCTTTTATCGTCTTGACGTCTAATCTCTTTGCAATCCTAGGTATTTGTTGCCTCTACTTAACCTTGTCAGTGTCTATCCTGTTTCTCTAATATACTATTGGAACCTTGAATAGGACTTCATTGGAAGATTTATCGTAAAAGTTTCAGTTTTTGCTGTTGTTGCAGGACTAAGGTCTCTCTATACACTGATTTGTGAAGGAATGGGCGAGCTAGAATACTTGCAGGTTAATCTTTATCACTTGTTTTATTTTCATAAGCCGTGTCTCTGTTCCATGCTGGAACAAACTAAGCATCAAATACATAAGACAGGTCCTCAACACGGTCGTTATAATTCTTATTAGGTAACTAATGGAAATATATGATTTGTATCTAATATTGTCTTTGCCTTTACCAGCCATCAATTGCAGTGGTTCTTGGCTTCATTGGATTCAAGATGATCCTTGATTTCTTTGGTATTTATCTATAATATCTCTTCATCCGCAATTTCTGCTTGAATAAGAACATACAACTACCGTAAATACTAAGCTACCACAACATGTATTCCTACTTGCAGGCTTCCATGTATCGACAGAGGCGTCACTTGGTGTCGTGGCACTTTCTCTCAGCACCGGAGTACTGTTGAGCCTAGCAAACAAATCCGACGACAGCTAACTAGGAACAGAGAACAGATTCCAGATTCCAGATGTAATCAATTAAAAGAACAAAATCGCATTGTTCGTCAAAGTATTTCACAGATTTGTTACTGTAGATAAACACACAGAAAGAGGGCATGTTTTGCCAGAGCTGCAATGATACAAAATCTTTAAAACCAAGCTTAATCTACTTGTTGTTTGGCTTTGGTTGAGATGGTTATGAAACAAAACTGACGAGCTAGACGAGGGATCATACTACTTCTTTCCAACAATGAAGAGATGATGGAGATGACCAGAATGATTAACTATAAACTTCCAAAGTCACGGACCAGAAATTGGTTCAATAGTTTTGTTGTGCTCCATACTTGTGATCATGGTGAGGGAAACATATGTGAATGATCAACATACAAAATGTGTCTGCTTATGGTATTTTGGAGAGTAGTAATTCCTACTTTAGGGGTTGTTTTGTTTCATTAAGCCTAAAGATAGAGGAGGCAGTGAAAAGGTTTATCACATTTCTCAGTATGTATGATGGTTAAGTAATCGTTGGTCTAGTCTCGCCCTCTGGGTTTTTTTTAAGACTCATGGACAAGTCAATTACCTTAATCTACCAAAGCTCACATCTTGAATCAATTCTTATATACTATTAGTGCCTCCCGAATTACCAAGTTCCAAAGATGATTTTGTAATGTCATAGAGAGATGCTCATCGCCTCTAGCTTTAAATTGGTACTACACATCCTTTTAATTTTATCATGAAGCTATGTAAAATCAAGGAAGATAGATTTAAAGTGAAAGTTTGCAAATAGCAATACACAAACGAAAGTAAGAGATACACACCAACACCAGTTCCTTACACACCCATCAAATCAAACACATGGACTGGATTCTCACATTCACTAATTCAACGTGGTTAAAACCGGGACTCTTATCACGTAGACTTAGAGACCCTCTCGAGTATCGCATCAAACATCGTGAAGATGGTTGAAACCCTCCAACTGCTTGAGATTCTCCCACGCTTTCTCCAATACCTTGGCCTCGTAGACCTTCTTAGTCTCACCATCAGCCACCTCCACAGTGAGATGGTGCATTGTTCCTGCCACAACCTGCGTTTTCGCACTGAGGAGTCTCCTGTACTCCAGATTCACATTCTACATACATAAGAGAGCTTATGTGATTATATGAACAAACCAAAAAAACCCCTCTTATGGTGGAAAAACTGAAACCATTGATTTATGAATCGCGAATATGACCACAAGAAGCAAATCGATTCAGAGTCAGTTTCTTCTAAATGTTTCTTCTTCAAAACTTTTTGCATCAACAAACAATCGCCCAAAATATTCAAATTTTGATTAAAACTACAATTGCAAATAACCAAATCCCTAAATTCCCAGGAATCGTCAACAAAAATTACAACTAGTGAAGCGATTCCTACTTTAAATTCGATGATTCATCAATAAATGACCGAATTACGATAAGATCGGACGAGAAACTCAGCGATTTGCTAATTTCGATCGATTTAAGGAAAGCGTATAAGAAAACTCACCTCCTTCTTGTTGTGTTCATCGACAGCGAAACGAGCGAGGCTCTCGACTTGAAGATCATTAGCATTTGCATCAATATCGCGAATTCCTCCGACGACTGTTCCTTGATCCGCCATTATCGCCTTTTTTGCTTTGCTCAATTATCTCCAGAAGATATTTGATTTGTATGCTTAAGTCTAAAGTGTTATAATTCGTATGCTTATATAACGCGATTCGTAAAGCGCGTTTTCTTATCCTTGAAGAATATTTCTTTTCCTTCGAATAATTAAATATTATGACTCGTTATAGCACTAACTAGAGAATCTTTTTATACTACTAACAAACTAGAAATTTTTATTCTAAAAATATTAATTAACAAACTAATTTTGATTCAAGTGTAGATTTTGGCATAGATATCAAAATTAAACATTTGCCGACATAAAAAAAAAAAATCTAACAAATTTTATTTAATAGGTGATGGAGGTACCAAAAGAAGCAAACGACTTTTTGGTTTTGCGTGTTATTACTTTCTTTCTTTTTCAAGGTAAATGGGTATTATTTTCCTAACCAGACACTAGAGACTCTAGAGTTACAATGTTTTCTGAAGAAATGTGTGCATAAAACTACTTGTTAGCTTTTCCTTGCAAGAGCTTGAATCTTTTGGTTTTCTCTCACAATGGGTCTTGAAAGTTGAAGCATCATTTAGTTCTGTGTTTGAAAAGTTGAATCTTTTGGTTTTTTGTCTATTTGGATCTCAAAAAAAACTCACTGATTCCTTTTTTACCTTTGTGTTTGACAAGTTGAATCTTGCTTTCATTCTGACATTCCTGGTTTATTTTGATTTCAGGCATGTGTGTTCCTCTTTTTTTTAGTATTTTGATTGTATAATTCCGAGAGAGCTCATTATTAGACAAGCTTCACACAATGTTGAGATAAATGGCTTTCTGTGATTCTTGATGATTCTTAGTGTAGAAATCACAAAGGGCAATTCTTGCAGATTCACAGAGAGCAATTTATCAGACATTGTGTGAAGATTTGTCCAAATCCTTTCAGAGTGGAACAAAGTCATGAGAGCTATTTCTCAAAATCATTTGTTGCAGAATTTTACCCTTCTCATTAACAAAGCATACATGATCACTATCAATCCAACTATAAGTTACGATTAATTTGGTCGATGATATAACTTTTTAATTTTAGAAACAGAGCAAATAAAAGAGCAAACAATATGTCATCAATCTTAGTTGGTAAATATAGTCTGTTCGACATTAAACTGGTTTTACAAGCATGAGTCGACTCTGCACATACGAGAGACTTTTTTTACATTTTCTAATTTCGTGGACAAAAGACTGCTTAATTCCATGGTGGAGAAGACGATCGGTGCACAGAAGAAGAAGAAGAGGTACCATAGTTGAGGTTAAGATTCTGAATCTGTTGCATAAGTTGAGAGCGTCGTTCCTTGAAGAAATCTAGACGAGTGGTAAGCTCCATGAGAGCTGCAGATGCTGCAGGAGGAGGGTTATGATGATGATGATGTCTTGCGTAGTCCATCACCTACAAGACCGTAAAATTGCATATACGAAATTATAATTTCAATGATTGTGACATTGATATTAGACAAGACAGCACAAGAGAAAACACTAACAGGAGAAAACTCTTCCATTGGAATGCCTAAGGATGCTTCATTCAAGCTCGGTGAGCCCGGTACTTGTCTGTTGTTTCCTCTACCGTTTCTCCATTCTGCTCTTGGGTTAGTTTCATCCTATATTATTCAATAGAAGTGAATGTTAGTTACTGAAAGATAATAGTTTCAATTGTTTATGAGATTCCTCGGTTATCATAATAAGATTTGTACTGTTCTCTGATTTCTTTCGTGATTCACGAAAGCAAGAATGGAATCAAAGTCGTGCTGAAAAGACTTCCTGCGACATTGTCAAAAATAGAGTATTTATTTCTCTTAGCGAGTTTTGCTTTTAGTAACATTTGGAGCTAAAACCAGGTACATAAAGTAAACTCACAGTTGAGTATTGTGATTCTTGAGAAATTGGTGATGGCTTTGAGCATCTGGGAGTGAACTTAAGTGATGCTGGCGTTGCTGATTAAGCTGATGATGTAATTCCGCAACTTTCTGCTTCAACCTTGCGACATCAGCTTCAGCGAGAGAAATCTCCTCAAGCTCAGCCCTCGTCTTCACATTTATTGCAATGTTAGAACTAACGAGTTCAAAAGATATAACCATTTAAGAAAAAAAAAAACTAATTTTTGAAGCTAGAGTGTATACTGACTTTAGAATCCGCAGATTGAGAGCTAAATTGTCCACAAGACATGCTTAGACCAACTTCAAGAGCGGAACGTAGGTCTCTCTCAGCTTGCAGTTGCTCCTGTAATCTGCCCACCTGACAATTCAATGGCGAGCTTAGTTAGCAAAATGGAAGTTTATTATACAGAAAAAAATGGAGATTAGAAATGCGGCACTTCTCAAGAAAAGGTTCATACATCTTGTTCAAGTGCTAACCGACGTTCGTGCAAAGCCTGCTTCCTTCTCTCCAAGCTAGCTTGTAATACTGCATTTCCCTTAGCCTGCAGAGGTCGACTCAATCAATACAACAAAATTACGTAATCAGCGTATAATACTTCTATTGCCAGAACAAGTACCTCCTTAGCAATTCGTTGTCGCAGCTCATCTTTCATGAGCTCAAGCCTTTGTATAAGAAGCCTACAAGGAGTGGATAAGCATAAGTCAACCTCATAAGAACAAAGATTACTCATATGCAGTAAAAAAATGTGTTTGATTATACTGCTGGATAAGTGGTTGCATACAGATGCCATTATACAAGACTGCACTGTGTTAATCAAAATTCAAAACACTAGATGGGAAATAGGATTGTAATAGAACCACAATACATGCATTCGGGATGAGTATCTTACTCATCATTTCCTGAACCATCAAATGAACCTTTCGCAGGTGTTTTTTTGCCCTGCACACAGTAAACAAAGAAGGAATTGAGCGAGTTATCAAGTTAAACTCATTTTTCCTACCATAAGAGGAATTGATAGAAAAAATTCATTAAACATCTCATACATACTTCATAAAATGCATCCATCACAAGTCAGTTGCAGAGACTATGACAACAGAATTATCACTTTTCAAGCCAGCAATGGAAAACTTACGTTGCTTCTTCCCCAGGATGAAGAACGCTTTGCATTGGGTGTTGATAAGCCAGTAGTTTTATTCGCAGGTTTCTCAGCTGAAGTTGTGTATCTAGGGGCAGTGAGGGGAGTACTGGGATTAACTGATGGCATAGCCTCTCTCCCTGATTGATAACAATTTCCAGTAGGTGATACGCTGGAAATTTCTATATCTTTAATAGGCTCTTCAATTTGTCTTTTGACTCTAGTGGCCACGTCTGTACTCTCGACTGAACAATGGATGTCTCTAGGAGACTCAACATCTGAATCTTCAACACCAAATCCCTGAGAGAAAGCACATTCAACGAAAGAACGAATTAGGATGGATTTTCCTGCAGCTTAAGTTACTACCACTTTTGCTACGGAAGACCTCAAGTTCAAACACCAAACATAACTCAAATGTGATGCACATCCAAACAAAAGACCACATACGAGGTACAGAAAGATACCAAAACAGTACCAATGGCTTAATGCAAACAAAAGGATTTCACATATCTCAGATTTCTGAATGTAGGTTTACTCTGACCAAGAGGTATTGGTCAGTAGGATAAGATGGCAAGAACAAACCTTGTAGTCGTACAGATCACTGCCAGTAAAATCACTGCTCTCACTAGGTTTTCTACTCAGCAGAACACCATGATCATCATCTGTTTCCCTTTCTCCTATATCCACATTATGCAAGTCAGGACGTTTAATCTCTATTTCCTCTTCATCACTTGAGTTCTCAGGTCCACTGTCGCCAATATGAGAATCAGTAGAAATGGAGCATCTTTCAAGATTTTCATCCTGCAAAAAAATCGTTGAGAATATAGTATTGTGTGGGACCAGATATTTAATTAAATGATCGAATGGCATCTTACAATGATCATATTCCCATAGTCTTCTAAAAGGGCTGTGACAATGGCTTGAGCATTATTGGCAGCATTAGCGGCAGCAAGAAGTTGTGCAGAGTTATCTTCTAGAGTGTCAAAACCTTCTAGATCACATTCTCCAGCCAGTAGAGGACGCAAGAGCAACGGGGACATACAAGCAGCAACAGCAGATGAAGTCATCCGGTTTTCACAGGAATGAGTGGTGACAGTATGCATCATCTTTAGAATCCTGCAGAATGCAACTCACTCTGAGAATCAAGCTTTTTCAAGTAACCTAAACAAAGGACTTTCTTTGAGAGTAGCACATATTTCCCATGGCATATGCAGCTAAGGATTTAAATATCCTCCTAGGTTCAATGCCTAAGCAGTTTTTATGATCATTTAAAAGACTAAATCTGAAAGCATACCGTAGTAGTAGTCGCTTGTTTGGTTCTGGAAATGTTTCAATTATAGCAGAGCGCAGTGATTTAACCCGAGCTTCGTTATGATCAATTTCTACAGAAAAGGGTAAAAAGCAAGTTATATAAACACATACAATAAAGTACAAACATAGATTCCATATATACAGAGACTTACTGTAAGCTTCCAGCAAAGCAGTGCAGCATGACGCTGGAACTGGAGAAGAAGGCAACTGCCGCAGAACATGCTGCAGATACAATAGCATGACACAAATATTTTAGCACAAGAAATAAACCTGGAAGTCATAGTTGACACAATATAGTACCTTAACACAGTCTCCAATAACATGTGGATCCTCTTCAGGACTGAATTCTGTCTTGCCTAAATGAAGTACATATGGAAAAAATTATTTAGAAACAAATATTTTAAGAGGAAGAAATAGAAAAATAATATAGGATATGAGCCTATATTCTAATTTTTACATATACATACCCAAAATAAAGGGTCCATATGTAGAAGATCATTACCTTGTTCGTATTCTTGAACTCTGCGTTCTACCTCCTCAACATCTGCAGACTGTCTTAAGATTCCCTCTACTTTGGTTCCTGTGCAGACAGCAGATAAAAGGTGCATAATAAAAACCATATCTATGATAGCCTCTAAGATGAATTAAAGCGAATAAATAAAATATGTATGGCAAAGTTAATATTAAAAAAACATACTTTGTAGAGGACAAACAACAGAAAATAATGATATGAGATTTAGAACATAAAAATGAGAGGAACCTAGATAAACAAGGAGGCCAAACTCACCATATGTCTCAAGAAACTGAAGAGCTTTCTCAAGAAACGATGGACTTCCATCAATCTCTTCTAGAGCAAGTAAAATTGGCCTTCCAACAACTGAAGAATTCAATGGGCGCTGATCCCTCCCTACATGCCAGGGTGTGATTGATATACTTAGCAAATAAAGCAATCATAGCGAGAAGCTGATAATAATAAAAAGAAATGAGAACTAACATGAATTGAAGGACCCGTCGGTAGGATTGTTTGCTTCTGTTCTGAATATTCCATTTTGACCAATTACCAGTGCTGCATTAGGAGCTTGTGAAAGCGCTTGCTCAAGGGCAGCCTTCCACTCATACAAGTCGTCCATTGTCTCAGCCTACGTGAGGCAAATAATTAGCATTTTATAGAAGCATAACCCATAAAAAAGAAGGGGATGAATAATTAAGTCGGCTTCTTATATATAAATTACCTTGAGGGTGAATGCGCGTCCGTCACGCCCATCTGGGAATAATACAGTCAACAACTTCTTATCCTCTCTCACCACAACACTGCAAAACGAGGATGTTCACACAGGCTAGAAAGTTAGAGATATTCTTACAAAGAGCAACCACAGAAAATTTATACCTCCCTGAACTGTTCAAGTCAATGCCTCCAAGAGTCAAATTTACTTCACCTCCCTTTTGTGGTAATGCACTCTGTCAAACAGTTGAAACAATGAGCTACAGGGAACAATTGTTAAAGAAAAATGGGAGTCGGTCGAGTAAGCCAGGCCTTACTGTTATACAAGGGTGATACAAATATCTAATCATTGAACGCCAGACCTTATTGTTATACAGGGGTGATAAATTAAGTGATAAATTAATACTAGATCTAGAAATCGTAGAACTTCTAAAATTATCAGACAATGGAAGGACACGGAAGATAGAGAGACAAAATATTTCTAGGATATATAAGAGGGTCAAGTAAAGATTAATATTCTAATAAACTATGAAATGAAATACAATGTAGGACAATCATGAGACAGAGCCTTGAGAACTAACAAAGGATTATTAGCAATCATATGTGCAAAATTAAGATTTATCATTAAAATCAAATCATATAACAAATGAAGATTGGTTCTTTCGGAATCGCTAACAGTGGTCCTCAAACAAGGAAATGATAATTGGACTTCTATCACAAACTTGATTTACAGAATTTTAATATGTTCCAAGTTGAGAGGTAATGCCAATTGGTTTCAGTATTAAACCACAGTACCAGGATCAGTAATAATAGAGCCTGTTTACCGAGTAATATTGCATATCATTTGAGGAAGGGTGTCATAAAGTATACTGCAATTGCAATTGCAATATGTTTAGGTTTAAAAGAAATATCCTAGGTTCCAAGAGCTTAACAGTAGGAAGTATTATATGAATGTGAGAAAGAAGACAAATACTTACTGGATCATTTTTGAAGAACACCAAGGAAGTTCGGGTAAGGATAAACCAACGCTTCTTCCATGATGTCCAACCAAGTCCTGATGATGCCATAAGAAATTTAGTAGATAACAAGATCGCCCGAAACTAAGGAATAAGACTGACACAATGCGTAGACATGCAAATTTGTAGATAATATTTGCAGAGCAGGAAGATGTGGAAGGTCACCTTTCGATGAAATGAAGAGAGGACCATTCTTATAAACCTGTCAAAAAAAAAATCATCGTGGAATACAATATAGGATTATCATCGGTTTGCTTTACTTTGGACTTCTTTATACAACCAAACCACCTAAAGCTAGAGCAAGATAAACCACAATATGCAATTCAAACACCAAACCCCTTAAGAACACATACATTCAGTTTTTAATCCATTCTCTCGGACCCAATACAATCCTTTGAACAAAATCCAAACTTTCAAACTTTCAAAACGCACTAATCTTTTATCTCATCAGTATCTCTCACATTTCCACAAAAGCAAACAGATAATAAGAACCGGAACAGGAACCAAACTGGAAATTAATTACCGTATTCGAAGCACCAACTTGTGGCCGTTGCATAGAAGCTAACGAAGCCGCCATTGCACAAGTACAGTTAAAATCAAAACCAGGAATGATGCATTCAAAAGCGAAGAATTGAGAATTGCTTTCTCTCAAAACACATTAGCCCAAATCGATTGCTTCGTTTACTCCCATTTCCCTTGCAAAGCTTTTCTCTGATTTACCAGCTAATTCGCTAATAGAGAAGAAGCTAATTGAAGTCTGGCCTACTGCAGCTAGAAGAGAAGATGAGTGTGTAGGGGAAGACAGAGAGAGAAAAAGGGTAGGGTCAGGGACAACACGGTGTAGTGTATTACTATGCACCGGTCCAATTAAAGAGCGACACGTAAAACACAGTTTCTTACTCCTTTTTCTTTTTGTCTTCTAACATTTAACCTTAAAACTCTTTAATTTGGATCAGATTACCCTGCCTTTACTCTATCAAATCCAAATTACTCGATTGTTTATATAAAATTAATAGAAATGATCTCTGTTATGTTTTTTTTTTTGGTGAATATCTCTGAAAAATTCCCTAAAATACCATAAAAAAAAAATTTTGTTCTAAAAATATCATCAAAAAATTTTTATTCCAAAAATACCATTAAGTTTTAAAAGTTCCAAAAATACCACAAACTCAAAAATTGATTTTAAAGAGTTTCGAATTAATTTTTTTGGGTTTGGGTTAATTAATACATAATTAGGGTAAAGTTTTTGGGGATAGGGTTTAGATTTGGGGTTTAGGTTTAGTTTTGAATATTTAAAGTTAATTTGAAATTTGTGTTTTTTTTGAAACTTTTGAAAAATGGTATTTTTGGAACAAAAAAATTTTTGGTGGTATTTTTGGAACAAAAAATTTTTTGTGATATTTTTGAGAATTGCCCGTTATGATCATGATATTTATAAGTCAAATTATAATTTAGAGTATCTTAATTATTATCTATATATATTTAAGATGTTTTCTAAAATTTTGAAGAAATAAATTAATTCAAAATATCTACAAAAACTTAAATTAACCATAATTATTTGGACATAAAACCAACCCATTATTTTATGACATCAAAATTATTTGTTACCCCATTAATCAACTAATTAAGGCAACTTCTAAGTTGAATCTGCTGGATTTAGGCTATAATTCAATTCTATCGACCGTAAAAATTTAAGGTTTAATCACACTTATTTAGTTAGTCGAAATGGTGCTACACTTTAGATTCATTAGAAAAACTGGTGAATGGGTTACTCGACGATTATACTCACCTTGGAAATTTTTTTTTTTTTTTGTCGACCACCTTGGAAAATTATTCCGGGTAGTAAAGTATTACGACCTATCTTTTAAAAAAATATATATATTCTGCATGTTATCTTCCATATCCTTGCTGACAAAAAAATAGAGAAATCTCGTTAATACATGTGTTAACCAAGACGTTGTCAAAAAAAGAGAAAGAAGACATAATCTTAGAAGTGAGTCTATCGGATAATAAAAACACGATGAAAATAGACACTACAAAGCAAAGTTGATTGTGAAAGGTTATCGACAGAAGAATGCATGTGTCGACTATACAAAAACCATTTCTCATACACTTAATTTGGTGACGCACAAAATTGTGCTTGGACTGGTAACAACAAAAATTATTTTAATCATTTTTAGTGGATAATTGAATCTACATGAAACAATCTAAAAGCTCTGAGATCAAATATAAAAGGGATAAAAGAAGGTAATCTAAATTTTCAAAATAGCCTATACGTGCACGTGCTGAAACATACTCAAAGGTATTGTTAAGAAGTTTGAAATTTCTTTAACAAAAAAAAAAAGAAGTTTGAAATTTTCTTTTAGATGTTGAGTTCTTAAAGAAACTCTATCGTATGACTTGTGTCCAAAAAAAAGAATAGAGTTTATGCATATGCTGGTTTTGCATTCTGGTTCTCTCTATTTTAAAAATTTTTTGTCGTCGTTGCAATGTAAAAAGAGGAAACAACATAGACCACATGCATAAGAAAATGTTTTTTAACATAAGAAATGTTAGTTTATTATATAGTGGACGTGTTCACATCATTTTTTATATCCGTTGTTTGACATAACATACTTTTGTATCAAATATCTAACACAATAATGTTTCATTGTCGAGTTGTGTCTGATTCAAAATTTAGTTGCCTCTTTATTAGTTACTCGTTACTCCACTTATATTAATATACTTCGCTAGAGTTATTTTTATTGTAAAAATAATTGAAGTTTCCTCAACAGTGTAGAATATGTTGTGCTGATGATCAATCTATGGGACTTATTTTCGTCAAGTTTGGATACGTTCAAGCTCTATGGCGCGGATAGTATATTACTCATAATTTTTTACTTAAGTCTGCAAAGTTCTTTTTAAGCAAAATTCAAAGTGATCAATGGCTATCAAAACAACCAAAGCTTTTTCACTATTGACACGACAATCTTTCGTACGGATTCTTTCTACTATAAAAAAAAAGTAATACATGGATCATAGACTGGCGATATAATATTCTTTTAAGAACAATCAAATTATGAGCCAGCTAATCAATGGTGATATGAAGAATTTCAAGTTGCACACTTTAGATTTGCGAGATTCATTTTTGAAGAATGAAATTCACATGCAATATTTTTTATCGGATTCCAAGGAACAACAATAAAGTTCCATAACGAGTGGCTAAAGAACATTTTAAGTCTAGTATCCTCTTTGCATCATATGATTTTTCACAAATCCTCCATAAAATCAAATTGATTTCCGTTGATTAACAAATACATTTTCTACCAACATTTTATTTTAGTATCATAAAGGGTAAAATTGTCACCTCAACAATAAACGTGTGCAATAATAAAAGTCTAAATACATTTTTGTTACTTTGTGTTAAATTATGCAAAAACAAGTTGAGCAGCGTGTGTTTAAATAAATCTTGATGCCAATCACGAAATCTTTATCAAAATCTTTACCAACACTATTACACTAATCTTTATCTCAAATCTTTATCTATACAGCTTTGCATGTTATAAAGCTTACCGCTCCAGCTTCCCACTCCAGATTTTTAAAAAAGCTAGTTTACCAATCGGACCCAATGCAAATTTGTTTCAAACAGAAATGTAATTTCATTTTCTTTTAATAAAAAGCCAAAATACAAGTCACTTCCGTCTCCCTCCAACACCCTCTCTCCCCTCAAAACTATCAGAAACAGTTTTTTCAATCCACCATGGCAACGATCTCCCACCGGTTAACCACCGGTTTAACCGCATCGATCAGCTCAATCCAATCGCATTCCGCGAACCATTCTCAATCGATCTCCTTAATCCGTCGAAACCACATCAATCGTCGTCTACCATCGACAATCTCTCAATCTTCCAATCGGTGGTTAATCCAAACGGTGTCGCCGGCGAGATTCCGGGATGGATCTGCTGAGTCTGAGATTAAAAAACCAGGCGTGTGTCGTTACGCGATCGTCGGAGATAACGAGACCGAAGACGATCACGTCGTCGCTGATACAGAGCATGTGAAGACGACGGAGATTGTGATTTGGGCGGCCGCTACGGCGGCGTTAGGAGTCGGAAACCGAGTTATGTATAAACTCGCGCTGGTTCCACTCAAACACTATCCCTTCTTCCTTGCGCAACTCTCCACCTTCGGGTAAATCCATCTCCGTTTTTCTCACTCTCTCGAATCGTAATGCGTTGAACTATTTTTTTTTTTGGGTCAAAATTTGCGTTCGTTAATTTTAGTGGACTAATATTGCAATTGGAATTTAAGGTCATTCAGACTTTTTTTAAATCTAACGTGGTGGTCTTATAATATAAAATTATTAAAACACACTATCTCTCTTCCTTTTACTCAACTTTATACCTTTTTTTTCATCTTTTTACTCAATTTTTATTAATTTTATATTTAAACACTTTCTTTTCCTTTTAAAAACACTCTAAAAAATGTCCAATTTTAGACATTCTTTCTCTTCTTTTTCCTAAACACATTCACTATCTACTCTTTTTACTCAAATTTTATTAATTTTATATTTCAATATATCCCACAAAAATACTCTTTTTCTTCTTTTTACAACCATTTTAATAATTTTATATTATAAAAATACCAAATTAAACCATCTTGGGTCTCCAACGAGGATGCCCTAATTAAAATTTTAGAAACCTAATGATTTTTCTGGTATGTATTACTAGTGGTATGTTCTTCAGTCCGAAACATTTTGACATTAGATTTTCCAGAAATGAAAACTATGAAAATTTGAGGTGTGATATTATACATTTGGAAAGTTGAAGGGCTAATACGAATAAAATAGAAACATTTTTTTTTTGTTTGGAATCGGGTCAGACTTGGCATGCAGTCTATTTCATGTTGGATAGTGGATACTTCTACTTGGGACATTATTGTAGCCGCACATCATTTACTCTACATGCAATGTATATACATAATTACGCATTTCTATTTCGGATTAATCATTGATTGGTCAATTTATTATATTTTTTTTGTCATCTAACAGTTTATTCAACTTTTTTTTTTTCGTAAAGCACCTTATCGTATTATCATTTGCAAACTAAAAAATTACCTGCGTTATACGCGGGATAAAATGATTATCTAATAAAATCAATAGTTTTATTTAACAAAAAAATTATAAAGAATAATTATACATAATCTAAAACCCAATTTATATATTTGAATTTTACGATTATTTTGCATACAAATGTGTTACACCCGTAAAATAGTTAAACCAACAAATTTCATTAATAGTTATTATTGCATTTCTGAAAAACTAAAAACATCAACTTGTTAAACAAAACAACACACGTAAAAACATATTTCTACATGCTCATATTTTTTAAAAGATAATAAATAGTTTTATTTTATTTTTAATCAATTTTTTGTATATATGTTAAATATTTGTTCACATTTAATTCTATGATTTAAATCTATAATTTCAAAATATTTTAATTTTGGCAAGTTTAGGAAGATTCAAATGTGTTTGGCAATTAGAGTTATAGTAATCAAAATAAGTATATTTGGAAATAAATGTGTTTGGTAATGAGTATAAGATAATGGAATAAATAAATAAAAATAAAGAAGAGAAAAATTATGGTGATGACACCTAAGTAAAATGCTCCCAAAATGCTCCTCAAATAATATATAGGATTATTATGACTACCAAATGTTTTCTATAAATGGAACTTTAGCACAAACTAGCTAGGAATTAATTCGTTTTAGAAATATATGTGAATTTAAATTCGTTGGATATAGTACAAAAAGATTTACTTGAATATGCTCTAGAGGGAAAACCACAAACGTTTTTTAAGTTGGTGACACCAAATTATTTAAAAAAAGAAAAAAGTTGGTGGAACCAAATTGAATTAAGTCCGTCCATATCATTATCTTCACCCTCCAGGAGCCCCTAAGGTCATCCTCATTGCAAACCCCTTTGGGTCTAATATGGTGGTCTTATAATATAAAATTATTAAAATACACACTTTCTTTTCATTTTACTCAACTTTATACCTTCTCTTTCATCCTTTTACTCAACTTTTATTAATTTTATATTTAAACACTCTCTTCCTTTTAAAAACACTCTAAAAAATGTCCAATTTTAGACATTCTCTCTCTTCCTTTTCCTAAACACAGTCACTATCTACTCTCTTTACTCAAATTTTATATTTCAATATACCCCACAAAAACACTCTATTTCTTCCTTTTACAACAATTTTAATAATTTTATATTATAAAAACACCATATTAGACCATCTTGGGTCTCCAATGAGGATGCCCTAAGTAATATTCTTATAGGTCCCATTGCATTAGACTTGATTAGAATTCCTAATGGTCCTCCTACTACTAGTGCTAACTTTGTGAGTGAGTGTTAGGCATGGGCGTTCGGGTAACCATTCGGGTTTCAGTTCGGTTAATTCGGTTATCGGGTTTTCAGTTTTAGGAATATAATATCCATTCGGGTATTTTAAAATTTCGGTTCGGTTTCGGTTCGGTTAGTGTCGGTTTCGGATTTGGTTTCGGTTATCCGAGATACTCATAATTACGTAAAATTTTCCCGATTTTGGTTCGATTTAATTATTTTTAACTCTAGTTATCCGAAAATAAAAAGAAATTTCAAATTTCAAATAATATACCTCACTAAATTGGTTATTTTTAGTAAAATATACCTATAATTTTCGAGTTGACTAAAAATAACTATAAAAACTATAAAATTTGGTTAAAGTATATGAACATATTCTATCTTATATCTAAATATATGTAGGTTAATTTTATGTTTCGGGTATTTCGGGTACCCATTTCTTTTTCAGTTCGGTTCGGGTTTTCGGTTTTAGATATTTAGAATCCATTCGGTTATTTTTAAAAATCGGGTTCGGTTCGGTTCGGGTAATTTCGGGTCGGTTTCGGTATGGTTTTTCGATTTCGGATTTTTTGCCCACCTCTAGTGAGTGTGGATAACCAAGCTGAATCAAACCATTCCAAACCGACTTTTATGGTTTGTTTCCACTTTTGTTGTTTTGTTCTCAAACCGAATTGATGCCTTGTAATTTTATGACATTTCTATGGCCACATTTGATAAAGGGTTAACTAAACCAAATGTAAGCCGAAATGTCTACACCTATTAATGGAGAGTTCCTTTTCCTTTTGAGACTTATCCATGTGGTTGTTATCTGCAGGGCTAGTTTGATTATCTGATTGCCTTGTATCAGATTCTTAAATCTTAACATGTTTATATTGAGCCCTACTAGATTATGTTACTTGTGCTTAACAGAATGTTTCAATTGGCTAGAGAATTACATTGGTTTCTACAGAAAAAATCTATAATGGTTGCTCTGTTCTTGGTGGACCTAAACCTTTGATCAATACTTAGCTGTGATTTATTTGCTCTCCTATTCATTTTCTTTATTGTAAAACATCTTGTTTTGTGTATCAAACTTTAATTTACAGAAAAAAACATTCTTCTTTTGCTATTGTTTTCCTTCATGTAGGTATGTAGCTGTATATTATTGTATCTTGTATTTTCGATATCGTGCTGGAACTGTTACGGATGCAATGCTCTCGGTACCCAAAATGCCATTTTTTATTGTTGGTGGTTTAGAGGCTTTAGCTGTAGCTGCTGGGATGGCAGCCGCAGGTAACATTACATTTATGCGATTGTCTATGCGGTCCTTAGTTACATAGCTTTTTGCGTTCCAATTTCAAAATGTAATTTTCAGTAGCTTTATACTTTTCATTTATGAGATGGCTTTACGGGTATTTTGAGAAGCATAGATGCCTTCATCGCACAAAATCGACTTTATTCATCTAATTGTTCTTTTCCTCTTCTCTCCTCAGCGAATCTTTCGGGGCCATCTACTACAGTTATATCTCAGGTTAGAAGTTGCTACATAAGTAAAAACTTCCTGGTTTTCTTGTTAACTAGTAAAGGCATGATGGGTGAAATCAAGTTCCAGGATTCAATAACATACCTCTTTGTTTACTTGCAGACATTTCTAGTCTGGCAAATTTTCTTCTCCGTCATTTTTCTTGGGAGGAGATATAGTGTAAACCAAATACTCGGATGCACTCTAGTAGCTCTTGGTGTAATCTTCAGTGTGGCAAGGTTAGATCTGCTCGGTCCTCTTGCTTGACACTAAAGTCACTTGCTTTGTTTCTTTTGGTATTTTCACAGAACACAACAGGAGTCACCATATTTTCTTTCGGATATCTGCAGTGGATCAGGTGCTGCTCATTCATTAAAAGAAGCCGGAATATTTTGGATTCTTCTAATGGTTCTTTCTTTCATGCTTCAAGGAGCAGATACAGTATTAAAGGTCAATTAATCACCAAATTTCAAGGTTTTTCAAAATTTTTGGTGACACTATTCTCTTTAATCTCAAATTCTTTGTTCTTGTAGGAAGTGATCTTTATAGATAGCCTAAAACGATTGAAGGTACATTACATATTCACAAAATCGGTTGCAGAATTAGTTTTGTTCGTTTGAAATGCTGAAAAATCATTTGCTCTTACTATCCCAGGGTGCATCACTAGATCTATTTATAGTTAATTCATATGGTTCAGCTTACCAAGTAAGTACTCTTAGTCCCGTGTGCTCTCTTAGTTGTGACTTGCACGACAAGGTAACTAATCATTTTGTCTTTGTGGTGGGTTTTTGTGACCAATTTAGGCCATCTGCATCTCATTGCTTCTTCCCTTTCTTTCAAAACTATGGGGCATACCGTTTAACCAACTCGGTTCTTACCTAAAAGATGGTGCGGTTTGCTTTCTCAACATCGGAACAATGACAAAAGGATGCGATGGGGCTCCCTTGTTACCTCTATTGTTTGTGATTGTGAACATTGGCTATAACATTGCGCTTTTAAGACTCCTCAAGATTTCATCGGCGGTGGTTTCATGTCTTGCATCGACGGTTTCAGTGCCGATTGCCGTGTTTATGTTCACATTGCCATTACCGTACCTTGGAATTGCATCATCACTTCCAAAAGGGTTCATGGGAGGAACAATTATACTTGTTTTGGGAATGATTCTTTATAGTTGGACACCACAAGAAGCTAACCGTTCTCATACTGATACAGTCATTCCTTCACCTCCAACTTGAAACAGGTTTTTTGAGTTTATTAAGAGATTCGAGAGGTTATTGAAAATCGATTTGGGTCAAAATCATATCGTTAAATATTTCGATGATGTTAATTGGAAAAGTTGACATTATTTTTGTACGCTTATAGAAACAAAACACTTCTTATGAAAAAAATCCTTGAAGTTAAATATTTTATTATATAAAAGAGAGTGAACAAAATTCTAACTCACAAAATTGTGACACGTGTTAACTAGTAGATTCTAACACATTAATTATTTAAATATGTAAATTTTTTTAGCATTACCCAAAAAGAAGAAGTTAAAATGAAAAAAAAACAAGTATAAAGTAATCTTACAAATTGCACAAAAATAGCTATATAAAATATTTAATTGAAATTTTTTTTTAACAAAGAGATATTTAACATAAAAACAAATTAGGAAATGGAAAATAGCAAACTATATAATTAAAAATAGAAACGACCATGAATCTATCATTATATATAGACAGAAGTTTAACATATGTATATCTATGGGGAACACCAAATAATTGACTATGGATAAAAGTAGAAATAAATCAAGGAAAAAAAAGCTAAGATAAAAAAAATTTAGTTAGTGGTGTGTTTTTACATGTTTAAAATTTACGAAATAGCCTCAAAGAAGGATCATAAAAACATGTTAGAATGATTTAGTTGTTATATCAAATAATTTAATTATTTAAACCATATTTACATATATCAAACCTATATACTTATTGGTTTTCAAATTTTTCAAATTATATGAGATATGAGATATGAGACTATACTTTTTCAAATTACATATGAATCTATAACTTGAATCACTTCATTATCTATGTTGGAGATTGAATTAAGAATATAATATGTTTTTTCCCAAAACATTTTTTAACATAACTATTTTAGTATTTAGTATTTACTATAAATTAAATAATCCTTGCATCGCGAGGGGTTTTAATCTAGTATACAATAAATCCATTTGAATTTGTGTCTAAAATTTTACAAATCGATCGGTCATGTTTTATGTATAGCATTGTCTTTTCATTTTCTTTTTGCATTCACATGAGGGTTAGAAACAAATATATTATATAAGGTGTTGGATAACAACAAAAGATATATATATTTTTTTGTTCTGAATTTTTCTTGTTTCATTTACCAGGCCTCAGACCCAAAGTTTACATCAGGTCTAACCCCATTAGCATTTTTGATAATAGATCAGCCCAAAAGTTTTTCTTTCTTGGAATGTAAACGACAGAGAATCGATTGAAGTTCTTCGACATCTGATGAATATCTTGAAGAATTCCGTAGATTTCCGTCAAGTGACGTCTGGTGGTGATTGATCGGACTAGGTTCTGCGAGTGAGATACGATGCAGATCTCGTTGATGCCCAATTCCAGGGCTTTGATTGTTGCGAGCCGAATCACAAAGGCCTCTGCTGCTGGAGCAGAGTAAACAAATTTGGTTGCTTGTGATCCCTCCAAAAAAATCGTGTTTTGATGTGTCTCGAAGACCCATCCCATTCCAGCCGTTCTCGATTCCTCTCGAAGACCAATCCCATTCCAACAAAAGATATTCTATCGTAGCCTTTAAGATATACACATCATTCCCTCTTTCTTCTTTATTGTCTCCGCCTTCTCTCTAAAACAAAGAAAAGAAAAAGAAAATCACCGGCAACCGGTTCCTTGCCGGCGTCGTCACTCTTTATATATAAATCAAGTTTCGTTGTAATTACTTTTTATTAATAAATAAACCGGGGAGTTTTCCCCGGTGATCCACCAAAAAAAAAAGATTTTGGAGAATGGGAGCACGAATAATCCCATAATAATGGAAATATAGTGTAATGAACTTAAGCAGTTAAAGTATTATCAATGACCCGAATTCGGATTCACTGCGACATCCAAAAAGATATACGGATAACTGGATAAGTTTTGATTGGAATGAAATGTCCGTTAAGGCGTTAACAAAAGTCCACGTTAAATGTGGAAGCAAATGAGTTGAGTTAACATAATTAAATTCATACTCCACTTTTCCACTATAGTGCCGTCAACATGAATTTATCAAACCGAGCGCCTGTGGTCCGGTGGTAAAAAGATTACAGCTGTGACTTCTGCTATCTGGATTCGAGTCTCGACCATTGCCACGTCTTTAGCGATGGGATAGCGTGAACTCAATATATAAGATCACCAGGACTACGTCATATTCAGAACAATGATATAGACGCTCGTCGGGAATATCTTGGTGAGACCCGGAAAACTTGGTTAAAAAAAAACTTTTAACAAAAAAAAACATGAATTTATCAAAACACTTTTACAAAAACCAAATTTTTCTTTTCTTTTCTTTTCTGAGATAGTATTTTTAACATATATATCTCCAATGTGTTCATCTATTTTTAACAAAATTTTAGAATAAAAATAGCATTTTTTCCCTCTAAATATAAAGTAAGAACTAGCAATTCTTTTATTTTAGAGTTAGAAAAATAAGTGGATTAGAGTAAATTTTACTCTAAAAATGAAATATCCGCAAAAAGCAACTACAACTTCGAGAAGCCTTTCTTGTGCCTTGCTAGGAAATTGGCTGGAGACCAGAACCTTCACTTTGTCGAGTCACCAGCGCTTGCTCTACCCGAAGTGACGATCGACATGGCTTCTCAACAGAAGAATGAGCTTGAGCTCAAAGAAGCTATGCATCAGCCACTTCCCAACAACGATGATGACGCGTTCAAATAATAATCTCCTTCGAAAAAATGTTTCTGGATTTCTCTATGTTGTTTTGATGTTACATATTAAATCAACCAGTGTTCTATAACAGTATTGGGGAATTTTCCATTTGGAAATAGATGGAGTTGTTTTCTGACCCAAGAATATAATATTCGAAGCTCTTTTCCACACAAAAAAAAAAATGTTAGCAAAAAAAAAAAAGAATAGAATTTAGAGTAAAAAATAGATATGAGTTAGAGATGCTTAAAATATGGAATAATCATCTTTTGGAAACAAAAAGTGAAATTGCAAAATTATGCCGCATGAACAATACAAAAGCAAAGAGTATTGATGAAGGAAAAGGAACATTGAACTAGAAACATATATGAACCAAGAAAACAAAAATACAACATGAACTAAACCAATATGCGTTGGTCCAGTTGGTAAAAAGACTCACAGGTGCAAGTTTATCCACCTAGATTCGATTCATCTAGATTCGATTTGGATTGACCACCTGCAAAACCTCTACGATAAAAAAAAAAAAAACATGAACTAGAAAAAAAAGGAACATTGAAGCATAAGCCGAATTTAACACAATAATGGATTACCCACGACGACTACCACCGCAAACACAAAAAATTGGTTTTGAAAGACGGTTTCTTCAAAGTATCCACGTTAGTTTGCATGTTTCCAGCATAAAACGCAGCATAAGCTTCTGCGATAGAGACCACGGAAAATTTTACTCCTTTAGTACGGAAAAGACCTGAAACATTACGATCTCCAGGACGCAGAGACAAAAGCGTAGAAAGCATTTGTTGAAACGATGGTCCAGCCTCGAGGATGTGCTTACACACCAAACCATACATCTCAAGTCTAGGTGCAATGGTTTCTACCATTTCATGACCCACGAAGGTAAAATCCGACGAACTGATGAATTCGTAGAGAGATTTAGGTATGACACTGAAGCTAGATAGATCGACAATAACGCATTGACTTTCATCACAAAGTAGAACATAAGATGTTTTTTCCACTAGTCGTCTATCTGATCCAGCATACACGGCGATCACCCGTTCAAAATAAAAAAAACTCAGGCCGATCACCCTCTTCGAGTTCTTGGAATTTGTCTTGAGGGATCTTATGGCTGCATCCACCTCTTTTTTGTTTTTAGCTAACGTACATTTGATGCAAGCCCTGCAAAAATCTATATCAATCCATTTATTAGTGCAAAACATATTATAAAAGACTCGAGGCATCCTCATTTTTTCTGCGTAGAAAATATCTTAAAAGAATTGGTATTGTGTAAAACAATGAAGCTGCATGTGTCTATATATCGAGAACGAAAAAGTTATAATGAGTTTGTTTGTTTGTTTTTTTTTTAAAGGAAAGTGGCATTATTGATACTTGATAGGGAAAGATGGACATGCACAGTATCTTGGAAGTAGACAACTCACTGAAGAAGATGTCAAGTGAAAGTTTGGGCTGTTCAATTGGAATTTCGTGGCTCAGAATGGTAATGTCTTTATAAACGTATCTCTTTTTTATAATTTGTAACGTTTTAAATTGTGTCAATCATCAAAGCGGTACCAAAAGTTTTACCAACACTATTACACTAATTTTTCTTTGCAACACTATTAAATTGTACAACGGTCCTAAAAAAAATTAATAGAAACTGAATCTAAGTATATTATAACAATTTACTACATATCACGCACGTAGAGCGAGGAACACCTAGTGTTAATTAAAGTTTCAAGAGTGTCTATAATGTTAAATAACCCATTTTTCGTAGGGGAAAGATTGGATCTTCTAATCAGTGATTGGTTAAATAAGATTTGAAATCAATGGTGTATATTTTTCGTAGAAACCCCAATAATTGGGCTATTTGAAGATAACACTTCTTGTCCAAAAAAATATCTCAATGATATAGATACAAACCGACAGTGGAAAGATTAGATTTTCTAATCAGTAATTGGTCAAATAAGATTTCAGATAAGATTTTTTTTTCCAAGCAAACTACTTGTTTGTTGACATATTCGCAAAATGATTTTAACATAACTTGAAATATGCAAAATTGATAAAATCTTGTGAAATTGCTGGACTGTTTCAACTTTTTAATATCACCAATAAAAACTCTACTTTCTGTGGTGACAAACAAGTTTGTAACTCATAAGGATATATATAACTACGTCTTATTATCTGCTCTTATATTGATGCATGTATAGTTTTGAAGTTTCTAAACAACTTTTTATGATTAATCAAAATAGAAGTGTTCTTTTGTTTAAGAAAAACACATGATTCTGAAGTTTCTTTACCATGAGTGATATATATGTAGAACGCTAAATGGATGGTGTTGGAGAATTCAAGAACTCATACAATGGAAAGAACAAATCAAAATGTTAAAAAGATAAGAAATATCTTTGCTTAAAGTTAGTCTTGGGTGGAATATAAACAGAGGATGATCTGATGGTTCATGCGGTTGCAAATACGTGGAGGAGAGTGACTAATAATATGTATCTTAGTGTGTGGGTTAGTTGTATACTATATGAAAACGAAAAAACATAAAAATACAAACTACATCAATAAAACAATGAAAGTATATAGTTTCACAAAAAAAAAACAATGAAAGTATGAGAACTAAGAATGACAATACTATTATCGTATGAAAAAAAATTATAAAACTTAATGAAAGCCTAAATTAAAACATAAATTAAAAATTTTGTCGGACTAATAATATAAGCCCAGTCAATAATTCTTATTTTACTAAAACAACAAATAATATTCCTAAACAACACTACATAAATTAAAATAAACTAAATCACGTAACAAACTCCAAAAAATAACATTAAAAACATCTATATAAAATCATATCTAAACAAATACAAAAGCAAAACATATAAATCATTATGAGATCTTGAGAAACCCAAAATAAACAGTTCAACATATAAACGAATATTAATTAGTCAACTATCAATAAAAAAAACTAACAAATACACCGGTCCTAAAAAAAACTAAAAGAAACTGAATCTAAAGGCATGTTCAATGGTGATCCCTTGGGGTCTAATGTAGTGTTCTTATAATATAAACTTATTAAAATGGTTGTAAAAAGAAGAAAGATAGTGTTTTTGTGAGGAAAAATTGAAATATAAAATTAATAAAATTTGAGTAAAGAGAGTAGAGAGTGTCTAAAAGAAAAAAAGAATGTCTAAAATTAGATATTTTGGAGAGTGTTCTTAAAAGAAAGAGAGAGTGTTTAAATATAAAATTAATAAAAGTTGAGTAAAGGATGAAAAAAATGTATAAAATTGAGTAAAAGGAAGAAAGAGTATGTGTTTTAATAATTTTATATTATAAGATCACCACATAAGATCCAAGAGGGTTACCATTGAACATGACCAGTATATTATATAACAGAAACTGAAGCACCTAGTGTCTATAATGTTAAATGACCCGTTTTTTTTCTAGTGGAAAGATTGGATTTTCTAATTAGTGATTGGTCAAATAAGATTTGACATCAATGATATAGATTTTTCTTAGACTAACCCCAATAATTGGGCTGTTTGAAGATAACACTTCTTGTCCAAAAAATAATATCTCAAATTCTCAATGGTATAGATACAAACCGACAGTGGAAAGATTAAAATTTCTGATCAGTGATTGGTCAAATAAGATTTCAGATTAGATTTTTTTTTTCCCAAGCAAACTACTTGTTTGTTGACATATTCGCAAAATGATTTTAACATAACTAGAAATTTGCAAAACTGATAAAATCTTGTGAAATTGCTGGTCTGTTTCAACTTTTTAATATCACCAATAAAAACTCTACTTTCTGCGGTGACAAACAAGTTCGTAACTCGCAAGGATATATATAACTACAACCCATCGGCAAGGTGATAGTGGACTACCCACGACGACTACTACAGCAAACACAAAAAATTGGTTTTGAAAGACGGTCTCTTCAAAAAAAAAGGAACATTGAAGCATAAGCCGATTTAAACGCAATAGTGGACTACCCCCCACGACTACTACCGCAAACACAAAAAATTGGTTTTGAAAGACGGTGTCTTCAAAATATACACGTTAGATTGCATGTTTCCAACATAAAACGCAGAATAAGCTTCTGCGATAGAGACCACGGAAAATTCAACTCCTTTAGTATGGAAAATACCTGAAACATCACGATCTCCAGGACGCAGAGACAAAAGCGTAGAAAGCGTTTCTTGAAACGATGGTCCAGCCTCGAGGATGTGCTTACACACCAAACCATACATCTCAAGTCTAGGCGCAATGGTTTGTACCATTTCATAACCCACGAAGGTAAAATCCGACGAACTGATGAATTCGTAGAGAGATTTAGGTATGACACTACACTAAAGGAAGATAGATCGACAATAACGCATTGACTTCCATCGCAAAGGAGAACATAAGATGTTTTTTCTATTAGTCGTCTATTTGATCCAAAATACACGGCGAGCACCCGTTCAAAATAAAAAAAAACTCAGGCCAATCACTCTCTTCGAGTTCTTGGAATTTGACTTGAGGGATCTTATGGCTGCATCCACCTCTTTTTGGTTTTCAGCTAACGTACATTTGATGCAAGCCCTGCAAAAATCTATATCAATCCATTTATTAGTGCAAAACATATCATAAAAGACTCGAGGCATCCTATTTTTTTCTGTTTAGAAAATATCATAAAAGAATTGGTATAGTGTAAAACAATGAAGCTGCATGTGTCTATATATATCGAGAGAGAAAAAGATCTAATGAGTTTTTTTTTTTTTCTTTTTTTTTTAATAAAGAAAAGTGGCATTATTGATACTAGTTGATAGGGAAAGATGGACATGTACAGTATCTTGGAAGTAGACAACTCACTGAAGAAGATGTCAAGTGAAAGTTTAGGTTGTTCAATTGGAATTTAGTACTCCCTCCATTTCAAATTAATTGTCATTCTAGGAGATTTTACACAAATTAAGAAAATAATTATATTTTCTGTCTTACCCCTAATTAATGTATTGTTTTGTTTTAAATAAGTAATTAATAGGGTCAAAAGGTAGGGATAAAAGTGTAAAAATTAACAATAAATATGCATTGAAAATACAAAATGACAATTTTACCCCTAATTAATGTTTTGTTTTGTTTTAAATAAGTAATTAATAGGGTCAAAATGTAGGAATAAAAGTGTAAAAATTAACAATAAATACGCATTGAAAATACAAAATGACAAGTAATATGAAACAAAAATTTACTCCTAGAACGACAAGTAATATGAAACGGAGGGAGTATTATAGTTAGGGCTGGGCAAATTGTTCTTTAGATTCGCTTTGATTCAATATCACTTTGATTCCATCCGAAAATATCTCTTATGTATTAAATCACAAATACCAATATTAAAAATTCGAATATACGTTATAATCCGTATGTTACTTATAAAACCATGTTTATAAGTAATATATTACATTTATTTTGACAAAAAGAGAGTAATATATTACATTTTAAACATATCTATATATATAAAAACAACAATCATAAATTCATAAAAATTAATAATCTTAACTTAATAACAATAATTAATAATACAATCCATTATAAATGATACAATTAAAAGAGTTATATTCTCTTAAGTTACACGATTAAACAAAAAAAATTACATACCATAAGTTTATTAAAAATTCAACTTAAAATGCTAGAAAACATAAGTAGCAGTGCCGGCCCTGTGTACAAGCTGGTGAAGCATGTGCTTGGGGCCGGTCGAGTGTTTATCAATATTTGGGGCCAATTTATCTGCAAAAGCTTCATTAGCGCTACTGGTAACGTGTAGTACTAAATGTGTTACAACATACGAGTTCGATTCTCCTTGGGTGCTTTTAAGATTATTTTTAACAAATCAATTTTAAATGGGCCAAATTTTTTGATGAGCTTAGGGGGCCAGAATCTTCAGGGCCGGGACTGATAAGTAGCATATAAAACCATGATTAAATATATTATTAACTTAATTCAATCTTCACTTGACACAAAGTGATTTGATAATAGAGACAACAAAGAAGAAAACGTGAAGGCAGAGATGAAACAGAGAGATTTGATGTTTTTTCAGCTAGGGAATATATTCGATTTTCTTTTTTTTAGAGGATTTGATATTTCTTTTACAGATATTCCTTTTGGTTTTTGCTATGTAAATTTGTATTTCCAATTTAACTTGCTTCTCCTATGGTTTATACTTAACACAAACCATAATAGTTATACTTTTACAGCTGGAAAAGTGTACGTGTTTTATCCGTTTAGAAACTCACAAAATCTGCTTAATAATGAGATGGAATCCGGAAAAAATATGAATGTTGAAGAACTAACATAGAGAAGAAGGAACCTAAACGAAGTATTCGGTTCCCTTGGTCTAAAAAGAGAAATAGGAAGTGAGAAGGCCACTTAGTTTTAATATGAAAAAATTGGATCATGAAGCTGAAGCTATGTTCAATTTTTATTGTTTGTTCGATGATTCTTATGCCTAATATAGCATAAGTAATCATCGAACAAATATACTCGCCAACCATATACACTACATTATATCCTTAACATATCACAAACAGTCTATGTTCTTTCAAACTATTCTTTTGTTTTGTAAAATAAGAAACAGATATGCTAAAAATGTCGTTAGATAAGTCTTATGAATTTATTCATACAAACGTATAACACACACACACACACACACACAGAGTTTTAAGATGAGAAATTTGCCGAACATTCGACCTTGACGGTGTTGAAGTTGAGGCAGATAACGCGTATGCCTTGCAATGCTGTTGTTCAAATAAACGTTTGAGACTCTAGTATTCATTACAATTTACAAACGAAAGTAAATTGTATTTACGGTGGTTTCGACCAAGATCATCCAATGTTAACAAACAAATTAATCAAAACACAGAAACCGAAGACTTAACAGAGAAGAAGCAAACTCACATCACAGACATCTTGCAAATCTCCACCAAATTTGGGTCCTTGTAAGCTTAAGTAACAACAGATCAAAGCCACACAAAATATCATAATCCAGGTTCAAACTTGATAGACTTTCCAGTAATTCAATAAATGACGCCGTAGCATTATTACTACTAGAATATGAAGAAAGCACAAACCTTGTCAAGAAACCCTGGAAAACGTGTGGTCCATCCTTTGGTTATGTCCTGCCTGCTTAAGATTTCCTTTGGAGACTTGGTCTAGCAAAAATAAGACAACAGCAATTCAACGTAAAACTGAAGTTAAGACACCATTTTGATTGCTAGCATGCGAAAACATTTGCAAGAATGCAGGGGAAGTAGCAAAAGCATAAAAAAAGAAGAAGTATATATTGAGCATAAGAGCTGGTTATATATGTAACGGCATACCATGTCACTGGTGTACAGTGGTCGAGCTGCACACTTTTTCACCGTGCAAGATTTGATAGGATTCCCATCCTCATCAACGACATAACATTGAAAAGTGGCTTCGACAAGATCTTCAGAATATAAAAGAAACTGTTCGATTCCATTGGCCGCATCTAACAGAGTAGACGAGTCAAAACCAAAGAACAAGTGATCCCCTTCAATAGACAAAGGCTTTCCCTTTTTCCCATCCCATCCCCTCAGATATCCTACTCCAACAAGAGTGCCAGAAATTTTGGAATGGACATGACATTCATATTTGATGCTGATACCCTTATCATCCTCGTAGCCATCACATGCAACAAGAACCGATATAGCAAAACCTGCCAAAGTAGAATCCTCATTTGAATGTTTGGGAGGCTGAACCGCAACCGCAATAAATGACCCATTGCTTTGGTGACAAAACCATTCAGGAATATCATTCCCTGGTAAGCAGAAATTTGTTGAAGGTTTTCCTTGGTAATACAGATATAGATGCGCGATCAAGGAGAAGAAGTGCAGCATATCTTGAATACCTAGCCGATACCGCTCATTAAAATCATGGAGTATGCGACCAAGTAGGCTAGATGGAGGCTCCTTTAATATCAGTTCATCACGGAAAAAAACGGTATGTAATCCCATCAGTGCTTCATGGAGGTTCCCGTATCCGTACATGCTAGAGAGCAAATACTGTCGCTGTTCTGGTTTCATCCATTTGTTGAGAGCCAGGTCGTCACCTCTAAAGTTTATGATACCACCCAAATGGGATGCCAGGACATGGATTCTGCGTTTTGCAAATGCCTCGATGTTGTCAATCGCATCTTGACTTAGTGATGGACAACCAGCAAACACAAAGGTTTCCACATTGTCCAAAGGATTAAGCTGAAGCTCAGAAGAGTCGCTGAGTGCAACCGTTTCCAACGATTTGCAGTTGAGCACAATAAGCCTTGTCAGACCAGCTGGGACCCCTGATAAAGATAGAAGCTCCTTGCAATGGCTTAAATCGAGACTTTGGAGGTCTTGAAGATACTTGATGCTTGGAGGTATTGTGCTGAAACAATTTTGGCTCAGATCTAGCTCCATCAGTGTTGATATAAGTGTTAATGCCTCGGGAAACTCTACGATTCCACAGTCACTTAAATCTAGAGTTTTTAGTGAGCTTAAGCCAGCCCTTGAAACTAAATAATCAACAACTTCACTTCTGCATCCACTTGCTCTGACATTAACCAAAGATCCAATATTGCATCCTGGCAAGTTAACCAAATTTGAGCAGCCAGAGGTAATAAGCTCATGTAGGTTCTTTAGCTTGGATAAGCTGTCTGGAAGACTGACGAGGCTTTTGCAATTCTCAAGATCTAGAGAATAGAGGGCAATCAATTTCTCGACCGAAGAAGGTAGCTCCTTGATGGCTGATCCACTTAATGAGATACATTTTAGACTGTCCACAGTCTCTGTGATTTCAGGAAAGTTGGTGAACTTTGAAGATCCAGAAAGGTTGAGTTTTACAAGAGACTTTAACTCAAAAATACTACTCGGAAGATTCTTCAGCCTTGGACAATTCTTTAGTTCCAGTAACACTAATTTTCTCATGTACTTGATACACGAGGGGATCTCTTCTATGGAAGTCTCATTTAGAAGAATTTTTTTCACATTGCAAGAGATATCTGGGAAGCTTGTAACACGAGAACAACCAGATAGATCCACAAATTCTAGCTTCTCCAACTTTCGAACGATTTGTGCGACACTCTTGAGCATTTTGCACCTTCTCATGTCTAGGTGAACAAGCTGATGGAAATATTCAATTGATGGTGGAATTTCTTCTATTCCACTTTCAGCCAAACACAACCTTTTGATATTCCATGAAATCTCTGGAAAATCCTTTAGCTTTGAGCATCCAAAGAGATCCAAAATCACAAGAGATTCCAACTTGTTTCTTGGAGTTGGGATAGTCACTAAATCTGAACATCCTCTGGCAACAATACGCTCAACTTTCGGAGCATTTGACAAGTCTGGCAACTCCTTCAGGAACTGAGAGTTGCTAAGATCAATCCCTTTTAAATTAGGTAGAGACTGCAAACAAGGAGTCAAAATTAGTAGAGAACTAAATTTCATAATGCAACTCAGTTGTAGAAACCAAATTGCATAGCATACTAATTGTACCTCTATTCCTTCCCACAAACGCTTAAGTTTGCTATTGCGCATACGAAGTTCAACAAGTTTATCCGGAATAAAGCTTCCTGGCCAATCTTTTAAAGGAAAGAAGTCCCAGCAAAGAAGACGTAGTTTAGGAGGGAGATGGTCAAGGCCTTCTGGAAGGTAGACTTTGCAGCTTTCTTCATTTGACTGCTTGTTTACAAATCTGAGAAATATCAGATTATGCATCTGCGCAAAAGCACGAGGGCCCATACGCAGCTCTTCATTTTTAGAAAGTTCAAGGGATATGCCTTCAGTTGATATAGTTCCCTGATAACGAGAGAGAAGTTATAATATCATGCAAATGCCCATATCCACTTTTTCTACATTATTAAAAGCCCTTCCCTTAGAAGACCAAAGTAATAATAAGACTCTAAGTTAGTTATATGCACATTCACATGCAAGATTAAAAATCTTAGTTTAAGCTATTACCGTATTTTTTGTTAACGCTTCCTTGACTGCACCAAAGCTCCACAGCCTGCTGCGTTTGCTGGGATCCTGAGGTGATTCCTGCCTTACAATTTGTCTACCCATCTTCTGTAACAAGTCATGCATCTGCAACTTACCATTAGTAAAGGTAATCATACACTTATCAACAAGTGCACTTATCGCAATATCTGCAGAGCGACCACAACCATCCAAAAGATCAGCTATGTGACTTCGTTGTTCCCCATCGAAATGACAAGCAAGGTGGAGAAACATCGCTTTCTCTTCATCATTGAGCCCGTCATAACTTACACGGAGTTTATTGAAGATTTCTTCATCAAGAGAACTATCGAGTCTTCTTAATGCACTTTCCCACTCTGGCACAGATCTCTTAGAGAGAAAGGAACCCATAACTTTTAAAGCTAAAGGGATCCCCTTTGCGTAAGCAGTTGCCCTCATCGATAACTGTAAATAATCTTCAGGAGGATGACTTTGTTTGAAGGCGCAACGAGAAAACAGTTCAAGCGAATCACTGTCAGATATTCCATTCACAGAATATATGTCGTCAACATGCTTGATTACATTCATGTCGCGTGTTGTAACGATAATTCTACTTCCAGGACCAAAGTAACTTGGGTTTGGGTGTTCGATTAAAGACTCCAGTTGAGTTATGCTGCTAACATCATCGAGAACTAAAAGAATTCTTTTCCGACGTAGACGATCCCTTATAATGCTGGAAATAACAGGGGTAGCTATGTTTATATCAGTCTGGCCAAGAATTTTACAAAGAAGCTTGTCTCTTTCGCATTGAGATCCATTTTTGTTAGATTGTTCCCTGACATTAGCAAGGAAGTAGTGGCTATCGAACTTTTGATGTTGATGATTAAAAACAGCTCCGGCAATGGCAGTCTTCCCACTACCACCAATTCCACAAATCCCTATAATCCGAACTTCATCTGATCGGTTTTCCAACAACTCTTCTACTTTCTTTACATAATGACAAGCTCCCACCAAGCTCTCATCTTTATGCAAGCTTTTGCTTTCTTGGTACTTCACAATGCGTGCAACAATTGTATCCACAAGTATAGAATCAGGCCTAGAAATGCGAAAACATCAAACAAAATCAGCAAGAAAAATGAAAAGTGCTACTAAGATTTTAGTTTCAGGGTTTCCTTCTGGTCAGATAACACAAGCTTGCCAAGTCAAACAAAGCACATTCAAAAAAGAATACTACAACTAAGATTTTAAAGTGGCCAAGAAAATTATACGAACAAATATTTCAGTGTTTGCTTCTGGTCAGATAACAAGCTTGCCAAGCCAAACAAAGCACACCCAAGGAGAAAGGCCAAGTTTCTCTAAGGTTTTGAAAAACACTAGATACAATCTGTGTAAATTTATCAACACTACGGAGATAACTACGCAGCAGAATTAGTCTTTTTCAATGAAATATGAAAAAGAGACTCAGAAAAGTAAACCTAAACCTGATGATTTCTGAAGAAATAACTATCAGAGATTCGCTACTAAACCAACTTTTAGGATTAGCTGACCAGAGATTAACAAAGAACATGATAAAATCCAAAATGTGATTGTGATCTATGAATCCAAAGGCTACCTCACTGCAGTGGAATCAAATCCAGCGAGATTGGATGCATCGGTCATGGCATTTTTCCATCGTTTTACTTCCTCAGCAAATAGTGATCCCACTTGAGCCTTATGATCAATCGAAAAGGCTTTTTCGTAGCAGCCTACCTGCCACCTAACCTCCATGGGTTCAACGCCGAGGAAGACAGGCAAAACCAGCTGGCCTTTGCACCTCTTACACACCATTATCCTTGCAAGCTCTCTCAAACACCACCTGGAAGCGGCGTAGTCCTTGGTAAACACGACCACAGAGATCCTCGATCGCTCGATCGCATCAGACAACGCCGGCGCAATCTCCTCGCCTGCCACGAGCTTTTCCCTGTCTAAGAAAGCTTCTATTCCCGCTTTACACAGGTCGTCGTAGAGGTGGCTCACAAAACCATCACCGGAATCTGGTCCTCGGAAACTGATAAACACATCGTATTTCAACTCAGAATCAACAGTAGAAATCCGAGGAGAAGAAGGCGGTGATCGATAAATAGCATCGAGGCCATCAGCAATTGCAGCTGCATAGTACAAATTGGAACCTGAGGTAGCAGATAATCGATAATTAGCCTCGAGGCCATCAACAACATCGGGAGAATGAGAACCAGAAGAAACCGGAGCATCCCAAACAGAAGTAGCGTTATCGGCCGAATCGGAACCGGAGGTAATCGATGATCGAGAATCAACGACGGAACCATGAACGACAGGGGTAACTTCTTCTTCTGACGAAGAAGAAGAAGCTGAGGAGGAGCATTTGAGAAGCCGTGGAAATCTGACGAAGGAAGGAAATTCTCCGATCAACAACAGGTCTCGCCGGACGGCGACGAGCGAAGACGGAAGTTGCGGATTCGTGGCGGAAGATGACCGTCGCCATGGAAGAGAGTTCGGTGCGAAGTTGATTCCGGTGAGCATCGTATGGAATTGGTCCAAACCGATAGGGATTTCGAAATTCGATCATCGCTACTAGCTCTTCGTCTTCTCTCTTAAGCTATGGTCACTGGAATTGTTCTTTGGCGTGTGTGAATTTTTTTTTCCTTTCCTTGATTCTTTATTTAAATTGACCGCATTGAAGAGATTTTTATAGTGAATTGTTTATGTACAAAGAAAATGGTGAATTTTTTATGTTGGGATCTCTCTCACCAATCGAACACAAACCGAAAGAAAACAATACCGAGAGTTCATTTACTAGTGCTCTCATGGAAGATTTCTCAGTGTTAGTGACATGGATTCACTCGAGGAGAGATGAAGAAGAAGAGGACTCAAAAATCAACGATTACTCTCTTCTTACTTTGTATATCAGAGCCCAATAAAAGCCCAGATATAGGCCCACATGCAGACACGGAAACTCTAATTTTCATAACTAACCCCATTCCTTTAAATCATTTCAGATGCTTGGTCTTGTTTATATAGCTAATCAATTTTTTTTATTTGATAAAATCTCTCATTACCATTTTTTGAATTTGCTCAATAACCAAAACATATCCCCTTCTTATATTAAAAGCTAAGTAGTTTTATTGAAAGAGCTTAGGTGTTTTAATTTAATTGGTTTGTTTTAAAATAACTATGACATGGAATGATGACATGTCTTACCATAAAAGATGACATGGCTTAAACTCATCAAATAGATAGTTTTCTTAATTAAATTATATTTATTGTTTAACTAAATGAATTTAAAGAAATAATCTCAATTCACGAGTAAATAAATTATGCACGGATATATATCAAATTTGTTTGTTTCAAATGTTTGTTTCCGATTTTTTAGGATCTAATTTAATTTGTTACAAAAGATTAAAATTTAACTTACAAAATCTTTTTTTCGATTAACTATGTCACTTTCGTTGGCCACAATTAAATTTATTGATGTTGCAAAGAATTGATATCATTTCTTTTGTCAATGCAATAAGAAAGTTCAAAAATATGGTGAAGACTTTCATGATCTGGATGCAAAACCTATACAAATATGAACAATATAAACACGAAATTTGCATATAAATTCTTTGTTTTCCGATTTTAAAATAATTTAAAACACATAAACAAAATTATCTTAGGAGTATTACGTTTTTGGTGTTTCTAGAACCAATGATATATCAATAATGAAATCACAAAATAACATATGATAAAATAAAAAGAAGTAATCTACACTCTTCTATTTTTTCATGACTATATCATAATGTCGATCATACCCAAATAAGATTCTCCAGCTATAATCTTTGACAATATTTTGACATCATTTATAACAAAAAAAATCAAAGCTCAAATCATTGTCTTGTGGAAATCTTTGAAGTCCACGTGAAATTCGATTGAGATGGTATTGGTAGATGAAGAGGTTAGTTATTCATATGATAATTTAATATCTTATCAATACCAAAATCTAGGACTGGACTAAAAATCCTAATCACCAATAAATATCGTCTACAATAAAATGTTTCAAAACCTTCATCAGTTTTTTACGAATTTGACTTTTGTTTTGTTTAAATTTCTTAAACCAGACTTATGTTCTTTATCATCTTTCATTATTTAACATATCATTATTGAGTAAGTCATAAACAACATTTTTAATTTACTTTTACATGCTACAAAATCTTAGTTTTTCATAATTCATAATTTATAATATCTTTCAATATTAAAATTAATCACGTTACGAAATAATGTTCACACCCGCACACGGTACGGGAAGTTACCTAGTTAATAATTAAGCACCTAACTAAAATTGAACCATTTGGCCAAAATAGTCATTAGTTTTAGGGTATTTGGTTAAGGTTTGAGTTATTGTTTTTTTATTAGTTATCTATGCTAATTTCCATAAAAAATTTATGATCTTCTTTATTGCAATTCAGTTCAATTTGATGACTTAATTTCAGATAATTTCTTTAGACAAAAAAAAAATTTTCAGATAATTTCATTGTCATCTCTCATACAATATATTAAGCAAAATAGCTCTTAAACCCCTACATGAATCGGTCTAGATTAAGAAAATGTTAGAATCAAATCAGAGAATTATAGTCAAATCAAACGACGAAATATATATATAGGATTATTTGCAATATGAGTATGAGTACATATATATAAGTTTAAACATTTGCTTAATCTAGACTGATTCATGTAGGAGTTACGTACTCATACACTCATATTGCACATTTTACACTTATGATTTTGATTATTATCTCAACCAATTCTGTTTTTTTTTTCCTTTCATTTTAATTAGTCTTTTGATTTAAAATAGTTGGCATCTTAGTTTTTGTCGGCTAAGTAGTTGACAAATGAGAGATAAGATCAGACGGTTTTGTAACAAATAATATAATCTCCAGGAATTGCTCTCAACCTTTGTCCAAAATCCTAAATGTCTTTTTTTTACTTTAAATAATAAAATTACAGACAAGTTTTGGTCCTAAATTAGTTCCTTATCAGTCTCCAGGAATTGCTATATAAGTAGAAACTTCTTGGTTTACGTGTGACAAGCTGAGTTTTTTTTATTACACCATGCGTTCTTGATTTTCTTGTTAACTAGTAAAGGGATATAGGGTGAAATCAAGTTCCAGGATTCAATAACATACCTCTCTGTTTCCTTGCAGACATTTCTAGTCTGGCAAATTTTCTTCTCCATCATTTTTCTTGGGAGGAGATATAGCGTAAACCAAATACTCGGATGCACTCTTGTAGCTCTTGGTGTAATCGTCAGTGTGGCAAGGTTAGCCGGCTCGGTCCTCTTGCTCGACACTAAAGCCATTTGCTTTTCTCTTGGTGCCGATTGCCGTGTGTTATGTTCACATTGCCATTACCGTACCTTGGAGTTGCATCATCACTTCCAAAAGGGTTCATGGGAGGAACAATTACACTTGTTTTGGGAATGATTCTTTACAGTTGGACACCACAAGATGCAAACCGTTCTCATACTGATACAGCCATTCCTTCACCTCCTCCCACCTAGAGAGAGGAAGAGTTTTTGGATTTATTAAGACATCTCAGATTTTTAAAGTCGATTTGGATCAAAGTCAATATCAAAACTGGATATTGTACAATAGTATATTTTGCTGTGAATTAAAAGGTTAACATGTTGTTTGAGTTGCTACTAGCTAGATATTTGTATATCTGAACTGTGATTCTAATGTTTTTTGTTTAAAGAACTGAATTTTTATTGACTATCTTGTTTATGCAGCAAAAACATGAACATAACAATTATCAAACAAACAAGAGGATATGCGGTTACTTGAGGAAGCATATAGACAACCAACCCACAACATTTACATAACAAATTCTTTCATTCAACATCAATCTCTTCTTACAAATATACTCGTTAACCATATGTATACACTAAATTATATCCAGCTAATATATTACAACAATCTTTCTTTTTTCCAACTGTTTTTTTTTTTTTTTGTAAAATTAAATAGGAAACAAATCGGCTTCAGGTCCTCCGAATCAAAAGCACGAGTATATGCTAAAAATGTCGTTAGATAAGGCTCATGAATCTATTCATATATACGTATACACCCAGAGAGTTCAAGATGATGATGTTGTTGGTGTTGATGGTGTTGAGCAGATAATGTGTACGCCTTGCAAAAGTCCTGTTGTTCAAATACACGTTTGAGATTAACTCTAATATTCATTACAAACGACATTTTACTTATAAAATAGTACCCATTTTATGTTCATTTCGACCAAGATCATCGAATGATAACATACTAAATGAATCAAAACACAGAAACAAAAATCTCAACAGGGAAGAAGCAAACTCACATCACATTCATCTGTCAAGTCTCCACCAACTTCGGGTCCTTGTAAGCTTTAAGTAACAGCAGATCTGTCAATAAGCTGTAAGGGTATTAGTGCTCGGTGTGGCCTATAAATAAGTTAATTTGGTACACAATGAGGAAATATCCAAATGATGCAGAGTCTATGTACCATGATATGGCTCTGCAATGGACGGAACTTGCATTTTTTAACTTTGATTCTGCAACCAAAATCACCACCGTCTACATCTGAGAACTCAATCGAGAACGCCCTTGGATCTTGAGATTGTTCGGCCATATCAACCAGCTTGACTGTATATTAACAATAGGAGAAGCGACATGAACTAGAGGAACAAATATACTCAAAGCTGATCCTCAGTGAATCTAATCCATATAAAGTTAAATAGAACGAAAAAAAGTTAAAGAATTATGAGACCTGCAAGTGGTGCTGTCCCAAGATGCACGTTCAAAATTTGAAGGCCTATAGGCAAGCCTGCGTTTTCACATTTTATGGTGATATAAACATATCCTCCCTGCAAGGGAAAAACAAATAAGCAGTTTTTCATGACTACTAAATTATCGACAACCTTTGGAATTAAAGACGCACGCATGTTTTTTGAAGAACAATGAATGAAATAATATCCGCAATGCTGAGATAGAAACACGAGCTAAAAGAACACATTGAATTTACCTGATGGACAACATCCACAGATAATTCACCAAGAACATTCATGATGCCTAATGAGATTGCACCATATAAGTCCAAATTACGCAGCACCTGAAACCAGAAATGTCTTGAGTTAGAACAAAAGAAAAATATACATGCAAACTGATGAGCCGTCACTCTGCAACTGACTCAGTCATCAAATACCAAAGTCAAAATAACAACTCATCAGAGCAAAACCATGTCAAGATCATCAAATCCACAGAAAATACAAGAATCCAGGTTACAACTTGATAGACTTTCCAGTAATTCAATAAATGAAAGTGGGTATTACTGTAGCATTATTGCTATTAGAGTATGAATAAATCACAAACCTTCTCAAGAAACCCTGAAAAACTGGGGGTAAATCCTTTGGTTATGTCCTGTCTGCTTAAGATTTCCTTGGGAGACTTGGTCTGTGAATCAGCAAAAATAAGTAAACGGTAAGTCCTCAATGTAAAAAATTGAAGTTGAAACATCATTTCTAGTATGTGTATTGGAAGATAAAAAGATATATTATACATACTTGATAGGATTATAAATGTAACGGCATACCATGTCACTAGTATAGAGTGGTTGGATTGCACACTTCTTCACCGTGCAAGAATCGATAGGATTCCCATCCTCATCGACCACGTAACATTGAAAAGAGGCTTTGCCAAGGTCTTCAGAATATCCAACAAACTGTTCGATTCCGTTGGCAGCATCAAACAGAATAGACGAATCAAAACCCAAGAACAAATGATCCCCTTCAATGGACAAAGGCTTTCCCTTTTTCTCATCCCATCCCTTCAAATATCCTGATCCAGCACGAGTGCCAAAATAGTTGGAATGGAACTGGCATTTATAGTGGATGCTGATACCCTTATCATCATTGTAGCCATCAAATGCAACAAGAACTGATACAGCAAAACCTACCAAAGTAGAACTCTCAATTGAATGTTTGGGAGGCTGAACCATAACCGCAATAAATGACCCATTGCTTTGGTGACAAAACCAATCAGGAATATCTGCCCCTGGTACGCAGAAATTTGTTGAAGGCTTTCCTTGGTAATACAGATATAGATGCGCTATCAAGGAGAAGAAATGTAGCAGACCTTGAATATCCAGCTTATACCTTTCATGGAAATCATGAAGTATGCAACCAAGAAGCCTAGATTGAGGCTCCTCTAATATCAGTTCATCACTGAAAAACGCTGTATGTAGTCCTATCAGTGCTTCATGGAGGTTCCCATATCCGTACATGCTAGAGAGCAAATACCGAAGCTGTTGTGGCTTCATCCATCTGTTGAGAGACAGGTCGTCACTTCTAAAGTTTAAGATAACACCCAAATGGGATGCCAGGACATGGATTCTAAGTTTGGCAAATACGTTGATGTTGTCTATCGAACATTGGCTTAGCGATAGACAGCCAGCAAACAAAAAGGTTTCCACATTGTTCAAAGGATAAAGTTGAAGCTCAGAAGAGTTACTGAGAGCCACCATTTCCAGAGATCTGCAGTTGATTAAATTAAGCCTGGCCAGACCAGCTGGGACTCCTGATAAAGATTGAAGCTCCTGGCAATGACTTAAATCAAGACTTTGAAGTTCTTCGAGCTCCTTGATGCTTGGAGGTATGTCTCTGAAACAGTTTTGGCTCAGATTTAGCTCCGTCAGCGTAGTTATAACTGTTAAACCCTCGGGAAACTCTGTGATCCCACAGTCACTTAAATCCAGAATTTTTAGTGAGCTTGAGCCACCCCCTAGAAAATCAACAATTTCCCTTTTGCATCCACTGGCTTTGACTTCAACCAACGATCCAAGATTTCTAATGCATCCTGGCAAGGTATCCAACTTTGAGCAGCCAGAGATATTTAAGTCCTCCAGTAAATTTAACTTGGATAAGCCATCTGGAAGACTGATGAGTCTATTGCAATTCTCAAGATCTAGAGAACAAAGGCCAGTCAAGTTCTTGAATGAAGAAGGTAGCTCCCTGATGGCCGTTCCGTTTAAAGAAAGGTACTGCAGGCTGTCCATGGTCTCTGTGATTTCAGGAAAGCTTGTGAAGTTTGAACATCCAGAAAGATTGAGTTCCACCAGAGAAATTAGCTCACAAATACTACTAGGAAGACTTGTCAACCTCGAGCAATTCTTTATTTCCAGTAACTCTAGTTTTTTCATGTACTTGATATGCGACGGGATCTCTTCTATGGCAGTCTCATTTAGAATAAGTTCATTGACATTGCAAAAGACATCTGGAAAGCTTGTAACACGAGAACAACCAGATAGATCCACAAATTCTAGCTTCTCCAAGCTTTGACCGATTTGCGCAACATTTTTGAGCATTTTGCACCTTCTCATATCTAGGACGACAAGCTGATGGAAATTTCCAATGGATGGTGGGATTTCTTCTATTCCACTATCAGCCAATAACAATGTTTTGATATTCGATGAAATATCTGGAAAAACCGTTAATTTTGAGCATCCCGAGAGATCCATATGCTCAAGAGATTTCAACTTGTTTCTTGGCATTGGGATGGTCACTAAATCTGAACATCCTTTGGCAACAATACGCTCAATTCTGAGAGCATTTGACAAATCTGGCAACTCCTTCAGGGACAGAGAGTTGCTAAGATCAATCTCTCTTAAAATAGGTAGAGGCTGCAAACAAGGGGTCATGGTTAGCAGAGGATTAAATTTCATAATGCAATTAAGTTATATAAACTAAATTAAATAGCATGCAAATTATACCTGAATTCCTTCCCACAAACGCTCAAGTCTGCTATTGGGCATACGAAGTTCAACAAGATTTCCTGGAATAAAGCTTGTTGGTATATTTTTTAAAGGAAATTCTGGCCAGTCAAGTAGACGCAGTCTACGAGGGAAATAATCAAGGCCTTCTGGAAGGTGGATTTCACACGACTGCAATCTTAGAAATCTCAGATTACGCATCTGTGCAAAAACATGACGGCCCATCCGCAACTCTTCGTTTTCAGAAAGGTCAAGGGATATGCCTACAATTGAGCTGGTTCCCTGATGATGACAAATGAGTTATAATGCATGCGATGGACATAACATTCTTAGCAAAGTAACTAAGAAGACTCTTAGTTATAACCTCATTCATATGCAGATCTTAGTTAAAGCTCTTACCGTATTTTCTGTTAACACTTCCTTGACTTCATCAAACTTCCACAGCATGCTGCGTCTGCTGGGATCCTGAGGTGATTCCTGCCTTACAATTTTTCTACCCATTTTCTGTAACAAGTCATGCATATGCACCATGTCGTCAATAAAAGTAATCATACACTTATCAACAAGTGCTCGTATCCCAATATCCGCAGATAAATTACAACCGTCCAAAAGACCAGTTATGTACTTTCGTTTTTCCCCATTGAAGAAACAAGCAATATAGAGAAATATTGTTTTCTCTTCATCATTGAGTCCATCATAGCTTAAACGGAGTACATTGAAGATTTCTTCATCAAGAGAACTATCAAGCCTTCTTAATGCACTTTCCCACTCGAGCACAGATTTCTTAGAGAGAAAGGAACCCAAAACTTTTAAAGCCAAAGGGAGCCTCTTTGCATAAACAGTTGCCCTCATCGACAATTGCAAATATTCTTCAGGAGGATAGCTCTGTTTGAAGGCGCAATGTGAAAACAGTTCAAGAGAATCACTGTCAGATAATCCCTTCACGGAATATATTTTGTCAACATTCTTGATAACATTCATGTCTCGTGTTGTAATAATGATCCTACTTCCAGGACCAAAGTAAGTCGGTTGTTTGATTAAGAACTCCAGTTGAGATATGCTCCAAACATCATCGAGAACAATAAGAACTCTTTTCTGACGCAGACGATTCCTAATACTGCTGGATCCAATGTCAGGTGTGGCTATGTTAATATCAGTCTGATTAAGGATCTGACGGAGCATACCGTTCCTTAAGCCAAGAAGTCCATGCTTTTCAGATTCTTCTCGGACATTTGCAAGGAAGCAGTAGCTATTAAACTTTTGATGTAGACGATTATAAATAGCTCCAGCAAGGGTAGTCTTCCCACTACCACCAATTCCATATATCCCTATAGTCTGCACTTCATCTGATCCATTTTCCAACAACTCTTCCAGTTCCTTTACTTGAGGATAAGCACCCACCAAGCCCTCATCTTCGAACAAGCTAATGCTCTCTAGCTTCTCCAAAATGTGTTCAACGATTTTATCCACAAGTTTAGAAGCAGGCCTAGAAATGTAATAAGATTTTAAGTGACCAAGGTAATAACACAAATTAATATTGTAAGTGTTCAAATATTTCAATGTTTAAGCTTCCTTGTGGTCAGATATCCAGATAACACAAGCTTGCTAAGTCAAACAAAGTGCATGTTACATCCAGTCAGAAAGGCCAAGTTTTCTCAGGTTTTTAAAACAAATCAGCTACATTTTGGGTGAATTTATTGAAACAGGATGCAGATACACAGAGATAACTAAGCAGAATTCAGTATTTTTGAATGAAAATTGAAAAAGAGACTCAGAAAATTCAACCTTAAACCTGATGATTTCTGAAGAAATAGCTCAGAGATATATCACACCAGTTAACGCAATTAACAATGAACATTGTAAAATCTTAATATGAATACAAGCTAAACATGTCATATCCAATCCAAATATACCTCACTGCAGTGGAATCATATCCAGAGATATTGGCTGCCTCGTTCATGGCTTTTCTCCACTGTTTAACTTCCTCAGCTGAATCTGATCCCTCAGGAGCCTTATCATGCCTAGAAAAGGCCACATCGTAGCAGCCTGTCTGCCACCTAACCTCCATGGGTTCTACACCGAGGAAGACTGGCAAAACTATCTGGCCTCTGGTTCTCTTACACTCCATTATCTTTGCAAGCTCTCTCAAACACCACTTAGAAGAGGCGTATTCCTTAGTAAAAACCACTACAGAGATCCTAGATCGCTCAATCGCATCCGACAACGCAGGCTCAATCACCTCTCCGGCATGGAGCTTTTCACTGTCTATGAAAGTTTCTATTCCCGCATGACACAGGTCGTCATAGAGGTGGCTCACAAAACCATCACGAGAATCTGTTCCTCGGAAACTGATAAACACATCGTATTGCAATAAAGAATCAACAACGGAAGCCGATGACCGAAAATCGACGCCATCAGCGATTGCAGCAACATCGGAACTCGAAGAAGTCGATAATCGCAAATTAGAATCGAGAGCATCAACAACATCGGCCGAATGGGGTTTAGAGGAAACCGCGGATCGAAAATTAGCGTCAAGGCGATCGACAACATCCGACGAACTGGAACCGGAGGAAGTCGATGGTCGATAATCGGAAGCTGGAGCAACATCTGATGTATAAGACGAAGAAGAAGAAGAAGAAGCTACGGAATAGCACTCGACAAGCCGTGGAAGCCTGATAAACGAAGGAGATCCTCCGTTCAATTTCAGGTCCCGTCGCTGCGCAGAGAGTAAAGACGGACGTGGTGGTTTCGCGGCGGAAAACGGCGGTCGCCATGGGTGACCTCTCGGTTGGAAGTTCCTCCCGCTGCTGCTCATCGCATCGAAACGAGAATGCACACTAAAGCGAAAAAGTCTAACCGTGAAATCTCTCTAAAGAAAATGTTGTGAGATCTCTCTCTCTCTCTCTCTCTCTCTCCCCCCTCTTCACTAGGGAATGGTCACTGCAAACGCGTTCTTTGGCGTGTGGCATTATTATTCATTTCTTTAATTCAAATCGGCCGCGTTTATGCTTTTTTTTTTTTTTTTTTTTGTCAAGACTATGGTTTAATTTAAATTAGATAAATTACGATCATAGAATTTTGATTACAAAACGAGGACGAAGAAAAACAACAATGCCCAAAAAATGGTGGTTTCACATTTCAGTTTCACTAAAAATTACCATAGTTAATTTAATGTGAAGCCGGTTAGTTCTGTGAGAAGATTCAAAAGAGAGATAGATTTGTGCTCAAATATGCTTATTGAAGAAGAAACTAGATAGATTCTAAGTAGCTTATTAAAGCTTTATTGAAATGAAAGAACAAAAGGAAAAGGAAAGAGCTTTAGCTTGTCACCAAGAACAACATGATTTTAGATTGATTTCATAAAATGGATAAAGAGGAGAGTTGTTTTGGCAACTCTCAAGGTTACTTACAATGATTTCATAGAAGACATATTTATATGGATACTAGCTAAATCTAGTTACATGAATCAATATCATGAGCTTGTAGATTGGGTTTTTCATGAACTTTCTAATACTCTCTCGCAAACTTGGCGTCGGGTGAAATGAAATGGGCCAAGTTTGAAAGAAAATCCAGATGTATTAGCTTGGTAGAAAGAGTCAAAGCACCTTGGAGATGTAGACTAAGCCGCCGAGACAGAGTCGTGCCTAGGTAATGATTGAGGAACCTTGGCTTAGGGTAGGGCATCAAGTTAGAAAAAAAATACTTAGAGCATATATTTTAGACTTAGTTACTTGTTATAAGAGTAATATTCTATTAATTATTAAATGTAAGAATATATATATGGGCCTATGTTCTATCGTAAGTTAATTTGGACTCTACAAAAATAAAAAAGTCCATTATTAGTAGTTCAATAATTTAATTTTAATAGATTCTTAAAATTTTAAAAGAATTGTTAATATCTTTAAAAAAATTAGGGCATCAAAACAACTTATGGTCTTCTTCTTCTTCGTGAAACTTTCTCCAAGCTTTTTTTATATTATTTGTTATCTCATAAATCAGTATAAGTACGGATTCTTTGAATACTTTTCAACTATTTTTTTTCTAAAATTTTGAATAATCATCATAACTTTATAAAATTTTATCTTCGGTCGATTATGTCTCAAGAAAGATTGAGCGATTTTGCTATTTTATCTATCGAAAGAGAACTCTTAAGGAGCAAATTTTGAAATGTTTGTCAATGATTTTGTTGATAAGAAAGGAAGAAATTGTTTTTTTAGAACTATGATTCAATTTTTTATTTTGTTTTCTTTGCTAAGTGACAGTATAGTTTATTATTATAATTTTCTTTTTATGAGGACATTTTATTATTAGCCGCTTCTGTATGATTTTAGTGTTGGCACGGCTCTGCACCGAAATATAGGATAACAATTGTGACATCACTTGAACTTGGAGAGGTAACATTGCTCACTCAGAGGTATATCTTGATACTTGGAGAGTTTAATGGTCCTCCTCAAAGGTACTTTGATCAATGGCTAACAACCATAGAAAGTTTAATGGTTCCTTAGAAAGTTTTTTTTTTGAAAGAGAGTTCCTTAGAAAGTTAGTGTGTAATTTTCCTCCGATTGATGACATATTGACTTCACTCGAACGGGCTAATCATATTTCTCTAGCATAATGGCGTCTACCAAATGGCATACTAGTTTCTATGCTCGACCGAGACTACGAGTTAGAGAGAGCAAAATCACTCTCATTTTTTGTTTTGTTTTGTTTATGACTTATAGTACTAAGAAATTTTACATTTTCCATTTGAAAGTTTGGCTTTTCATTTTTGTTTATTTAGCTAATCGTGAGTGATTATAAAATGTATATTTTACAACTTTTAAGGCTATGAATAAAAAAAGTAGATTTCGTAGATCAATACATGTCAAATTCTCATGAATTAGAAAAATGGGTTTGATGCGTATAGTCTATCAGATATGATGATTTAATACATGTCAGTTTCTTCGGAAACGATTTCAATCATCCAATATATATAAAAGATTAGGCACAAATTTATAATCTTGATAATTCGAAATTAATATGGTAAAGAAGTTGACAAATGAAAGAGATAAGATCAGACCGTTTTGTAACAAATAATATTATCTCCAGGAATTGCTCTCAACCTTTGTCCAAAATCCTAAATGTCTTTTTTTACTTTAAATAACAAAACTACAGACAAGTTTTGGTCCTAAATTCTCTCCTTACCAACAAACCCTATACGGAGTGGAATTTTTTCCGATACTAATTGTGTGAAAAATGTGTCAGTGTCAAACTATACGGATATAATTAACATAATGAATTATTTTTCATTCCCTTAACATATCGACCGTTCAATCCATAGCACCACAACCACCGGTTTTGATGCGATCAAGCCGGCTTCACCTTCTTGAATCGCATAGTCTGCCCCCAAAATCTACCACTTGTGCCGGTCCAACACTATTAGAGGCCCTACGCGAGAGTGAATAATCCGAGTCGGGTCCTTTCGGGTTACAAGCTAATTTAGGAAAGATGATATTTCAAGAGATCACGGACGCTAAAGCTTTCGTTGCTTCAAAGAGTGACAGTGAAGCTAAATCATAGCATATTACCAATTTACCCAACACCACTCAAGTCAACCTTTATTGATCTGTCGTTTGTTTAAACAAGTCTATGGAATTCCACTAAAAAAAATTTTGGGTCCTAAGCAGTTGCTTACGTGATAGACCGGCTCAACATCACATACCCAACGACGAAGGAAGAGCTTCGTAAAATCTCAAAATCAAAACCATCACTACCATACCAAAAATCGTTGGTCTTTCCGGTTTAGACGCAATGCTAATCAATTCGAAATCAAATTCGTTTATCGAAATTGGACCAGACTGGTTAACGGTTACGGCGAGTTACGTTAAGAGAGATGATTGACAGAGTGGTTAGAGAGGGAAACGTCACCGACTTGGGAAGGCGTGGGTCTTTGGTGGGTTGCTTAGTATATTGAGTCCCATGGAAGCTCTTGGTTCACACGAGGCTGTTTGATTCGAGACCATGTCAAGACTTTGACATAGTTTTGTTGAATACGACGAGCAGGGGCGGATCCAGAAGTTTTTATCATTGGGAGCACAATAATATCATCAGATTAATTAAAAAAATATACTTATCTTATGAACTAATATTTTCAATATTTATGAGCATTTATTCACAAAAATAGCATTTATTCGGATAGAGTAATTATGGTTCCAAAAATAGCCATTTATTTTAATGAGAATACAATAAATGAACATTTATTTTAATTATTTGCTACGATTTGTTGTTCCAAACAAGGAATGGGGGCACGACAAAATATTATTATGGGGGCACTAATTTTGTGTTTAAGGAAATTACATTAAGTATAAAAAAATTAGTGGTTGCACTTGCACACCCTTACCTTAATTGGATCCGCCCCTGACGACGAGTGCATACAATAATAAATGGAATAAGATGTTATTAGTAATTTTTAGATTATTAGTAATAAACGTTTTTGAATTCTTGAATTTTACTGCTCGAGACAAAAACATGTATCATCTACGGAGTCGAATGCATGCACTCGTTGAAGAAAACGTGTATCATCAACGTAATTTAATCTCTTTAGCACAATTTTCATTGGTATATATGAGTTTTAAAAATTTGTCATCCCAACAGATAAGAATGTGGAAAACTATCCTATCGGTTAATTTTACCCTTTTAATGTGGTATGATAGGAATGTGGATTACTGACAAGTGTGTTTTTAATGTGGTATGTTATCCCTCATTTCTTATGTGAATCTTAGCGATTTTGGTTCTAATTTTACTTTTACTATGGTTTCCTTTGTAGATGAGCTACGATTGAGGTGTCCCCATGGAGGTTGTCTATTCTTGAATGAGAGAGATGAAAATCGATTCCTGCAGAGATGTGGGTGCGGAGGGATTTTTTGTACTGAGGTAGATTTCACTTCCTTATTATAGTTTCAAGTTTATCCCATTGATTTTGCTAATATGTATCTCTCTGATATTTGTAGTGTTGGAACCCTTAAACCCATTTTTCGGCTTCTTGTTAAGACGCAAACAAGTGGGTTAATAGGAATTTAGAAACAGATAATGTTAAATGGGCCGAAATCCAAGCTTGTGATGGTAAATGGGATAAGATCTTTGCTCAGTTGGAACCATATTTCGACTTGAAATATGCCTTTAGAGATGACTCTGTTGAAATTCGGGAGAAATACACCTCTCATCCGATTCTGACTCGCACTTTTGATGAGGTAATCTTCTTGTATTGTGAAACTGTGTATAATGTGGATAATCTGATTTTGTGTGTAAAGTTGTTTGTGTTCGAAATGTTATAACAGTGCATAATTAGTTCAAGGTGGAGGGGTCAACAAATCTGTCAATGAATTAATGAGCATTGAAGAGTCTAACAGATCAGTCTATGATACATGTCTTTTCCTTTCTATTTTGCACTTGTAAATGTAGTGAAAACCTTTCATATCTCTTTTTCTAAAAAATCTTTGAAGTGGTAGCCAAATACCCTCTCTCTCTCTCTCTCTCTCTCTCTCTCTCTCTCTCTCTCTCTCTCTCTCTCTCTCTCTCTCTCTCTCATCTTAAAACATCTCTTTGTATTAACTTATTAAGTTGTGACACTCGTAGTTAAGCTTCATGTATGCTCCCTTTCCGCTTGCGTTTATTTTTAAATAGTTTCATAAAGTAAAATTGTGGTAAACAATTTTAAAAAAGGAGTTTGCACCAACATTTTTTGTTATTATTATTGTCCTTAATATATATAGGGCCTCAAGTCAAACCAAAAAAGGTAGCCGGCTAATTAACCATTTATAACAATAGACTCGGTCACTTGGGCAGAAGTTTCAACACTTACCAGCGAAGCTATTGAATCCATTGTCTACATGCTCTCCTCTAAAGTTATTAAACTTATCGATAGCCGAAGCTCAAGCTTGGTTAGCTTCCTAGCCAGAATAATGTTTTAGTCTTCCACATTTTTCATCTAAATTGAACTTTATACCAAGAGGATCCATGAGCACCAACGATTTTGAAACCAAGATCTTTGTTGGTGGAATTCCATCTTCTGTGGAAGATGGTAAAACCACTCTACTTTATGATCTTGTATATAGATAATGTTTATCTGTGAATTTACTCATATAGTTATTGGGGTTTGTGTAGATGAGTCCAAGGAGTTCTTTAAGCAATTTAGAGAGCTGAAAGAACAAGTTATGCGTGATCACTCAACCAAATTTGTAAGTTTGGCAACTTCTGGTGATCAATAAGGATGAACTAGTAAATTATTGAGTTTCTATTTGGTGTGTGTGAAGTTTAAGTTCCAAAAGAGATTTTAAGCACTGACACTTTTGTTTTGTTTTGTTTATAGGTAGCCCATCACGTAGTGATTGAGATCGGTTATGGTTCAGCCTTGCAAGTTGCAGGTTGGTAAAGTTCCTAATGTCTTTGTGACCTGAGTTCTACGGTGGGAACAATAGGCTTAATATTTCTTTAATAGGATCTTTAGTTGGAATTTAGTTGGATCTTTTTCAGTGTTTATTCAACCTAAAGCTGAGAATTGATTCCTGCAGAGATGTGGGTGCGGAGGGATTTTTTGTATTGAGGTAGATTTCAATTCCTTATTATAGTTTCAAGTTTATCCCATTGATTTTGCTAATATGCATCTCTATGATATTTGTAGTGTTGGAACCCTTAAACCCATTTTTCGGCTTCTTGTTAAGACGTAAACAAGTGGGTTAATAGGCATTTAGAAACATATAATGTTAAATGGGCCGAAATCCGAGCTTGTGATGGTAGATGGGATAAGATCTTTGCTCAGTTGGAACCATATTTCAACTTGAAACATGCCTTTAGAGATGACTCTGTTGAAATTCGGGAGAAATACACATCTCATCTGATTCTCACTCGCACTTTTGGTGAGGTAATCTTCTTGTATTGTGTAACTGTGTATAATGTGGATAATCGGATTTTGTGTGTAAAGTTGTTTGTGTTCGAAATGTTAACAGTGCATAATTCGTTCAAGGTGGAGGGGTCAACAAATCTGTCTATGAACCAATGAGCATTGAAGAGTCTAACAGATCAGTCTATGAGACATGTCTTTTCTATTTTGCACTTGTAAATGTAGTGAAAACCTTTCATATCTCTTTTTCTAAAAAATCTTTGAAGTGGTAGCCAAATACTCTTTGTCTCTCTCTCTCTCTCTCTAATCTTAAAACATCTCTTTGTATTAACTTTTTAAGTTGTGATACTCGTAGTTAAGCTTCATGTATGCTCCCTTTCCGCTTGCGTTTATTTTTAAATAGTTTCATAAAGTAAAATTGTGGTAAACAATTTAAAAAAAACGAGTATGCGCCAACATTTTTTGTTATTATTATTATTATCCTCAAGATATATTGGGCCTCAAGCCAAAACCAAAAAAGGTAGCCGGCTAATTAACCATTTATAACAATAGACTCGGTCACTTGGGCACAAGTTCAACACTTACCATCAGAGCTATTGAATCCATGCTCTCTTCTAAAGTTATTAAACTTATCGAAAGCCGAAGCTCAAGCTTGGTTAGCTTCCTAGCCAGGGCAATGTTTTAGCCTTCCACATTTTTTATCTAAATTGAACTTTTATACCAATAAAAAAATTACAACCTTTTCCAAATAAAGTGGCCAAAGCCAAGTATACCTTACAAAGTAATGATCTAGGTTTTATTCAAATTGCCTAGTGTACGTAATATGATGGGTCGCATACAACAATTACGAAAGATATACGCATGATGCATATGTATATATATACTTTCGCTATAAATTTACAAAAAAGTATATGATATATCATAGTTTTTACCGGTTTACAACCATGATATAAGTCCATGTTTTAGAGTCTTTTTGGTGTTTTCGAGTGTTTTGGTGTTAATCTTAGGTACAAAGGCGTTTTGGACTCAGTTGTTGTTTACTGGAGCATTTTAGAGCATAAAGGAATGAGCGGTCAAAGTGGCGAGTTCGGAGTCAACATTTGGAGACTGTGTCGAGCGACAGAGTATATGGTGTCGCTCGACAGAGTATACCACAATTTATCAAGTGTCGATCGACAAAAAGAATGGTGTAGCATTGTTTTAGTGTGTTACCCTTTGATGCATATATAACTAAATACGTTCTCATCGGACCAAACATCACGATGCCAATCCGGTTCAGCTTTTGTAGAACTCACATTAATTTTTGGTATAAATCCCAAACCGAATTGAGGGTTTTTATATTGGCTTACTTTTTCTTGGTATATAGATTTCCTCTGGTAGCTACCACAAATTCAAAGTTTCACCGCATGAGATGGTTAAGTATTTGAAGTTTACTCAACCCGATCTTCCTTAATTTCCCGGAATTATCAGTTGCAAGGAGCTTGTTACTCTTAGGCTCACAGCTCAATTGATTGTAATCACTCGGAAGGGGCGGCCTCTAATCAGGGATCTGTCTCAAGAAGTTGGAAAATATCATATAAAGAGGAATGAGAGCATCAAAATTGTTGGAATGTTTTTGTATGTATGTCCAATTAGTTAGTTGTTGAATGCTCTTAGACATGTCGATGAAGACTAAAATCGTGAAATCTAGATTGTGTTGGATAAGCTTGAAAGATAACTTGAGTAATAAGTTATCCTAAAGAGTTTAGGAAAATATCAAGTTTATGAGTTATCTAAATTATGTAAGTTTTCCTTTTGATATTAGGAAACTCCTCTCTATATAAGAGTTGCCAAAGTTGTGGTAGACCTTTAAGGAGTTTTAGAAAGAATTAAGAGTTAGAACTACGTGTTTTCTTTAGAAGGTGCAGCCATTCAATAATTGGTATCAGAGCTTGAGAGATCATGAGGGGTCGTGTGAGATCGTGCCTTAAAGCTTTGTTAAACCCTTGTGCCGAGAATGGGAGTATCCACGATGAGCTCTAACCTCGATGAAGAAAAAAAAAAAAAAACGATGAAGCTTTGATCAAAGAAGTTGATCACTAAGCTTTGTCGAGGAAAGAGAAGACACGATCAACGTTCGACAAAGGAAACACTTTGATCGACGAAGAGGAAGCTTTGATAATTGAGCCATCAAAATAATTAGGAGACGAGCAAGGCTTGCGTTGTGTTAGTTTCTTGGTGCGCAAGAAACTAATTCATCAAGTGACATCCATAAGCGTGACAAACGTAATGAGACGTTTTGACGCAGCAAACGAGAGAAGTCGTTTGAACAAAAATGAGGACTGTGAATCATGGCGGCAAACTATGACTACGAGGGCATTCTAACTGTGAACAACGAGGAGGTTGAACTACAGAGCGGCGGAGAAATAGGATATGATATGTAGTATGTGTCATATTCGGTGAAAGCATTCGTGGTTCGTAAGTGCAGACACATTAGGGAGAAGAAAATGTACAAGATCCACTAGATATAAAGAGATATTCTGTCAATAGTGGAGCTGGGAGTTTGAGAGGTGAGAAAGTTTGGAGTATTGCTTCTACATAGGAGAAAGAAGAGTTAGAGGAGAACGGTGAAAAAAAACCCTAGCAGAGGAGAACGGTGTTAGGGTTTCTGTAATCGGAGAGCAAAAGGTTTTGGGTGATGTTAATGGTGAATCGAAGGAAAACGTTGATGAGATGGAGAATTTAAACGATTCTG